>CAMRHE010000212.1:2132846-2843795 GCA_947044405.1 Leptodactylus fallax
GATAAGTGAACTGGATGCAGAATATGTAATTTGCTGACTTTATTGTGTGGATAATAGGGAGTATGAAGAAATTGAGGCATAATAATCTACCAGGATTATTATGAATATGAATTATTGCTTTGGCTCTTATGTCACTACAGTATTGTTTCTCTCATACATACTATATGCCATGGATTTTATTTCATTCCATGTCATTTTAGCATTGCTCATTATGTAGGTTTTGTAGCATATCCTGTATTCCTCACATTATTATTTGTTTTCTGCCATTTAAACATTACTATTGTGTATATAGCACACTCCATGTGTCAGTGACGTAACTAGGAATGACTGTGCCCCAAGGTGAACATTTGACATGGGGCCCTCCCCCGAACAGGAGAGGTAAGTTAGTGTGTTTTTTATGTTCCCTCACCTCCCCTGGGCCCCCAATCATTATACACGTCCATATGGACGTGTGGGATGGTTTAGTGTCCCAAATTGCCCTGACAGATTCCCTTTAATGATTGAGGCTCCAACGTAGGATTTTAAAATAACGCATTGTTCCTGAAGTCACTGCATAAAGTAATCATTCCCCGCCTTCTGCTGCTCAAACAGATGCTCCAGTATGTAACACCATGCCTCACCTTACAGCCATGAAATGAGGGAGGGGGAATGTAAGCAATGGCTGGGGGTGGGAAATGGTCCAGCAAAGAGAAACTGGAGGAGGTGGATGGATTCTGCCTGGTACTGAAACTGGGCCTTCACCCAGGAGGTGGTGTAAGTACTAGCACCTGGCCTTGCTGGATTTATGGACACTCAAAATATTAACCTAATGGGCCATGACAGCTATGTATTGTTCCTGCCCATAATTACTACTCTATGTGTTGATAGTGGCATGCACCTTCCCATGTGGGCATAACCAAGGAGAGGCCCACTTGGCGATATCGAGCAGGGGCAGCTTTTCTAGAGAAATAATGGCGGCTAGGTATTCTCACTGGAATCCACTAAGTGACGCATTGCCAGTAACTTGGCCAGGTGTGAGTTAAAGTTGCAAATGAGCCAGATGACTGGGCGCATACTGCTGTTGCCTAGACACACATTCTGTTATGAATGACTGATGTTGATGTGGATTCCACCTCTTCCTCCTCTACGTCCAAAAAACACAATTTGTTCTCATCCAAATCATCAAGAAGAGGAAGACTTGGGCTAACAAGAAATATCTCTTTCTGCAGATGCCAGGTAACCATTAGGAAATCGGATCTGTGTCACTTAAGAAGAAGAATACATGGTTGGCAGTGCAGAAAGGAAGCATGGTAAATTATGTGTTATAAATGCAGAGGAGGAGGAAGACACAGAACCCTGACATTTGTGTTTCACTACTTTTTAAAACTTCATCTTTATTCTCAGGAGGTACAACCCTGTCGCTACTGGTGGGGCTGCTAACACAAGAAGCAGTTGTTCATTGTTAGTATTAGTACTTACATTGATAGATGGCATGACAGTAGCACAAGTGTTTCCTCCTACTACTTTATCCTTTCCCCTGCTCTAGTTGAAGAAAATTAGGAAGGAAATCAGATTTAAATCAGTATTAGACTATAACACACTGTGTGAGTCAAGGTGGATTTTTGCAGTGATAATTACATTTTTCTGTATTTGTTAACAAAAAACACTTTTTCGAAAAATATTTAAAGGGGTTATCCAGCTTCCAAAAATTAACTGTAAATACATCCACAAAAGTGGTAAATACTCACTGTTCCCTTGTGCACCAATTGCTCAGCTTTATTTTACTTTATGTTCCTTGTATTCACTCTTATTTACATACAGTGAATCTGTGGACAAACTACATTTCCCATTATGCATCTGCATGCCCTCACTCTGTGTACCCCTCCCTTATCCACTCTCCCCTGTGTATAAATTCCCTCCCTGCTACAGGGTATGTTTTTTGCCACAGTGTCTATCTTGCTTCTTATTTCTGCAGTCCGTGCAGCGCCGCTCTCCTACGCATATCTGACCAGACAATAAAGTCATGAGTGGCTTCAAGGGGTAAGGAGGTCACGTGCTGCTGTGACGTTTCATTTGCTGGCTGAACTGCTCATAGTGTTGTGGTGGGGTGGCAAAGGTAGTGAGTTTGCAAAGGAAACATCACAGCTGTGGTTAATGACCTAAAATTAAATCAGATCAACAGTGCTGAATTTAAACAGTATATATGTTATTTGGCCCATATATTTATCAACTGGATAACCTTTCTTAACAAGAGGATGAGGTTTAGCACTAAAAAGGCATGTGTGTTAGCTTGTTTTTTTGCCATGATAATGGCAGTTTTTCTGTATTGGTTAACAAAAAACACTAATACCCCAAAAACCCTTAAGAAAATAAGATTTTGCACTATAGATTACATACAGGGCCGGCGTTAGTGGGGGAGTGGGGAAAACCGCAGTCCAAAGGGGCCCCCAGTGGATCCGAGGCACTCTAAGTTTCCCCTGGTGCCTCCGATCATGAGAGCACCACTTTCAACTGAAGCCCCCCACACAATAATAATGCCCACCTTTATTACTCTGTAAAGCACACAAAGGTGGGCATTGTTACTGTGTAGTGGGCAGGGAGGGGCATTATTACTTTGTAGGGGCATAATGGGGGACATTATTACTATGCAGGGCTGAAATGTGGTCATCATTACTGTGTAGGGGCACAGAGTTGAGCTTTAATATCATGAGAGGAATTGCTAAACCATTATTGTAATTATATAATCAATTTTTATTATGATAAGTGTGTGGTCACTATTATTCTACTGAGTACAAAAGTTGGCACAATTACTGTGTGGTACATTACTACCATCTGCAGCACAACTAATGTTTTGGGCAAAATATGAGGCACTATCTGGCGTTATGTTATGATGGGCAACAGAGCATCTGTGTAGAAGACGTATCTGTCACTGTATTGTGGTAACATTGGTTATGTACAGTGGCAGTAACAGTATGGTGGTATTATTAAGTCACTACGTAATGGTAATGGTTGCTGTCAGTGTGGCAGTATTATTTGGGCCTTGTATAGAGGTATCATTGGTAACATTAGTGCATGGGGTGCTTTGTTCCATAACAGTAACAGTATGGACATAATATTTACATTTGTTTTTTTGTATAGCATTATTATTCAATAAAGATATATATCCTTGCAAATACCCTAATGCTAGAAATCAATTCAACAGTACTCTGCAGAAGTGGGTGACAACTGAATGTGTTTGTTTGTTGGAACAATATGTGAGAATTTGGGGCCCCACTTTTAACTTTGCCCAGGGCCACACTTTGTCTAAAACCAGTCCTGATTACATACTGCAAGTTGTTTTTTTTCCTTTTTCTGTATTAGTTAACAAAACACTAAAAGGAATAACTTTATCAGTAAAAACAATGTAAGACACTCTACGATCATTCGCAGATTACAGCAAGATACACCAATAGTAATGGCCAATGGCAAATCTGACACTGTATTACAAAGGAAAATCCTCTATTGTAAAAAAAAAAAGACTTAACAAAATTAAATTTGCAATGAAAAGGTGACTTGTCACACAGCAGTTAAGAAATCCCGACCCACTCCTATGATTTTCTGCCTGTCTAAAATTGATTAAATCTAACTAAACTGTGCTCCTGCTATTATTCTGTAGTCCTATTGCAATGTTAGTGTTGTTGTCCAGCTAGCAATATTTGTAATTGCTTTGGAACATTTAGTAATGAGAACATGTCTGTTCCCTAGCTTGAGTATCACACAATGGCACTGTCTTCTCAGCAGCATCATCCTATGTGACATCAACACTGCAACCTCTTCACCTGCCACTCATGATTGGCTGTCAGGTGATGCCAGAAGCCCGCCTAGGTCACATAGACCATGTAATCCTCCTCTGTATTTTGACAGCTCATTACATGTTGCATTGGCCATTTTAGTTCATTTGAGATGAATCGCAAAGGTTTGCATTTTGGAAAAACTGAAACTTTTGGATAATTCGGGTCAAAACTGGTTTGTTACAAATTGGTTCACTCATCTCTACCATGAGCAAGCATTTTTTTTTACATTTTTTTCTTACTCTTTATCTATATAGCTAAATTAGTATAGTTTCTTAATGTTTTACTACATCTGCACAATAAAACACTTTACAAAAACTTCACAGGTTAAACAAAAAACATCAATTCTGCTATTGTTCTTAGTATTCTTTTATAGCATTCACCATGCAAGCATTACTAGCAAATACTGGGCCCCATAGCAGACTTTTGACTTGGGGGCCCCCCCCCCACTCACACGCGGCATAGCCCCCCCTTTCCTGGCCCCCACATGGTATAACGCCCCATTTACACACTATAAAGTCTATCTAAGTAAGTATAATAAATAAAAAAAGTGGCCTCCAGTCCAGACAGTATAGTATCCCATAGCGGCCCCTCCACACAGTATAATGTCCCATAGTGGCCCCTGCACACAGTATAATGTCACATAGTGGCCCTTCCACACAGTATAATGTCCCATAGCAGCTCCTGTATACAGTATAATGTCCCATAGTGGCCCCTGCACACAATATAATGCCCTATAGCGGCCTCTGTACACAGTATAATGTCCTCTAGTGGCCCCTCCACACAATATAATGTCCCATAGTGGCCTCTGCACACAGTATAATGTTCCACAGTGGTCCCTCCACACGGTATTATGCCTCATAATAACCTCTCCACAGTATTATGTTCCATAGTAGCCCCTACGGTGTTCATTGCAAACACCGTTTGGCCGTAACCACAGCAGTTAACAGTTGCTCACAGCCATCTCTGCTTCCCCTTCTGCCCTTGCAGGGCGCCACGTGCATCCCATATCACATAAATACGATGCACAGGGCCCCCTGGAGGGCAGAAGGAGAAGAGGAGATGGCTGTGAGCAAGAACAGGGATCGGTAAGGAAATAGGGCCCGTTAACTGCTATGGTTAGTCCAGCAGGTAACGACCTATTTAAAAAAGGTCTGTGGCTACTACTATGTTAGCTACGCCACTGCATGCATGCAGGATAATTTATTAATTATATATTAAAAGTACTGCATCCTTAGAAAATGTGCAAAACAAATACAATCTTTTCATAATGTAGTCTCTAAGAACATGTCCTTGATATTGTTAAAAGACATTGAGCCAGTATTAATGTTCAACATTCTGCTTTATTGCATTTACTGATGATAAAACTGTGCTGGTTATAGGCATAAGGTGGGATATTTGCAGGTTAAATAGTTTTGTTTTTCCAGATTTGTTAAAACCTCATGTACTGTCCGTAGAAAAAAGTTATTGCTACACTAAAGCAGCCTAAAAATTAGGTTAAGTTCACATGACCGTCATTATAGTCCGTTGCTCTCATCCATCATAGGATGAAAGTAAGGGACTTAAACTGCAAAATAATGATGTAGAGAGAACCCACACTATCTGTATTCATTCTAATGTAACAGCTTTCTTAGGACCTGTTGGTTTTCAAATGAAAGAAAAACTCAATTTGTCATGTGTCAGTCTCTTACCTGTTCTTCTGTTCTTTTTTCTTGCTGTGAATCAGGCTTTGGTGACATGCTTTTTAACTAGAATCTTATTTAAAGGCTATGGAAAGCGTTGTTAATTTTTTTTTTTGGCCATTACATATATGTTTTAATAAACATAACTTTTCAGATTGGTTTGCATTAAACATTTTTCCACTGAAAAATCCTTGAGAGAACTCAGACAGGACCTCTCCCTCACCTTTTGTAAACAAGCCTCAGCTAGATATGCCATAACTATGCAGCGCCTATTAAATGATGCAAAGTGGGTTCCTTATGGAAGACTTCCTGGCTGATCCCAGTGCCTAAAAAAAGGGAGACTGTGACATGAGCATCTATTGCCTGTTTGCCCTGACCTCACAGGTCATGAAGGTGTTTGAGTGCCTAGTGCTTACTTGAGAGAGTGTGTTGCTCCATTACCAGACCCCATGCAGTTTGCTTACTGTGCTAAAGTGGGGTTGGAGGATTCCCTTATTCATCTACTGCGTAGAGTGTACTCGCATTTGGAGGGTCGAGGGTCTAATGTTTGGATTACCTTCTTTCATTTTAGCTGTGCATTTAATACCATTTGGCCAAGGCTGCTGATTTGAACACTACAGCAGATGTCGGTTACTGAATTTTTGGGGGGCTTGATTAACTATCTCATGGATAGACCCCAACTTTGGCTGGGTTCATGCTTCTTGAACAGGTTGACAAGTGGTATTGGAGCACCGCAGGGCACAGTGCTGGCCCCATTTCTCTTCACTGTGAATAGGTCTGACTTTCAATATGATTCAGGTCCTTCCATGCTTTCTGCAGATGTTTTCAGACAATTCAGCAGTAGTGGGTTGCATAACAGTTGGCGAATACAAGGAGGTACTTCTATGGTGCAAGGATTGAACTCGGGTTACACCACCTTATATGAAAGTAAAGATCAAAAACCTAGACTGGAGACTATTTGTGGAGGTAGCGCTAGGGTGCTCCTACAGAAAAGGACTCTAAGGAAACTTAAGTTCATAAGGGGAAAGTCTTTACAAACTCTCCACATGTTTCTTCAGAGTCAGCAATGCTGTGGCAGGGAGAGTTTCATATAATTTATTCCCCTGGATAGTGTTCAATGTAAATATTAATACTACTGTAGGGGTCTTCTTAATGAGTTCCCCCTGAATGTATTAATAGTATTCAGAATGTTTAGCTACTATTACTACGATATGTATGTGACCAGTTTTATGTTCATGGCTTGTGGTGTCTTACTATGTATTTTATGCTGCTGCTGGTGAATAACTTATTTTCCCTATCTACTCGTATCTATCTATCTGAAGTCTTTTTTTAATTTTTGTGTGTTCACATTGGGGAAAGACCTTTCATCTGGTGAATGCATTGTGTTGCTTTGTCTTGTATTATGTGCAGTGTTTCTTCTATGGACTAGGTATGTAATCCAAATTTTGCACATTTTATTTTTTTTTTCATTGTCTTTTTTGTAGTGGATTAAGACTCTTGGGGGTTGTGATATTTGCAGTTTATTGTGGTTGTTTTCCCTTAATGCCTCTCTGATCGCAGGCATTGCTAAGAAAGTCACACAATTTTTTTTTTTTCTAATTCCATCCCATTCTAAATTTTTTTCCAGATTCCCAATACACTGTACTGTATAATAAATTGTACCATTATGAAGAACAATTTTTCCCACAAACATTAAGCCCTGATATGGCTCTGCGAATTGAAAAATAAAAAAAGTTATGGGGTTTGGAAGGCGGGAAGTCAAAAATGAAAATTGAAAAATGCCACCAGCGGAAACGGGTTAAGTACTCGTTATTGTTATTATTATTAATAATAATTTTTTATAAACATCAAATACAATACTAACAGTGACCAACTGGTACAGTGGGATAGAGGGCCCTGCCCGCAAGAGCTTTGCAGTTTATGAGGGAAGAGTGAAAGAGACAGAAGGTGGGGGTAGAGGCTGTTCAGATGGTGCTGTGGTGGCAGTAGTGTTATTGGGGGTTGTAGGTCTTCCTGAATAGGTGAGTCTTCAAGGTCTTCTTGAAGCTTTTGATTGTGGGGGACAGTGGTAGTAAGTTCCAGAGTATGGGGGATGCATGAGAGAATTCTTGGAGACAGTTGTGTGAAGAGCGGATAAGAGCAGAATGTAGTAAGAGGTCTTGAGAGGATCAGAGGTTACGTGTGGGCAGATAGTGGGAGATTAAGTCAAAGATGTATCGAGGGGACAGGTTGTGGATGCCTTTGTACCAGCTAGGTACTTTATAATTAATTTTCTTGATGTCAGTTTTTAATTGTGATATTTAACCCCCTAAAAATCACATTAAAATGGCAAAAACTCTCCCAAAAAAATGTTTGTTTTTTTTTTTGTTTTTTTTTAAATTCCAGATTTAGAATTTATGGCTCAATTAAAAATAGCTGGCACAGAACTCTGGTTCCTTATGTACATTATGTTCATTTGCATATGAATAAAACATTGATTTACATGAAAATTGGGCTTCAAAACTGAATTAGGCATATTTCTACATTATAGAACCACCTCAAGGTGGTTCAGTGGTTAGCACTGTAGCCTTGCAGTGCTAGTATCCTAGGTTCAATTCCAACCAAGGATGACATCTGCATGTAGTTTGTATGTTCTGCCATGCTTGAATAGGTTTCCTCTGGGTAGTCTTGTTTCATCTCACACTCCAAAGACATACTGATTGGGAATGTAGATTGAGAGCCCTTATAAGGGACAGTGATTGATAACGTCTATGGAATAAGTTGGTGCTATACAAGTAAGCTAAATAAATAAAACCTCTACAAGGTACTCAGCAAATAAAAAATGTAATTTTTTTTTTTTTAAAAAGTGCTCATGCTCTGTATAAATATCTCTGAAAATGATATACTGTATAAAATAGCAAACAGTGCGACGTACATTTGAGAGATGTTTCGTCTTCCTCATGAAACACATCGTAGCATAAGTACTTGTATATATGGAGGAAAAAATAAACCAAGAGACATAAATCTCATTAATTTGTCCAGATGATCCACTTCAATTTATAAATTTGGCAAAAAAATATAAGAAACTGAACAGAATACAACAATGATTAAAAATAAAACATTCTAAGAACACAATTAAAATGCAATTAAAATAGTTCATCTTATCAAAAACATACCGGTATAGTAAGTAAGTGTATATTTGTACTTATATACATACAGTGGGTACGGAAAGTATTTAGACCCCTTTAAATTTTTTACTCTTTGTTTCATTGCAGCCATTTGCTAAAAGCAAAAAAGTTCATTTTATTTCTCATTAATGTACACTCAGCTCCCCATCTTGACAGAAAAAAACAGAACTGTAGATACTTTTGCAAAAAACTGAAATATCAAATGGTCATAAGTATTCATACCCTTTGTTGTGACACTCATATTTAACTCACATGCTGTCCATTTCCTTCTAATCTTCCTTGAGATGGTTCTACTCCTCATTGGAATCCAGCTGTGTTTAATTAAACTGATTGGACTTGATTAGGAAAGGCACACACCTGTCTATATAAGACCTCACAGCTCACAGGGCATGTCAGAGCAAATAAGAATTATGAGGTCAAAGGAACTGACCAAGGAGCTCAGAGACAGAATTGTGGCAAGGTACAGATCTGGCCAAGGTTACAAAAGAATTTCTGCAGCACTCAAGGTTCCTAAGATCACAGTGGCCTCCATAATCCTTAATTCTAAGCGGTATGTGTGGAGAAAACCAGGCACTGCTCATCACTTGCCCAATACAATCCCAACAGTGAAACATGGTGGTGGCAGCATCATACTATGGGGGTGTTTTTCAGCTGCAGGGACAGGACGACTGGTTGCAATTGA
The DNA here is from genome assembly GCA_947044405.1 of Leptodactylus fallax. Lineage (NCBI taxonomy): Eukaryota > Metazoa > Chordata > Amphibia > Anura > Leptodactylidae > Leptodactylus > Leptodactylus fallax. The sequence goes on from CAMRHE010000212.1 coordinate 2,142,187, forward strand.
AGGAAATATGAATGCGGCCAAGTACAGAGATATCCTGGAAGAAAACCTCTTCCAGAGTGCTCTGGACCTCAGACTGGGCCGAAGGTTCACCTTCCAACAAGGCAATGACCCTAAGCACACAGCTAAAATAACAAAAGAGTGGCTTCGGAACAACTCTGTGACCATTCTTGACTGGCCCAGCCAGAGCCCTGACCTCAACCCAATTGAGCATCTCTGGAGAGATCTGAAAATGGCTGTCCACCAACGTTCACCATCCAACCTGACGGAACTGGAGAGGATCTGCAAGGAGGAATGGCAGAGGATCCCCAAATCCAGATGTGAAAAACTTGTTGCATCATTCCCAAGAAGACTCATGGCTGTACTAGCTCAAAAGGGTGCTTCTACTCAATACTGAGCAAAGGGTCTGAATACTTATGACCATGTAATATTTCAGTTTTTTCTTTTTTAATAAATTTTCAAAGATCTCTAAATTTGAAAGATGATCAAAAAATAAAACTTAACATTTATTGAGTTGAAAAATAAAATCAAAGTGACCAAACCCCATGATAAAGTGTCAATAAAATGTCAAATCGTCATTTGACAATGACATAATGATGACACTGCTATAAATAAGAAGTGTAAACTCTAGGATTATATGAAGCTTCTACAGAGGATAGGAGAGAAAAAATATATATTTCCTGTACTAAATCCCCACCACCCTTTTTTTTTTTTTTTGCCTGCTCTATAATATGCATTAGCAGGAAGCTCTTTTCTCCAATATTCTATATCAAAACTGTATAACATCTTTTATTGCTATTTTTTTGTTGTGTATACATCCGACGATTCAGGTCTCCTACTTGTTATAGAGGAGAATGCTGTTTGTTTGTTTTTTTCAGTTATTGACAGCGGTACCGCTCTCTATCATATCTTTTGGCCAATGTAATATTGCGTGCCTTCGGAAATGTGAGCGAGTTATCTCGACCTGCTACTTCGCGATTGGCCAATTAGATACGGTGCGGTTTACTTCGCCCTGGGATTTCTAATGATTGGTTGTTTATGTAGAATGAATTAGTAGAGGGCGTGTTCATTAATGTTTATCAACAAAAATAAAATTATATGTCCCTCTATTATTACATCCTTGATGAAGTTAGTATTTTTACATTCATCTGTCTTTGTAATACATTGATCTTTTCTTTTGATCTTTGATCAATATGTCCTTGCATATTTATGATCTTATACTTACCTAAACATTCAGTGCTTCAGATCTATTTGACTTAGAGAAGACGTGCTGTTTGGTCTCCCTGACGACGAAAGGCGGTACCACCCCCCTTCATACCTATTGGCCAACACAATACCTTGTGTCTCCAGGGGTGTGAGTGATTCACTCCGCCCCTGGAACTTCGTGATTGGCCATCTGGGTGTAATACATTGGTAAGGGGAGTGGTTACCACCCATTTAAGACTGTTCATCCCCACGGCTCTTGTTATTACCACTCTGAACCTTCATCAGAGTGGTTTATCACGCCACATCATCTCCTGATGAACTCTTAGGCAGGGGAAATGCATTGAGATACTTTTTTAACCTTTTTTTTGGCTTCTATTAGCCATTAATTATGCTAAAATATTTCAAAACATAGGGGATTTTATCTTGAATTGACTATTTACAGAGAATCTCTCTCTCTTCACAACTAGAGGGAAGGATTTTTTTCTGAATACTTATTTTTTCCTGATCGTCCTCTTAGTTGTCTCCTCACTATATAAAGGGAGTCGGGATTTAGTACAGGAAATATATTTTTTCTCTCCTATCCTCTGTAGAAGCCTCATATAATCCTATAAGAGTTTACACTTCTTATTTATAGCAGCATCATCATTAAGTCATTGTCAAATGACGATTTTACATTTTATTGACACTTTATCATGGGGTTTGGTCACTTTGATTTTATTTTTCAACTCAATAAATGTTAAGTTTTATTTTTTGATCATCTTCAGCATGATTAGGAAGGGACCTTTCGTGTTTGCAAGCAAAATTTCGCCACAACTGCCCAGAAAATTGTTCTGAATGCAAAGAAAAATCCACACATAACATCAGCTGAAATACAGGACTCTCTGAAAACTATCGGTGTGTCTGTTTCAAGATGCACAATAAGGAGGAACTTGAAGAAAAATGGGCTGCATGGTCGAGTTGCCAGAAGAAAGCCGTTACTGGGCAAATGCCACAAAGTATCTCGCCTTTAATACGCCAAACAGCACAGAGACAAGCCTCAAAACTTCTGGAACAAGGTAATTTGGAGTGATGAGACAAAAATCAAACTTTTTGGCCACAACCATAAACCTTACATTTGGAGAGGTGTTAACAAGGCCTATGATGAAAGGAACACCATTCCGATTGTAAAGCATGGAGGTGGATCACTGATGATGTGGGGATGTGTGAGCTTCAAAGGCACAGGAAACTTGGTCAAAGCTGAAGGAAAGATGAATGCAGCACTTTATCAGAAAATACTGGAGGCAAATTTGCACTCATCAGCCAGGAAACTGCACATGGGACATACTTGGACATTCCAACATGACAACGATCCAAAACACAAGGCCAAGTCGACCTGTCATTGGATACAGCAGAAGAAAGTAGTGACAAAGACACATGAGAAACCAGGATTATTCTTTTTTTTTTTCTTCAGATTTAAACACTTATGATGTTCAGTGCCATAGTTGCAAAGTCCTAACCTGTACTTTGAAGTCTCCTTTATTTGTACAGTTCTAACTAATATGCAGATGCTGTCCAAATGGAGTACTTTTAATCCAACTAGATAAATGTCAACTACCTGCCAATAGTTATTGACAGACACTTTTTTTTTTAAGAATTTTTTTGTGGCTATAGTCAGATCATGCTGCTTAAAAATAGACACTTTTAAAAATTCTATAGATATTTCTGAAAAATTGAATGTAAATTATAAACTCCACTGGTTTATATTTAACCATTGTATGAACATTTTTGCTTACATCTTTGTACCTATCCAGATAATAAAAAGATCATCGATAAAATGCTTATAGAAAAAAAAAAACAATGATGAAAATTCTGGGCTTGTACCATATGCTCCATAAATAAATTAGTGTAACTAGGGGCGATACAGGTCTCCATTGTCTGATGATAAATAGATCCCTCAAAACTAAAAATATTGTGATTAAATATAAAATCAATACCCTTAAAGAGTTTGTCCAGGCTAAAAAATATATTCTAGTTAGGCCGGGGAGGTGAAAAAAAAAAAAAATATATACAGTACAGACCAAAAGTTTGGACACACCTTCTCATTCCAAGAGTTTTCTGTATTTTCATGACTATAAAAATTGTAGATTCACACTGAAGGCATCAAAACTATGAATTAACACATGTGGAATTATATACTTAACAAAAAAGTGTGAAACAACTGAAAATATGTCTTATATTCCAGGTTCTGCAAAGTAGCCACCTTTTGCTTTGATTACTGCTTTGCACACTCTTGGCATTCTCTTGATGAGCTTCAAGAGATAGTCACCTGAAATGGTTTTCACTTCATAGGTGTGCCCTGTCAGGTTTAATAAGTGGGATTTCTTGCCTTATAAATGGGGTTGGGACCATCAGTTGTGTTGTTCAGAAGTCAGGTGGATACACAGCTGATAGTCCTACTGAATGGAGTGTTAGAATTTGTATTATGGCAAGAAAAAAGCAGCTAAGTAAAGAAAAACAAGTGGCCATCATTACTTTAAGAAATGAAGGTCAGTCAGTCCGAAAAATTGGGAAAACTTTGAAAGTGTCCCCAAGTTCAGTGGCCAAAGCCATCAAGCGCTACAAAGAAACTGGCTCACATGAGGACCGCCCCAGGAAAGGAAGACCAAGAGTCACCTCTGCTGCGGAGGATAAGTTCATCCGAGTCACCAGCCTCAGAAACCGCAGGTTAACAGCAGCTCAGATTAGAAACCAAGTCAATGCCACACAGAGTTCTAGCAGCAGGCACATCTCTACAACAACTGTTAAGAGCAGACTGTGTGCAGCAAGCCTTCATGGTAAAATAGCTGCTAGGAAACCACTGCTAAGGACAGGCAACAAGCACAAGAGTCTTGTTTGGGCTAAAGAACACAAGGAATGGACATTAGACCTGTGGAAATCTGTGCTTTGGTCTGATGAGTCCAAATTTGAGATCTTTGGTTCCAACCACCGTGTCTTTGTGCGATGCAGAAAAGGTGAACGAATGGACTCTACATGCCTTGTTCCCACCGTGAAGCATGGAGGAGGAGGTGTGATGGTGTGGGGGTGCTTTGCTGGTGACACTGTTGGGGATTTATTCCAAATTGAAGGATTACTGAACCAGCATGGTTACCACAGCATCTTGCAGCGGCATGCTATTCCATCCGGTTTGCGTTTAGTTGGACCATCATTTATTTTTCAACAGGACAATGACCCCAAACACACCTCCAGACTGTGTAAGGACTATTTGACCAAGAAGGAGAGTGATGGGGTGCTACGCCAGATGACCTGGCCTCCACATCACCAGACCTGAACCCAATCGAGATGGTTTGGGGTGAGCTGGACCGCAGAGTGAAGGCAAAAGGGTCAACAAGTGCTAAGCATCTCTGGGAACTCCTTCAAGACTGTTGGAAGACCATTTCAGTTGACTACCTCTTGAAGTTTATCAAGAGTGTGCAAAGCAGTAATCAAAGCAAAAGGTGGCTACTTTGAAGAACCTAGAATATAAGACATATTTTCAGTTGTTTCACACTTTTTTGTTAAGTATATAATTCCACATGTGTTAATTCATAGTTTTGATGCCTTCAGTGTGAATCTACAATTTTTATAGTCATGAAAATACAGAAAACTCTTGGAATGAGAAGGTGTGTCCAAACTTTTGGTCTGTACTGTGTATACTTGTCCCCGATGCTCCGGTGTCCGGTCTGGTCCTGCAGGTCGGTTGCCTTTTTGCTGTTGAATTTTTTGCCGGCTGTGACATCCCGGTTCCCTTCCATTGAGGCTGCTGATAGGCCTCAGCGGTCACATGACTGCTGAGGCCAATCAGCGACCTCAGGAAGGGAGCCGGAGACGTCATAGGTAGTGACATCCATGGTTCCCTTCTTGAGGCTGCTGATTGGCCTCAGCAGTCACGTGCGGCGGGTACTTCTGCTGAAAGACAACGGAGCTGCAGGACTGGACTGCGCTGGAGCATCAAAGACAGGTGAGTATGGTTTTCTTTTATTTTTTTTTCACCTCCCTAGCCTAATTAATAAATAAATAAAATTTTAGCCTGAACAACCCATTTAGGTAGAAAATCAATTTAATAAATATGTATCTTCTTACTAGATGTTAAAGTGGTCCAAATCTTTGCCTAAATTACGTAAAATATTTGACTATAACTGATTAACATCAAGGGTTATAAATGAATATTGAAATAGAAGAGATAATTTAAATGACTGCCATCCTTTAAAAAGGAAGATAATTCCATCGCAAATTCCTGAAAAAAAAAAATCACTGTAATACAATAAATGTAATGTTAGAGAATTCTTACCAAATACAATTGGGTGTCATGGACTGCACTTGAAGACTAATGTATTTTTGGAAGCAAGTTGGTAATTGGTATTTTGATAATTTTTAATAGTTAAATATTCTTTTTCATTTTTATTAAACAAGTTTTTTGTATTGAATCCTTGAAAAGCTTGCTATACTCTAAAACATAGTCCTCTGAGGGATCAATGAGTAGCTCCTCATAATATGAGGTATCAAAAAAAATATATAGCGCCTCAAATACACTACCATTGAAAAGTTTGGGGTCACCCAGACAATTTTGTGTTTTCCATGAAAACTCACACTTTTATTTATCAAATGAGTTGCAAAATGAATAGAAAATATAGTCAAGACATTGTCAAGGTTAGAAATAATGATTTTTATTTGAAATAATAATTTACTCCTTCAAACTTTGCTTTCGTCAAAGAATGCTCCATTTGCAGCAATTACAGCATTGCAGACCTTTGGCATTCTAGCTGTTAATTTTCTGAGGTAATCTGGAGAAATTTCACCCCATACTTCCAGAAGCCCCTCCCACAAGTTGGATTGGCTTGATGGGCACTTTTTGCGTATCATATGGTCAAGCTTGTCCCACAACAGCTCAATGGGGTTGAGATCTGGTGACTGCGCTGGCCACTCCATTACAGATAGAATACCAGCTGCCTGCTCCTTCCTAAATAGTTCTTGCTTAATTTAGAGGTGTGCTTTGGGTCATTGTCCTGTTGTAGGATGAAATTGGCTCCAATCAAGTGCCGTCCACAGGTTATGGCATGGAGTTGCAAAATGGAGTGATAGCCTTCCTTATTCAAAATCCCTTTTACCTTGTACAAATCTCCCACTTTACCAGCACCAAAGCAACCCCAGACCATCACATTACCTCCACCATGCTTGACAGATGGCGTCAGGCACTCTTCCAGCATCTTTTCAGTTGTTCTGCGTCTCACAAATGTTCTTCTATGTGATCCAAACACCTCAAACTTCGATTCGTCTGTCCATCACACTTTTTTCCAATCTTCCTCTGTCCAATGTCTGTGTTCTTTTGCCCATATTAATCTTTTCCTTTTATTAGCCAGTCTCAGATATGGCTTTATCTTGGCCACTTTGCCCTGAAGGCCAGCATCCCTGAGTCGCCTCTTCACTGTAGACGTTGACACTGGCGTTTTGCGGGTACTATTTAATGAAGCTGCCAGTTGAGGACCTGTGAGGCGTCGATTTCTCAAACTAGAGACTCTAATGTACTTGTCTTGTTGTGCAGCGGGGCCTCCCATTTCTCTTTCTACTCTGGTTCTCTTTCTACCTGTTTGTGCTGTCCTCTGAAGGGAGTAGTACACAACGTTGTAGGAAATCTTCATTTTCTTGGCAATTTCTCGCATGGAATAACCTTCATTTCTAAGAAAAAGAATAGACTGTCGAGTTTTACATGAAAGTTCTCTTTTTATGGCCATTTTGAGAGTTTAATCGAACCAACAAATGTAATGCTCCAGATTCTCAACTAGCTCAAAGGAAGGTCAGTTTTATAGCTTCTCTAACCAGCAAAACTGTTTTCAGCTGTGCTAACATACTTGCACAAGGGATTTCAAGGGTTTTTCTAAATATCCATTAGCCTTCTTACACAGTTAGCAAACACAATGTACCATTAGAACACTGGAGTGATGGTTGCTGGAAATGGGCCTCCTATACACCTATGTAGATATTGCATTAAAAACCAGACATTTGCAGCTAGAATAGTAATTTACCACATTAACAATGTATAGAGTGTATTTCTGATTCATTTAACGTTATCTTCATTGAAAAAAACTGTGCTTTTCTTTCAAAAATAAGGAAATTTCTAAGTGACCCTAAACTTTTGAACGGCAGTGTAGGTGTGCAGATCTATCCAAAATGACAGTCCCCCTTTATCAGCAGGGTGGATGACTAGTCTTTATTTCATCTCAAATTCTCAAGGGCTCTCTTTCCGCCATTAGCAAGTTTAGATTTCACATTCTTAGGTTTCTCTAACTCATGGAATTTTTTAAGAACAGAAAGTACTGTGATTGGGTTTACAGTGGGGAAAAAAATATTTAGTCAGCCACCAATTGTGCAAGTTCTCCCACTTAAAAAGATGAGGCCTGTAATTGACATCATAGGTAGACCTCAACTATGAGAGACAAAATGAGAAAACAAATCCAGAAAATCACATTGTCTGATTTTTTTAAGTATTTATTTGCAAATTATGGTGGAAAATAAGTATTTGGTCACCTACAAACAAGCAAGATTTCTGGCTCTCACAGACCTGTAACTTCTTCTTTAAGAGGCTCCTCTGTCCTCCACTATTACCTGTAGTAATGGCACCTGTTTGACATTGTTATCAGTATAAAAGACACCTGTCCACAACCTCAAAACAGTCACATTCCAAACTCCACTATGGTGAAGACCAAATAGCTGTGGAAGGACACCAGAAACAAAATTGTAGACCTGCACCAGGCTGGGAAGACTGAATATGCAATAGGCAAGCAGCTTGGTGTGAAGAAATCAACTGTGGGAGCAATAATTAGAAAATGGAAGACATACAAGACCACTGATAATCTCCCTCGATCAGGGGCTCCACGCAAGATCTCACCCCTTGGGGTCAAAATGATCACAAGAACGGTGAGCAAAAATCTCAGAACCACACAGGGGGACCTAGTGAATGACCTGCAGAAAGCTGGGACTAACATAATAAAGGCTACTGTCAGACTTACACCCTGCAGTGCCAGACGTGTCCCCCCTGCTTAAGTCAGTACATATCCGGGCCTGTCTGAAGTTCGCTAGAGAGCATTTGGATGTTTCAGAAGAGTATTGGGAGAATGTCATGTGGTCAGATGAAATCAAAGTAGAACTGTTTGGTACAAACACAACTTGTCGTGTTTGGAGGAGAGTGAATACTGAGTTGCATCCAAAGAACACCATACCTACTGTGAAGCATGGGGGTGGCAACATCATGCTTTGGGGCTGTTTCTCTGCAAAGGGACCAGGACGACTGATCCGTGTACATGAAAGAATGAATGGGGCCATGTATCGTGAGATTTTGAGTGCAAACCTCCTTCCATCACCAAGGGCATTGAAGATGAAACATGGCTGGATCTTTCAGCATGGCAATGATCCCAAGCACACCACCAGAGCAACGAATGAGTGGCTTCATAAGAAGCATTTCAAGGTTCTGGAGTGGCCTAGCCAGTCTCCAGATCTCAACCCCATAGAAAACCTTTGGAGGGAGTTGAAAATCCGTGTTGCCCAGCAACAGCCCCAAAACATCACTGCTCTAGAGGAGATCTGCATGGAGGAATGGGCCAACATACCAGCAACAGTGTGTGCCACCCTTGTGAAGACTTACAGAAAATGCTTGACCTCTGTCATTGCCAACAAAGGATTTATAACAAAGTATTGAGATGAACTTTTGTTATTGACCAAATACTTATTTTCCACCATAATTTGTTTTCTCATTTTGGTTCTCATAGTTGAGGTCTACTTATGACAATTACAGGCCTTTCTCATCTTTTTAAGTGGGAGAACTTGCACAATTGGTGGCTGACTAAATACTTTTTTTTCCCCACTGTATAACCAATTTAAGAAGCCCATTTACTGCTGTACAGGCTCTGCCATGTGCATTAGGCTTTATATTGCCCTTCTATTTTTTATTTTTTTAAATAAATTATTCAGTTTAATGTCACTCTCCACCTACCCCCACGTTTTAATGTCCCCCTCCAGCTGCCCCAGTTTAATGTCCCCTTCTAGTTTCCCCCAGTTTATACTGGGGCACCAGGAGGGGACTTCATACTGTGGGGCAATTGGAGGGGAAGATTATAATGTGGGGGAATATAATGTTAGAGTGACTGTAGGAACATTATACTGTATGGGGGCACATACAAAAATGGATGAGTGGAGTCAACGTAGAAATGGGTGGAGCTAAATTTGCACATGCTGTCCCTCTTTCTACCCTTTGAAAGTTGGGATATATGGTCTATGTCATCTTTGTCTTTTTTATATAAGCACCAAACCTTTTGGCATTAAAGCATTCAATTTAAGGCCGGCCCAGGTATGCTTTAAAAATCCATCTGACTGTTAGAGAGACATGTGTATACGTGAGTTGGGTTCCTACTACCCCAAAATCAGTAGGTGATGGTATGGTGTATCTGAGGTGTGTGGACTGTGTTGGGGTTTTATTTATGCTCAATTTGGAGTCAGAACAAAGGGTAGCCGCACCCATGTCTCTTGCTAGGACAGTCTGTACGTGATACATAGGTTTCCTGGTTAATGTAGCAGGGAAACCATGTTTCTTTGTATAAACAAATCCTGGCTGCTTTTAGAATGTAACGTACAGAACCCATAGGAAATCCACTAAACCTCTAACTTGTCCACAGTCACAGTATGTAGTATCATTCATTTGCATACCAAGTGTATTTGTTTTAAAAACTTTCAATGTCAATACATAATACCTATATATCTTGAAATAACATTTCAGTCCGGCTTTGTAAATGAACTCAAAATAAAATATAGCAGGGGAAATTTGAAAGAGCATTCATATCTTAGTCCTGTGGTTTACTGCAACCCATGGTTAAGGCTTTGAAATGTTTCCCTCCTGCCATCTAGTGTTTGTTTTCATAATCACTTAAGAAGAATTAATATAAACTGGTTGTATTTTGTGATAAAAGTGAAGAATCAAAAAATTGCTGGTAAATTTATGTGTTGACAAGCTCCTTATTTCATTGTTTTTCAGTCCTCTTTCTGTTTATGTGAAGATAACATGGTAGGTGTCCAGAGTTCATTCATGTCTCTTATGCCTTTGTCTACAATGAACATATATTTTCAAAATCCCTCAAACTAAGATGACCAAAAATCTCAGCTCATTGGAATTGATATATGGTTGACACAATGTTCTTAGTAACAAGGGGTGATTAAATGTGTAACTGCTCACCTTCTTACCCCTTTAAAGAAAAAAAAAAAAGTGGTCCCTATATATGTGCACATATTCTCTCACTGGTAATGAGGCTGACAGCATAAAGAATCCCCTAGTATTACCACTATACAGCGACAGAGATCACAATTTCCTTTTCTTTCTTCCACCTCCAGCAGCCCTGATGCAGTAATGTTGTGATTGTGTGGGTCACTCTCTTGAGTTCAAAACATCATGGATTTCAGAAGACCTCTGAAGGTGTCTTGTGGTACATGTATCTGGCATTCAGATATTAAGAGCAAATTCTTTAAGCCCTGTACATGAGGAAGTGAAGTTCAGCATCCCAGAGGCTGCTGCTTTTGTTTGTCTTTTGTGCCTCTGGGATTGTGTTGGTATGTTCCGTTCTATATTAAATATGATTGTTATGCAGCTATCCTCTGTATTTTCCCCCCTGCATTGTTCAAACCTTGCCTTGGTTCAGCCCTGGCCTATCACAAGCCACTGGGTGGGGTTGTAAAGAGACCCATGCGATGGTTAGTCTAGTCAGTTAAGTGTGTGCAGTTAGCTGGAGAAGCTGTGCAGAGTTTCCCTGCCACCAGCTTCTGGACTGAGGCCCAATGGTCAGCCTACAGCCTCAAGGAGGAACAACAAAAGCACCAAGCTCATCCAGAGACAGCCCTGAGCAAGGTAGAGTAGCTGTTTAACCTGTTGGACATTTTCGGTGCCGTGCCAGGAGGAGCAGGAGAGGACCCTGACAGGAGTTCCACATTCGCGCCTAGTTTACAGGTAACCAGATCCCTGTGAGGACTCCCTGTGACTCCATCCCCAGTATACTTGGCTGGGAGAGGCATTTGAGGAGAAGTAGTGGTGGACTATATTACAGAGCTTGTAACATCCCTGGGCATCCTCCTAGAACCAAGGCTGGGGGAATTGGACATTGTACTACTACCCTCATTCAGAAGCTGACATTACCTGTTTCTAGTCGTTTCAATAAAAACTGTTCTCCTGGTTCAATTGCACTGCTGAAACCTGAGTCGTGCCTGCATCACCATCAGGGCCCTTCTGACTTTCATGACACCGGCTCAGAGAGGAGAGGTCCTCTCTCCAACTGTAAGCGCCCCGGGGGAAAGAACTACTACCACCCCCATGCGGTAGTGCTGCAGGACCTCCCTTGACTTTGTCCGGCCAAGGAGTGGGACTGGAGTGGTTGGTGAGTGTGCTTGGCCTGCTAGGTGGCACTGCGTCCTCCACTACTACTCCCATCCTCCGGTCTCCTCCATCTAGGTTGTGGCAGAAGCATCCAAACTTGTTTTTCCAGCACATCCCAAAGATGTTCAATCTGATTGAGATCTGGGGAATTTAGTAGCCAATACCTCAAATGCTCCACAAACCATTCAGATCAATTTTTGCAGTGTAGCAGGGAGCATTCTGCCATTAGGGAATAACATTGTCATGAAGAGGTATACTTGATCTGCTGCAATGTTTAGCTAGGCGCAGGGGCAGATTAAGGTATCATGGGCCCCAGGAAGTTCAGATAGCACTGCCACCCATTGGTAGGTGCCATTGTCAATGTTCCCTTACATCCTACAGCAGCACAATAATGGGGTATTTCTGTCCATGTGCATGAATAGGAGAGCTGGAATTTACATAAGCAAGTAAATTGATGAACTCCTTTCCACATTGATTTTTGTTTTTTACTCCCCACCTTGCAAAAGCCATAACTTTTTCATTTTTCCATTCACAGAGCTGTATGAGGGCTTACTTTTTGTGGGACAAATTTTACTTTGTAGTGGAAATATTTAATAGTTCGTAAGATGTACTGGGAAGCTGGGAAAACATTCAGAATGGGGTGGAATTGGATTTTCATATGGGCTTTGCTTTTATGGTGTTCACTGTGCAGCCAAGATGACATGTCACCTGAATTCTATGGGATTATAGCGGTATCTAATTTATATAGTTTTTTTAAAATGCTTTTAACTAGAGATGGGCAGATTTGTTTCAGGTTCAGGTGGCTTGGGTCCAACATTTTCTTCAGGTCTAACAAGTTCGGTATGAACCACACCTTGAATTGGCTTAGAACGTAGTGTATGACACTGTCAGGGCTCCTAGGGACCTATCTATCAAATTTCTAGGCAAACACAGCCTTAGAAAAACATTCATCCCTTACATTATGTCATGACACTCGGTGTGCCCATAGGTGACTCAATCACAAGTTGCCCCGAGGAAAGCCCAAAAGAGTTATGGGAAGGTGAGTGTGAATTTTTTAACATTTTTTTGAGGTAATGGAAAGATTTGTTCTTCTGCATTTAGGTTCCATTACTGCTTTTGGCTTACACATACAAATTACTTACCAATATTGCAGTATGAATGAGACCCAAGTCTGAGTTGTCCCTCAGTTTCTTAGTCTTGCCTGCAGAATCACGCAGCCTTTCGCCATCCTGGGGGCAGAGTTTCAGTCACGAACATCTGCCTCACCCCACACTGTTTGGCCATGCTCTTAATGTGAGTTCATAAAGTGATTATAATACACTCAGAAATACTCTCAAGAGGATTATTATGTGAATTTAAGGTTATTTCACCAAATAAGGGTTATTTCACTTGGTCATTTCTGGGCAGAGAAACACAGTCTGTGTGAGTGCTGTATTTCCCAGTCTGACCATGGCTTGTCTGAACTGAGATCACAGTTTCATTTGCTGTTTTCACACTGTGAGGCTTTGGGTAGGATTGTCCCGTTGATAAGTGGCTGTTTGGAGGAGAGTGAATGCTGAGTTGCATCCAAAGAACACCATACCTACTGTGAAGCATGGGGGTGGCAACATCATGCTTTGGGGCTGTTTCTCTGCAAAGGGACCAGGACGACTGATCCGTGTACATGAAATAATGAATGGGGCCATGTATCGTGAGATTTTGAGTGCAAACCTCCTTCCATCAGCAAGGGCATTGAAGATGAAACGTGGCTGGGTCTTTCAGCATGACAATGATCCCAAGCACACCGCCAGGGCAACGAAGGAGTGGCTTCGTAAGAAGCATTTCAAGGTCCTGGAGTGGCCTGGCCAGTCTCCAGATCTCAACCCCACAGAAAACCTTTGGAGGGAGTTGAAAGTCTGTGTTACCCAGCGACAGCCCCAAAACTTCACTACTGTAGAGGAGATCTGCATGGAAGAATGGGCCAACATACCAGCAACAGTGTGTGCCCACCTTGTGAAGACTTACAGAAAACCTTTGACCTCTGTCATTGCCAACAAAGGATATATAACAAAGTATTGAGATGAACTTTTGTTATTGACCAAATACTTATTTTCCACCATAATTTGTAAATAAATTCTTAAAAAATCAGACAATGTGATTTTCTGGATTTGTTCTCTCATTTTGTCTCCCATAGTTGAGGTCTACCTATGATGACAATTACAGGCCTCTTTCATCTTTTTAAGTGGGAGAACTTGCACAATTGGTGGCTGACTAAATACTTTTTTTTCCCCACTGTATATAGCAGCCAGGCACCTTCACTGTAGCTTAGCTCCAACTGACTTCAATAAGTACTGAATTGCCCCTTCACTGGCCCCCCCATGCAGCAGTATTAGGTCATTACTTACCTGTCTGCTCCCTGGTCATGCTCCTTCTTGCTCCAGACGCACTGTTATGATGTCAAGCTAGAGAGGAAGTAGGCAAGTATCTATACTTACCCCTTATCCCACGCAGCTTGTTGGCCACAGGGTTAATGTGGTCTATGGCCTACAAGTCAGGGAGTGGTAGAGCAGGAAGCCTGGGTTTCCACTTCTCCTCGGTCCAGAGATCAGGATGTATTTAACAACCGGATCAGCAAAACTAGGAACAACTGGCTGTATTCACTTACCTATCCCTGCTCCTGCTTGTGGCCTCCTCCTCTTATCTCTTCAGCCTTCAATGGGTCCTGTGCGCTGCACATCATGTGGCAATGACATAATGGGCTGCACAGGTGGCCCTCATGAAGACTGCAGTGAGCAGGAATGGGATAGGTACGTTAATAGGGGCTGTTAATGTTAAAAAAGCAGTGGTGTTCTGATAGGGCCCCCTAATGGCATGGGGCCTACTAGTATATAGATATATCTCCATACACCTGTACATTTTATGTTTAAGTGAATTGACACATCTGTGTCTAGTTGAGGATCCCCTGACCTGTGCTGTTAGGTATTGTTTAACATATCCAGAGAAAGAACCAGAGAGGTGGGAGAATGTGTGTGGCTATCGCCATTGAAGTCAATTATAATTACAGTAGACCTCATGAACACAGCAGAGACATGGGCAGAAGACTGTATGACAACCCATCTCTACTCCACTCTGATCACAGTGGTAGCGATTTTGAAAAATATGTTTAACTTTTAGGGTAAAATTCCTGTTGTTTACTGAATCTAGAAGTTTAAATTATGACAGTTGGGGTATGGTGTGACTGAGCATGGAGTGGGACGTATCAGCATTCTTCTGCCCCATATCTGCTATATTTATCCTGACCCATCGTACTTTGTGAACTGAAGCTACTATCCCAGGTTCCTGAGACTTCCAGTTTTGCCCTCTATGTATTTGTTCAACCAATTCTCTGGCACCATCCCTAAAATGCAGTAAAACAGACAAAGATGGCACCACTGTGCCTGCATGTGGAAAAGTGGATAGGCTGAAACAGCAGGACATCGAAGCCTGGCTTCGGTGTTTTACTCGAAAGATGGTGAATCTGATGAGGGACCTGTCTCTTGAAATAATATCGGAGCAGGAGATGGCTTCTTTCTGACGTGTCTTCAGTGGATGAACAGGCTGACATGGTAGATGATTAAGAAGCCTGGTAAGGAACATACAGTGCCAGGAGAAAAGGAATGGTGGAGTATGGTAGAGGTCAGATACGGGGAAAGTGACCAGTACAACGAAATCAAATGTATGGGATTTTGTCAAACTACAATCCAAAACAGATGACCCTGAAAACTTAGCATTACTGGTATATCAGAAAAGGTGGAAGGTACAAACCCTCCAGAATGCATAGAGGAGGGGGTGGCACATAAATTCAGCAAAGCTGTTCTGACATCACGGTATGCACTCAGAGTAACCACCAGACCTCTGCCTCTAGGGCTGCCCCTGAGGCTGATACTAGCCAAACTGCTTAATTTTGGACACCATGATATTATCCTGTGCAAAGCCAAAGACCTAGATTTGATCATTAATGGTAGCAAAATCTTCATCTTCCCTGAAACGAAGAGCACATTTCAGGAGGAGGAGCACTCATTTCTTTGAGGACCCTAAGAGTGCTCAACAATGGCTGGACCAAAATGAGGAACAGACTTGGCTGCTGTAGCCTCTGTCTAAAGTGTTAGACTATGTTCAATCATAAAAACATTTCACACATAGGTGTATGGATTATTAATATTTGTTATTGTTAATTATGAAGTCATGTGGGGGGGACTATTTTGTAGTGGCTCACATATGCACTCTACATTCCCCCTTACGAAAATTGCAACAGATTTTTTTTTTTTTTTGCTTTTTTGGGGGGGTTTTCTATACTTGAGTTTGTATCAGGCCGCAGAATATGTCTGCCTAAGTGGCATCAGTGCTGGTAGGCACCAGTGGCAACATGTGTGGAAGTGCAGCAGGGCATAATATGAAGGACGAGGCCGGAGAACATGTCTGTATAAAGGGGCATGCGGTGAGCAAGAGGATGCATGATGGTGGTGGTAGTGCAGGGCTGATGGGGGTAGCAGTCACAGTTGTGTCACTGGCCTGAGTGGTCTACAACCCTGTTCCCTTGTCACACACATGGACCTCTTTCAATTCAGCTGTTACCTTTCTGCAGAGCACAGGCTGGAATGACTTCTGTGACAAAGAGTCCAGTAACAACGGTTTTAAAGAACTTTACTAGGAACACCTCTTGTAAGGCAAAGTACATATATCACAGTCTCTTTGGTAGTAAATGGCAGTACAGCTTTTACACTTCTTACAAGTAGTTGCAGTACTTCAGTCACAGTCCCATATATCTTCTGTAATAGCAGGTATGCAGATTCGGAGTACGAAATAGTTACTGTGTACACGGTCCTGTGCAGCTTTAGCTCTACCTTGTGAGACATAACACAGTTCGGCTATACTGTGCAATGTGGTGCAAGAGAGTACTTACAGGGTAGGTGCTAGAGCAATGCCCTATCGCAGGGTGCTAAAGCGTTGATTCAACGACGTGGAAGCCACTTAGTTTAGATCCAGCTGGGGAACCCATGAAAAGCATGGATCCAGGCAGAGGACTTCTTTATCCAACAGGTTATTCCTCTGGCTTAGGCTGATAGAACAGGGTTAGGTTTTTAAATGATCTCCCAGGTGTGGACCAGCAGGAGTTCAGTAGTTGGGATGGACTGGTAGCTGTATATAGCCCATGTGAGGGTCTTAACATTTTGGAGCAATGCTGGCAGACATGTGCACTGGCTGGAGGCCAGGCTGAGACTCTCTTTGCAACAACCTCCCCCTGTGCAGGCAGGGGCTGGACTAGGGACTTGTCTTGGCTTGCCCCAGGAGCAGCGTGTGCTTCTATAGGCCGAAAGCAAAACATGTGACTGAAGCAGCACGAGACTAGACATGTGAGTTTGCAGAGCTAAGACAAGGTGCAAAGCTAGTTAACCCTTACACTATTGCAGATAATCCTCAGTGTATGCTAAGTAATGCAGTAGAATACAATATACAGCACACAAAAAAAGGCTGACATGAGAAATTACCACCTGACAAAATACAAGATATTATGGCAGCGTAATGATGATTTAAACAGAACGTTAACATCCCGTTCTGGGACACTGCATACTTCCCCTCTTAAGATAAGCCGTCCTCGGCGTAAACCGTATTGGAGGGTGGTACCTAGCAAAATATAAGGCACAATAGAAAGGCATAATAAGCAATAAATGTTCATGTAGTCCTTATAGCATGGGAAACAAGAATCAGTCCATAGGCTGTAAAATGTAATATTCAATAATATGAATAAGTATGAGTCAAGAGTTTTCAAAACAACTAGCTAACTAAATACATAATAAATACATGAGAAAATGGATGTTAGTCTCTGTCTCTGGTGCTTCGCTCTGAATGCCTCAGCACTTGATTTTCCGTGGGAGCAGGAACAGGAAAGTCTTTTACTTCTGCTTGAGCAGGAACGATACAGTCTCTTACTTCAGTAGGTGCTGGGATTGGCTCAGGCACTGGAGCAGGAATGAACTGGTAGTATCCTGGCATGAACAGTGGTGGAGAACACATGGATTCACCTGAGGCTGGTGGTGGTCTTGTTTCAACCATAGGCACTGGTATATAGGATGGGGCAACTCGCTGTTGAGGTGTAGGCTGTGGTAGCACTTCCTCTTTCGTACATAGCTTCAAGCGATTGCGATGGACAGTCTGTGGAGTTCTTCCATATTTCTGGATCTCATAGACATCTGCTTCAGGATATGGAATAGCAGTGATCACATAGGGTTCGATTTCCCAAAGCGGATCCAATTTTCCTGATCTGTAACAGTTTTTCAACCATACTCGGTCTCCAATTAGTAATGGTTGAGCATTGGCTCGCAGATTGTACTCTTCTTGTTGTCTGCGATGAGCTTCGTACATACGGAAATCAACAATTTCTCGAGCTTCTTGTATCCTCCTTTTATGGTCAAATACCCAATCAGTTCTTGGTAGGGGATTGACGGAGTCAGGAACTTGAATTCCCAATGCACGGTCTCTAGGAAGTTGACCTTGTCTTCCAAACATTAGGTAGAATGGTGAATAGCCTGTAGAGCAGTGGGTAGTATTGTTGTAGACTTCCACTAGTTCGTCTAGCAGTTGAGGCCATTCATCTTGCTTAGTGACAGATGCTGTTCGCAGCATATTGATGATAATCTGATTCACTTTTTCACAAAGTCCATTTCCTTTAGGGTGATATGCTGTTGTTCGCAGCTTTTTACACTCATGGTATTAACAAAGTTCATGGAAGAGCTGTGATTCAAAGGCAGGTCCACGAAGTGAGAACGGTTTCTGGACAGCCGTAATGTTTAACATACTGTAGATAGAACATGATAGCTGTGGTACGTGCTGTAAGATCCTTAACAGGCACGACTACGACAAACTTGGAGTAGTGATGCACCATGGTTAAAGCATAGGTGTAGCCTGAACGAGTGGGTGCAAGCTTCATGTGATCCAAGGCTACGAGCTCGTGTGGTCGATGAGTACGGATAGGGTGAAGAGGTGCTTTCACATCTTTCTTACCGGCTTTGGTGAGATTACAGGCAGGACATTCGTTACACCAATTCTCGATGTCTCCTCGCATTCCGACCCAATAGAAGCGGCGGTGGATGGATGCTTCTGTCTTGTGCACACCAAAATGTCCAGATTGGTCATGATATGCGTCCAGGATGATCTTGGCATCACGCCTTGGAATGAGGATTTGATGTAACCTTTCACCTGAGACAGGGTCTAGGATGTTTTTTAGGATTAACCCCTTTTGGAGGAAGATTCGTCTACGTTGTCTCCATAGACGAGTCAGTTCTATGTCAGGAAATGACTTGCGTAGCCGGACAGGAACTCTTCCTGAAAGAAGAAAATTATGGATTTCTCCAAGGACTCGACTCTCATCTTGTATAGTTTTCCACATAGATGAATCTTGGAGAGGTTCAGGTTTCTGTTGAGGAACTTCACCAGTTTCTACAGTGGCATTAAGGTTACTCTGCAGGGCGAACCTGTTGTAGAATGGAGGCATCTCGACTTCTTCCCAAAGATCATCTTGGGCAGGTTCCTCATCTATAGGTAGATGAGAGAGTGCGTCTGCATTGACATTGGACTTCCCACTACGGTACTTGATTGTGAAGCAGAAATTCGCTAATCTGGATGCCCAACACTGTTCAAGATCACCTAACTTGGCAGTATCAAGATGTGCTAGCGGGTTGTTGTCCGTATACACGGTGAAGGGTGTAGCCGCAAGATAGTTCTTGAATTTTTCAGTGACAGACCACACTAGAGCTCTAACTTGAATGAACTGTAATTCTTGTCATTCCGTTCGGCACCTCTAAGGCTTCGACTGGCATAGGCAATGACATGTTCTTTGTTATCCTGGACTTGGGATAATACAGCACCTAGGCCTTGATGACTGGCATCCGTGTAGAGACGGAAAGGTTGAATGTAGTCAGGATACGCCAAGATTGGAGGTTGAGTGAGAAGAACCTTTAAAGCTTGGAATGCTTCTTCTTGTGGTTCGCACCAATCAACAGGAAATCTTCTGTTGTAATTCTCTTTTAGCTAGGGAGACAAGGAGTGGGGGGGTGGACGCTGGTAGTGGGCGGGTAGCTTAGCTAGGGAGACGGGAGTGTAACGGAGTGAGAGAGGCGGGGGGAGCAGTGAAAGGGAGGTAGTGTGGAAGGTACACAGATAACTACATAGCAGGAAGTTACACCAAGTAAACAAATGCAAAAGATGCCAGGAGCTCCCACAGACACCCAGAAATCACTCAAAACACTGCTAAAAGTATATGGGTGTACTTTTAACCCATTAATAGCACTAACAGTCCTTTTTAAAAAAAAAAGAAAAAAAAAAAAGAAATTTTGCTTGGAAAACCCCTGTTTTCTTTTATTATTAGCCCCTGCCAGATGGTCTTTTTGCCTGAGAGGTCTATGACCATTAACATCAGCTACCTATTGTTTGTAGTCTGCAGGTACCCCTTGATAATTGTGGTAATAGGGCCATTTTTCTTCTGATGCCTCCAAAGCGTTCAATAGTGTCGAATGGTACACACTTCAACATATGGGCTTTGGCCCTGATTTTGTTAAATAGGTCAAATTGTTTTACTCTGGATCTGTCTGGGCGTAGAGCCCCTGGCAGTAGCTATTAGGAGATTCTCTTCTATATAAGAATTCCGATATGGTAGAGCTGAGAGTAAAATCGACCTGTAAGCTGATGACGCATTGTTGTTTTTGAAAGGCACTGGGCCATCTCTTATTAGGTGAGTAATTTTGAAGCCTTATGAGGGTGCCCACATGATACGCATCTGACCATATCTGAAGCCTGACCACACTGGGGTGGCACACACATTAGTATGCAGCCACTGTCACTTCAATTGTTCAGAACTTTGGATACAGCATGGATGTGGTCAGAGGACCATCATATATGCATGTATGTTTACCTTCATTGCAGACTTACTTCTCGGCTGTTTCCATGTTGTTAATTTGGCCATTGATATTTGGGGGGAAATGGGGCCAATAACTTTTCTGAAACATGCAACTGCATCTTATGACACCTATTACATGAGACCAGAGAAGCTTTCTAGTGCTGCAGCTGCAAACATGATGGCTATTTTAACTATTGTCAAGCAAATCAATATATTTGATGACATTTTGGCAGCCAAAAAAGCTTGCTACTGGAAACAAAAAGTTGTTTATTCTTTAATATTGCTGGTGTAAATGTCAAGTGGATTTCACTGACATTTGAGGGCCATTTTCGCTGTGAGTTATTTGCAATGACAATACTTTATTTAGGTTTCAAAATGAGAAAAATAGCAGCAGACATATAAAACGCGCTACCTGAGAGGAATGAAGAAAAGAGACACAGCTGAAAATGCAGAATGTCGCATAAATTACTGAACACTGTCAACAACTTCCTTCCATAAGCAGCAATGAATGGATATGATGTGACATACAAGTATTGGACAAGAGCAATAACTCAGCTCAGTAGGATTCTAAATATGTTTAAATCAACTGCTTCCCTGCAGATGTGTTTTCTGCATTATAAAATATGCATACATCATAGGGAAGTTGTACTTTCAGATGTATTTAACCCTTTAAAACAAATTTGTCAGCTTAGTAGAATGCCCTAAGTAACTTAAGCATACTAGCGCTACAGGCCTGTACTTCTAGTGACTAACAGAACAAAAGAATTGTGCTATTCTTGTGTTTTAAGGCCATGTTCACACAATCAGTATTTAAGTATTTTGCATCAACATTTGAGAGCCAAAACCAGGAGTGAAGTCTATATAGTGAGAAACTATAATGTAAAGAATTGCTTCATTTCTGTGTTTTTGCTTACAAATGCTGACCATATGAAAGTGACCTAAGGAAAAACAGCAAAGAAAATTCTAGTTAGCAGTAGCATTGGCAATGTATTTCAATAGTTTTTATAGTTTAATTATTACCTAAGGCCCCTAGTCTCTGATCTATTGATATATTTCATTTTTGGGGCCCCAACCAACAAGCTATGTTTATTGTTCCAGCTTCTGATCTGTAATGATTCTTGTTGAATTGTATTGGAACAGATTGGAAATAATTCATTCATTAACATAAAGAATTTATTTTGCTATATAGAACACAAAAAAGTAAATTGGAGGTTATTTGGTAATATAAATCAATAGATCCGAAATACAAATGCAGCATAACAAAATATTTTCAATGCATCCTTATACAGTGGGGAAAAAAAAGTATTTAGTCAGCCACCAATTGTGCAAGTTCTCCCACTTAAAAAGATGAGAGAGGCCTGTAATTGACCTCATAGGTAGACCTCAACTATGAGACACAAAATGAGAAAACAAATCCAGAAAATCACATTGTCTGATTTTTTTTAAGAATTTTTTTGCAAATTATGGTGGAAAATAAGTATTTGGTCACCTACAAGCAAGCAAGATTTCTGGCTCTCACAGACCTGTAACTTCTTCTTTAAGAGGCTCCTCTGTCCTCCACTCATTACCTGTAGTAATGGCACCTGTTTGACATTGTTATCAGTATAAAAGATACCTGTCCACAACCTCAAACAGTCACACTCCAAACTCCACTATGGTGAAGACCAAAGAGCTATGGAAGGACACCAGAAACAAAATTGTAGACCTGCACCAGGCTGGGAAGACTGAATCTGCAATAGGCAAGCATCTTGGTGTGAAGAAATCAACTGTGGGAGCAATAATTAGAAAATGGAAGACATACAAGACCACTGATAATCTCCCTTCGATCAGGGGCTTCACGCAAGATCTCATCCCGTGGGGTCAAAATGATCACAAGAACGGTGAGCAAAAATCCCAGAACCACATGGGGGGACCTAGTGAATGACCTGCAGAAAGCTGGGACTAACGTAACAAAGGCTACCGTCAGTAACACACTACGCCGCCAGGGACTCAGATCCTGCAGTGCCAGATGTGTCCCCCTGCATAAGCCAGTACATATCCGGGCCCGTCTGAAGTTTGCTAGAGAGCATTTGGATGTTCCAGAAGAGTATTGGAAGAATGCCATATGGTCAGATGAAACCAAAGTAGAACTGTTTGGTCAGAAACACAACTCGTCGTGTTTGGAGGAGAGTGAATACTGAGTTGCATCCAAAGAACACCATACCTACTGTGTAGCATGGGGGTGGCAACATCATGCTTTGGGGCTGTTTCTCTGCAAAGGGACCAGGACGACTGATCCGTGTACATGAAAGAATGAATGGGGCCATGTAACGTGAGATTTTGAGTGCAAACCACCTTCCATCAGCAAGGGCATTGAAGATGAAACGTGGCTGGGTCTTTCAGCATGTCAGTGATCCCAAGCACACTGCCAGGGCAACGAAGGAGTGGCTTCGTAAGAAGCATTTCAAGGTCCTGGAGTGGCCTAGCCAGTCTCCAGATCTCAACCCCATAGAAAAACCTTGGAGGGAGTAGAAAGTCTGTGTTGCACAACGACAGCCTCAAAACATCACTGCTCTAGAGGAGATCTGCATGGAGGAATAGGCCAACATACCAGCAACAGTGTGTGCCAATCTTGTGAAGACTTACAGAAATCGTTTGACCTCTGTCATTGCCAACAAAGAATATATAACAAAGTATTGAGATGAACTTTTGTTATTGACCAAATACTTATTTTCCACCATAATTTGCAAATATATTCTTTAAAAATCAGACAATGTGATTTTCTGGATTTGTTTTCTCATTTTGTCTCTCATAGTTGAGGTCTACCTATGATGTCAATTACAGGCCTCTCTCATCTTTTTAAGTGGGAGAACTTGCACAATTGGTGGCTGACTAAATACTTTTTTTTCCCCACTGTATATAGGGAAAATACAAAGCTTTGTTTCCTAATATTTCATATTGTGTTTTTTTTTTTTTTTTTTTTTTTTTTAAAGCAACCTATTATACAGTTGTACATTTGAATAAATATAATTCAGCACATATACAAAATAAATTAAGCCACCTACATAAAACAAAAAAGGATTAAGGCTAAGGCCCCACATAGCGAGCGGCAGCCAAAAAGCACTGCGGAAAAGACCACAGTGGAAACTTATTGCCTTTTTTTCCACAGTGCTTTTCACAGAAAGTCTTCTGCTGACTTTTTGCCTCTAGTACACCTATATGGAAAACCCCAACGTTTCCGTAGGTTTAATTGACATGCTGCGATTTACAAAAACATGACGGCTTTTGAAATGGCAGCATTTCCGCTGCGGATATTTTTCTGCAATGTGTGGATGGGATTACTGTTTCCGCCATAGCCAAATTGCGGCATTTTTGCAATGTTGGGCATTGAGTTACAGTGCCTTGCGAAAGCATTTGGCCCCCTTGAACTTTTCAACCTTTTGCCACATTTCAGGTTTCAAACATAAGGATATAAAATTTTAATTTTTTGGTGAAGAATCAACAACAAGTGGGACACAATCATGAAGTGGAACGAAATTTATTGGATATTTTAAACTTTTGTAAAAAATAAAAAACTGAAAAGTGGGGCGTGCCAAATTATTCGGCCCCCTTAAGTTAATACTTTGTAGCGCCACCTTTTGCTGCGATTACAGCTGCAAGTCGCTTGGAGTATGTCTCTATCAGTTTTGCACATCGAGAGACTGAAATTCTTGCCCATTCTTCCTTGGAAAACAGCTCGAGCTCAGTGAGGTTGGATGGAGAGCGTTTGTGAACAGCAGTTTTCAGCTCTTTCCACAGATTCTCGATTGGATTCAGGTCTGGACTTTGACTTGGCCATTCTAACACCTGGATACGTTTATTTGTGAACCATTCCATTGTAGATTTTGCTTTATGTTTGGGATCATTGTCTTGTTGGAAGATAAATCTCCGTCCCAGTCTCAGGTCTTTTGAAGACTCCAACAGGTTTTCTTCCAGAATGGTCCTGTATTTGGCTCCATCCATCTACCCATCAATTTTAACCATCTTCCCTGTCCCTGCTGAAGAAAAGCAGGCCCAAACCATGATGCTGCCATCACCATGTTTGACAGTGGGGATGGTGTGTTCAGGGTGATGAGCTGTGTTGCTTTTACGCCAAACATATCGTTTTGCATTGTGGCCAAAAAGTTCGATTTTGGTTTCATCTGACCAGAGCACCTTCTTCCACATGTTTGGTGTGTCTCCCAGGTGGCTTGTGGCAAACTTTAAACAAGACTTTTTATGGATATCTTTGAGAAATGGCTTTCTTCTTGCCACTCTTCGATAAAGGCCAGACTTGTGCAGTGTACGACTGATTGTTGTCCTATGGACAGACTCTCCCACCTCAGCTGTAGATCTCTGCAGTTCATCCAGAGTGATCATGGGCCTCTTGGCTGCATCTCTGATCAGTCTTCTGCTTGTTTGAGATGAAAGTTTAGAGGGACGGCCTGGTCTTGGTAGATTTGCAGTGGTCTGATACTCCTTCCATTTCAATATGATCACTTGCACAGTGCTCCTTGGGATGTTTAAAGTTTGGGAAATCTTTTTGTATCCAAATCCGGCTTTAAACTTCTCCACAACAGTATCACGGACCTGCCTGGTGTGTTCCTTGGTCTTCATGATGCTCTCTGCGCTTTAAACAGAACCCTGAGACTATCACAGAGCAGGTGCATTTATATGGAGACTTGATTACACACAGGTGGATTATATTTATCATCATCAGTCATTTAGGACAACATTGAACCATTCAGAGATCCTCACTGAACTTCTGGAGTGAGTTTGCTGCACTGAAAGTAAAGGGGCCGAATAATATTGCACTCGCCACTTTTCAGTTTTTTATTTTTTACAAAAGTTTAAAATAGCCAATAAATTTCGTTCCACTTCACAATTGTGTCCCACTTGTTGATTTTTCACCCAAAAAATTAAAATTTTATATCCTTATGTTTGAAGCCTGAAATGTGGCAAAAGGTGGAAAAGTTCAAGGGGGCCGAATACTTTCGCAAGGCACTGTATATACAGAAAAGGCAAAAATTTAGGACCTATAAGAGCATGTTCATGAGTTGCAGATTTCCTGCAGAAATTTTTGAGCCTGAAAATCTTTTCCATACATTATTACAGTTAAAGTGTCAGCACCTATGAATAGTATACAGCAAACCGATAAAGAAAATAGAACAAGAATATATTTTACTTAGACAAAAGAGTTAGAAAAACAGCAAAGTTCATAGGATGAGACAAACAGTACAAAAACATGGGTGTCAGACACTGTATAGACGTTAAATATGTAATATTAGAAATCCCATATTGACAAGAGGAGGGAATTCAAGACAATATATTCAGGACCATGGATGTATATACAAAAATAGAGAGGTAGCCACACATGTAAAAATGAATTAAATTGTATATACTCTATATACATAAATAAATAATATATACATGATTATCCAGGTACCATCATAATACATAAACATAATATCATCCCAAACACTGTACATCTATGTACAGTATAGTAGTCATAATAGCCAAGTAATGCTGAGTATTTCACAAAAATAAGGGAACATACCCATAGAGATACAGCCACCGAAGTCATCTAGGACTGACCCCACATACGTTTCAGCTGTGTCTTTGTCCGGGGTAAGAGTATGAGTGCACCTGGATACAGTAAGCAATTCACAAAGGCCAAAAGTCATATGCAGATGAGTTATAAACCAACCATAAGATAATGATCAATGATGATATGGCTGATCGATCATCAGTGGAAATACTTTCCAGTAGCTTTCTGTTGGCTACTGTGAACAATTGTTTGCATAAATTTTTCAAATGATGACTGGAAAAATTACCAAAATTGGCTATTTTTTTTTAACTAACTTTTATCTCTGTAATGGTACTTCAAGAGTTATTGCAGATACCTCCATAGTACAGTGCCCAATGTAACATACCAACAATATATAATACCTCCAAAGACACAGTGATAAGAAATTCAGATTGTGTGCCCTACTTGGGACATTGTTAACAATGAAAATATCTCTGTAAAAGTGCTGTGGAATATGATGGCGCTATGTAAGTAAGTAAAATAAAAAAATAGTGCCTAATATAACGCACCACCATTTTTAGCTATTAGATTTATGCAGAAAAACTTTAGTATGCTGTTGTATGAAATTGGAGGTATCCACAGGTGCAGTAAAGACAATAACTTCATGTTTCTGCATATACAGTGTTACATTGTGTCATCACGTGCAATCTATATAACTGTGCAGAACTGTGCATCTATTGGCATAACAATATGTACAAAGCTGAGGAATATGTTAATTCTATAAGAGCAACAGAAATAGATAAATTTGTCATTGACATTCAGAAGCACGTGAGGGCCAAAAGGGTCATGCTGGTACACCTGTGTATCCACAGCTATTATTCTGTTCTTGGTTGCAAATGCTTACACAAAATGTTATTGCATGTTGTGATTTCGAACACTAGATGGCAGTATTAAGCTGGAAATAGTTTTCCGATAACTGCTATAGTAAAGGTTTCATGAGATTCCTCCAGGCTAAGCACAAACATACTCTTCTGCAGAAGCATTTCAGAAAAGTTTAAAGATTTTATCCAGGGAAAGTAAAAAGGAAATACAAATTTATATTTTAGCAGAGCCAATTCTTTTCTGAGTACATTCTGATATTACTTAAATATTAACAAATGTAATGTTCTTTTTATGGGTTCGTGGACAAGGTGAAAACTTTTAGCAAAAATGTATATATTTGTAACCGATAATAATCAGGCATCAGAGTGTTAAGCACAGAATAATTCAGATGCTGTGTAAAATGCGTTCAATCTACTACATTTTTAATAAATGAATATAAAAGTGAAATACTGATTCTAATTACACAATTCTAGAACACCAGAACTTGGGAAACATCTGAGGCATCGGTAAGTATATATCAAATGGGCAGCATCCTTGGCTATTTAATAGCAGTTTATGCATATTTTTCTAAGATGAATCAATATTTCTGTAGAAAATGTTAGTATTTACTGCATGCAGGAAGCAGATGGCCTTTTTTTTTTTTTAATATTTTTAATTTTCTGTCTTTCCCTTTAGTCTCTGTGTACACTAGCATCATGGATTATGTTCTTAATAGTGCCATGACGAGTATGACAGGTCTCAAAACATCCTGCTAATGCCCAATGACTTATAATAAGGTTCATCAGGCCTCTGTTGTGGTTTTAATGTTTTGAAGGACACAAAAACGTAGTATACCATACTTTTCTGTCCATCCAAAAAAACGGACAGCAACGGATCCATTTTTTTTAATGTTGATGCATCCATTTTTTTGATCCATTTTTTTTTTTTTTTTTTGCATCCATTAAACTGATGTGAAAAATGTGATCTGAATGGACCCTAAGATTGCTACAAAACTTGGCATGGAAAATATGTAAATGATTACAGGGGCTTTCCACAAGACGGCATAAAAGTGCTTCCTCTCAAAAGATTGCAGGTTGAAGCCTCCTAGGGTGGCTAATAAAATAGTAAAAAAAAAAAAAAAAAAATCTGTTTTGGGTAGTGTACTTCTTAGTGAGAGATTGTTTACTGCCAGATATACCTCTAACATACACTCAAAGACATTTTACCCAATTTACAGACTTTGAGAGGAGAAGCATCATTTCTCTGGTAGAAGAAGGATGGTTATTTTGGTGAAATGCCCGCCATCTAAGGCTGGGTTCACACCAGTGTTGGCTCTCCGTATGGGGATTCCGTTCCCCTCTCCGCTTGAAAAATGCAAGCTTTTCTCTCCGCATTTTTCGCCCTTATCAGAGGAAATCGAGCAGAAACCACACTGACCCCATTATAGTCTATAAGCGGGTAACCGCTTTTTTAAGCGGATTAGTTTTCCATTTGGGGGGTCCCCAAGAGGACCCATAAACGGAAACCCAAAGGCAGATGTGAACCTAGCCTAAGCCATTCTGGCAGTGGTTATATTAGAACACACAGTTAACAGACTTTGGATGGCCCAGACCAATCACCAGTAGAGAGGATTATTTGATCCAATGACAAGCATGAGCAGCTCCCACAGTTTCCTTATCCAGCAGACACAGATGGCACATTCATTACAAACCCTTGCCAGGCAGAAACAAGGGTGACCTATGGAAATTTGGTTTCATGGCAGAAATGAAAACTAATGTTATGGTTTTTCCCAAAAAGTATACTCTCTTTTTTGGGGGGATATCAAGCCCTTCAACATTAATAGAGGATAATTTAATAACCAAATTGTTCAAGGGAGGTGTGCTGGTGACACAAGCAAGCCCCTATTGGTTGTCTGAAATGCTTCAGGGCATTATATAGGTCCTTGGTACAGATGAGTGAACTGGTTCGTAACAAGCTGAGTTTGTTACTCTCGAATTTTCAGCCTGAGAGAATGGGGAGTGCAAGATTGAGTGAGTGGTGTAAATTAACCCCTTACAGCTTCACCCGCTTCACGTGCTAGGACGGTCTGTACCTGACACTGGGTAAGACTGCCACTGTAAAAGACTTGGGGATTTTGGTGGACAGTAAGCTTACCTTTAGTGACTAGAGCTAGAGCCAGGCAGCTGCTGCCAAGGCAAAGAAAATTGAGATGTATCAAAAGAGGTCTAGATTCTCATGACAACAACATAGTTATGCCTCTATACAAATCACTGGTACGGCCACACAGACTATTGCGCACAATTTTGGGTCCTAGTATACAAGAAGGACATAATTGAACTAGGGAGAGTGCAGAGAAGGGCGACCAAGATTATTAGGGGAATGGGTGGACTGGAGTACAATGATAGATTAACAAACTTGGGGTTATTCAGTTTAGACAAAAGACGTCTACGGGGGAGACCTAATAACAATGTACAAATACATGAAGGGACAGCACAAAGAACTTTGTAATGATCTTTTTATTCCTGTGACAGTGACAAGGGGACATCCTCTACGTCTGGAGGAGAGAAAGTTTCACCAGCAACATAGAAGAGGATTCTTTACAGTAAGAACAACGAGGCTATGGAACTCTCTGCCCCAGGAAGTGGTGATGAAGAAAAATCTACAATCAGAAAATAAAAACAGATAAAGTGATATATTTCACTGGGTTTAACAAAAAAAATTAAAGTATGGTGATACATTTCCTTTAACCCTTGATCCAATTCAACTAGTATAGTTTCACCATTTTTTCCATAGTGAGGATCATTTATAACTGATGAATGGTAAAATACACTAGTTTAGTATTGTAAAACATTTTCTTAGTAAATTACACTAGTTTGACTGAAAAGCCATGCCAACATTCTGCCAACACAATAGAAAACAGTGATTTGTAGCAGGAGTACTATATATAGTACATATGGAATTCATGCTGGAATCTGTTTTTCGATAATGAAATTATGTCAGATAACTGTCATGATTGTATTGACAAATTTGGTGTTCTCAAACTTGAGTCATAGTGATATTTTCGTTATAGGAGCTGCTGCACAGATTGCAGGTAACACCAAAAAATTGAGAGACTTGCGCCTACAGACCTCCTTAACACGTTCTTAACTGGGTTGCAGTGAAAAAGCTTAGTTGTCTTACTTAGTTGTTTTAGCTTACTCTTTTGCATCTTTGAATGATACTTAAATGCTAAGGATGTATCACAGAGAAACACTTCAAAGAAACTTATATGCACAAAATGACTTTTGTTACTTTTCAAGTCTGATATTTTTAAAATTGGTTCAGAAAAGGACTTTGTAACCTTTATAGGTTGTTTGACAGCATGCTTTAGGTCCTTTAGCTAATGCTCTAACTCACAAAAATAGAGCCTATTTCGTCATACATTTATGAAGGTTATCACTCTGAGGTTGAAACTTAAAAGTTAATATTCTGTGGGCCATTGGTTGGATGCTGAATAGATAGCTGCTTTCATTGTGGGTTTCATTGTGCATAGCTGGATTCATTGTGCAAGTTCAAAGAGGGCTTGGATGTCTGTCTTATTTTAGATTTTGGTAAGAACAAGTTGATCTAGGATTTGATACTGAATGCCAGATTTGGAGTCTGGAAGGAATTTTTACCCCTGACATGGAGCAATTGGCATAAGCTTCACAGTTTTTCCTCTGCATCAACACTGTAGGGTTATAGGTTGGACCGTTGTTTTCATCTAACCTCATCTACTATGTAACTATGTAAGTTAAACTCTTGGGAAGATGATTTGCCCTGGCATAGAAGATGTCTGTTGCTGGAGTGCAGTGGAGACAAGATCTATTCACATCTGGTCTCATGATTTTATGGGTTGGCTTTTTCACAATATACAGAAAAATATGCTGACATCATATAAAACATGTAATACAATTGGTCAAGAATAAGTGGGTGTTCATGCATGGCCAGCACGTGAACATCTGATATCCGCCATCTTAGATGCTTAATAAGCATCTGACCAGAGGAGCTCATCTGGTCAGAGAACCTTAAAAGTCCCATAAAACATTTTTAATGAGATCTAACGCTTATTACCATACAGGACATCCTGTTCTCTGGCAGAGGGAGTAGATGGACAACTTATCAGAGACCTTGATTATGGAACTTAGGAAAAACATCTGGGCTGTAAAACATTTTATATATCAACTTTGACAAAACATTACATATATTCTCTTAAAGTGGTAGATACATACAGAAACAAAGGTACAATTTTATTGATTATTGATTCTTAACCCATTTTCTAATATTTTTAATATCAATCACTACAAATACTTATATGATATAATGTAAACTAAAACATTCCCAACAATATCTCACCACAGCTTCAAACGTGAGACTACTTCGGGTGGCTCAGTGGTTAGCACTGTAGCCTTGCAGCGCTAGAGCCTTGGGTTCAAATCCTGCCAAGGACAATATCTGCAAGGAGTTTGTATGTTCTCCTCGTGTTTGTGTGTGTTTCCTCCCACACTCCAAAGACATACTGATAGGAAATGTAGATTGTGAGTCCTATATGGGACAGTGACTGTCAATGTCTGTAAAGTGCTGTGGAATATGATGGCCCTATATAAGTAAGCATAATAAATAAAGCTGCCATCATTTTATAGACAATCATCTTGGCCATCTCATACATAAATTTGACTTGCAACTATTTAGCATATAATTAGTTATGCAGATTTTTTTGTGTAACTGCATTGTTACTGTTTTGCTCCTAAAAATCTAAATTTTAATTTTTATTATTTTGTTAGAATTTTATAAATAAACCTTTGGCTTTCAACACTGCCTCAATCTCTACTCTCAATCAGATTCAACCAAAATCTGATCCCAGGTCTCTTCTACACATTCCTGATGTTGGTGCATACTTGACGACTCACTTGGAAACAAATGCAACTTTTTCTTCAACTCTACCCACAAGTATTCAATTGGGTTGAGGTCTGGGGACTAATCCAGCACCTCTACTTCATTGTCATTGAACCATTTCTTCACTAATCTCGATATTGGCTTCGGATCATTGTCCTGCTAGAACACTATGTTGTCCTATTCATACCTATAATACTCTAGTGTACGAAGTAACTCATCTTGTAGGATACTCGCATATAGCTCAGCATTGAGACCACTATCGATCCTGGTCAAGTATCCAATGTCTATAATTATGAAACAACCCCATATCATCAGGCTTCCTCCACCTTCAATTTCTCAATCCATTAGCTCCCTTTTCCCTTCTAAACCCATTTGCACCCAGCCTATTGACTTTCATCTCATTAAATGACCCATTTCCAATTTTCTACTGTCCACTTTTCATACTTTTTTGCAAACTTGAGCCAATGCTTCTTATGACGATATTGAAATCGAAGCTTCTTTACCTTCTTTCAGACCACCATTCCGGACTCGTGTAATATGCATTGCATGGTCATCTGTGATCTCACTATTATGAAGCATACGAGCCACCTTCACCGTTTGTCATGCAAGAACTCATAAACCTTGTGATAAGCAGACTTGTAGACTGATATTTTGCCTGGACGTCCACCTCTTGGTTTCTGAATGGATGGACTGACTTCATTTTGTATTCGTCAAACTCTCATGGCACTCTCTTAATGCAGTTTAGCAAATTTTCTTGGCCGAGAGACTGCAATCAATGAGCTAGATGACGCTGTTTCTCTTTTCTTGGGAAATCTTCTTCATGGCTGATCCTTGATTTGAACCAGTGACCTTTCGCTTGGAAATCAACCTAATAACACACTGAGCTATTAGAGAATGTGAGAACAGGTTGTAATTTGTAGTATACAAGAAAAAGATTTTTCCACCATCAGGAGCAAAACAGTAACAAGGAAGTTACATGACAAGAATCTGCATAACTAATCATATGCTAAATAGTTGCAAGTCAAATTTATGTATGAGATAGCCAAGTCTCACGATCGAAGCTGTAGTGGATGTTGAGATATGGAGCCTGAAAGTCAAAAGTTCTAAACATTGTTACCCTTTTGCTCATCAGTGTATATACAGAGGCTTAGCAATAGAACGCGCAGAAGTGGCAGTTGCATCAAAAGTCCTTCTACCACATAAGAAGGTAGCTGTTCACATTATATTACCTATATCAGAAAAACTATAGACAATGTAAATGACTTTGGAGTGATAGAAAATTCTCAAATGGTACAAAACCATGGATGAGGATGAAATCTTTAGAAGAACTCAATAGATGATCCTCTTTACTTTTATATGTTCCCTTTAAATATTTGTGATGTGCTTGGATACTCCATCCACAGACATACTGATAGGGAATATAGATTGTAAGCCCTGTATGGGAAGGTGACCACAATGTCTGTAAGGCGCTGTGGAATATGATGGCGCTATACAAGTAAGCATACTAAATAAATAATATAAACTCATGCTAATAAATGTAGGAATATTTTTTTTTCTTGTTAAGTCTCCCACAGACATATTTAACACTGCATTATGGTTTGTATGGGGATCTCCCACAGTGTTCAAAATATTAAGGGCCCGAGGCTTATTTTTATCACTACTTGTAGAATGTATCTTAAGTGACTTTCAAGGCAGGCAAAAAGTTATATAAAACACACCTGCTGAATTATTTACCATGTATGCCAGAATGGGCAGCTTTTACTTTATTTTCTACAATCCCCTTAAGAACTGCAGAAGAAGGGTAAAAAGCATTTTGTTCATGTAATTCTCAGTTGTAATAAAACTCTTCTATAGGAATATTAATTCCCCTTACTTAGCTTTCACTGATGAAATTATCAATGTACTATATAGTATGTGTATATAAAAATACAGTACTGCATGTTTATATAGAAATATTGCTAAATGTTTTAAGAACATGGATAAGCAAATGAAGAGGTTAGTAGGAGAGAATGGGCAGAAGAAATAAAAATGTATACAATATTACCATATACTTTTAGTATTCATTTTTAAGTTGAAGATTTCTGCTATAGACATTCATTAAAAAACTTCAGTGTTAAATTTCAGAAAAAGAAGATCTGTCTCGTGGCGACACATAGCTGCTTGACTTGACAACTCTGTGTAAGACATGAAGAAGAAGTAAACAACAAAGATTTCAACTAAATGATTGCAAGCAAAATCTTCAAACATATGAGCTCTAGGTACCGAAAGTACTGTATATTAAAAAACTGTACAACATTTTATCTTTTTTCAAATCAGGCAATTTTGTTTAAGTTTTGCATGTTTTAAATACAGGAGTGCAGCCCAATAGTAAACAATTGAAGGAGAGCTAGAGACCAACGGGATCCCACCCCTCCAGTTAGCATAGAGAGGCCTGCATATACTATGTTGATAAGGGAAGCCTTCGAGGCAAGGTCCAGCCAAGGAGACCATAGGTCCTCAAATCTCGAAATGGTACCACATAATTCTCCACTGGGGTAGTGGGGGGGGGGGGGGCGGCTGCCCCTGGCCCACTGACATTGTAGGGCCCACCTCGGGGCCGCCATTAATACATCCTTTTCTTTTAACTAGATTGGTGTCTGCAGACACCGATCTAGTTAAAACGCATCCTAACTTTAGGCCTGCGGTCTCCAAGACATCGAGAACACAGACAGAAGACATCTGCTTCTCGGCATAGGCGGGCGTGATTACATCACAGCATCACGCCTCCTGCACTGAGACACAGATGTTCTGTAAGGGGGCATTATGAACATAAGGGGGATCATTTATATAAGGGCTATTAGGGGGCATTTTGAACACAAGGGGGAGGTTATTTATATAAGGGGCCATTAGGGGGCATCATTTTATATAAGAGGTCATTATGAACATAACGGGGTGGTCATTTATATAAGGGGTCATTAGGGGGCAGTATTTTTGTCAGGGGGAATCAGGGGCATAATATAATGGAGCAATTAATTTAATTAAGGTGGCACTTGGGCTTACTTTTAGTGGATAAAAATCAGTCCATGGTCATGTGATGAACCCACAGGTGCACAACTCGTTACCAGGCAGATGTCTGATTTCTGTGCTGTGACTATAACGAGACGTGCACTGGTGTGTTCATCACATGACCATGGACTATATATCACATGACCATGGACTGATTTTTATCTATTGAAACATTGAAAATAAGCTGAATAATTGACAGCAAGCAGAAATCTAAAAAACTGTGAGGAATTTATATAGAGAGTATATTGGAAAATTGTATAACTTTCCATTATACAAACAATAATATTTATCTTTCAATATTGGTCTGAAACTGGACAAGCCCTTTAAGTCACTGATTCTCAGTCACTGGTAAAATAGAAGTATGGACAGTTTATGATTGTACACTCACAAACTGTCTCTATACAGCCAGCTACATCTTTTCAGAATCTCCTAAGCCTTGGACAGCTCCACATAACATGTAATAGGTACAGCTCCTCCTCCAAACATCTGTAGCAACTTGAGTCCCCCAATTTCCCAAAAAGGGGATAAATCTCCAACAGACATCTGCAAATTGATTGTTCACCAGACCATTGTTCACCAGATGGTTGCTTAACCATCACCCTAGATCTATCTAATGTGCAGGCCACGTTATAAAATCTCTAAACGCTGCGATTTTGCCACACCACAATTTTTCAGGTTCTAAAGCACCTGAAAAACGAATGGGATTCTGGCTAATTCCATCCACACATTGCATCATTTCAATTATACCTACGGAAATGCTGGCGTTTTCCGTATAGGTATAATTGAAGCAGAAAGTCTGCAGAAGAAAAACTTTGCATTCTGTGAAAAGTTCTGTGGGAGGGAGTTTCCAACACGGTTTTCCCCGCAGCACTTTTTGGCTGTGGCTCGCTTCATGGGGTCTTAGCCTAAAAGTGCCTAGATTCAATTTCTCTGTAAGTTACTTAACTTCTTTGCGTTCACCCCACCAACCGTGATCTTCCCTAAAAGTGTTTAAAGGCCACAAGTTTTGTTACTTTACTGAAACCTAGTTCTTATATGTGTATGATAATTGAATTGTTCAAATGTAACAACATTGTTTAAAACTAAACTAAAGGTGGGCTGTATAAAGTTGATCAGTATTTTGGTACTTAATAGCTGTCCTGTATGGAAGGTTCTTCCAGACTAATTGCCTCATGCAAGCATCAGTTCAGAAAGTAATTATCCATTACTAATGTATAAACAAAGTTAATTATCATAAATGTTTTAAAATTAAATTGTTTCAAAACTTGCGTTCCATTTATGTGATAAGGAGTTTAATCATTCTATTATCCTTCATTGCTTTCCTGAGCACTTCTTACATTATTTAGCATTCATCATTTATTTTGTATTCATGCTTTTGTTTGTGTGCAATTGATATATTTATCTTGTACCTTGCTGCTGTATACTATATGTGCAAGATAAGTGTCATCCTATTAAAATTACATGGCAGAAAGTAATAGCCCACCAAAACCAAAAAACACTGTGTATCATGGCACACAATATAGTAAAACATTACCAAGTTTATTGATACCAAAGAATAAAACCAGACAAGTTTAAAAAAAAGATAGTCACAATGTGTAAGCATGTCGCAGGAGGAGGTAAATATCATATCACTTGTATTACCTTCACCATACCCTGGCTGATATGGGACAACTGAGAATGTCCCTATTATAACAATAAAACAATTAATACCCATCCATTATATACACGTTAATAAATATCCCAAATAAATATTAATACAGAGTAACGCACAAAGCAGGGGTGGTGCTATCCCAGTGGGTTAAATGCTACCAAGACAATAAAATTAATTTCACGTGTGAAAAACGGCGCTTGCAAACTGGTTTCCATCCTGCCCATACATGCAGCATTGCTTGAATCCGGCACACGTGAAGTCACAAACTTAGTGTCATCCAGTCCCAAAGGGAACAGAAAAAGGACGGCTGTGAATGGGAAGCTCCTGGCGCATATGCGCATGCACCTTATCAAACCAAGATAATCATTCTACTGCGCATGTGTCCCAAGTATATATGAAGTGACTATATACAATAACAAACAAATTATAAAATATATACATATATAGAGATATACTATATAAATAAAAATTATTGAAAGTGCATAATACAATCAATGAAAAATGTGAAATTAGTAATGTGTATATACTTAGCATGAAGGTGTAATGAGAAATGAAGTGCGAATGAGAATGTGGAGTGAAGAGTCGATGGTGCAAGTGTATGAATAAAATAAGTGTGACTATATTCACTTACATAATATTTAAATAGTGAGCTATGAAAATTGAATAAATGAGATAAATAAAGAGCAACTGGGCATAAATAAACAGTGTCTACCACTTCATATTCAGTTCGCTGCACTTGAGTAGAAAAAGATGTACAGGCAAAAGATTACAATATGTAACCCTTGAACAAAAATAAGTTATCCATACAAATAATAGAAAAAAAAAACTAATATTTAAACACATAATGAAATGAACAAACACGCCCACTATAATAAAATAAATCAGAGAAATAGAGTGAAACTTCATTGAGGCCTTTTGGACACACAGTATCTAAAGTTCATATCCATCAGACTTTACATAGCGATAATTGTTTACTGATGTTACACCCCCCCTCCAAATATTTGGGAGGATATGGTCAATGTACCTTATACCTAGGGATTGATTGTTTCTCATTCAGAAATCTCCCCTTCGTACATGTTTGCTCACACAATTCCTAAATTCTCTTATAGTGAGCCCAACATATATTTTATGGACAAATAGCATGATACACCAGGGGCTTGTTCCAGCAGAAGTCCTCTCTGCACATGACATCGGTGATGTATGAGAATGACATCCCAGATCCTTTCCTGTGACTGTTGAGGCCACTGATTGGCCTAGGTGGTCAGGTGCGGCAAGGACTTCCGCCGGAAGAAGCCCCCAGGCGCCACTGGAAGGGGCAGTGTTTCACCTTCCCTGTCCTCCTGGCCCCAAACTGTAATTCATAGACAACCCCTTTAAGCTGTTAGAACAATTCGGCCAATTCATTATGCGTGCCACGCCAGATCAGGTGCATGTCATCAATGTACCTGGCCCAAAATAGGACCTGTTCAATTTCAAACATTAATAGGTCCCTCCCCCTTGGAGGGACTGATTAAAAGTAAAGCATTTATGCTTCAAAGTAAAATCTAGCAGAGTAATCATTAAAGGAAACAATGATGGCATAAGATTACTCATGCCAAGAAAAACACACAAACAAGCTTTTACTTCATCTTCATGTTGAATGTTTGTGTATAGGGGCAAGTTTTCATAACAGATCAGGAGTATCCTTTACATATGAAGGCAAACACTCCACCAATGGTTTTAAATGATGGTCAGTTCTGTACTGCAGATGTTAGTTTGGACAATTCTCTGCTAAACAATTTAACAAACAAATCAATTGATTGACGCACAGCTAAAAATAGAAATTTGTGAGATTTTTGGCAAATCACATCTGGCACTGTACTTGCGTTAAATCCTGTACATCAAGTAGATCTTCCAAAGCTCTTAAGGCCACTTAAGGTCAGCTTCAGTGGAAAATATACTACTTTCATCATACTTATGAAACCACTTCTTAAAGATCAATGATCGGCCAAACAAATGTAGATCTTTTACTGCAGAGAAGAGTTTGAAGGGCGCCCAAGAGAAAAGGTTAGACCCTTACTCAAAAGATAGATTTCAACTTCTCCAAAGTTTTGTGTAGATCAAATGATTACCATAAGATGACTGTCATTATAAATTCTTCCTTGGGTTATTGGTTTGCATTTATTTGAAAGTTGACCCCAATCCCTCTTAAGTCTACTATATTGTCTAGTTGTTCAGACAGATATGCCAGTAACATTATTTTGACAAGTCAATAATGCAATGGAGAAAGATGGCAGAAAATACTAGGTGGAACCTTGTTTAAGATGTCTTTAATAATGATAGAGTGGGGCTACATAGCGATGCATCACATGAGGATAGTGAGTTTTTTTTGCATACACATCTAAAATAGTTTGAAACTATGTGCTGTCATGCGACACAAGTCTTCATGTAGCCCCGCCTTAAAGCAACACTTCGGTATTTTTTAAGGTATGCAAAGTAGTCATTGAAGTACTTTCAAAATCTGCTTTTATCGATGCTCTCAATCATGTCTAGTACCTGTACCCATTATATTTCCTGTTTTTGCAAAATATTGCAGAGCTAATACCAGCATATACCTTTCAGGACTGTACACTGTAAGGATGATGTCACCACAGGTCCTGAAAGCTGCGCCAACTGCTGCTAATAGCACTGGAGAAGGTAATGGGGGCATAGTGAACTGACTGTGAGAAAGGTGAGAATTGTGTGCAGTAAGTGAGAAATTGGGGCTATAGGGAGCAGATTATATGAGAGGCAGAGGAGGCGTTATAATAGAAGAAGTAGGGCAGAGAAGAAACGGGCAAGACTTTGATGAATCTGAGGTCCCAAGTTAGCTTTCAATATTATCTGCAGGCAGCAGAGAAAGATCCCCTGTTTGCATAACAATTATTGCTTGAAAAAAAGGTCACATTGTGATCATGTGACTTATTGAAAAAGGTGAAAGCAGGATAAGGAAAAAGGTACTATGAGTAGATAGCTATTACTATTGAGGGGAATGTCTTTCAGACATTGAGTAGAAAAAAATAGGTCTTGTTGGGCAGTCTGTTCTATGACTGTATAAGCCTTCAAACATGATGTCCTATCTGTTTTGAGCTGTAAATAATCACATTATGGCTGCAGCACAATTTTTCATTTGTCTATGAGGCTGTGTGCATGTGCAATAAGGAGCAGTCTTCCCCCTCCTCTATCCATTACTGATACTGTTGTGCCATTCTGCCAGGAGTAACTATCATAGCAAACAGCTGAGAAAAGCCCACATGAACATAATATAGAAGATTCAGGAACACTGCAAATACAGGGTAAATATATGGCAAATACACAGTCAGTAAAGCTGCTTGCTGTCTGTGAATAATACCCCATCTGCAATCACGCAAGCAACCAGAAGTACATACAGATACACTGAAGCTTACATTATAATCTGCAAGAATTGCAGATTGTTCAGGCATTTGCAGAGAGTAATAGTTTGCAGACATGTGTGGAGGTGGTGAGGAGAGTCAAATCTACATTCACTGTGTGAGGAGAGAAAAGAACATCCCCCTTCCACTCCCTGGGATCCTGTCATGCTTATCTAATGTATCTATGGACAGACCCTGGCTAGCAACAGGAAATGAACTGCAAATTAGCTAGAAAGGAGACACCCAGCGGCAGGAACTTTAGATAAGTTTTTAAGGCAGAATTCCGATACATTTTTTTTTATTAAAGCGCATTACATTTTGTTCCAGAATCACATGCTCCATGAAATGAAACTAAGTTGTCTGAAAGGTTAGTGACCATTTAACATGAGGGCCAGTGCAGGCCAGTGAAATTAGTCTATGAAATGAAGGAGTTAAATTAAGTAATTAATAAGTATCATTTATTATCTTTTAATCTATTTTGGTTTGTTTGTGATAATTCTTTTGCCATTATAAAAATCAGCCACACTGGCCTTACTTTCTTTCACCAAACATTACAATTGACACTATGCATTCAGTAGCTAGCATTCTTCTGCACTGGACTAAACCTAGATTCATCTTTCAGAATGTGATATTGTGAAATAACTAATCACTTATTTGTATCCAAATGAGGGGAAAAGTGTTAAGTCAAGGAATCTAGGGCCAACACTAAAACCCAGGCAAGATAAGACATGGCCCCAAAGCACTTCTCCTCATTTACATATGAATAAAATGACAATTTATATGAAAATGGGCCTCCAAATCAGAACAGAGTCCTATTTGGAAACTGTAGAATAACCTCTACAAGGTACTCTGATTAGATTTGTAATCAAGAATCACCTCTTCATTAAATCTCCAACAGAAAATGGAGTAGATCAGTAGGAGATTGACACATTTGTTCTCTGCAGGAAGTGAAGACAATTATATTTCTTATTTAGATTTATCATTTATTTATAGGTTTAGTTCCTTTAAGCCCTTAATTACACATCCAAAAACCACCTTAGGCTAAGGCCCTATGCAGCGAAAATGCAGCTTACAAACGCTGTGGAAAAAAACGCATTGCGTTTTTTTTCACAACTTTTTTATTTAGTTTTTGCTGCATTTTTCTCAACGTGCTTTCTTTCCTTATTAAATCTATAGGGAAAATGCTTGCATTTCCGCAGGTAAAACTCTATTAGTAAGAGAAATAAATAATAAATACTCTTGGGTCTTAACCCTTTTAATGACCGGGCCATTTTTTGTTTTTGCATTTTCGTTTTTCCCTCCCCACATTCCAAGAGCCATAACTTTTTTCAGTTCACAGAGTCACATGATGGCTTATTGTTTGCGAAACAAATTGTACTTTGTAATGTCGATATTCAATATGCTGTGCAATGTACTGGGAAGCTGGAAAAAAATTCAGAATGAGGTGCAATTGGAGAAAAACTGCATTTTCGCCAAATTCATATGGGTTTCATTTTTACAGCATTCACTATGTGGTAAAAATGACATGTTACATGTATTCTGCGGGTCAGTACGAACACGGCGATACCAAATTTATATAGTATTTGTAATGTTTTGATACCTTTTAAAAAATTTAAAACTTTGCTAAATAGAAAAAAAATTTTGCGTCGCCATATTGTGTCACATTAACTTTTTCATATTTACATGTATAGAGCTGGGTAAGGCGTCTTTTTATGCGGGACAACATGACGTTTTTATTGATACCATTTGGGGAAAGATCTGATGGTTTGATCACTTTTTATTCAATTTTTTATAGGAGACAAAGTGTTGAAAAAAACGCTATTTGGCCATTTTGATTTTTTTTCCCCGTTACGCCGTTCACCGTATGGGATAAATATTTTAATATTTTAATAGTTCGGGCATTTTGGAGCGCGGGGATACCTAAAGTGTTTATGCTTACTTTTGTTTATTTACTTTTATATCTGATCTAGGAAAAGGGGGGGTGATTTGAACTTTTGTGTTTTTTTTTAATTTTTTCATACTTTTAAAAACTTTTTTTTTTATACTTTTACTTGTATGACCAGACTCCCTAGGGACCTTGAAACCTAGGGAGTCTGATCGATCATACAATTCACTTCGATACTACTGTATCGCAGTGAATAGCAAATTGCCTTCACTGCTATTAGACGATGCCTCTGGCATCGTCTAATACCTCTAATGTAATGACAGGCCTGGGAGCCTTCAATAGGCTCCCGGCTGTCATGGCAACCAAGCGCCGCCCTCCGATGACGTTCTGGAGGGCGGCGATCAGGTAAAAATGGCGGCGCCCGTGGCGGCTGCGCAATTTAGACGCCGCGGTCCCGTTTGACCGCGACATCTAAAGGGTTAACAGCCGCGATCGGTGTAGGCACCGATCGCTGCTGTTAGCTGCGGGTCCTGGCTGTATTATACAGCCGGCACCCGCAGTGTATGGACAGCGCTTAGCTCCTGAGCGCTCTCCATACATCGTCATGCGACTCAGGACGTACTATTACGCCCTGGGTCGTTAAGGAGTTAAGAGACCCCACAGTATAATAATAATAGCTAGTGAGTGACAAACTCCAAAAATTTCAGGTTTGGCTGAACCCAAAATTTTTGGAAAATTCATTGGTAAACTATGGGACATAGTATGGGACAATGGGACATTATACTGTGTGAAGGGGCTGCTATGGGACATTATACCATGTGGAGCAGCCACTATGGGTCATTATATTGTGTGAAGGGGCCACTATGGGACATTATACCATGTGGAGGGGCCACTATGGATCATTATACTGAGTGGAGGGGCCACTATGGGATGTTACGCTATATAGCGATGTGTTTTTAAAAATTAGTGAAACATCGCTTTATCCCGAAATTTTTCATTTTCACAAGGGGGTAAAGGAAAGAATGGGATGGGATGTGAAAATGAAAATTACTTTTTTCCCATAAAATGTCATTTCAATCCCAAAGTTTTCATTTTTATAAGGGGTTAAGAAGCAAATGCACCCCAAATTTATTACACAATTCCTCCTGAACACGGCAATATCTCATATGTGGTTGTAAACTGCTGTATGGGTACATGACAGGGCTCAGGAGGGAAAGAGAGCTATTTGGCTATTGGAGGGCATATTTTGCTGAAATAGTTTTTGGGTGCATGTCGCATTTACAGAGTCCCTAAAATAACAATAGAATGGAAACTCCCAAAAAGTGACCACATTTTGGAAACTACACATCTCACAGAATTTATCAAGGGGTATAGTGAGTATTTTGACCCCAACATCTGTTTCACAGACTTCATTATTGGGCCATGAAATTGAAAAACTACTTTTTTTCCCAATAAAATGACACTTTAGCATCAAATCTTCACAAGCTTTAAAAGAATAAAAAACGCACCCTGCAATTTGATATTTGATTTCTCCCATGTACCGAAATACCCCACATGTATTTGGGGTCACAACAGGCCA
Organism: Leptodactylus fallax; assembly: GCA_947044405.1. NCBI lineage: Eukaryota > Metazoa > Chordata > Amphibia > Anura > Leptodactylidae > Leptodactylus > Leptodactylus fallax. The sequence continues at coordinate 2,185,593 of CAMRHE010000212.1, forward strand.
CAGAAAATGAGGACCGCCATTAGGCTTTTTGAAGGCAGAACCATTTTGTCATGACGCATTTTCAGAGCCCCTAAGTGCCAGGACAGTGGAAAGTACCAAGATGTCATCTGCACCACTCAAAAAAATGTATCAAGGGGTTTCATTTAACCCAAAAGATGGTTTCTAGAGATGAGCGAATTTCTCAAAAGTTCGATTCGGCAGATTCGAAGTTACAAAAAAAATTCGCTTCGATCCGAATGACTTTGCGCCGATTAATCAGCTATTTCCGGGCTGCAGAGAGAGCCGAGGTGGGCGGGTGGGCGGCAAAATGGCGGAAGCCCTTGGATGCCGCGGTCATGTCTCCCTCTCTCTCTCTCCAGCATGGACAAGTTTTATTCATGTGGAAGGATCTGCTAACACGCAAAGACACGCCTACCCAATCACATCACTATAGAATATCATGTGGCCATATGATGTCACAAAGGTCCTTACTAAATATTCGTTACTGCGAAGCATCAGGAAATCCAGAATCGTGGTGAATCAAAGACATCCTGAAATTAGGATCGAATTCCACTTCTGCAGAATCGATTCGTTCATCTCTAATGGTTTCCTAAAAATAAATGTGCAGTGGGTAATGTAAAATGAAAATTTTAATTTTTCCAGATATATGATATTTCAGTGCCTAATATGCCATAACCAGCTTTTGGCACTGTGAAAAGTCAGCTCTCCAATTATTATGCTCTCTTTTCTTATTTTGGATGCGACCCTAATCTTTTTGCCTAGAGATAAGAAGAGCTTAGAAGTTAAAAAACGCTGCGCATTTGAGGCCTAATTTGGACATTTACACTGTATTGGTGGCTTCTGGCCGGAGATAAAATAAATAATTCACCCCCAAAATATGAAACGACACCCCTAAAAGGAATAGTATTATAATTTTGAGCCCGAGTGCTTCCCAAAAAATAATCTGCAAAGTGAAAATTGAATTTTTAAAGAAATATGACATTTACATGCCCGATATGTTGTGACCCTATTTTGTAGGAGAGATTTTACAGTCTTTGCAAATGTGGCATGGTGTCCAAAAACTAAACAATCTAAATCTGTGCTCCAAAAGCCACATAGAGTTCACATCTGCATCATGCTATTTGCCTAAACAATAGTTTATGCCCACATGTATGACATTGTTGTACCCAGAATAACGTACTTCACACAATGTCATATGTGGGTATAAACTGATGTTTGAGTACACAGTTGGGCACAGTAGGGAAGGAACACTATTTGGTTATTTGAGCACAGTTTAGGCTTTAGACGTCATGCTGACACGTGACCCCATTTTAGAAACTACACCTATTAAGAGATTTAGCAACAAGGAATAGCTTGTATTTTAGTTAGTTTCCAGAAATGATTGCGCATCTGATAGTGATCCATTACTGTGCCCAGTATGTTGCGCCCAGCTTGAGTCAGTAAAGACACACACTCCAAAAACTGCTAAGTGGTTATCCCGGGGACATCAGCTTTTGGGGCGTTAGTCTCTGACACAAACTGGGCACAACGTATTGAACACTGAAATGATGTATTTCTGGAAAAATTGCCATTTTCACTTTTCACCATCAGCTGCCCATTCATGTAGGGAAAATAAATTAATGCAACACTTGGAGGTTACAAGTTCTGCACACAGGTTACTGCACCCCTTTATAAATTTCTTCAGGTGTATAATTTCCAAAATGGGGACACATGTTAGGGGACATCCCCTTAGATGTCATGGTTATGACTGTAATGCACTGCAGTTAGTGATGAGACCCCCTGATCACAGTTTTACTGTAAAAATTATAGTATAAAAAATATAAAAGTATAAAAAATTTGAATAATCCCCCTTTCTCTAGAACACATATAAAAGTATCTAATTACCGTGAAACACATACACATTAAGTATCAATGTGTCCAAAAACGCCCGGTCTACAAACGTATAAAAATATTTTTCCTGTATGGTGAACGCCGTAGCAGGAAAAAAAAATTAAAAGTGTCAAACCGCCGTTTCTCCTCTGATAAAAATTTGAATAAAAACTGATCAAAGCAATATGCATTCCCCAAAATGGTATAACTAAAAAGTATACCTGGACCACAGAAAAAGATGCCCATACATAAAAAAGTTACGGGTGTCAGAAAAAAAAACATTTTTTGGATTTTTGTTAAGGGGTTAAATGTAAATAAAATTATATAAATTTGGTATCCCTGGAATCATACCAAAACAGGTGATATTTCATTTTAACTGCACAGTGAAAGTCGCACAAATGTACTTTTTCTCCAATTCCACCCCATTCTGAATTTTTTTCCAGCTTCCCAGTACATTGTCCAGAATAATAAATTGCACTATTAAGAAGAACAATTTGTCCTGCCATTAAGCTCTCATATGGCTCTGTGAACGGGAAAATAAAAAAGTTATGGGATTTGGAAGGCAGGGAGTCATAGACGAAGATCAAAAAATCAAAAAATGCCTTAAAGGGGTATTCCCATGAACATAACCATTTTTAAATTTGTAGATAATTAAAAATTTAAGATTTTTGCAAATATAAGTAATTCAACATTTTGCAGAGTTTTAAAGATTTTCTCTAAATATCTTGTGGTCACAAGTTGTTGTCTTGATCGGTTGCCAGTGGATACGACCATGAATGCAGGATCTTTCTAAGGTCAGAAAGTCATCCATGATTTCCTTATTGTGGCCTGGATATCTTCTGATACATGTAGTGCTCCTGCCTGATAAACTAGCTGCAATAAGAAAGTCATAGCCGGGTTTCTGACAAGTTCCAGACCATAGAAAGTTTCTGCATACTTGGTCATATCCATTGGCAACTGATCAAGACAGCAAACTATCACCACTAAGATGGTTAGAGAAAATCTTTAAAACTCTGAAGAATTTTTAGCTACTTATATTTGCAAAAATCTTTAACTTTGTATTATCTACAAATATAAATATGATTATGTTTATGGGAATACCCCTTTAAGGGATTAATGACTGCCTTGCTCATAAATGGCTAATTGACAGTAAACAAAGTCTGTTGCCTCCAAATGCCTCACATACAGTGTATCTATGTGATGTCAAACCGATAAAGCAGTGCAGAGATAATTATCTTATTATGGATATGCAGATCAGACTGCAAGTTTATGTGTGGGGTAGCTGACTTACCAGATTTGTCTACAGATAAAAAAGGCTGCATTGGGCACCGATTCCCGAGGTTCATCTGTTTGTGGCCATATAAGTATGTTTCTTTTCACATCAGAGGCCCCCTATATTTTGGGCTTAACATTTCCAAAATTCTATTTTTATTCTATTTTTAGATTATCTATTTTTAAGAAAAAGCTAAGCAGCTGCATAAAATAAAATGAAATGTTCATATAGACTCATTATTTTGGACATGATAAATTGAAATGTCATCTGATTTTTACACCTTGAACTCAGTGAATTTTATCCTCCTTCTTAATAAATTAAATATGTTTTTCTTTTCTCTCTGCAATTGTGTTACTTTCTTTCAATTCCGATTTAGACACCTGATGATACATCTAAAGTAGTTGACAAAATCTGATACAAATTCAGAAATGTTATATTTTATTACTCTAATAATACACAACTATGCATCCAGGTGAAAAACAAAAAAGCAAAACTACAATACTTAAAATTTTTCATGGCCAAAAAATAAATATTTTCTTAGATGTAATTGCTATTATTTAATTAAGAACTGTCCAAATAAGAGACCTTTGGAAATTTTACCAACTACTAAGCAGGTTGTCATAACAACTATTCCGACAGATAGTATGAGTTGCTAAGTCTGAGAGTTCACTGTGTAATAACCATACTGTTAAAATAGGCAGAAATAATGAACAGTTAACTACGATTCTACAAGGATGTACTTTACATTTGAGAACGAAGGAAAACATTGCAGAAATTATTCTCTTTTAATTGGCAACCTGTGACAAGTTTAGGTCCTAATGATCCAGGACTGTGCAACTAGAAATTTTGAAAGAATTGTTTAGTTATATTATGCCATTTTAGTTTCAGAATTGCCTAATTTAACCATCTAACCTAAAAAAAAAGTCCTAGGTTTTTCTACATGGCATCTTAAATTTTAGCATATAGTTTGCAGGAAAGCCTCTGTTAAGAAATTAATTGTCCACCGCTGAAATTAGCTTTTTCTTCTGCTTTGTTTTAAATCTTCAAAGGTTTTTCCAGTAGCAGGAAAAGAACAGATTTACCCACTGGTTTACCAATAGGGATCGCAGTGGCTACAGCTGCAACTGAGACAATAAACCAAGGAGATCCACAGGTGACTACCCCCACACTATATTTCTTTCATCTTTCTGATTCCCTTTTGATGGCTGTCAGACTATGTATTGTACCTTTATTAACCCTGCCCTCTTGTGCACTGGAGTGAGACAGGTGAAGAATACACAGACTTTCACTGCGAGAAAGTAGACAGTTAGCCTTTCAATGTCAAAGCAGCAGTTGGTCATCATATAATCAATGAGGGATTCTGTGGAGGGAGGCTGTGACACAAAAGGGGGCACATTTACTGTGTATGGAATAGTGCTGTCTCCTGCACTATTCCATACAGTAAAGAAAAAAAAAGTGGAGTATCATACTTTATGTCCCCTGTGCCTGGGAAGGATACAGATAAACTCCCCCCAGTATTTCTAATGTAAACCATCTGTCAGTATAATAGGGGCCTATAAGTATGTTTATTGTATGTGCTGGGAGAATTTTTTGTCCATATAGTAAACGTACAAATGAGAATACAATGTGAAAGAAGTCTAAAATGCATTACCTGATATTAGAGATGAGCGACTCGAAGCTGCAGAAGTGGAATTCAATCCGAATTTCAGGAAATCTTCGATTCGCCACGATTCCGGATTTCCTCATGCTTTGATGCATCAAATCGCATTTTTTTATAAAATGGCCGCCGCACATGTTAAGACAAGGGGGAAGGGACTCTGGGATCACCCACAATGCCAAGCGTGCAGCTAATCAGCAGCCAGCAGGACCTGTGATGTCACAGCCCTATAAAAACCCTCGGACATTTTAGGTACAGTCATTCCACATCGCTCTTACTGTAGGGAAAGACATCGGCAGGAGCTAGGGAAAGACTTAGAAAACAGATAGAAGTTCAGGGAAAAAGGATTACAAGTGTAGGGGAAGGATAGGGAGGAATTGAGAGAAGAATTTGGTGTGGTTGCAGGGTCATTTACAGCAAGAATTTGAAGCATAATTCACATTGCAGCACTCATACAACAAGCCTTTTGCAGTGCATTACAGCAAAAAACAGTAAACATACACTAATATCTGCATGCATCTGTAAAAAACGCCTTTTTAAAGGCGTTTATTATAAGGGGCTTATTCACTGTTCTTCCAAAGCATAACATTACATTTGTCAGTACAATTGTGCCAAAGAAAATTGAATTATCATCCAATAACATCTGCACGTATCTGTAAAAAAAGCCTTTTTAAAGACGTTTATTATAAGGGGCTTATTCAATGTTCTTCCAAGGCATAACATTAGTCAGTACTATTGTGCCAAAGAAAACTGAAGTATCATCCAATAATATCTGCACGTATCTGTAAAAAAAGCCTTTAACGTGGGGAAAGACATAACGACCATATTCGCCATTTGGTTACCAATATAAAATTGCAGATCATTTTTAAAAACAGAAGTATCAATAATATAATTCAATAATTCTTAGTGGTTATCATCACTTATTTAAAGGTGTTCATTAGTGTCTAAACCCATAAAAAGGACCATATTAGCCATTTTGTTACCAGTATAAAGTTGCAGGCCATTTTTAAAAACAGTATTGTCAATATTCAATAATTCTTAGCGGTTATTATCACTTATTTAAAGGTGTTTATTAGTGTCTAAACCCATATGGAGGAACATATTTGCCATTTTGTTCCCATTGTGCTGATGGAGCCAATACTGCTCCTGCCACCCCACCCCTTCCCACAGCTGCCATGCCAGTGCAAGTTGAGCTCTCAGACATGCGAGAGGATGGATGATGGTGCAGATAGGCAGCAGCCAACTTACTACATAGAATATTTCTATAGTAGTTCAGTTTGTCTTCTCTCTCAGCGAGTGTAAAAAAGGCCCCCATTTTTCCCCAGTAGCAAGTGTCTAACATGGTGGAGAGTCAGTAGTCATCTCTCTACCGAATGGTGACAATTCGGCTGTCACTGCGCAAGGAAGTCAGCATTCTTCGGACCATTTGCGCAAGTGACTCCGAGGGACTCCCTGCATCCATCTCCACTGCATACTACCACGGTGTATCTGAGTCATCTGCCTCATCTCCCTCTGGCTGTTCTAGTTGCTCCTGCTCCTCCTCTCCACCCATTTGGCTACATATTGTTTGTGCTCCAATGTCCTCCTCATCCTCCAGTTCAGCCCCCACAGGGATCATGTGGCCGTGAGATGTAGACGCCACACCTCCAGTCCCCTGACCAGCCAGATTGAAAAGCATCTTTTCCAGGATGTGACTCAGTGGAATGATGTTGTTCATCCCATAGTCCTGGTGACTGACTAACAAAGTGGCCTCCTCAAAGGGAACGAGCAAACGGCAGGTGTCGTGCATGAGCTGCCACTGGCTAACGTTAAAGTTACAGTTGTGCTAAAGGCACAGGAAACTTGGTCAAAGTTAAAGGAAAGATGAATACAGCATGTTATCAGCAAATACTGGAGGTAAATTTGCACTCATCTGCCAGGAAGCTGCGCATGGACGTTCCAATATGACAACGATCCAAAACACAAGGTCAAGTTGACCTTTCATTGGCTACAGCAGAAGAAAGTGAAGGTTCTGGAGTGGCCATCTCAGTCTCCTGACCTCAATATCATTGAGCCACTCTAGGGAGATCTCAAGCGCGCAGTACATGCAAAACCAGGAATTAACAGGAACTGGAGACTTTTTGCCAAGAAGAATGGCAAGGAAAGTTTTACCATCTGAGAAAATAAAGAGCCTCATCCACAACTACCACAAAAGACTTCAAGCTGTCATTGATGTTAGAGGGGGCAATACACGGTATTAAGAACAGGGGTATGTGAACTTTTGAACAGGGTCATTTTGATGTTTTTGGTTGTCATTATGATTTAAAAAGAGAAAATACAGAAATTTGACAATAAATGGCTTCAACCAACCACTAACCATGAGTGGAGAAAAAGTTTTTGTGTTATCAATCATATTCACTGAAAAAAGGCCAAAAAAAACAAAAAATCTGCCGGGGTATGTAAGCTTTTTTTTAGCACAAGTGTACACAGGAGAGTACCTCTGGAGGGTGGAATTCCAACGGGTGGAAACATCGCATATCAGCCTATGTTGTGGGAGGCCGTTCTGCCGCTGCAGCTCAAGAAGGGTGTGCTTGGCGGTGTACGAGTGGCTGTAGTGCATGCAAAGTTTCCTTGACATTTTTAGGATGTCTTGCAGATGGGTGGAACACTTAAGACAACGCTTGATAACCAGATTGAACATGTGCGCCATGCAGGGCGCATGGCTCAGCCCTCCTTGACAAAGCATCGACACCATGTTCTTCCCATTGTCGGTCTCCATGGTTCCGATTTTGAGGTGTTACGGAGAAAGCCAGGATTCGATTTCTTGAGGAAGGACACAGAGCAGTTCCTCCCCTGTGTGACTCCGTTCGCCCAAGCAAAGGAGGTGTAGAACAGCGTGACACCGCTGTGCCTTGCACATGTGGTATGCTGGAGGTGGAGGAGCACTGTGAATTGTCCCTGCAGTGGAGGCTGAGGAGACAGTGGAGGACGAGGCTGAAATTGTTGCAGGACCAATGGTGTGAGAACGTGGAGGCTGAAGCTGCGTCACCTGTCCAAGTTGCTGGTGTGTCTGGGCAAGCACCTCATTAACCCAGTGGACCATATATGACATATTTTGTCCATGACCATAGTTACAGATCCACACGTCGGCACTGCCGTGCACTTTGGCAGACACCGACAGGCTCAAGGACTGGCCCACCTTCTCTTCTACATATTTGTGCAGGGCTGTAACTACCTTGTTGGCAAAGAAATGACAGCTTGGGACTCTCCAACTCGGCTTGGCACAAGCCATCAATTCTCTGAAAGGTGCAGAGTCCACCACTTGGAAAGGGAGGGACTGCAGCACCTGCAACTTGTATAGGAGCAGCTTCTGCACTGTTGGATGAGTGCACGCATACTGTTGTCTCTTCGAAATCGCTTCTGTGATGGATTGCTGACGCAATGACTGACTAGGAGGAGGAGGAGCAGGAGTATCACAACCAGCAGATGATGGGAAGTGTGATGAACTGACCCTCAGTTTTATATCTTTCTTGGAAGTGTGTTTTACTTGCTTAGGTCAGTCCTTCCCCCACTTGGAATGCGGTGCTTTAGTTGAGTCCACATTGCTGGACGATACGCTTCACTGGTTTTATGTGTGTTCATTGGAGATGGCTTGCTATAGCCAGGCACTTTTATTATCCCTGGCCAGATGGGATGGGGGATAGCAAGCCTTAACTTCACCCTTCTCTCCGAGGGTTCTGCAAAGGTGGGAGAAGAGGGGCTGCCTGGGTGCAAGGGGTGGGTGGAGCACTAGCTATATGCTGTGGGCAGACCTGGATTCTGGGGTCATTCAGCAAAGAGGCAGTAAGGAGCTCTGATTTGGGAGAAGATGAGAGGGCCTGCCCTACTGAGGAATGCTTTGAGGGCCTAGTTCTGGACAGCATGTAGAAGGATTGTTTTATGCAACTTGCTTAAGCTTGCGCCCCTAGGCCCAAAACTCTGCTGTGGCCTAGAGAAACGGACTACGAGCCTATGCCGGTATTTTCTCTATTTTTTAATTCCCCTGTTTATTTTTGTGTATTGTATCATCGCTCCTTTGCTTGTATGTTTATGCTTGATCATATTAATATTGTATATTTCTGTATATGCTATTAATTCATACCGACCCACTTGGGTTATTAAACATATAAAATTTATATCGCTCATTTCGTTTTATCCTATGACCCGGTCTACTCACGGTGTGTGAGTGGGAGGTTAAGAAAGAAGTTTGATCGCAGGCGTGCCAGACGGCTGGGTGAGGCGATATTCTTCACAGTGGTGGCAGCGTTGTGGGATCTTAGGATAACAGTGTGTGGGTGTGGTATCACGCAGACACTGGGGATTGCGGCAATCCTATGGAACGAGCGCGGTATGAGATCAAGCTTAAAATACGGTGAAAGTTTGGTACAGTACTGTTCCCTCCCTTCTTCTTTTTTCTGTCCTATCTTTTATTTGGCAACGGCTTCCAGTGGATGGCTGGTGGGACCAGAAGCATAACCAAACGTCTGCAGGACTTGGTTGCTGCTGAACTCCAGGAGATGGCGGATATGGAAGCTACCATAGCCATGCAGGAGGCGGAGCAAAGTCCTGAGAGGCTGGCACCAGAAAACATCACCATGCCAGACGGTTCCGCAGGTGCCCGGACCCCAGAGGTAACTGTGCCTGGAGGGACCAGTAACCCCAGTTCTGTGGGGGTAACGGACTTATACTTGCAAATGGCCTTACAGCAGATAGACGCCAGTGACTATAGCGCCCGTCTGCAGGTGATTCACCAGTACCAAGCTGCTGCAGAGCGCCGGGCGGAGAGAGAAGCTGCAGAGCGCCGGGCGGAGAGAGAGGCCGCCGCTGCAGAGCGCCGGGCGGAAAGAGAGGCCGCTGCTGCAGAGCGTCGGGCGGAGATGGAGCATCAGCTTGAGCTAAAAAAGCTGGAACTTTGCCAGCAGGCGCAACCTTCCCCTGCACCAACTCCAGGAGCCCAAGCACTAAAGATCCGATCCGAGGACTTTCCAATCTTGAAAGATAACGGGGACTTGGACTCGTTCTTGCGGGGATTTGAGAGGGTGTGTAAGCAGCATCATATTCCCCAGGCAGAATGGGCCCGTTACCTGTCTCCCCGGCTGAAGGGAAAGGGCCTGGATGTTTCCACGAGCTTACCAGTGGACGCGGACTATGAGACCATCAAAGCGGCGCTGATCCGGAGATACCGGCTCACGCCGGAGGTGTACCGCAAAAAGTTTTGGAATATCCAGCGGGGTCCCACAGAGAGCTATGCGGATGTTCTGCACCACTTACAGGTTACATTCTGGCAGTGGATCAAAGGACTTACTGTCACCACGTTTGAGGGAATTGGGGATCTTATGATAAAGGAACAATTTCTCCAGGTGTGCCCTCTGGAGGTCAGCAGTTCGTGTGTGACTGGAAACCCAAAACAGCAGACAAGGCTGCAGAGATTGCTGACGACTATGTGTCCACCAGGGAGCAAGGGATCAAGAGAGGAGCCACACTGCAGAGACCCCCAAGCGGGAAGGAGGGGCAAAGTTGGAGTTCACCACAGCCTGCGGTCTCCAAGTGGGGTAAGACAAACTCTGTCCCAGGTGCCCCCTGTACTTCCCCTGTCCCAAGAACTTTGGGCGCCCTGGGTATCCCCTCCAAATCCCAAGGAGAGGCCCGGCGGTGTTATGCCTGTAACCAGCCAGGACATTTCAAGGCGGAGTGCCCCAACCGCTCTAAGAACCCCCCTGTTTCCCCAGCCTCGGCAGCTGGCCCATCTGTATACTTGGTGGGGAGGGAGGGGTTGCAATCCGATGCCAACAGTCAACAGGTCATTGTGGGGGGTAAAGTGGTCATGGGATTTCGGGACACTGGGGCGCAGATTACTCTGGTGCAACCTGACTTGGTCCCTGCGGACAGTATTATCCCTGGAAAAACTCTGACCCTGAAGGGTATTGGACAAGAACGCGTAACTGTGCCCATGGCTTGCGTCCATTTGGACTGGGGTGCGGGAAAAGGGATGCGTGATGTGGGGCTAGTGTCTGATCTGCCTGCCAATGTACTATTGGGAAGAGATTTGGGGCCCTTGGTGTCCCAATATGGGGTGGGAGCAACCCCACCTCGCTGTGACAAAATGTCTGTACTGAAGGATGATTTTAATGAGGGGTTGAAGCCTGTCACACAGGCAGAGGGAGGGGTTAGCCTTTTGTCTCCCCTTGCTGTGCATCCAGCTAAAGTAATCAGTGAGCATGTGAATGAGACATTGTGGAATGCTGACCTGGCTGTAGCCCCGCCCACATCGGCGGGTGATGAGAGCCCCCTCAGTGTGACCCTGGCTCAGCCATTCCCCCATGCAGTTCACTGTGAATCAATGAATGAATGCAATGTCAATGTAATTGCTAATTCTTGCCTTGCAGGTTTACAGGGTAGCTCTTCTGAGATGCTGGGGGCAACCCCAACTGAGGACAATATGCCAGGTGGTCAGGTGGGTCACGGGGATCTCAGGGCCGATCCGGATGAGGAACGGACTGCTGGAGTTGCGGTGGTGACCCGCAGCCAGAGTGCTAGAGGGGTGGAAGGCGCTCCGACCCCTGAGCCGTTCCCTCTGTCACCCGGAGATGGCACTGAGACGGCCATGACTAACCTCCCCACACTGGAGCCGGAGGAGCCCGGCGGGTATATGACATGCACATCTCTTCTGTCTGGTTCCAATCAGGAGTTCAGGGACGCTGTCCAAGCTGACCGCAGTCTGGATGCATTGAAGGAGCGTGCTGATCAACCTCCCTTGGAGTCGGACAAGGACTGCGTGTACTGGGAGCAAGGGAGGTTGTACCAGGAAACGATCCCCACAAAGGGAAAAGAAAGTCGGCTCAGGGAGAAACATTTAGTGGTACCCCAACCCTATCGGGTGGAGTTGTTGCGGATTGCTCATGATATTCCACTGGCAGGCCACCTGGGGATCGCTAAGACCAAGGCTCGCCTCAGCCACTTATTCTACTGGCCTAAGATGGGGACAGATGTAGCTAAATACTGCCGTTCATGTGACACTTGTCAGAGGATGGGCAAGGCGGGGCAAAACTCCAAAGCACCAATGATACCTATGCCCATCATAGCCGAACCTTTCCAGCGGGTGGCTGTGGATCTCATTGGACCCCTGTCCATTCCCAGTTGCATCGGGAAACGTTTCATATTAACGGTAGTAGACTACGCTACTAGGTACCCGGAAGCTGTCGCGCTGTCTTCCACCCGGGCTGATGTAGTGGCCAAGGCTCTGATAGGCATCTTCTCCCGTGTTGGATTTCCCAGAGAGATGCTTACAGACCAAGGTACCCAGTTCATGTCTGCCTTGATGCAAGGCCTGTGTAAGGTAACAGAGGTGCAACATCTGGTGTCCAGCCCGTATCACCCACAGACCAATGGCCTGTGTGAACGGTTCAATGGCACCCTGAAGCAGATGCTCAGGATGTTAGTCGAGTCCCACGGGCGCGACTGGGAGCCTTATCTCCCGCACCTGCTGTTCGCTTACCGGGCGGTGCCGCAAGCCTCAACGGGGTTCCCCCCCTTTGAGCTCTTGTACGGGAGACGTGTACGTGGGGCCCCTAACTCTTGTGAAAGAGTCCTGGGAAGGAGAAACAGCCATCCAAGGTGTGCCAGTCATGCCCATGGCCCAAGTGCAGACGGCATGGGGTGCTGGAGGTGGGACCCAAGAAGGGGGTGTGTCAAATGTATTACCTGTCAATGTATTGTGGAGGGATGGTTTGGGGAAGCATAATCTCAGTCATTTGCCCAAGGTATCACCATCACCCACCCAAGTACAGGAGGAACAGGGTGTAGGCCCAAAGGGGCAAGGCGTCTGGGAGGGCGGACAGGGTCCAAACATACCTGTGCCAGAACCAGAGGTGCCCCTAGGTTTGGAAGCAAAAGGGGAGGTGCAGAATCCCCTAGAACTCTCCCAACTAGCGGCTAGTGTGGGAGAGACCCTGAGAGACTGCCAGGAAGGGGTCTCTAAACTGGTATCACAAGGGCCTGGGGTTGTGAGTGTGGATCTGCGGGATGCCAGCACTCAGCACGAGGTCCCAGTGCAGGCCGGGGGTAGCCAGGTGGGCGGAGACTGCCGGGATGGGGTCTCAGCACCGGTACCACAAGGGCCTGGGTCTGAGGGACGCCAGCACTCGGGGGAGGGACCCAGAGCAAGCAGGAGGTAGCCAGGTCTACTTAATTCAGAGCCTGAACCTTAGAAGAGTCTCCATTCAGACAGGAGAGGAAGAGGGTATCAGTACGCCAGGAATATGGTCAGGGACCAGCGCAGGTCCCGGCGGGGTGAGGCCGCCAAGGTGTCCGCGGAAGGCGATCTTAGGATCGTCCTTCCTCCCGACACGCTCTAAAAGGGGGAGGTGTGATGAACCGACCCTCAGTTTTATATCTTTCTTGGAAGTGTGTTTTACTTGCTTAGGTCAGTCCTTCCCCCACTTGGAATGCGGTGCTTTAGTTGAGTCCACATTGCTGGACGATACGCTTCACTGGTTTTATGTGTGTTCATTGGAGATGGCTTGCTATAGCCAGGCACTTTTATTATCCCTGGCCAGATGGGATGGGGGATAGCAAGCCTTAACTTCACCCTTCTCTCCGAGGGTTCTGCAAAGGTGGGAGAAGGGGGGCTGCCTGGGTGCAAGGGGTGGGTGGAGCACTAGCCATATGCTGTGGGCAGACCTGGATTCTGGGGTCATTCAGCAAAGAGGCAGTAAGGAGCTCTGATCTGGGAGAAGATGAGAGGGCCTGCCCTACTGAGGAATGCTTTGAGGGCCTAGTTCTGGACAGCATGTAGAAGGATTGTTTTATGCAACTTGCTTAAGCTTGCGCCCTAGGCCCAAAACTCTGCTGTGGCCTAGAGAAACGGACTACGAGCCTATGCCGGTATTTTCTCTATTTTTTAATTCCCCTGTTTATTTTTGTGTATTGTATCATCGCTCCTTTGCTTGTATGTTTATGCTTGATCATATTAATATTGTATATTTCTGTATATGCTATTAATTCATACCGACCCACTTGAGTTATTAAACATATAAAATTTATATCGCTCATTTCGTTTTATCCTATGACCCGGTCTACTCACGGTGTGTGAGTGGGAGGTTAAGAAAGAAGTTTGATCGCAGGCGTGCCAGGCGGCTGGGCGAGGCGATATTCTTCACAGGAAGGACACAGCTTCCTTTGGCTGAGGTGGTGGAGTCTTGACTGCCTGAAATGGGGTGCGTACCACTGGGGGCTGCAGCTGTTGCTGCGGCAGGCTGGACCACCACATTGGAGCCACAGCTCTCCCAGGCCACTTTATGGTGATGCTGCATATGTTGACACAGGGCTGTGGTGCCAACATTGGCACCCTGGCCACACTTTACCTTCTGCCCACAGATTGAACATATGGCCATGTTGACCTCCCCCGGTGGCTTTACAAAAAACTGCCACACCGCCGAGTAGGTGATTTTAACCCCCAACACTCTGCGCTAACCGACTGCTACCGCCACTGCCTCCGTGAACCCCTGCACCACTGCTTTCCAGGCAGGTAGCCTGCTGCGAAGCGGGTGGTCTACCCCGGGAACGTTTAGCTCCCGACCTCACACTGCTGCCACCCTGCTGACTCCCCCGCTGCCTCATGCGCAAGCTGCAACCCTCTTCTCCTGATGACGATTAAGCCCCTCCCAATTACGATCGCTACATCGTCATCCACTACAGTCTGCAGTTCACCGATGTCCTCCTCAACACCAGCTCCCATGCCACTCTCCTCATCACTACTTGCCCGCCTACCGGAGGAAGCAGTGGATATCTCCTCCAGATCTTGGCTGAGAAGTAGCTGCTGACTGTCCTCTACACTTACCCCCGTCCCATGGGTATTTTGCCTTGGACTCTGACCTATCCTTCAAGCCACACATCCAAACCCTCAACACCTCCTACCGCCTCCAAGTCAAGAACATTCATCAAATCCGCTTCCTCCTCACCCCAGAAACTACAAAGATGCTAGTCCATGCCCTCATAATCTCCCGCTTAGACTACTGTAACACCCTTCTCCATGGCCTCCCAGTCCTCCAGTCCACCTTAAATTGCGCCGCTCGCTTAATACACCTCTCCCCCCGTTCTTCATCGGCCGCTCCCCTCTGCCAATTCCTTCACTGGCTACCTGTTGCCCAGCGAATAGAGTTCAAATTACTAATGCTGACATACAAAGCCATCCACAACCTGTCCCTCCATATATCTCCGACCTAATCTCCCCCTACCTGCCCGCACGTAACCTCCGATCCTCCAAAGACCTCCTACTCCGCTCTGCTCTTATCCGCTCTTCACACAACTGTCTGCAAGACTTCTCCCGTGCATCCCCCATACTCTGGAACTCATTACCAAGACACATAAGACTGACCCCCACAATCACAAGCTTCAAGAAGGCCCTGAAGACTCACCTATTCAGGAAGGCCTACAACCCCCAATAACGTTACTGTCTCCATACCACCACCTTAACAGCCTCTACCCCTACCTTCTGTCTCTATCCCTCTTCCCTTATAGATTGTAAGCCCTTGCGGGCAGGGCCCTGTATCCCACTGTGCCAGTTGGTCACTATTAGTATTATCTGTTTTGTATATCTTGTGTACCGTATGTTAACCCTCAAATGTAAAGCACCATGGAATTAATGGTGCTATATAAATAAACAATAATAATAAATAATAATAATAATAATACCTCCTCCTCACTGTACAGTGGATCTGAGCCCACAGCATACAGTACTTCTCTAGCTGAGGGAACAGAAAAGGACAGAGGTAGGTTGAGGACAGGTGAGGGCACAGGGCCTGCTGCCGGGCCATGCCAACTAAGGGTTGTGTCTGACGAACCCACCGACTCTTGGCTGGGGGTGTCTGTTGTGACTTGGGATGAATTGAATGACCGAGTCAACCAGTCTACAACCATTGGGTTGCTGGTCAAGACATGACCGCTACTTGACACTGGGAGCCCAGGCCTCTGTAACTGACCCCTGCTGCCATGCCCCCTTACTCTGCTGCGACCTGTGCCTGCGCCAAAAACATTTAGGCCTGCGTCCCTCCTTTGTGTATGGCCTCTCGCTTCTTTGTCTAACATACTGTTCGATGAAAAATGAACACCTATAACAAAAGCGTGATAAAGGCAGAGATTTGTGGCTCCGAATTATTGAATTATTGACAATACTGTATTGCTAAATGGCCTGCAACTTTATACTGGGGACAAGATGGCGAATATGGTCCTCCTTATGGGTTTCCACACTAATAAACACCTTTAAATAAGGTGTATACTCCTCCAGCATACCACATGTGCAGGGCACAGCGGTGTCACACTGTTCTACACCTCGTTTGCCTGGGCGAACAAAGTCACACAGGAGAGGAATTGGGTCACTGTATGTCCTCCTCATGTTGCTTCCCACTGGGTCAATCTGTGTCCTCCTCATGCCGCTGCCACCGGGTCACTGTATGGCCTCCTCATGCTGCTGCCACAGGGTCACTCTATGTACTCCTCATGCCTCTGCCACTGGGTCACTGTATGCCCTCCTAATGCTGCTGCCACTGGGTCACTGTATGGCATCCTCATGCTGCTGCCAACTCCACATTATGTCGTCTTGCCACTCTGTGGCCTCCTCATGCTGCTGCCAACTCCACATTATATCGCTTTGCCACTCTGTAGACATCTATGTGGAATCTGCAAACGAGGGTGTAAAAGGAGCGTGCTATTTTACGCTACAGTAGGATGTTGGGCCTCTTCACGGTTCTTTCTACCTGGCACTAACATGGACCTGTAAGGCTGGGTTCACACTTGAGTTAGTTGGTCAGTTTTGGCCCCGGAACTGTCCAAATAAGTGAAGTGTGCAGTGGTTCTAAGAGCGACGCCTGTCATGTGCGTGTCATTCTGACTCACAGTATTGTTTGACTGCCACAGTAGGCTCCCTATGCGTGTTACTGCAAGGTGCAGCGTTCTACACCACTATAAGGCTCTCTGAAGCCAGGAAATAGGTGTTTTTTAGCGATATTTTCCGCAAATTAATTCGGATGGAAGAAAATTTTTTTGGAACTTCGAATCAAACTGCAGAATCGAACTTTTGAGAAATTCGCTCATCTCTCTACCTGATATATGTTGAAAAATGGCACAAGTCCATTAACAGCAAATTACATTTGCTGACATTTTAGTAACATAATCAGATGTGCAATGTCAGCACTGAGATATTTGCAGGAGGACTCCTAGCAGCTCCTGAAAACACATACTACTTTCATTATACATTCATTTTTAAGATGTTGTCATTTAAAGGGGTTGTTATTTTTATTATTATTTAGTAGTTATGCCATGGGGGCCGTAAACCTAACAGACCATTAATCACCTCTCCTGGTGCCTCTATATCCAGCGGTGGTAGCTCTGTTCTTCTGTATACAGGAGCTTTTTGTGCCAGATGATTGCTGTAGCCAATCATAGGTCTTAGCAGTTACCTCTTCTTAAAAGGCATCTCACAGCAGAGACATGCCATTTGTGAAGTGGTCATTGCAAAGGTCTGTGATTAGGTGAAGTGGTCCCCTTTCACAAATGGGACATCATTGGTGACATCAGATGAGTTGCCACTACTGAAATCGGAGCCCCAGAGAAAGGTGTGTACTGGTTTGCTATGTTTTAGACCCCACTAACAGCACTGTTAAATAACAAAAATATTATAAAATAACCAATAGATTTGAAAGTCTCAAACGGAAAGAAATATATTGGATCTACAAAATGAACACATTATATCCCGGGGGCCTGAATGAAGCCCTTGAGAATATTTTCGACTAAGAAATGACTATCATTTTGTATATGTATTCGTAATTTAAATCCCTTTCAAAGTCCACCTAGTGTCTTCATTTATTGTATATTCAATGTCCCCATTATCAGATTAATCATTTATTATCATGCACCTAGTGTTTTACATGTCCCAATATACTAGTTTATTGGGCTTAGACTTTAATGAATTTATAATTTTAATTTGTTTTAAATTGTTTTATTTATTATATATTATATGTTGTATGTATTACTATATATTGCTTTTTAATCCCTTATTCATATTATACAGTGGGTACGGAAAGTATTCAGACCCCTTTAAATTTTTCACTCTTTGTTTCATTGCAGCCATTTGCTAAAAGCAAAACAGTTCATTTTATTTCTCATTAATGTACACTCAGCACCCCATCTTGACAGAAAAAAAAAAACAGAAATGTAGATATTTTTGCAAATTTATTAAAAAAGAAAAACTGAAATATCACATGGTCATAAGTATTCAGACCCTTTTCTCAGTATTGAGTAGAAGCCCCCTTTTCAGCTAGTACAGCCATGAGTCTTCTTGGGAATGATGCAACAAGTTTTTCACATCTGGATTTGGGGATCCTCTGCCATTCTTCCTTGCAGATCCTCTCCAGTTCCGTCAGGTTGGATGGTGAACATTGGTGGACAGCCATTTTCAGGTCTATCCAGAAATGCTCAATTGGGTTGAGGTCAGGGCTCTGGCTGGGCCAGTCAAGAATGGTCACAGAGTTGTTCCGAAGCCACTCCTTTGTTATTTTAGCTGTGTGCTTAGGGTCATTGTCTTGTTGGAAGGTGAACCTTCGGCCCAGTCTGAGGTCCAGAGCACTCTGGAAGAGGTTTTCTTCCAGGATATTTCTGTACTTGGCCACATTCATCTTTCCTTCAATTGCAACCAGTCGTCCTGTCCGTGCAGCTGAAAAACACCCCCATAGCATGATGCTGCCACCACCATGTTTCACTGTTGGGATTGTATTGGGCAGGTGATGAGCAGTGCCTGGTTTTCTCCACACATACCGCTTAGAATGCCAAAAAGTTCAATCTTCGTCTCATCAGACCAGAGAATCTTATTTCTCATAGTCTGGGAGTCCTTCATGTGTTTTTTGGCAAACTCTATGCGGGCTTTCATATGTCTTGCACTGAGGAGAGGCTTCCTTCGGGCCACTCTGCCATAAAGCCCCGACTGTTGGAGGGCTGCAGTGATAGTTGACTTTGTGGAACTTTCTCCCACCTCGCTACTGCATCTCTGGAGCTCAGCCACAGTGATCTTTGGGTTCTTCTTTACCTCTCTCACCAAGGCTCTTCTCCCACAATTGTTCAGTTTGACTGGACGACCAGGTCTAGGAAGAGTTCTGGTTGTCCCAAACTTCTTCCATTTAAGGATTATGGAGGCCACTGTGCTCTTAGGAACTTTGAGTGCTGCAGAAATTCTTTTGTAACCTTGGCCAGATCTGTGCTTTGCCACAATTCTGTCTCTGAGCTCCTTGGGCAGTTCCTTTGACCTCAAGATTCTCATTTGCTCTGACATACACTGTGAGCTGAGAGGTCTTATATAGACAGGTGTGTGCCTTCCCTAATCAAGTCCAATCAGTTTAATTAAACACAGCTGGACTCCAATGAAGGAGTAGAACCATCTCAAGGAGGATCAGAAGGAAATGGACAGCATGTGAGTTAAATATGAGTGTCACAGCAAAGGGTCTGAATACTTATGGCCATGTGATATTTCAGTTTTTCTTTTTTAATAAATTTGCAAAAATATCTACTTTTCTGTTTTTTTTGTCAAGATGGGGTGCTGAGTGTACATTAATGAGAAATAAAATGAACTTTTTTGCTTTTAGAAAATGGCTACAATGAAGCAAAGAGTGAAAAATTTAAAGGGGTCTAAATACTTTCCGTACTCACTGTACAGTGACCCAGTGGCAGCGGCATGAGGAGTACACAGAGTGACCCAGTGGGAAGCAGCATGAGGAGGACATACAGTGACCCAGTTCCTCCCCTGTGTGACTTTTTTCGCCCAGGCAAACGAGGTGTAGAACTGCGTGACACCGCTGTGCCCTGCACATGTGGTATGCTGGAGGAGTATACACCTTATTGTTTATTAGTGTGGAAACCCATAAGGAGGACCATATTCGCCATCTTGTCCCCAGTATAAAATTGCAGGCCATTTATCAATACAGTATTGTCAATAATTCAATAATTCGGAGCCAGAAATCTCTGCCTTTATCACGCTTTTGTTATAGGTGTTCATTAGTGGGGAAAGAAATAAGGGGCAAATTTACCGTTCTCTTCAAAGTAGAAAATAACAGGCCTTTTTGCCCTTTGCAATTACGTTTTTTCATCGAACAGTATGTTAGACAGAGAAGCGAGAGGGATGCAGGCCTAAATGTTTCTGACGCAGGCACAGGTCGCAGCAGAGTAAGGGGGCATGGCAGCAGGGGTCACTTACAGAGGCTTGATCTCCCACTGTCAAGTAACGGTCGTGTCTTGACCAGCAACCCAATGGTTGTAGACTGGTTGACTCGGTCATTCAATTCATCCCAAGTCACAACAGACACCCCCAGCCAAGAGTCGGTGGGTTCGTCAGACACAACCCTTAGTTGGCATGGCCCGGCAGCAGGCCCTGTGCCCTCACCTGTCCTCAACCTGCCTCTGTCCTTTTCTGTTCCCTCAGCTAGAGAACTACTCTATGCTGTGGGCTTAGATCCACTGTACAGTGAGGAGGAGGTATTATTATTATTATTATTTATTATTATTGTTTATTTATATAGCACCATTAATTCCATGGTGCTTTATATTTGGGGGTTAACATACGGTACACAAGATATACAAAACAGATAATACTAACAGTGACCAACTGGCACAGTTGGATACAGGGCTCCCTGCCCGCAAGGGCTTACAATCTATGAGGGAAGAGGGATAGAGACAGAAGGTAGGGGTAGAGGCTGTTAAGGTGGTGGTATGGAGACAGTAGCGTTATTGGGGGTTGTAGGCCTTCCTGAATAGGTGAGTCTTCAGGGCCTTCTTGAAGCTTGTGATTGTGGGGGTCAGTCTTATGTGTCTTGGTAATGAGTTCCAGAGTATGGGGGATGCACGGGAGAAGTCTTGGAGACAGTTGTGTAGAGCAGAGGGGAGTGGCCGATGAAGAACGGGGGGAGAGGTGTATTAAGCGAGCGGCGCAATTTAAGGTGGACTGGAGGGGGGCGAGAATATTTGCTGGGAGGCCATGGAGAAGGGTGTTACAGTAGTCTAAGTGGGAGATTATGAGGGCATGGACTAGCATATTTGTAGTTTCTGGGGTGAGGAAGGAGCAGATTCGAAGGATGTTCTTGAGTTGGAGGCGGTAGGAGGTGTTGAGGGTTTGGATGTGTGGCTTGAAGGATAGGTCAGAGTCCAAGCTTATCCCAAGGCAAAATACCCATGGGACCGGGGTAAGTGTAGAGGACAGTCAGCAGCTACTGCTCGGCTAAGATCTGGAGGAGACATCTCCGGTAGGCGGGCAAGTAGTGATGAGGAGAGTGGCATGGGAGTTAGTGTTGAGGAGGACATCAGTGAACTGCAGACTGTAGTGGATGACGATGTAGCTGATCGTAATTGGGAGGGGCTTCATCATCATCAGGAGAAGAGCGTTGCAACTTGCGCATGAGGCAGCGGGGCAGTAGGCAGGGTGGCAGCAGTGGGGGTTGGGAGCTAAAAGTGCCCGGGGTACACCACCTGCTTTGCAGCAGCCTACCTGCCCGGAAAGCAGTGGTGCAGTGGTTCACGCAGGCAGTGGCGGTAGCAGTCAGTTAGCGCAGAGTGTTGGGGATAAAATTACCTACTTGGCGGTGTAGCAGTTTTTTGTAAAGCCGCCGGGGGAGGTCAACTTGGCCATATGATCAATCTGTGGGCAGAAGGTGAAGCATGGCCAGGGTGCCAATGTTGGCACCACAGCCCTGTGTCAACATATGCAACGTCATCATAAAGTGGCCTGGGAGAGCTGTGGCTCCAATGTGATGGTCCAGGCTGCCGCAGTAACCGCTGCAGCACCCAGTGGCACGCACGCCATTTCAGGCAGTCAAGGCTCCACCACCTCAGCCAAAGGAAGCTGTGTGTCCTTCCCATCATCTGCTAGTCGTGATGCTCATGCTCCTCCTCCTAGTCAGTCATTGTGTCAGCAATCCATCACAGAAGCGATTTCGAAGAGACAACAGTATGCATGCACACATCCAACAGTACAGAGGCTGAACGTGCTCCTGTCCAAATTGCTGATGCTGCAGTCCCTCCCTTTCCATGTCATTTCTTTGCCAAAAAGGCAGTACCAGCCCTGCACAAATATGTAGAAGAGAAGGTGGACCAGTCCTTGAGCCTGTCGATGTTTGCCAAAGCGCACGGCAGCACCGACATGTGGAGCTATAACTATGTTCAAGGACAATATTTGTCATTTACGGCCCACTGGGTTAATGTGGTGCCTGCCCAGACACACCAGCAACTTGGACAAGTGACACAGCTTCAGCCTACACGTTCTCATGCTGTTGGTCCTGCAACAATGTCAGCCTCGTCCTCCACTGTCTCCTCAGCCTCCATTGCAGGGACAATTCACAGTGCTCCTCCAGCTTACCACATGTGCAGGGCACAGCGGTGTCACGCTGTTCTACACCTCGTTTGCCTGGGCGAACGGAGTCACACAGGGCAGGAACTGCTCTGTGTCCTTCCTCAAGAAATCGAATCCTGTCTTTCTCCGTGACACCTCAAAATCGGAACCATGGTGACCGACAACGGGAAGAACATGGTGTCGACGCTTCGTGAAGGAGGGCTAAGCCATGCGCTCTGCATGGCGCACGTGTTCAATCTGGTTGTCAAGCGTTTCCTTAAGTGTTCCACCCATTTGCAAGACATCCTAAAAATGTCAAGGAAACTTTGCATGCACTTCAGCCACTCATACACCGCCAAGCACACCCTCTGCAACAGCAGAACGGCCTCCCACAACATAGGCTGATATGCGATGTTTCCACCCGTTGGAATTCCACCCTCCATATGTTGGATCGACTATATGAACAGAGAAAAGCCATAAACGATTTCTTTATGATCCAAATGGACAGAAGTACTCCCCTGTGTACAGTTGTGCTTAAAAAAGTTTACATACCCCGGCAGATTTTTTGGTTTTTTGGCCTTTTTTCAGAGAATATGAATGATAACACAAAAACTTTTTCTCCACTCATGGTTAGTGGTTGGTTGAAGCCATTTATTGTCAAACTTCTGTGTTTTCTCTTTTTAAATCATAATGACAACCAAAAACATCAAAATTACCCTGTTCAAAAGTTCACATACCCCTGTTCTTAATACCATGTATTGCCCCCTCTAACATCAATGACAGCTTGAAGTCTTTTGTGGTAGTTGTGGATGAGGCTCTTTATTTTCTCAGATGGTAAAACTGCCCATTCTTCTTGGCAAAAAGTCTCCAGGTACTGTAAATTCCTGGGCGGTCTTGCATGTACTGCACGCTTGAGATCTCCCCAGAGTGGCTCAATACAGTAATATTGAGGTCAGGAGACTGAGATGGCCACTCCAGAATCTTCACTTTCTTCTGCTGTTGCCAGGTCGACTTGATCTTGTGTTTTGGATCGTTGTCATGTTGGAACATCCAAGTACGTCCCATGTGCAGCTTCTTGGCTGATGAGTGCAAATTTGACTCCAGCATTTGCTGATAACGTGCTGCATTCATCTTTCCTTTAACTTTGACCAAGTTTCCTGTTCCTTTAGCACAACTGTAACTTTAATGTTAGCCAGTGGCAGCTCATGTGCGAAACCTGCCGTTTGCTCGTTCCCTTTGAGGAGGCCACTTTGTTAGTCAGTCACCAGGACTACGGGATGAAAAACGTCATTCCACTGATTCACATCCTGGAAAAGATGCTTTTCAATCTGGCTGGTCAGGGGACTGGAGGTGTGGCGTCTACATCTCACGGCCACATAAGCCCTGTGGGGGCTGAACTAGAGGAGGAGGATGAGGAGGACATTGGAGCACCAACAATGTGTAGCCAAATGGTTGGAGAGGAGGAGCAGGAGCAACTAGAACAGCCAGAGGGAAATGAGGATGATGAGGCAGATGACCCAGACACACCATGGCAGTATGCATTGGAGATGGATTCAGCATGCTGACTTCCTTGCGCAGTGACAGCCATATTATCACCATTCAGCAGAGGGATGACTACTGGCTCTCTCCATGTTAGACCGAACACTCACTTTGCACTGCTATGGCAGCTGTGTAGGGGGGTGGCAGGAGCAGTATCGGCTCCATCAGCAGCAGCCTGTGCCTATAGTCGCTGATGAGCAGCTTTCTTCACCCACATAGTGAAGAAACTACTCTCCAGCAGCTAGACACAGAGAAGAACCTGAACCAGCAGGTGGTGGCATACTTATAGTGCACCCTGCCACCCGTCATCGAAGATCCGCTGGACCTGCAGAAAGCTGGGACTAACGTAACAAAGGCTACCGTCAGTAACACACTACACCGCCAGGGACTCAGATCCTGAAGTGCCAGACATGTCCCCCTGCTTAAGCCAGTACATATCCGGGTCCGTGTGAAGTTTGCTAGAGAGCATTTGGATGTTCCAGAAGAGTATTGGGAGAATGTCATATGGTCAGATGAAAAAAAAAGTAGAACTGTCTGGTAAAAACACAACTCGTCGTGTTCGGAGGAGAGTGAATGCTGAGTTGCATCCAAAGAACACCATACCTACTGTGAAGCATGGGAGTGGCAACATCATGCTTTGGGGCTGTTTCTCTAAAAAAGGGACCAGGACGACTGATCCGTGTACATGAAAGAATGAATGGGGCCATGTATCGTGAGATTTTGAGTGCAAATCTTCCATCAGCAAGGACATTGAAGATGAAACGTGGCTGGGTCTTTCAGCATGACAATGATCCCAAGCACACCGCCCGGGCAACGAAGGAGTGGCTTCGTAAGAAGCATTTCAAGGTCCTGGAGTGGCCTAGCCAGTCTCCAGATCTCAACCCCATAGAAAACCTTTGGAGGGAGTTGAAAGTCCATGTTGCCCAGCGACAGCCCCAAAACATCACTGCGCTAGAGGAGATCTGCATGGAGGAATGGGCCAATATACCAGCAACAGTGTGTGTCAACCTTGTGAAGACTTACAGAAAACGTTTGACCTCTGTCATTGCCAACAAAGGATATATAACAAAGTACTGAGATGAACTTTTGTTATTGACAAAATGCTTATTTTCCACCATAATTTACAAATAAATTCTTTAGAAATCAGACAATGTGATTTTCTACATATGTTTTCTCATTTTGTCTCTCATAGGTGAGGTCTACTTATGATGTCAATTATAGGCCTCTCTCATCTTTTTAAGTGGAGAACTTGCAGAATTGGTGGCTAATTAAATACTTTTTTTTCCCCACTGTATCATCCTTCCTTGGTTCCCTTTCTCCATGTATTATGATAATAATCAAAGATTAAGGATTAAATCATACTGTACTACAGAGAAATTGGTTTTGCATGCACACTCAATCCCTGTCAACTTCAAGTCTGAGGCCTCACATTGCAGAAAAGCTGCTTTTTATGTTGCAGATTTTGCGGCGGTTTTTTGAGCCAAAGCCAGGGTTGGCTACAAAAGTAATGGGAAAAATAAAGCATGTGTACTTTTCCCTTCTGCTCAGTCCACACCTGGCAAAACCTCAGCAAAATGTGCAACAAAAAAGCAGCTTTTCCGCAACTTGGGACCTTATTCTAAGCCCACGGCCCCACATTGCGAACACACTGCATTTTGCAGTACCTGCAAAGTGGCTGGGATTCTGGCTTATCCCATCCACACATTGTTTTTGAAAATTGCAGCATGTCAATTATACCTACGGAAAAACTGGCGCTTTCCATATAGATATAATAGGGGCAGAAAGTCCGCAAAGGAGAATTCTGTGGAGCTTTTGTCAAAAACAATGCGAAAAAAAATGCAATGAGTTTCCAATGTGGGCTTTTCCGCATCGTTTTTTTGCTTGTGTGTAGCTACGTGGGGCCTTAGCATAAAGTGGTCTTATCACTGGGTAATAAATATGCTCTCTAAGTCTAAGGCCCCATGTAGCGATCCGCAGCCAAAAAGTCCCGTGGGAAAAAACACAGCAGAAATGCATTGCGGTTTTTCCTGCAGAGCTTTTCACAGAATGTCCGCGATTAGCCAATACCCCATCCACTTTGCCTTAACTTGATTTTCAATCAGCAAATCTGAATTACTAAAGTTCTGCCCAAATTAAAGTTTCACTTAACAATTATAATTAATTATATATTTTATGCAAAGTTTGGTTTGCAAGTAACATTATACCGTCTGCCAATTTTTATTGAAATAACTGGTTTTATCTATAACACTTTTTTTTTCGTAATCTTGTTTCTCTAAGTGTTCTCACACACAATCTGTGTTTCAACTGATTGATTCTTCACATAGTTGCTAGATATATGACACTGAAAATGTCACATCAAAGAGGTGTGAGCTGACTGGTTAGACCTTTTTAGACCAGGTTTATTACGTTTTTCTGACTTTAACATTACATATTCTCGGAAACTTGGTCTCAGCAAAAACAACAACAAAAAAGTATATATATATATATATATATATATATATATATATATATGAGAGTGTCATATGGCTCTGCACACACATGAGCTGTTAATGAGGGTTAATTAGCAGCCAGGTAGAAGGGCTCTATAGATGAGATGATAACCCTTCCCATAATGCTCCCTGTCTATGGAAAGAGCAGGCTGTGTGCCAGGGCCTGTGGAAGCCACTGTGTTTGAGGGTAAACTGGGTAGTAAGTCCAGGGTCTCATAGTGAGGGACATTGAATGTCTAGTGCGTAGCCAGATGGCTGAAGACTTGATTTTTGTGCTGTGATGTACATGTTTGCTGTGAAAAGAGAATAAAGCTGGTTGTAGCTAGTTTTAAACTGAATGTGTTGGAGTGAGAATTTGTTGGAATTTTCTGATGTGCCAACCATATAGATCAAAAGTGGGACTAATATAACAGCCATAGTACTGTGCACAAGTCACTCTAACCTATACACATAAGCATAGGGGCCCCAACTATTTCTTACTCCATTGGTAACCTGCACACTTCTTAGTTCAAAATGGCTCCATCATTCTTGGTCCCCAGTATGGCATCTTTCTAAATCCTGGGCCCCCAGCATGGCTTTCCTCTCAATCCTAGTTGCTATACTGGCTCCCCCTCTCATTCCTGGTCTCTAGCACAGTATTTCTTTAAATCATGTATCAACATGGTACCCCTCTCATTCCTAATCCCCAGCACGATAACTTTTTGAATCATGGCACTTAATATGGTTCCCCTCTCATTCCTAGTTTCCAGCACAATATACTTTTAAATTTTGGTCTTTAGCATGGTACCCCTCCTGGACCTCAACATGACTCCCCCTTCCATTCCTAGTTCCTAGCAAAGCTCCCTCTTTCCTAGACCCTAAAATAGGCCCCCTTTCCATTTCCACCTTTCACTGCTAACCTTACCAAACTTGCTGACATGTCATAGATCAAAATACAACATTAAAGCCCACTTGGGATCTTTTGGTATGGGGTATAGATAAAAAACCTCTTTTGTGGCTCAGTTCCCAAGATTGTCCTTGCAAAACTAGGACTGTTGGCTTTTATGCTTGGCACTTCAGTGAAGAAGATTGTATTTACTATGACTTGTGCTCTCTGCTCCAGTATGATGCTGACCATTTTTCTCCCCTGATGTCCCTTGCAATTATCTTGCTCTTGATTGTTGCAGTCCAGTGATGCGGCGCTGCATCCACTGTGGTCCCACAGTGTATTTAAGTCCAATGTGTGGTCATTTCAAAGGGACTCCATCTGAAAAATTTGCTGAAAGTGGTCTTTGTTGGATAAGGGAGTGGTCTGCTGATAGAGAGAATATAATGGGAGAAAAATCTGTCAAAAGAAAAAAACTGTTTTTAAGAGTGGGGTCTTCTCAAAGGAGTGATCTTCAGGAGAGGTTTTGCTATATATGGCATAATAACATGGTTGATAAGGTTGGATAAGGACACAGGTCCATAAAGTCCAACCTATAAACCTACCAAGTTTATCCAGAGGAAGACTAAAACCCTATGAGGCAGATTCAAATTGCCCCACGAGAGGAAAAAATACCTTTCCAACAGCAAGTATTGGAGTACATCAATGGATCAACATTCTATCCCACAAAATATAGTTCCCAAATCCTGTGATATTTTTACTTTTAGGAAGATCTTCCATTCCCCTCTTGAACGTGTACAAGTTATCACTATTGCCACATCCTGTGGCAGTGAGTTCTATAGTCTCACTGCTCTTACAATAAAGAAGCCTCATCTATGGCTGTGGTAAAACCTTTTTTTTCTTTAATCATTGAGGATGCCCCCTTGTCATGGTTACAAGTTACAGGCCTAGGTATAAACAGATCATTAGAAAGATCTCTGTACCATCCATTCATATCTATAATTAGGTCACCCCTAAACCATCTTTTTCTTTTTTTTTTTCAACTGTAATTTTTATTAAAGATATTTTCAATACAAAAATCCAAAAAAACTGAAACATAGAGACAGAAGGGTAGGGGCAGATACCCATAGCCCCAAACAGAGTGAAGTGCAATCACATAATCAAAGCCCAAGGGCCAAATAAAAAGAGAGAAAAAGGAAAAGAAAAGAAACAAACAAAAAGAGAGGGGGGGGGGAGACAAACATGAGACAAAGGAAAAGAACAGGGGGGGGGGGGAAGGAGGAGGAAATGGGGGAGGTAGGTCCATGATCAGATCCCTGCAGGGTGCAGTAAGTGTCCCATGGGGCCCAAATAAACTGGAAGGCATCAATGGTATTATTAAGACTCGCAGTCAGAAACTCAAGGCGCCGCACATCTTTCATCCTGGCCAGTAATTCAGGATCAGTAGGGGGGGGCTACACTTTTCCAATGTTTAGCTACGAGAGTCTTAGCTGCCGTGCACAGGTATAGGAAAATCCTGGGTGCCCTCCTACCCAGGGGCCTAGGGGGGAGGCCAAGGAGGTAAACAAGGGGATCAAGGGGGACCCCCTGACTAAAAAGTGCAACTGTCAGAGCCTTTACCTCCCTCCAGAAGCCCAGAATAAGAGGACACGTCCAAAAAATGTGGTGAAGGGTACCCACCACACTTTGACAGCGCCAACACCCTGGGGGAATCGCAGGGTTCAAAGCGTGAAGGAGGACAGGGGTATGATACCAGTGCATTAACAGCTTATACTGGCTCTCTCGAAAAGTCACACATTGAGAGGACTTCTGGGCACGAGACCATATCCGCCACTGTCCTGGAGAGATAGGTCTACCCACTGCCTCCTCCCATTTAGACATATAGCGCTGGCACAAGGGAGTCCCCAGTATCGGAGGACAGAAGCTGATATATAGAAGAAATAAGTCCTCCAGTAGACGTGCCTGCCCGACAAATTTTCTCAAAGGCAGTGGGCAGAGTAACTTTAAGGGACCCATAGAGTGAGCGAACAAAATGGACCACTTGAGAGTAGTGAAGCCATTCAGTGGAGGGAAGATTCATGGTAGATGTAAGATAATCAAAGGACCTGAACTCCAGTGTCGCGGGATCCACCATATCAGCAATCCGAAAAAGGCCAACTCTGAACCACACACTGACCATAGCAGAGGACAGACTATCTGGCAAGAGAGGATTAAACAGCATGGACACCATTGAAGAGCTTGAAGACACCAGGGGGAACCTAGTGCAACAGGTGGACCAGCCAGACCTAGTAAAGCGAATGGGGCCAAGCAGGGTAGGGGAGAGGGGGGGTGAGGGGGGAGCCAATTCACAGTAGAGCGATAGAATGCATGGGTGCAAGCCAGAGCTTCTCAATTTCAACTCATTTAGTGTACACCGGCATAGCCGCCCAAAACGGGATACAGAGTAGTTGCACTGCCCAATAGTAGTGCAATAGGTGCGGAACAACCAGTCCCCCACACCCCCTCTCTGCCAGCATAACTGAGCGAGGTATATGGTGTTTTTTACCCTTCCATATGAACTGAAAGATCGCCTTCTGCAGGTTCCGAAAGTCCGCACGAGGGACCGCTACCAGGAGTGTCTCAAAATAGTATAGCAACTTCGGGAGGATGGACATCTTGACCGCAGCAATTCTCCCTAAGAGGGATATAGAGAGGGGTTGCCACTTATCTAGGAGGACTTTCAGATCACAGAAAACATGTGGATAGTTCACTGAATAGAGGGTCGAATAAGAGGGGGATATCTGGATCCCAAGTAGCGAATAGAGGAGGTTCGCCATTGGAAATCAAAATCAAAGTTACTCTGAAGAAGGGTGAGGAGGTCCTGCGGAATATTAAGGGGGAGCGCCTCAGTTTTCGAGGGGTTTACCTTTATAACCAGAGAAATCGCTATAGACCTTGAGCAAACACATGAGGTTAGGGAGTGTGGTATGGGGAGAGGCAAGAGTGAGAAGGACATCGTCTGTGAAGAGAGAAACCTTGAACTCCCTGTCCCTGACTCTGATTCCCCTAACATCCGGGTCCCTACGAATTTTGGCAGCGAGGGGTTCAATGCAGAGAGCAAAAATAGGGGGGGGGGAGAGAGGGCAACCCTGTCTAGTGCCGTTACAAATGGAGAAGGAGGGTGAGGAGGAGTGTGGAAGCCTGACCGCAACCGAAGGCGAAGAATAAAGAGCACGGATCGCTGTGAGGAAGGCCCCCGAGAACCCAAAAGCCTCCAATGTAGAGAGCATAAAAGATCGAAGGCCTTCTCAGCGTCCAAACGCAAAAGAAGGGCCAGGGTAGAGGTATGATTGGCTACTTCTACAAAGTCCACCGTCCTTCTGGTGTTGTGCAGCCCTGACGACAGGGGATGAAACCCACCTGGTCTTTATGGACAAGGAGAGGGAGCCAAAAGTTAAGTCTATTTGCAAGAAGTTTCGTAAATAGCTTGAGGTCTGTATTTAACAGGGCGATAGGGTGATAGTTGGCACAGTCCCACAGGTCCTTGCCCGGTTTAGGGACCAAGGTAAGGAGAGAATGTGACATAGTCGGTGGGATTGGGGAACCCGCAAGAAAGGAGTTAAACAGATTGACAAGATGACCGGAGAGCTCGCTCTGGAAAACTTTATAATAAAGATATGTGAAGCCGTCAGAGTCCGGGGCCTTACCGTTAGGAAGGCCCTTCAGGACCTCATCCAATTCCTCAGTAGTGATGGGAGACTTAAGGGATGCCAGGGCATCCGTAGGCAATTGCGGCAAGCAGCAGTCGGCCAAGTAGGAAGCTAAGCTGGAATGACCATCAGGGAGGCACAACGCCCGTGGAGTAGGCAAGTTATACAGTTTAAAATAATAGGAGTGGAAAGCCAGAGCAACCAGATCGGGGTGATGTTGGAGTACGCCGGAGGGGTCACGGACAGAGTGCGGGATAGAAGCAGCACAGTGGTCCCTGAGGGTCCTCGCCAGCAAGGTGTGAGCCTTATTGCCATGCTCAAAATAGCGTTGGCGAGTGTATAGGAGGAGTCGCTGCACTCGATGTGTCTCCGAATCAGGGAGATCCGCATGGGCAAGAACCAGGCGGTGGAGGACCCCCAGAGACGGGCACGCCGCCAACGTGGAGGTAAGAGAGCAAATGCGGTCCTGCAGAAGTCGCAATTGCGCCTGCCTATACTTTTTTAAGTTTAGAGGCCAACACGATGCAGTGGCCCCACATAACAGCCTTATGGGCTTCCCAAAGAACCCCAGGAGAATCGACAGAGCCCAGATTATCACGAAAATAATCACCCAAGTGAGTGCGCAGGGTAGGGAGTGAGGTCAGGGACTTCAAGAGTGACTCATTAAGGCACCAGTGACAGCGTCGTGTAGTCAGGGGGTTAGGGGACAGAGTCACAACTACCGGGGCATGGTCAGACCAAGAAAGAGGGCCAATGTCAGTGTCAATTAGCAGTTGAAGGGCAGGGGTGTTCCCAAAAAAATAATCAATGCACGTATGGGTATTATGGGGGTGGGAGAAGAAAGCATAAGAGTGCCCCGTAGGGTTATCCACCAAAGGTCATACAATGCATGAGAACGAATTAACCGCCGGAATTCCTTTGCAAGCTGAGCTTGTTTTTGGTGTATCGGTCTTTGATGTATGGACAAGCGATCGGCATGATCAGAGAAGACCATATTAAAGTCCCCACCCAGAAGCTAGATAGCTGAAGGAAAGGAGCTCAAGCGAGAGAGAACCCAACGCAGAAACACTATCTGAGAGGAATTGGGAGCATAAACATTGCATTGCATAAGATTATCAGGGCACCATGGAGGATACCCTCCAGAATAACATAACGGCCTTGCGGATCAAGATGTGAGGCTTTGACCGAGATCGGATAGGAGCAAGAGAGTAGGATGGCCCCACCGCTCTGCAACGTTCGTGAAAAGCGGAGAAGGCCATGGGAAAGTAGTGTTTTGTGAAATTAAATGTCCCTTATGGTCAAAGTGGGTCTCCTGTAAGAAGGCTACATCGGCACGCAGGGAGCGAAGCTCCCCAAGGTCCAGACGCCGCTTGGTGTTGGAGCCCAGGCCCTTAACATTAATAGACAAACATCTAACCATTGGGACCCAGTAAATGAGGACAGTAGCAGATTGAAGGCGAGCTCAACCACATCACAAGACGCTGGCAAGTACCCAGGAGAGAGGTGGAGTTGCAATTCACAGTCTGGACCAAGGATTTAAAGGCGAAGTCTCTGGACCAGGGGAGAGGGGAGGGAGAGAAGGGGAGGGAAGGAAACAAAGAACAAGAGTGAGAAAAACCAAACATAAGTACAAACATGCATAGCATCATGGGCAGGACTAAATCTCCTGCCAGAGGGTGTCACACTGATAAATGTAAAGAACAGAGTAAAATGACAATCCCCAGTAAAGAGAAGGTGACCTAAGGAACAGGAGTGGGTGACCAACAGACTCTAGAGAAGCACAAGGAAAAAGAAAAATAAGGCTGGAAAGAGAGTCAGGTGGCGCTACTCCATCCCGGACAGCAACAAATTAAATAATTTACGGACCTAAGGAAGCAAACATAGTATGGGTTAAGCAAAAACTTTCACAGAGCATGGGCATAGAGAGAGCAGTCCGGCTACAAGGGACGACTCAAGGGTTGTCCTCCAGGCGATGCTTCTGGGAGGAGGAGGTAGAGGGAAGCGAGTGGCGTTTCCTAGGCCGCTGTCTACGCCAAACAGGGCTGGTGATGGAGACGGAGGGGACAGTTCCCAGTCGGTCAAAGCAGGTGGAGGAATGTACAGCATGTCACAAAAAAGAGGGAGATCCGAGTAGGAACGAAGAGTAGCAGAATGGCCATCATTACGGGCGATGAGTGTAAACGGGAGACCCCAACAATAGGAAATTTGGTGTTCCTGTAGAAGTTGCAGTAGGGGGCAGAGACGGCGGCATTTCTGGAGGGTGATGAGGGAGAGATCCTGATAAAGTTGCAGCTTGGCCCCGTCAAAGTCAATTTCCCTGAGCTTCCATGCCTTAGCCATAATACCTTCTTTCAGGGCAAAGTCGTGGACGCAGCAGATAATGTCTCTTGTTGCAGATAAAGTGCCTTTAGGATGGAGGGCTCGGTGAGCTCTGTCCAATTTAATCTTATGGGTAGGGGGCTCCTGAAGGATAGAGTTGAATACCGCTTCCAACGTAACATGCAGATCTTCTTGATGAGTAGCCTCTGGGAGACCTTTGATGCGTATGTTATTGCGCCGGCCTTTATTGTCAAGGTCCTCTAAGTGGCACTGCACGTCCCAAAGTGCCGAGGATTGATCAGCAACAGTGTCACGGAGGGTTGCCAGATATTCCCTAGTGTGGTCATGATCATCTTCCAATGTGTCCACTCTGTTAGCTATGGAATGCAAGTCCTTACGCAAGGCAGAGATCTCCA
The DNA here is from genome assembly GCA_947044405.1 of Leptodactylus fallax. Classification (NCBI taxonomy): domain Eukaryota; kingdom Metazoa; phylum Chordata; class Amphibia; order Anura; family Leptodactylidae; genus Leptodactylus; species Leptodactylus fallax. The sequence continues at coordinate 2,219,089 of CAMRHE010000212.1, forward strand.
CCCTAAATGACTTAGTGACTTCAGCAACGAGGGATTTAAAGTCCGTCTTTGTAGGAATTTGAGAAATGCACTCCGACCATTGTGGGGGAGGTTGGGAGGGGTGAGGGGGGGTGCTCCTGGGGAGACAGCACAGGAGGCTGAGAAGCTGAGGCATCTTGCTCAAGGAGCATCCTTGGGGACTGAGCAGGGGGGACCCCCAGGTCAGGGTCCTCAGAATCACTGGAGCTCTCAGAGCCTGGGAGGACAGGAGGAGTTGCAGGGGAGAACTGGAGCGACTCTGAGAGAGGGGAAGACCATGCTGGGTGGCTGCAGCAGAGTGCTGGGGAGAAGGAGCACCGACCTCATGCTGTGGAGAGCAGGGGCCCTGGGTTACCTGGCTACTAGCAGGCAGGACACGGGCTGAGTCCAGGGATGTCAGTGGCCCAGTCTGCGGGGGCTGTGGAAGGGTCCTAGATGGGGAGGTCCGCGGCAGGCCTGGGGCTGAGTGGGACCTCGGTGGAAGCGAGACCCCAACCGAGGACAAAGGCCGTGCGGCGGGCCGTCCGCAGGATCATGGAGGAAGGCCCCGGCGCCTCCCAAAATGGCTGCGGTCTGATGGAGTGCCGGTCAGGAGAGGAGGGCGGTGGGGCAAGGAACCCCTCAATAGTCGCTCTGGAAGGGCGGTCGGGAGGTGCAAGGGTTCCTGGAGGCACTTTCTTGGGGAGGTGCTTGCCCATAGGTGCGGAATGAGGAGCGGAGAGGTCCGGTGAAACAGCGCTGGGACGGAGCAGGTAAAAGATGAGTCCTACTCCATAGGATGCTAGGCCACACCCCAACCATCTTTTTCCAAACTGAACAACCCCAAGTTTTATCATCTGTCTTTGTACTTTAATTTACCCATCCCCTTAATTACTTTGGTCGCGCTCCTCTGCACCCTCTCAAGTTCAGCTATTTGTTTCCCAAAATAGTGCACAGTATTCTATATGGGGTCTGACCAGTGATTTGTATAGAGGCAAAATGTTGTTATGATACATCCCATAATTTTATTTGCCTTGGCAGCAGCTGCCTGTCTTCAATGGCTGTTTTACCCAGACTTGTTTCCAGAGCCCATTTATTCACATTAAAATGAATTTGCCATTTCCCTGTCCAAGCTGCCAGCTTGCCCAAATCCATCTGTAATATTACACTATCCTTATCAGTGTTGACTACTTTATAGAATTTAGCCTAGTCCCAGTATTCTCATTTTATATTCCAACCTCTTATGTGGTACAGTATCAAATGCCATTGAAAACAGCAGATACACTTCATCACCAACCTTCCCCTGTTCCATTTTGGAATTTACCACCTCATAAAAGCTGACTAGGTTTGTCTGACAGGACTGATACCAAACAGGATAAACCCATGCTGATACTGTGTTATAAGTTTATTATTATTGAGATACCGCAGGATAGCATCTTTTAGAAAGGCAGAGGCTAAACTTGCAGGTATATAATTTCCAGGCTCACTTTTAGAACCCTTTTGGAAGATGAACCCCAGATTTGGTATGTGCCAACCCCGTGGCACTGACCCAGTCATTAATGAATCTTCAAATATTAGATATAAGGCTCTGTTTATCAAGGTACATAATTCACTCAGAACTCAGGGGTATATGCCATCTGGACCTGGTGACCTGTCTATTTTAATATATTGAAGGTGGCAGTGCACGTCCTGCTGGGTTAAAAAGGTGATAATTAATGTAAAATTTACATTACCTCTAATCATGTCATTAGTTATTGAATTTTCCTGTGTAAATATAGAACACATTTAAAGAGAACCTTTCATGTCCTCATCAATGTGCGGTATAATATACCACTAGAAAGCCGACAGTTCCTCACAGCTCAGCGTCATCTCTGGACGGTAAGGAACACCCCCTCTGACAGTACAAGGCTATGATAGAGTACAGTCATGGTGGACGTTCCTGACAGCCCAGCGATGGTGCTAGGCTGTAAGGTCCCCCCTTCTGACAGTGGGGAGATATTGGTGCCGAAACTAATGGCACTGATATCTCCAGCACCAGGTCACATACCTGGAAAGCCGACAGTGCGCTGAATTCAGCATACTGACGGCTTTCTAGCTGTACATAATACTGCACATTGAGGACATGAAAGGTCTTCTTTAATAGATCTGCCTTTTCCTCATTCTCCTTCACCATCACAGCCAGATTATTTTGAAATGACCCACATTGTCAGTCTATAGTTTCTTTTTATTTATGTGGTTGAAAAATAATGTTGGATTATTTGTACTTTCATTGGCGATTACTTTCTGTGCCTCATTTTTTGTTGACTTTATTTGTCTTTTACATAATTTATTTTTAGTTATTTTTAGTTTTTATAGTTAGCCACATAGGTTTCTACCATGTTTATTCCCATAAGTATAAATTTTTTGAAAATGCCCCATTTAGTTTGTGCTCCCTTCCTTTTGGGGACATGGTCCCAGTTAATGCCATTATCATCCTTTCTTAGTCGGTGAAAATCAGCCTTTCTGATGTTTAGTGTTTTTGTAGGTCCCTCCTCCTACTGAACATTAACACTACCCATTCTCCTACTGAATACTTGTTGAAAAATACTTGAAAACTTATGTTGTTGTCACTTACCTAGATGTCCCCCTTTTAAAAATCTGTCAGGTATGTTTGTCAAAATTAAATCTAAGGTCACACATACCAAAATGTGGATAAAAAAAAAGCTTATTGGGAAAGTGTCATGGGTGGCACAAAAACAATTCATATCGCAACTGGCGTAGAAAACGTCCCTTAGAGTCACCAGGGTGGTGTGGGGGTGTATGTTAATGGTTATTTATTTTTGAGCACTCTTAATTCCTTGGTGCTGTACATATGAGGGTTTACATACAAACCACAAAATACACAATCTATGAGGGAAGAGGGTGAGGGTAGAAGCTGTTCATATGGTAGTGTGGTGGCAGCAGGGTTATTGAAGGTTGGAAGCTTTCCAGAAGGGAAGTGCTCTGATTGTGGGGAACAATCTTTTGTATTGGGGTACAGAGTTCTAGAGTATAAAGGATGCACAAGGAAGGAGTTCTTGAGAGGATCGGAGATTACATGTGGGGATGCAGCGGGAGATTAGGTCAGAGATGTATGGAGGGGATAGATTGTGGTTGGCCATATATGTCAGTGTTAGCATTTGAAACTCTATTCACTGGGCAATGGGTAGCCAGTGACGTTATTAGAATAGGGGAGAGGCTGCTAAAACAAATGGGAGGAGAGTGTTGACAGGGGGACTGGAGCAGAGTGATAGCACTTGCTGGGAGCTAATAGAGAAAGGTGTTATAGTAGTATAAGTGGAGATCATGAGGGTATGGACTAGTGTTTTTGTAGTTTTAGGGGTGAAGAAGAGCATATTCAATGAATATTCTTGGGTTGGAGGCAACAGGAAATGTTTAGGTCTTGGATCTAAAGCTTGAAGGATAATGCAGAATCAAAGGTTACCCCAAGACAACAGACTTCTGGTACTGCAGTAAGTGTGTCACCATTAACTTTGATAAGTGGGTCAGGTAGGGGGGCTGTGTGAGGTGGGAGGAAAATAGTGAATTCTGTTTTCTCTATATTGAGTTTGAAAAAGCAGGAGGAGAAGGAGGCTATGGCTGCTAGACACTCTGGAACTCTAGATAGCAGAGTGGTAATGTCTGGGCCTGAGTGATGTATTTAACTTTTGTCGATGTAAGAGTGGTATTGAAAAACATAAGACTCTATTGTTGAGGGTCTAGATGGAGAACAGTAGGGGTCCCAAGGCAGAGCCCATTTCTCCTTGGTTCATATCTTCCTGGGTGTAGTTTTAAGTGTAGCAAATGTGGACATTATGCCGAGGGTGATGTCAGTCAAGGAGAAATGGCATATTAGCAGCCAGGACTACCTAACTATGCACAGTTCCCACAGCACCCCAGTTGCTCTGTGACTCCAGTTAAGCAGTGTGCTTGCTGCTACTAAATGTTACTTTTCTTGCAGAATGTGCAACTGACAGATTTAACAATGTCATGGTAGGAATGCTGTTCAGAAGCCCTACAGCACCCTGCTGTTAACTTAAATGCTGTAAATCTAAAGAGAGGTTGTCTTTAAGGTGCTTTTGTTGACTTCAAATGATTTGCTCATCTAAAACGCTTATGCTACATTGATAATCTGATATTACTGTATCTACTATTTCTGTTCTATGAGCTCAATATGCCGTCCACACCAGTCTACAGTAAGTAAGTGTTTTTGTGAACAGACATGAATATAAATGAGCCTGATTTTCTAGAAGGTATTTTGATGTCTTTTCTCTGTAAGCTAGGATCATCTGCTAAATGTATTTTTTGGGTTGTTTGTGATCTGACATTTACTGCTGACCTACAAATATAAACAAACAATAAAGTCATGCTCATTTGAGGAGAGTTCTTCTATTTCTCAGAGGTGTGTGAATATTATACAAAAGGTCTTGTTTGCATATAATTTCAATTGGTTGATAAGTAGGATCTTCAGATAACATTTATTATACCCTTTTAAAAACATCATTTTTTTTTTAAAGCAGGAAGAACTTTGATTCTGAGGTTTGAGTTTTATTTTATACTTTAAGAGTTATAACTAGGGATAGGAGAACCTCTCAGAATTCATTTAGTTTCGGGAGGCTCGGGTCCAACAGTTTGGTACAAACCACACCTTGAAAAGGACCTTTCACGTCGTCATCGTTTAGCGCTATTATATACTACCAGAGAGTCAACAGTGTGCTGAATAGACTTGTACTGGTGTGGGGGGGGGGGCATTCCTCACAGCCCAGCGATAACACTAGGCTGTAAGGCCTGCCCTTCTGACAGTGGGGAGATATCGGTGCTAAAACTAACGGCACCGATATCTCCAGCACTGGGGCGCATACTGGGAAAATGAATTCATGAATTCAGCGCACTGTTGGCTTTCTAACATTTCTAATTATTGCTCCCACAGTTGATTTCTTCACACCAAGCCTAGTGCAGGTCTGCAATTTTGTTTCTGGTGTCCTTCCACAGCTCTTTGGTCTTCACCATAGTGGAGTTTGGAGTGTGACTGTTTGAGGTTGTGGACAGGTGTCTTTTATACTGATAACAATGTCAAACAGGAGCCATTACTACAGGTAATGAGTGGAGGACAGAGGAGCCTCTTAAAGAAGAAGTTACAGGTCTGTGAGAGCCAGAAATCTTGCTTGTTTGTAGGTGACCAAATACTTATTTTCCATCATAATTTGCAAATAAATTCTTTAAAAATCAGACATTGTGATTTTCTGGATTTGTTTTCTCATTTTGTCTCTCATAGTTGAGGTCTACCTATGATGTCAATTACAGGCCTCTCTCATCTTTTTAAGTGGGAGAACTTGCACAATTGGTGGCTGACTAAATACTTTTTTTTCCCCACTGTATATTACCACAAATCGATGAGGATGTGAAAAGGTACTCTTTAAGGCTGAGGCCCCACATTGTGGAAACACAGCTTTTTTTTCTTGCAGATTTTTCTGTGGTGTTTTGAGCCAAAGTCAGGAGTAGCTACAAAATTTATGGGAGATATAAAGGAAGCACTTATACATACTTCTATCTTCTGCTCAATCCACTCCTAACTTTGGCTAAAAAAACCCCCATCAAATGCAACAAAAACAGCTATGTTTCAGTAACGTGGGGACTTAGCCTAAAATGGCTTAAAACATAGTGTATTAAACTCTCAGGGCTACTAGAATCCTATCTATCCAAACACAGCTGAAATTATGTCAAAGTGAAAGTGTCATTATTATAGAGACCACAAAGTATAATAGGTGGAGGTGTAAAAATAAAAAAAAAACATTAATTCTCACCTTCCATTACCTCTTTTGGGCCTCCTCATGGCATCCAGAGCTTTATTTCTGTATCCTCGCTTACTTCATGCACCCGGGTATCCACTGAGGCCTGTGTGCCCATATGACAGCTGGTGGCCCAATCATGTCGCAACCCAATGGAGGGAACCGGAGAATGGGAGTAGTAGTAACAGTGGTGATGTCACAGGTAGGCCAAGTACACGCAATTGAACTCCTCCAGCCCATCTCCCAGAACACAGACACTGATGAGGGGGGGCCTGCGTGGTACCTAATGGTGGTGGTAGTTGTTCCCCTGGGGCGCTTCCAGTTGGACAGGGGTCCTCTCACATCCTGAGCCATGTGGTGGTGTTAGGAAGGGGAGGTAACTGGTGTTCTGATGGTAAGCACAGAAAAGACTCAGGAGGCAGTGGTAGAATTGAACAAAAGTGAAACTTTACTCTGAGAACTTTATAACACTCAACTTGTGCAGCTTCCCAATGGGGGCAGTAGTCTCCACATAAATGGCTATTCCCAGGCTTAGGATGAATAATGCCCAGACTAAGATGTTAAATGGTGCCTTTACTTTACTCCACACAATATATAATACTCTGCCTCTCCCAATATTAGGTACGGGGACCAAGTTAACCGAAGTCCCAGTAGCTCAAATACCTGGATGTAAATGGGTCCTGGCCGATGGCTTTCTGAGAAGCATGACTCCTTCCACAACGCGGGCACACTTCTTGCCTCTCTAGGGCTAACAGCGATGTCTTCCCTATCTGAGGGCTCTATTATGTCCGTTGTTGGGTGTGAAAGATCCTCCGTGCGCCAAACCGCTTTGGTCACACCCTGAGTCCTCTTTCATATAAAAACCACACTCACCGCCAGTGAGTGTCGGGTTCACAAGATAAATACAAGACAAGTCTTCTAAATTTTATATATTTATTAACCCCTAAATGGGTCGGTATTAAAATCTAACACATGCAGATCAGAACAGATATGCAGACATATGCAAGCATTAACAGTTACTAGTTGCAAGATACAGTACAAATAAAATAAAAGGGATTAAAGGTGAAATGATTACTTTACCACACATGTCCTTGATGTGGTTCTATAGTCCAACACTCACACATGGCAGGTGTGAGTCACCAGTGGAGGCTTTTCAGCATGTGGCATTAAAACGATAATCCCGCCTGCATGCTCTCAAAACAGTCTCTTGTAGCCGCACACAGTATGCAAGCAAGAAAGAGGGGATATCCTATACCCAGAGACCAAAATATAGCTGAGTTATGGCCATATTTAGGCAGAATCATCACACCTCCCCCTTTAGATGGGGCTTGCAGGAAGTAGGGGCCTACGCCCCTCTTCTGAAAGCACCTCCGCCTCCAGCTCCTCAGGCTCTGGCCCCAAGGCTTTCTCACCTTCCCCCCGGGGTCCCAGCAGACTCGGGCCTTGTCAGACTCTAAGGGTGGTTGAGCGCCATGCGCCTTCAATATGTCCAGACTAGGGTCAGCTTGGACAGGCTCTCTGAACTCTTGGCTGGAGTGAGACACAAGAGAGGTGCATGTTACATAGCTGCCGGCCCCTTCTGTCTCTCTAGTCTGACTAGGGACACTTCTAAGGCCCAGGCTCTGAGCCACGTACACTTGGTTACCTCCTGCCTGTTCTGGGTCCGCTTTCTGAGTACTGGCACCCTGTGGAGCCACACTCATGACCTCAGGCCCTTGGGGTACCATTCCAGAGATCCCATCCTGGCAATCTCTGCTCTCCTGGCTACCCTTGGCCTGCTCTCTCAGGGTCTTCCCCACACTAGCCGCTAGTTGGGAGAGTTCTAGGGGGTTCTGCACCTCCCCCTTTGCTTCCAAACCTACATCCTGTTCCTCCTGTACTTGGGTGGGTGATGGTGATACCTTGGGCAAATGACTGAGATCATGCTTCCCCAAAACATCCCCCCACAATACATTGACAGGTAATACATTGGACATACCCTCTTCTTGGATCACATCTCCAGTACCCCATGCCATCTGCACTTGGGCCATGGGCACTCCTGGAATAGAACTGGACAGAAGAGATGTGTATGTCTCATACAGGCCGGACTCCTCCGGCTTCAAGGGAGTGAGGCTAGTCATGGCGGTCTCAGCACCGACTCCAGGTGGTGTAGGCAACGGTTCAAGGGTCGGAACGCCCTCCACCCTTGTAGCACTCTGGCTGCGGGCTAACACCGCACTACCAGCAGTCCGTCCCTCACCTGGATCGGCCATGAGATCCCCATAGCCTACCTGACCACCTGGCACATGGTCAGTAGTTGGGTGCTTATCGGATACACTGGGCGAAATAGTAGAAGTCGCTTCCAGTGACTCAGAAGAGCTACCCTGTACATTTTCACAACAAGCATTGGCAATTACATTGACAGTACCTTCATTAGCAATTGTTAATTCACACCGGGCCTCAATGAGATCTACAGTAGACATGTTAACAAGCTGGGAGGGTGACGCCCCCGCAGATGTGGGTGTGTCTACAGACTTAGTCTCATTGGTTCCTAGCACCGGAGGAAACAAAGCATCACTAACATTTTTGCTGAGCTGGGTTGCAGGAAGTTCAGTTGCATCTTCCCTGCTCTCAGCTGAAGGCAACTCATTAGCATTTACATTAACTGCCATTGGAATTATCTCAGAGAGGGGGTTACGGGCCCTCTCTGCAGATATGACAGACACATTATCAGCATTAATCATAGACAGTTTATCACAGTAAATTGGGTTGCTCCCCACCCCATATTGGGACATCATAGGTCCTACATCAGTTCCCAACAGTACATTATTAGGCAAATCAGTCAATAGTCCCACAGTCCGTATTCCCTTTCCTGCACCCACATCCAGATACACAGATGGGCCACCTGCTGTGGCTTGGGAAGCAGGGAAGTTCTCAGGGCGGTTGGGGCACTCCTTCTTGAAATGTCCTGTCGGGTTACAGGCATGGCCCCGCTGCACCTCCCCTTGGGGTTTGGGGAAGGTCACTAGGGTGCCCAGAGTTCTTGGGACAGGGAAGGGACCACCCGGGGCATAGCTTGTCTCACCCGACCTGACGACAGACGGCTGTGGTGAACTCCGGCCTGGCCTCTCGTTCCAACTTGAGGGTCTGTGCAGGGTTGTTGGAGTTTGCGCTTGCTGGGAGAGCTCCATCCTTTTGAGCTCAAGCTGAAACTCCCTCTCGGCCTGTTGCTCAGCAGCCTGTCGTTCAGCAGCCTTCCTCTCTCTCTCTGCCTGTCGCTCAGCAGCCTCCCTCTCTCTCTCTGCCTGTCGCTCAGCAGCCTGCCGTTCTCGTTCTGCCGCTGTCCTCTCTCTCTCTGCCTGTCGCTCAGCAGCCTGCCGTTCTCGTTCTGCCGCTTTCCTCTCTCTCTCTGCCTGTCGTTCTACGGCTTCCTGAAAGTGACCCAACACCTGCAGGTATGTGTTAGGGTCACCGGTGCCTGCTTGCTGCAGGACCATTTGCCAGACTGAAGCCATTCCTCCCACAAGGCTGGGGCTAATGGTCTCTCCTGGTGAAGTAATCCTTGGGACCGGGCTGCTTGCTGCACTTCCTGGCCTAGTCCCAAAATCAGGACTCTGCATAGCTGTGGCTGCCTCCATTTCAGCCATACGCTCAGGATCTCAAAAAGCCTGGTTCAGCAATTCTGGAGCTCTGCTTTTGAGCCCACTAGCCATCCACTGGTATTTGCCAAATAAAAGATAGGATAGAATAAAAAGAATAAGGGAGGGGAACAGCACTGTATCAAACTTTCACTGTATCTTAATGCTTGCTTTAATACCGAGCTTGTCTCATAGGATTACCATAATCCCCAGCATGTGAGTGATATAGGTCACCAACACACACCGTTTATCCTAAGATCCCACCACGCTGCCACCAATGTGAAAGATCCTCCGTGCGCCAAACCGCTTTGGCCACACCCTGAGTCCTCTTTCATATAAAAACCACACTCACCGCCAGTGAGTGCCGGGTTCACAAGATAAATACAAGACAAGCCTTCTAAATTTTATATATTTATTAACCCCTAAATGGGTCGGTATTAAAATCTAACACATGCAGATCAGAACAGATATGCAGACATATGCAAGCATTAACAGTTACTAGTTGCAAGATACAGTACAAATAAAATAAAAGGGATTAAAGGTGAAATGATTACTTTACCACACATGTCCTTGATGTGGTTCTATAGTCCAACACTCACACATGGCAGGTGTGAGTCACCAGTGGAGGCTTTTCAGCATGTGGCATTAAAACGATAATCCCGCCTGCATGCTCTCAAAACAGTCTCTTGTAGCCGCACACAGTATGCAAGCAAGGAAGAGGGAATATCCTATACCCAGAGACCAAAATATAGCTGAGTTATGGCCATATTTAGGCAGAATCATCACATTGGGCAATGAAGGTTGCTTCTCCCCCAGGGGCTGCCGAGGACACTCAGACATCTCACTTGATATCCAGCACTCATTTAACTGACCCAGTCCTAATGGTCCTCTGGAGACTCCAGAGAGTGCCAGATGCTGTGAGGAGGCCCAAAAGAAGTAACTGAAGGGGAGTATGATTTTTTAAATATTTTTGTCACCTTCCCTGGGCCTCCACTTATTATACTCTGGGGTCTGAAGAGACTCCAGAGTATAATGTGGCGCCCATTTTAGTTCGCTCGAGGAAAATATCCATTCGTCTGGTTTTTAAAAAACTTAACAATTTGGAATATTTGTGTTGAACCTGACTTGGTACGAGACAATTTACCCATCTCTAGTTATAACACTTGGTGTTTTAACTGAGCTAGTGGCTATTGTACAGGTGCTCAGCCCCATCACCTGTAAGTGTCAGTTGTTTTATGGGAAACCAATTTATCTATCAGTATATTTTTGGTATGTGGGTGGAAACCCACACAAACCACTGAGCCACCATAGACATATCAGTCTATTGATAAGAGAAATGTAGGATAGGGATTAAGAGCAACAGTAATCTGGCCTATGTGGAAGAGGGGGCCTAGCAAGGAAACTGATCTGAGCCAATAAGAATGACCTAGTCACATTTGTCTTTGCACACTCTATTGCATTGTATGCTTCCAGGAACCTTGCACACACTACTAGATGAGCCAATCTGCAATTTGGGAGCAGAGAACAAGGAGGAGAGAGACATGCTGTTTATGTGACAGGTTAGTCAGTCATTCTCCCTATTGCACAGAACAGTTGGCCCTCTGTCTTCAGAGTGAAACTACATTTCTGTTACCTCCCCTCTTTCCTCAATGGCTTAAGTGCCAAGATTATCCCTTGCACTTAAGGACTGGTGGGACCCTTGCAAGGAGAACACCAATTCTACATGGACTAGCTTAGTGCTTGTTTTGAGGCATACTTGTAAACCGTTTCCCTTTCCAATTTTTTTTTTCTATCTTATCTTTTTATTTGGAAAAGGCTGCTATCAGATATGAAAACATTTATACAGAAGGGAGATCAAGGAGGCTCTCATCTATTTATGTGTGCAGAGAGGCATTAAAACAGCTGAGAAGACCAAGGAATTGCTGATCTCTTCACTGATAAAGTAGAACTGGGAACAACATTCTGGAAATCTGATGCAAGGAACAATCGCCACTCAGGAAAGTCCAGCAGTTGACCAAGTCCCGGAAATAACTACTCCTGGGGGACAAAGAGTCCTAGTCGTCTGGGGAGCACAGACTTTTCTTTGCAACTGGCCTTACAACAGCTGGGCACCAGTGACTCTAGTATATGCTTACAGCTGATTCTCCAGTATCAACAGACTGAGAGAGAGGCTACACAGAATCAGGCTAAAAGAGAGGCTGCATAGTGTCAGTCTGAAAGAGAGGCTGTGGCTATAGAGCATCAGGCTGAGCAAGAGTTCCAGCTAGCAATGGCCCAGCTGTAGAGGAGTAGCAGTTTTCCCCAAATCCAGGTCCAGGATATCCATTCATGGAGGTCCCTTCTGGACAAATTTCCAATTATATAGAAAGATGGTGACTTGGACTTTTTTTATAAAGGGGATTGAAGAAACCTGCCGATAATATAATCTACCCCATGAGCAGTGGGCACAGTATTTAACGACAGGGTAAAATGGCAACACTTTGTAAATTTTGCTGATCTGTCGCCGAAACTGGATGGAAACTATGATGCTATTGAAGAGGCCCTAATAAAAACATATAACCTCACCCCAGAGGTGTACCGCAAAAAGTTCCAAAATTTACAGCTGGACCTAGCAGACAGCTATTCAGATGTTTGCAGTTTGTAGACTACATTCTGACAATGGATCAGAGACCTTTCTGTTACTACCTTTAAGGGTCTTGAGGATTTTATGAACAAAGACCTCCTGTACCCCCCTTTTATGAGGGGTCACCAGACCCTTAATCATTTGACCAGGTTTCAAAAGGAAATTTTATGTGAAAATTCCTAACTAGTATCTCAGCATGAACAGAATGAACCGGTACCCAAGTACATTCTTCTGTTCCATATCCCTTCCAATGAACTAAGTACTGGAGAACACCTCTAACTCTATGAGAGTCAACAATTCTATGAACCTCATAGATCCCCTTTCACTTGAACAGTGGGAGGAGGTTTATTGGGTGGGGTAACTGGCGACAAATATTTCTTAAGGAGGGATTTATCAAAAACACGGACAGAGGAAGACATAAATAAAAAGATACAGGATTAACAACCTCAAGAGTATCATAAGGACCAATATGCCTAGGACCCAATTTATAAGACAGAATATTCAGATGTAGATTTTAAGAAGAAAGCCACACTTATTCCCTTACAACAGGACCTGTTGACCATCTTTTGTCTGCATGTTTCTTAGAAATTGATTGGGAATTCTTCAGGTTTCGACTGAACCTGAGTCCAAACTGTGCTCAGTTTATCTGATTCCGCATTAACTTCTGGACTTTCAGTAGTGAAGGACAGTGAACTGAAACAGAAAACTAATTACAGAAAAATGGCGAAGTATTCAGAGAGACATGATGATTAATAATGGCCAACTCTGTTAATGGTAACTATGTTACCCACTCAGACTGGTTCTCAGTACCATAACCCCTAAGATATTGCTCCAGTGTTTGGTTAAAACATTCAGTCTGACCATTGGTCTGAGGATGAAAAGCATAGGAAAAAGATAACTAAATTGCCAATTTAGTACAAAAAGCTTTCCAAAATTTAGAGTCATATTGAACACCTCTATCAGAAACTATAATATACGGAATACCATGTAAAAAAAATATATATAAATCAATTAGTAATCTGGAGAGAACTTTGGCATTCGGGAGTTGAGATAATGGAATAAGATGATATCTATGACTAGCCAATTGACAGATTTCCCCTCAGAAGATGGCAGATCAGTCGTGAAATCCATTGAAAGAACTGGCAATGGAAGAAGTTCATCCACTGGAATGGAGTCAGCTGAGTTATTCCTTGCATCTGGTCCACAAGTGACTGAATATGTTCCATAATGAAAAATAGCTACTATAGGCCTGCAATTCTGTTATGGTAGAGACCCTGGAGAAAATATAAAAAAATAGCAGGATTTGGCTGATAACAGAGAGAGCAGGAGAACTAGCTGTTTAAATCCTATACAGCACTGAGAGATAGGTCCCAGACACCCATACACCTTCACCAGCGCCAGCCAGATGGACTTGTGCTGATTTTGGGGTCCAGGTTATTGCCACAGAAACCATGCAAGAAATAAACGTTCTACAATCAGAAAGCAAATCAGGACCTATGATAAACTTACAAGGTAGATCAGAATCAGGAAGATAAATCAGGAGAGTGAACATCTAGGCCAATAGCTACTTCAGAAGAAAACATCAAAGCCAAAATCAGGAGACAAATAGTTTTCCAGTATCAAGCCATGGATCAGAGCTAGAATCAGAAAACAAACGGTTTTCCAGAATCAAGTCAGAGGTCAGTATAAGGCTGTGCAGCACAATGAACACCAGATTAGGTACAAACAATTGCAGACACCTGGCTGAAGAGGAAGGGAGTTTATATATTCCACCACAGCTGCTAATTAGATAAGCCCAGAGAACTGTAACACGGCAGAAACTATCCAGTAACCTTAAAGCAAGAGTAGATGAATGGAGATTCCTGACACCTCCACATTTGTCCTCTGGATGTATGGCAATTTGTGTGTGACTGCAAGCTTAAAATAGCGGATCAAGCTGTGCAGATTGCAGACTCCTACGCTGCCAATAGGATGCCAGAAGCCAAAGGTGGAACTTCACTACAGATGTGAACAATCTCCTGGAAATCTCTTAGCTAGTAAGCCAAAATCCTTCTGGGAAAATGTCTTGTGGAGAAATAAGGTCAAGATAGAGCTTTTTGGTAAAGCTGGAGATCACAATGAGATATTACCAGAATGAGTCTCTGGACCTATACCTCAAGGCTCTGTGGTTCTGAGTGTGGACCTGGGAGATGCCACTAATCATAAAGAGGACTCAGAGCAGGTAGGAGTTAGTCAGGTGTGCAGGGCTCAGAGTGTGAGCCGTAGGAGTGTTTTTACTCAGACTGGGGAAGGAGATGGAACAGTTCCAGTACCAGAACCAGTCCTGGGTGAAGAGACTGGAGCCTACGATATAGCAAGATTCCCCGAGAGGCCTTTAACGCATGCTGCCTTGGGGGTAACCCAGTTAGTTTCCCAGGGAATAGCCCGATAGAGGTGCTTCAGCTTCCATCCTTACTTTACTCTAGTACAGAGCAGGGGAAGGGAAGACAGCCGAGCTGTGTGTTGGCTATCTTCATTCTTCTAAGCTCCATAGAACTGTAAGGCCCCTTTCACATCACGTTATAAATGTCCACCTGACTGATACGTTTTTATAGCTGTTTACCTTATAAAAACGTGTCAATCAGCGGACCCATTGCCTCCAATAAAAAAAAATAAAAATCTGTGATGGTCTCTGTGTGACACTGTTTGTTATTTCAAATGGACAGAAAAGCGTGTACTGCCACGCTTTTCTGTCCTTTAAGGCAGGGTTCACACTACCATTGGAATCCGTTATGAAGGTGTCCGTTAAAAAAAACAAAAAACGGACACCTATCATAACGGACACTAACTGATGTTAATGTGTCCGTTTTTTTAACTGATCCAATTAATGGTTCAATTAAAAAAACGGACACATTAGCATCAGTTAGTGTCCGTTAGCATCAGTTAGTGTCCGTTTTTTTAACACTGTCCGTTTTTTTTTTGTTTGTTTCTCCTTTCTGAGCATGCGCAGGAAAAAAACGTACATAAAATAACGGACAGTAACTGATAGCCATCTGCCATAAGTCCGTTACCCATAGACTTCAATGTTAAAAAAATAACGGACACTTGCTGTCCATCAAGAATCAGTTTTTTTCAAACGGACAAAAAGTCCTGCATGTAGGATTTTTTTTTCCGCGAAAAAAAAACGGACTTCTGACGGATTTGGTGTAAACGGACACAAATGGACACTATATAAAAACCCATTGAAATGAATGGAAATTTTAACGGATTTCTGACGGTTCAGCTAGTGTCCGATGCTAAAATCTTGTAACAGACAATAGCAACGGACACTACTGACGGTCACCAACGGTAGTGTGAACGCCCCCTAACAACAACTGATCCGTGACGGTTCATTTTCAATTTACTATAGTTTTCTATGTATAATGGATGCAAGTGATTTGCAGCCGCTTAAGCATTCCATTATTATGTCTTCCCGAAAAGGGAACCCTCCCCCATTAGCCACAACCCCGCCCCTTTTTTTTTGTGAAACCGCGCAGCAGGGTCTTGCAGGAAGGAGAAGCCTGCGGAACTCTCCATAAGGTAAGCCCAAATCCCCTCCTCCCCAACTCCGTCCTACCTGAAATGACTGCCTTTGTGACCCCCTTAGAGAAATGGCTGCCACCCCTGCCCACCTCTCATCACTGTGTTTTCCTAATGTCTTCAGCGCCACCCCAGTCCTATCTTCTCCTCCACTGCCACGAGTGCCATTGGCGGCAGCCATTTCTCTCATGGGGGTTACAAATGGCAGTATGATTCATGCTGAGACCAGGGGTGGGGGGAAGGGGTATCAGCCTTTAGGGGTAGCACATGTGGGGGGGAATCAATCCCTAATGGCTGCCCCTCACCCAGATGTGCTACCCCTAATAGTAATGGTGAAACATATGTGGGGGGGTGGCAGAGGATCTGTCCCCCAAGCACTCCAAGTCACAGAACATTTTTTTTTTATTTGTGCTGTGACTTGGAGTGCATGGGGACAGATCCTCTGCCACCCCCCACATGTGCTTCACCTAATACCAACAGGGGTAGCACACATGGGGGGGGGGGGACTTTTTTTTTTTTGTTTTGAAGTTGTAACATACACACGTGGACAAAATTGTTGGTACCCCTCATTTAATGAAAGAAAAACCCACAATGGTCACAGAAATAACTTGAATCTGACAAAAGTAATAATATATAAAAATTCTATGAAAATGAACAAATGAAAGTCAGACATTGCTTTTCAACCATGCCTCAACAGAACTTTTAAAAAAAGAAAACTCATGAATCAGGCCTGGACAGAAATGATGGTTCCCTTAACTTAATATTTTGTTGCACAACCTTTTGAGACAATCACTGCAATCAAACGATTTCTGTATTTTGGCCCACTCCTCATGAGCAAACTGCTCCAGTTGTCTCGGGTTTGAAGGGTGCCTTTTCCAGACGACATGTTTCAGTTCCTTCCAAAGATGCTCAATAGGATTTAGGTCAGGGCTCATAGAAGGCCACTTCAGAATAGTCCAATGTTTTCCTCTTAGCCATTCTTGGGTGTTTTTAGGTGTGTGTTTTGGGTCATTATCCTGTTGCAAGACCCATGACCTGAGACTGAGACCAAGCTTTCTGACACTGGGCAGCACATTTCTCTCTAGAATCCCTTGATAGTCTTGAGCCAGATGCAGCAAAGCAGCCCCAGAACATAACAGAGCCTCCTCCATGTTTCACAGTAGGGACAGTGTTCTTTTCAAGATATGCTTCATTTTTCGGTCTGTGAACATAGAGCTGATGTGCCTTGCCAAAAATTTCGATTTTTGTCTCATCTGTCCATAGGTCATTTTCCCAGAAGCTTTGTGGCTTGTCAATATGTAGTTTGGCAAATTCCAGTCTGGCTTTTTTATGATTTGTTTTCAACAATGGTGTCCTTCTTGGTCGTCTCTAATGAAGTCCACTTTGGCTCAAACAACAACGGATGGTGCGATCTGACACTGATGTTCCTTGAGCTTGAAGTTCACCTTTAATCTCTTTAGAAGTTTTTCTAGGCTCTTTTGTTACCATTCGTATTATTCTTCTCTTTGATTTGTCATTAATTTTCTGGCCACATCCAGGGAGGTTGGCTAAAGTCCCATGGATCTTAAATTTCTGAATAATATGTGCAACTGCTTGGAGATGGTCTTATAACCTTTACCTTTAACATGCTTGTCTATAATTTTCTTTCTAAGCTCCTGACACAACTCTTTCCTTTGCTTCCTCTGGTCCATTTTGAGCGTGGTACTCACCATGTCACCAAACAGCACAATGAGTATCTGTAGCCCTATATACAGGCCCACTGACTGATTACAAGATTGTAGTGATGCTAATTAGTGGACACAACTTGATTTAACATTTCCCTTTGGTCACATTATTTTCAGCGGTACCATCATTTCTGTCCAGGACTGTTTCATGAGTTTTATTTTTTTTTTTAATTCTGTTGAAGCATGGTTGAAAAGCAATGTCTGACTTTCATTTGTTCATTTTCATAGAATTTTTATATATTACTTTTGTCAGATTCAAGTCACTTCTGTGACCATTGTGGGTTTTTCTTTCATTAAACGAGGGATACCAACAATTTTGTCCACGTGTGTATGAGGTGTGTGCCTCCTCATATATGAGGCTCTCCCTCCAACAGCTCCGGGGCTATGAAGACTGGCGTTAATAACGCCAGACTTCATAAATCTTCCCATACGCATTGTTTTACCTCAAGGATAAATTGGTATCCATTGTCATCCGAATGTATTCCTCAAATTTTTCAGGGTATTGCCTTAATTGGCAGTACAAGTTCATGAAGGCACCATGTTTCTCACGCACATAATTTACTGGATGCACTCAATATCTCCTTGTCAGTTGTGCTGCAGTCTGGTGTCTTCGCTGTCTCTTTTGCAGTTGCAGAAGACGCAGTCTGAGAATAACTGATGTCAGCATTGTTCTTAAGAAATCCTCACTACACAAAGAACTTCACTAAAAGCACTCCGTTGTAACCACACCCACATCCACCATCTTCTATCAACAAACTTTATTTAGTGTTTCACAAGGTAAACATAAAAAACTGATCCGTTTTTTTAGCAAAAAAGTACTGCAAGCAGCACTTTTCTCTCCACATGTTTCGTCTATGGGTTCCGTGGGTTTCCTTAGGTAACTGCTTTTCTATGCATATAGGTTTCCGTTTGAGGGGTTCCCAAGCGGACTCCTTGAATGGAAACCTGAACGCAGATGTGAACTGGGCCTTACTCTGTTAGTTTTTTCTGCTTTTCTCCTTTTTATTTTTTTTTCCAGTTTTTTGTCACCTTTGTTTGCACTGAACCCTTGGGTATTAAATTATTCAATTTAATGGTAATTTGTGTATGCTCTATGAACCCATTACCTTTCCTAAAGTGTGTTCACTTCTGACTGTTAGAGAGATGTGTGCATATGTGTGTGGGGTTCCTACTACTCAGCCTGAATGAACGGTGAGTGCTAGATTGAGAATTTACTCCTGATAGCTGCAACCATGTCACATGCTAGGAAGGTTTGTACCTGACAGATAGATAGATAGATAGATAGATAGATAGATAGACAGACAGATAGACATGGAGATAGAAATAGAGAGATATTGACAAAAGTATTGAATTAAGGTGTTTCATTCAGTCCCTTTGCTGCAATGAACTATTACAAACATTTGTGAAAGAATGGCTCATTTGAAAGCGTTCTCTGAAGTTGGGCATAGACCTGTATATGACTGAAGTCACATACTATTGTTTTACCATTATTTATAAAAAAAAAAAAACCTTACTGATCAGTAAAACATAACCTTTAATTATCAATTGTTACAATACAAAGATAGCACCAGAGATCCAATATAAAATACTGAAAATAAGGTCAGACTCAATCACCCTGACTCACGGAAATACAATTCTGTAGATATAACTCTACAGATAATTGTCATGAAGCTGTAGGAATCAAAGTAAGCCAAGGATACAGAAAACTACCCAATCAAGAACAATCAATAACAATTGCAGAGTATATAACATTAACCCTCAAGGAGGTATAGAAAACTCAACTAATAGGTTTATTATATATTATTTTCAATACATGTTTGAGCCTGAAAAAAATGTTTCAAGTCCCAAAGGAGTAGTTGTGTTTAGTTGTTACATTAATCAAGATAGGTATACACAGTCATGGCCATAAGTCTTGGCACCCCTGAAATTTTTACAGAAAATTACGTTTTACTCCCAGAAAATTATTGCAATCACACACATTTTGTTACACACATGTCTATTTCCTTTGTGTGTATTGGAACAACACAAAAAAAAACAGATAAAAAAGGCAAATTGGACATAATTTCACACAAAACTCCAAAAATGGGCCAGACAAAATTGTTGGCATCTTTTTAAAAATGTGGATAAATAACTTTGTTTCAAGCATGTGATGCTAATTCAAACTCACCTGTGGCAAGTAACAGGTATGGGCAATATAAAAATCACACCTGA
This sequence comes from Leptodactylus fallax, assembly GCA_947044405.1. Lineage (NCBI taxonomy): Eukaryota > Metazoa > Chordata > Amphibia > Anura > Leptodactylidae > Leptodactylus > Leptodactylus fallax. The sequence continues at coordinate 2,238,626 of CAMRHE010000212.1, forward strand.
AACCAGATAAAAAGGAGAGAATTTGACTCAGTCTTTGCATTGTGTGTCTGTGTGTGCCACACTAAGCACGGAGAACAGAAAGAGGAGAAGAGAACTGTCTGAGGACTTGAGAACCAAAATTGTGGAAAAATATAAATAATCTCAAGGTTACAAGTTCATCTCCAGAGATCTTGATATTCCTTTGTCCATGGTGCGCAACATAATCAAGAAGTTTACAACCCATGAAACGGTAGCTAATCTCCCTGGACATAGACGGAAGAGAAAAGTTTCTGAAAAGTTGCAACGTAGGATAGTCCAGATGGTGGATAAGCAGCCCCAATTAAGTTCCAAAGAAATTCTAGATGTCCTGCAGGCTCAGGGTGCATCAGTGTCAGGGCGAACTATCCATCGACATTGGAATGAAATGAAATGCTAAGGCAGGAGACCCAGGAGGACCCCACTGTTGACACAGAGACATAAAAAAGCTATCCTGCAGTTTGCCAATATGTACGTGAGTAAGTAAAATCCTTCTGGGAAAACGTCTTGTGGTCAGATAAGGCCAAGATAGAGCTTTTTGGTAAAGCACATCATTCTACTGTTTACAGAAAATGGAATGAGGCCTACAAAGAAAAGAACACAGTACCAACAGTCAAATATGGTGGAGGTTCAAATATGTTTTGGGGTTGTTTTGCTGCCTCAGGCACTGGGTGCCTTGACTGCAAGGCATCATGAAATCTGAAAATTACCAAAGGATTTTGGGTTTCAATGTAGGGCCCAGTTTCAGAAAGCTGGTTTGCGTCCTAAGCCATGGGTCTCATGGCAGGACAATGACACCAAACATACGTCAAAAAGCACCCAGAAATGGATGGAAACAAAGCGCTGGAGAGTTCTGAAGTGGCCAGCAATGACTCTGGATCTAAATCCCATTGAAGATCTGTGAAGAGATCTTAAAACTGCTGTTGGGAGAAGACACCATTCAAATATGAGAGACTTGAAACAGTTTGCAACAGAAGAATGGTCCAAAATTCCTTTTGAGAGGTGTAAGAAGCTTGCTGATGGTTATAGGAAGCGATTGATTTCAGTTATTTTTTTCCAAAAGGTGTGCAACCAAGTATTAAGTTGAGGGTGCCAATAATTTTGTCCAACCCATTTTTGGAGTTTTGCTTGAAATTATATCATTTTTTGGCTTTTTTTCCTAATTTTTTTTTTGTGTTGTTCCAATACACACAAAGGAAATAAACATGTGTATAACAAACATGTGTAATTGCAATAATTTTCTGGGAGAAATACTTATTTGAGGGGTACTAACACTTAGGGCCATGACTGTAATGAGTCATATTGTAGTCCAAGAATTAGACCCCTACTTAGTTTGTTAGTCACTGTGTAATGAGGTCCATGCACTGTAGTAAAGTATATTGTGGTCCAAGAATTAGGTCCCAATCCCAATTAATTTCTCAAAGCACTGGATCATCAGGGAACCAATAAGAATTTGGTATATAGATATAGTGTTATCTATAAGTTAAAAAAGGTAAAAACATATAGGATAAGGATAAACTTGAAACTTTTCTATAAGGCTAGGCTGATAGAGGGAGTGATAGAACAAATTAATAATCCATAGAATAACTGGCTTAAAAAATGAAAAAGCAGCATTCATAGGTAGTATAGTTCTGTAATAGGATGCTACCATTGCAACAAATCAGTTTGTGAAATTTCTTACCTAATAGATATTTCATGATTAACTGTGAGAAGTTGTAATGAGTGGAAGCAATTGGGGACCACAGCAACTCAGCCATAAAGTGGCAGACCATATAAAGTGCAGAAAAATCACCAACGCTCTGCTGATTCAATAACTACAGAATTCCAAACCTTCTCTGGCATTAACATCAGCACAGAAACTGTACACCAGGAACTTCATGACATGGGTTTCTATGGCCGAGCAGCTGCATGCAATCCTTGCATCACCAAGCACGATGTCAAGCTTCTGATGGAGTAGTGTATAGCACACCGTCACTGGACTCTGAAGCAGTGGAACCACGTTCAGTGGAGTGACACATCACACATTACCTGCCTGACTGTATTGTTCCAACTTTAAAGTTTGGTGGACAAGGGATAATGCTATGGGGTTGTTTTTATGTGGTTGACCTAGGTCACTGTGTTCCAGTAAAAGGAAATCTTAACACTTCAGCATACCAAGACATTTTGGACATTTTGGATTTGCTTCTAACTTTGTGAGAATAATTTGGGGAAGGCCTTTTTTCTGTTCCCATATGACTGTGCCCTAGTGCACAAAGCAAGGTCCATAAAGGTTTGTTTGGGCGAGTTTGCTTAGGAGAGTAGGAGAATGTGGCTATCTCACACAGAGCCCTGACTTCAACTCCATCAAATGCCTTTGGGATGAACTCTCGTCCAACAACACTATCTAAAGTATTCTACACTGCAATCCAAATCACCGGTGGTAGGTGTGCTGATAGAATCCCACTCTATGTAATGCTATGAAGAAAAATATGGCACTCAACTTGTGTTTCAAGTAAGTTTATTAGGCAATTCAGAGTAATAGACATGATGTTTTGGTCACCAATAGATCTTATTAATAATAATATTAATAATAACTTTATATAGCCCCAACATATTCCGTAGCACTTTTCAAATCAGAAGACACATGAAACATTACAATGTGACAAAGAAATAAACATATCAAACAATAGGAGTGAGGGCCCTGCTCGCAAGAGTTACATTCTATGAGGAGATAGGGGCACACAAGAGGTCAGAGGGCTTGTTTGCTGCAATGGTCCAGCCATCTTTTAATAGAAAAGGTTATGTAACTGAAGCTGTATGAACCCGTCACCAGCCTGTATCTGTGAATAAACATATACTAAGTGCAAGGAGTGCAGTGTAACCTCTAGATGGAGGGGCCAGGATCTAAGAAACAGAGGAGGAAGGATAAAAGATGTTATTGTTCTCCACCTCCGCATACTACACTGTGTTCAGGGCATGTGATAAGCCTGACCAAACAGATGTGATTTGGGGATTAATCGGATTGTCTTAGGTAAAGCATTCCAGAGCACCGGTGCAGCTCGAGAAAAGTCTTGGAGACGGGAGTGGGATGATCGGATAACAGGGGTTGCAAGTCTAAGGTCATTGGCAGAACGGAGAGGACGGTTAGGGCGGTAGACATTGATGAGGGAGATATAGGGGGGCGCAGCGCTATGGATGGATTTGTGGGTCAGTGTGATAATTTTATATTGTATTCTGTGATGGATGGGCAACCAATACAGCGACTGACATAAGGTAGATGCGTCTGTGTACTGGTTTGACAGAAAGATGAGTCTGGCGGCCGCATTCGGGACAGTTTGTAGTGGGGAGAGTTTAGTAAGAGGAAGCCCAATTAGAAGAGAATGGCAGAAGCAAAGACGAGAGAGAATCAGAGCAACAATGAGGGTTTTTGATGTTTCCACGGTGAGAAAAGGGGGAATTCTAAAGATGTTTTTAAGGTGCAGGTGGCAAGAGCGTGCAAGTGTCTGAATATATGGGGTAAAGGTGAGATCTGAATAAAATACAACCCCCAGACAGTGGGCATACCGCCTCGGGGTAATAGTAAGTCCACAGACAGAAATGGAGATATCAGGGTTAGGTTGGTTAGTAGATGGAGGGAACACAAGAAGTTCAGTTTTTGAAACATTCAATTTCAGATAAAGAGAAGATATGATGTTAGAGACAGGAGAGAGACAGTCACTGGTGTTCTGTAGTAGTGCAGGAGTGATGTCACGGGATGAGGTATATAGTTGGGTATCATCTGCATAAAGATGGTATTGAAAGCCAAATTTGCAAATGGTTTGACCAACTGGGGCTGTATAGAGAGAAAAGAGGAGGGGACCTAGGATTGAGCCTTGAGGAACCCCAACCGCAAGGGGCAGAGGAGAAGAAATGGCACCAGCGAATGATACACTAAATGAGCGGTCAGAGAGATAGGAAGAAAACCAAGAGAGAACGGTATCCCTGAGACCAATAGAGTTGAGCATAGTGAGGAGGAGTTGGTGGTCTACAGTGTCAAATGCTGATGAGAGATCCAGAAGAATAAGTAGTGAATAGTTCCCTTTAGATTTAGCCATCAAGAAATCGTTGGAGACCTTTGTGAGGGCCGTTTCTGTAGAATGTAGTGCATGAAAACCTGATTGTAAGGGGTCCAGAAGAGAGTTAGCAGAGAGATAGCGGATTAGGCGGGAGTAGGCAAAGCGTTCCAGGAGTTTAGTGATGAAGGGGAGGTTAGAGACAGGTCGGTAGTTTGCCGCAACCCAGATGGAGGAGACCGGAGGATGGGAGTAGTAGTGGCGGATGCTGTGCCACCTGGCAGGCTGAGCACACTCACCAACCACTCCAGTCCCACTCCTAGGCCGGAAAAAGTCGAGGGCAGTCCTGCAGCACTACCGAATGGTGGTGGTGGTAGTTCTTTCCCCCGGGGCACTTCCAGTTGAAGAGGGGACCTCTTCTCTCTGAGCCGGTGTGGTGTTGTTCGGAAGGGCCCTGATGGCAATGCGGTGTAGATTTCTGCATGTGCGGTAGATCAGTGTGTTTTGCACAGGAAGCTTTGATGTTAAAGGAAAGAAGGTTATGGTCAGAAATTGGTAGGCGAGCGTTAGTAAAGTCAGAGACAGAACAGAGCCGTAAGAAGACCAGATCAATGATATTGCCATCTTTGTGTGTGGGAGAAGAAGTAAGCTGAGAGAGACCAAGAGAGGCAGTTAGTGATAGAAGGCGAGAGGCAGATGGAGAGACAGGGGTGTTAATGGGAATGTTAAAGTCACCCATATTGAAGGTAGGAATTTCACGAGATAGGAAGTTTGGAAGCCATGAAGAAAAGTGATCTAAGAACTGGTAGGGAAAGCCAGGGGGGTGGTAGATGACAGATACTCGCAAGGAGAAAGGGCGGAAGAGTCTGATAGTGTGGACCTTGAAAGAGGAGAAAGAGAGTGATGGTACTGGGGGTATGACCTGAAAAATGCATTGTGGTGATAGAAGGACACCTACCCCTCTGCCTTGCCTAGCCTCAGGTCTAGGGGTGTGTGAAAATTGGAGGCCATTGTAACAGAGAGCAGCAGGGGATGCGGTGTCAGACTGTTTAATCCAGGTTTCAGTGACAGCCAGCAGGTTAAAAGACTTTGAAATAAAGAGATCTTGAGTAATGTCAAGTTTGTTGCAGAGTGATCGGGCGTTCCAGAGAGCACAAGAAAAGGAGACTGGTGGAGGAGAAGGAGATGGCAGACAACGAATATTAATAAAGTTAGAAGGGTTTCTTGGTGAGACAGGTACAGAGTTGAGGTTACCAGGAGGACCAGGGTTTGGAGAGATGTCCCCAGCAGCTAGTAGCAGTAGAATGGCGAGAGACAGCAGATGGTTAAATGACTTGTGAAATCGTCTAATTTGTTGCACAGAAGCACAAGGTGGGTTAAGGTGGTTGAGGAAGGTGAAGAGAGTGGAATGCTCTATCAGATTAACCCCCAATTTCCACAACTTCAAGCGTAAACTAAAGACACATCTTTTCAGACAGGCCTATCACAACTCCTAATGTAAACCATTCCGTAGTTAGAATCCCTAAAACGTACCCTCCTCTGTTTATGTTTCAACATTACTGAGGATATGATGCCGTATCAGACTAGCTTTATATGTCCAGGCACCATCTGCACCTTAAAGAACACGACTGGTGACGGCTCATACAGCTTATATATGTGTAATAACAGTAACCTCTATTACAAAATTGACCATTGTATAAACAATGCTACATCTGTTGCCGCCCCTGCTACCTCTTGTGTCACCCCCTCTACCTCATAGATTGTAAGCTCTTGCGAGCAGGGCCCTCAGTCCCAGTGTGTAAATTGACTATTTCTTTGTAATGTATCTTTTTTGTCAGTACTTGAACCCTACAAGTTGTACAGTGCTGCGGAATATGTTGGCGCTATATAAATAAAATGTATTATTATTATTATGTATTAAGAGAGAATAGGAGCTAAACATAGGAGAGGGAAGGAGAGAGGCACTGATGTGGATAGAAGTAACAGGAGGTGGGAATGGGCAGTAAGTTTGTAAAAAAGCAGCAAATAGAGACAAAAAACATACAGTGAACATGGTGAGACAATTGTATTAAAAACTTTCAAGTTTTTGGAGAGGTTATTCAGCAGATCTATCTTCTGCCCTGTCTAAATGCAGCTTCTACACACTTGTGATTGAATTGCATCGTGCCAACCAGCACTCGTGCCTCCCCTAATTATAAGTCTACTTAAATAGGATACATATGCTTAGATGTAGCACTAAATGAACTCGTAAAACAATTAATCAATTAAACTCAACACATGAACTAAGAAAGCTATGCACAGAAAGACTAACAGACTTGCAGGCCTTCAAGCATCATAAAACGCAGGTTTTAACTACAAACAAATACTACATCAGATGATTTAGGATGATGGGAGTTGATTCTATACCAGGAATTAAACTTTGCACAGATGACAAAATGGTTTCAGCAGACAGATAGATAGAATGGAGGATGGAGTTGATTCTATACCAGGAATTAAATCTTTTACAAACCACTGGATTGCAGCGGAGGTATATACATATAGATGCAGCAAACGCAGTTGAGTGCCAAATTTTGCTCTTCCAGAATGGAATGTCATACAATTCTGAAATATGCTAATTAAAAAGGGTGGGATGTTGTGCATGAATTGATCACCTGTCACCTGTCACCATGGACGTTCTGTGAAATAGACACATACTGGGGGGAAATTATCACTCCATCTACACCAGTTTTCTGGCGCAAGTTAGTGTAATTCTGGTGCATGCCACATCCCCCGTTCTGTGCCTCGCTTGACACTTTTTGCAATGGCTGGTGATAAACATTGGCTGTACGGACCATATTGTGACTATGGAAACTGGAGCATGAATCAAGTTTTATTATAGTCATGTGTATGAGGATTTATGATTTAAAGAAAAAAAAAATAGATATTTTTGGAGACATGACTTCCATGATTCTCCTCTGTCAGCTGACCTGTGTTTCAGACGACCGCTATTCCTATCAACTGTTCCGTACGCATACTCTCTTGAAATCTCTGTATGTATATGGAGGCCTTTTGGGTTTACACTCGTTCCTACAGCTGAGAAGATTGTTGAAGTCATTGTCACCAGGGGCGTAACTACCGGGGTAGCAGCGGTAGCAGCTGCCACAGGGCCCGTGACATTACGGGGCCCCGCGGGCCACCGATGCTTTTTTTTTTTTTAATAGGCCGTTACCCCAGCAGGTAACGGGCCCTATATACTTACCGATCCCCGGGGTCCCGCTCACGGCCGCCTGCGCTTCCGATTCTGCGGAGGCGGCTGTGAGCAGTAGCGGGGATCGGTATGTGAGGCCACGGCCCGAACACCACAATCTCTGCTATCATTATACTTCGGGGTCTTTGACGTCAGCGGACGTCATTTTGCGTCGCGACGCCGGCCCGCATCACGTGACGCCGGAGCGAGGAACAGGTAAGCAACGTTGTTTTTTTATGTTTCTATCCTCCCCTGGGTCTCCGATCATTATACTCTGGGGTCTGAAAAGACCCCAGAGTATAATAATTGTTCATGGGTGGTCCACAATGGGACATATAATAGTGTGTGCAGGGGCAACTATGGGGCAAAATACTCAGTGCAGGGGCCACTATGGGGCAAAATACCCAGTGCAGGGGCCACTATGGGAAATAATACTGTGTGCAGGGGCCACTATGGGATATAATACTGTGTGCAGGGGCCACTATGGGACATGATACTGTGTGCAGGGGCCACTATGGGACATAGTACTGTGTGCAGGGGCCACTATGGGGCAAAATACTCAGTGCAGGGGCCACTATGGGGAATAATACTGTGTGCAGGGGCCACTATGGGACATGATACTGTGTGCAGGGGCCACTATGGGACATGATACTGTGTTCAGGGGCCACTATGGGGCATGTTACTGTGTGCAAGGGCCACTATGGGGAATAATAGTGTGTGCAGGGGCCACTATGGGACATGATACTGTGTGCAGGGGCCATTAGGGGACATGATACTGTGTGCAGGGGCCATTATGGGACATGATACTGTGTGCAGGGGCCACTATGGGACATGATACTGTGTGCAGGGGCCACTATGGGACATGATACTGTGTGCAGGGGCCACTATGGGACATGATACTGTGTGCAGGGGCCACTATGGGACATGATACTGTGTGCAGGGGCCACTATGAGGAATAATAGTGTGCGCAGGGGCCACTATGGGACATGATACTGTGTGCAGGGGCCATTATGGGACATGATACTGTGTGCAGGGGCCACTATGGGACATGATACTGAGTGCAGGGGCCACTATGGGACATGATACTGTGTGCAGGGGCCACTATGGGACATGATACTGTGTGTAGGGGCCACTATGGGGCATGATACTGTGTGCAGGGGCCACTATGGGGCATGATACTGTGTGCAGGGGCCATTATGGGACATGATACTGTGTGCAGGGGCCACTATGGGACATGATACTGAGTGCAGGGGCCACTATGGGACATGATACTGTGTGCAGGGGCCACTATGGGACATGATACTGTGTGTAGGGGCCACTATGGGACATGATACTGTGTGCAGGGGCCACTATGGGGAATAATAGTGTGTGCAGGGGCCACTATGGGACATGTCAAATGTTCGCCTTGGGGCCCAGCCATTCCTAGTTACGCCACTGATTGTCACTATAGACTTCTTACCAGTAATTCTGTCATTCATTCCCTTCTCTGGATCACTGAAATAAATCTGATTTTGGGTCTATTTGCATGTGGATGCTGCACCATCAGAATTTCCAGATCATTAGCTGTCAGACTAAAAGAAATTTGCTGTGTAAAGCATGCTGTAAATAATTCAGAAGAAAAAAAATAGAAAATAAGAATATGCTGCAAAAACTGGTACAGAAGTATGAAATATATTTGGTCTAATTGCTTTTAAGTTGAACAGAATATTTTACTGCAATCAAAGTGTAAAATGTATTTCCATTTTGTAATTTACTCTGTTATGCACAAAAAATCTTTTGAAATAGGATTGCAGACCACAGATCTGAAGCAGTCTCTAATTTACAGCACTTGCAGAGTTTTATTAATATATTGGTAGAAGGAGCCAAATAATTTTTTTTCTTATTACTTCCGAAACAATCAGCAGTGTGTGCCTTGTTTCTCGTTTACACAGTAATTCCTTCAGACAGCCTATTGGTTCTGCACTTTGATGAGCTGAGAAATCAGAACCGTACGTGCTATACATATCTGACCATATTTAACTTATTTCAAGATCATCAAAATGTAATCCTAGTCTTATTTTTCTATATGCTGCATAATCTGTCATCGTATTAATGAGATCTCAGCATAGCTCAGCACAGAACTTTTAAAATTGGCAAATGAGCCCTTCAGTACATAGTTTTGCTCAGTTCGATAGCTGGAAAAACATCTTTTCTTATTTTTCTGATAAAATTGAGCTTTCTAAATACATAAGTAATGCTTATCTCTAGTTTTAAACACTACTGCTCCCTGTTTTCTGTAACTCTAATACATACTCATTTATTGTAGCAAAATAAGGTTATACAGCCGTAGTTTAAAAGTCAAGTTAAACTTTGCTACATCTATACATTAGAATTATTTCACAAGGGTATAATAAGAAAGTCCTTCCATATCTCATCATCTCCCTGCTTAGTTTCAGATATTAAAGGGGCTTTCAGGGCTTATATGATTGGTGAGCTATACTTTGGATAGGTCATCATTCAAAGATTGGTGGGGGACTAACACTCGGGACCCCCAGGGATCAGATGTTTGAAGTGACAGTGGTACTCTGTGAGCACTGCTTCCCCTTTATAGGTCATATGATCTCATGTCTATCAGTCACATGGACTGTTTGCAGCTCAGTCCCATTCAAGTGAAAGTGAAATGTCAAGCACAGCTGCTGTACAATGTATGCTTGGTTTTCAGTGCAGAGGTTGCAGGGCTCAACCAACAACTGAGGTCTTTTAAAATAGCTGAAAGGGAAGGGGTGGGGGGGTGTCCCATATGTCAAACCACTGCTATTCTTTGAAATGATAGGTCATCAATCTTATAAGCCCATAAAACCCCTCTAACTAAATCTTTATCTCTGAACACTTAAATGCCTGTTAAGGGATAACATACATTTCCTTAACCTGTGTGCAAGATCTTCCTATAAGTCTTTGTCTATGAGTCTTTAAGAGGGTGCTTTATTGAATTCCTTTAAATGTTTAAAATAGCCTTTAATACACTTGGAAACAGTAGAAAAACGTCTGCAGGACCTTCCTATTGTGAATAAGTTTCAATGTTTTCAGTAATGCAGAAGACGGATGACTCTAGTAGATATAAAGAGAAATTGGTCTTAGATAAAAAACAAAACAAAAAAAAACGACATGTTCCAAACATTCAGGGGCAGATAAACTAAAACTGTCTGATGTGTCTAGTGCTGTTTGCAAATCTGGTGTAGTTTTAGACTGTCTAATCTAACTTTACACCTTATTAATCGGCTTATTTTTGTGGTGTAAAAATGTAGTGCAGTGGCTAAAATTGTGGTGCAAGTTCCAAAATTGTGGCACAATGTCTTTGTCACAGTTTAGCATATTAAACCACATCCTTTTCAACAAGTCCCACCCACATGTTGTACTAGGTGCACAAACTGTGATAAAGTGTCTAAAAAAGATATAAAATGAGGTGTAAAGCATTTATGCCAGTATTGTGGTGCATATGTATTAGTTTATCTGCTCCTCAGGATCTACTGTGATCCATTGCTACTAGTTATAACTTTTAAAAAATTAAAGTTAGATTCCTAGTTCACAAATTGAGTGCAAGACTCCATGCACAGCAGCCAGCATCTACTACCAGAATAAGTCCTCTTAGCTCTGGACTAGATAACACGACATTTCAACAGATCAAAATGGTTTCCAGTATAATGTTATAGGGATTGCAAATACAGCAAAAAGTAGGGCAATGATGATAAGATGAGCTAAATAGTGTTAGTATTATCAACTGTTGACCAGCCTTCTATATCACAATAATCTCTGATTTCAAAAAGAACCATTTTCCAGCTAAACCAAGCTGCTACTTAAGAACAATATTAAGATGTATTGTATCAACAACAGTGCCTGGTACTGTAGGTAAGTTGAAGGCTAGTGAATGCTACTTTCTAGTTTTATGGTTTCCCACTTATATCATGATGACCTATTGGGCAGCATAATTTAATAGTTATGTTTTAAAATCATTCAAAAATATTAAACTTTGCAATATATGTTATAGGTAAAGATGGGCGAACCTCTCAAGATTCATTTCGGGTTTGGTGGGGCAGGTCGGGTCCCTGAGTCGTTACAGGTTGAACAAGTTCGGTACAAACAACACCTTAAATTGGCTTAAAACAGTGTACAATACTCAGAGGCCGTTCATACGTAGGAATTTGATGCTGATTTGAGGGCAGATTCCGGCACTCCCGCAGAATAGCAACCATAAACAGCACAAATTATTGTGGTTTCCCACTTACAATTCACCCTGATTTTGGTGGTAAGCCTGTGGGTAGGGAGTCTTCCTCTCCTCCTGCATGTAGTCTCCTGGAACAATGTAGTTAACATGTGCAGGAAAAGTATTTTAACCCTTAGGCGACATGCGCCATAATAGTATGGCGTGCCGCCTGGTTCTAGAGGACAATCCAATATTGGACAGCCAATATCACTGAGAGGAATTATTTAACAAGATCTCATAAATTCAAAGATTATCACAGAGGAGATTAGAATGTCATGTATTAGGAAAATAACACTTATTAAAATATAACTCAGAAGTACCAAAACACTAAAGCAAATGAAGATGGGGTAAAAAGCACCAAAATATCTCAAAATATATATCCCTGTACATACATATCTAGTGATAGACTGCATGTGTTTTGTGCATATAACAATTTATCTTGTTCCATTGCCATTAGGTGTTATCCTGTTGTCAAACATTTAAATAGCATTGGGCATGGCTGATAAATATTCAGGGCTCCCTAAAGATGGCAATGATGCAAATAATTTATAAACAGATCCAAATTCAAGGTTTGTGAGAGCAACAGTATATAGGCACATGTAGCAAAAAATATTATTTGTGGATCAGTAGATACATAGAGATGTAGAGATGATCTGTATACCTGTAGGATTGTTGGTACTTGGTATGATAACCAAACATAAAAATTTTTTGAAATCCTTGAGAAACATTGGAATATTCTGATTATGGATGGTGACTTTTCAGGTGTGATTATGCAGAAACCCTCTATAACAGGAGAGGTCGTAATCTGAGAGAACCACTGGTACGCAGCCACTACACAAGACCACGCTCCCCCATGATATTTGAGGGGAGTATACTATCTAGTAAAGTGTCCTTACATGTCTCATACAAAAGTTGTTAAGAGTTCTGTAACAGGTCAGGTATCTCATTTACGTGATTTATACAACTGTCGTAGTAGTGGTGTTCTCTATCTCTCCCATAGTACCTGTCCTAAAGACTATATTGGCAAACAAAGAGGAAGTTTCAGAGGAGGGTTGGTGAACATATAAATGATGTTATGCATGTTATGCAAGTGCGATAAAACTATAGACATGTACCTGAGTTCCATAATGGTGATCTTAAGATTCTATCATTTGTGGCTATAGAACAAGTATGCCCCTCTCCTAGGGTTGGTGACCTCGATTGCCGATTATTTCCAAAAGAAAAGTAATGGATATAGAGTTTTAAATCATATTCAGCTCATGGCCTCAATGAAGCATTGTCTTTTGTGAATTTTCTCTGATTAGCAATTACACATTTATATATTTGGGTATATATGATAATTAGCGTTAGCTCTATATTCTACTTGACCATGAGTGATCTGCTTCACTTGAGGAATTTTCTTTTTTAATAGATGTTAATTGATTCTCAGCTCATTGCTTTGGGAAATTCTTGATTGAGATATGAATGCATTCAGTAATTAGAGTAAATTATGATTTATACACTATCATCATATAGTATGTAGCATGTATTATTAGAAGTATCTACTGTTTGTCATAATATGCATCTTTGGCAGATATTGATGTCTTTATATATTTTTGTGCTGCACATACATTTATCATGAATTCTTAGTCAGCCCTATCATTATTATATGACCTATGTAAATTGCATGCACAGTTTCAAATGCGGTTGTTGATGTGCACTCCATACTTGCTAGTTGGAACGTATAGCCTCGCCTCCAACATCTGGAGCTTCTGGTGTCATTGCAGTTACTGACGTTGGACGTTCCCAGTGTCTGACACCGCTTTCACAGGTGCGTAACTTTAGATCTGTGCCAGTCAGAGATAGACTGTGAGGAGGACATGATGTCTTCTTTCGCATGCGCATTTGTAATCCTGGTCATTTTTTATTAGATGTGGGATGCTGTGAGTGTGCATGTGCACAGGGCTGTTTTAACACATTGGTTGACTCTGTGCAAAGGTTTCATTAGTGGACTCCGGCCCATCACCACCACTTAGAAATACCTGACCTGCACAAATTATAATGTCCCCTCAATGGCCTCCACATAGTATAACACCCCTTAGTGGCTCTCCCTAGTGGCCCCATACAATATAATGTTCCTCATAATGTCCCCTTCCAGGTTACCACACAGATTTGTGTCCCCCCCACCCTCCTGGTTGCCCCCACAGTGTCATGTGCCCCCCCAAGTTGCCCCCACACTGTCATGGCCCCCTCAGGTTACCCCTACAGTGACATGTACCCCCTAGGTTGCCCCCAAAGTATCATGTTCCCCAGGTTGCCCCCACAGTATCATGTCTCCCCACCAAGTTCGCCCCCACAGTACCATGTCCCCCCCTGCCCCCCAGCTCGCCCCCACACTATCATGTCCCCCACCCCCAGGTTGCACCCACAGTATCATGTCCCCCCACCCCCTAGGTTGCCCCCACAGTATCATGGCCCTCCACCCTCAGGTTTCCCCCACATAATGTCCACAGGTTGCCCCCACAGTATGATGTCTCCCCATCCCCCAGGTTTCCCCCACAGTATGATGTCCCCCCACCCCACAGGTTGCCCCCACAGTATGATGTCCCACCATCCCCCTGGTTGCCTCCACAGTATCATGTCCCCCTCAGATTGCCCCCACAGTGTCATGCTCCTCACCCCCCAAGTTGCCCCCTCAGTGTCATGCCCCTCCTCCCCAGGTTGCCCCCACAGTTTCATGTCCCCCACTGTATATATCAAAGAAAAAAACAAACCTTAATACTCACCTTTCCCCGATCCCCCGTTCACTCCTCTCTCTGCACCTTGAGACTTCAAGGAGCAACAGGCGCGATATAAGTGACGTTACTACATCGTGCCTCCTGCTCCCAGGACACCGGGAGCGAAGACAGTAGCCGGGTGGTGAAGCAGGGAGCGGACAGCTCCCTACTTCATCGCTGACTTCAACTTCAATCGATGAATTGGGGAAGCCCGGACCCACTGCCCTGGACAGCTATCCTGCTGTCCAAAGGGGGCCCCCACTACCATAGGGTCTGGTGCAAGTGCACCATTGGCCCTATGGTTAAAGCGGCCCTGCATGTGCACCATGTGATCTGGGAATAGTGTCTGATTGGAGTAGGGAGGTGAACTGGGGATATTTAAACCTGGCTTGTTTAAACACCTGTAGCTGGCGTCTCTCCACCATATACCACTACATATGGACCGGCTGACCTTCCCAATCTGTTTTGGAATGTATACTTACTGAACAGCAAGTATACCTGGTTATATATCCTTATTTTGTTTTTTCTGGAGCTATAATTGCAGCATTTATTTTTGCATTACTGCCTTTATGGAGCTCTGAGTTTGTATCAGCATTTTTTGTTTTATGTGCCACTACTCATGGACTATTTTGACCCTCTTAACCAATGTTTTTGGACTTTATATCTACTGAACAACAAATAATAATTTCTGCTACATGTTGCTACATGTGCCTATATACTGCTGTTCTCACAAAACTTGAATTTGCATCTGTTTATATATTATTTGCATCATTGCCCCCTTTTTGGAGCCCTGAATATTTATCAGCCATGCCCAATGCTATTTAAATGTTTGACAACATAGTTGGGAGGATAACACCTAATAGCAAGGGAACAAGATAAATTGTTCATATGCACAAAACACATACATTAGAGCAGGAGTAGGCAACCTTTTTTGTTCGGTGTGCCCATTTAAATTAAAAAAATCAAAGATGAGGTCCTTGGAGTGCTGAGCAATAACTTTAAGGCTGACGACACCTACACTAAAGTCATATAGCACAAACCGTAACATAGGGGTGCTGTCATACTGTGCTCCCAGCCACATGCATTTACTGCTATTAGCCTGTATACATCTGTACTTTTCCATTAGAAGCAATGTAACTACATGTGTAACCCACAATTAGTGGTAAATGTATATGACTGGGAGCTGAGTGAGGTAACACTTGTAGGATGGTGACACACTATGTACCTGGATGCTGCATCCAGTCCCCGGCTGCCGTTACTTTCACTTTTCTGTAAATTAAACGCAGATTAATTTCAGCCACTTTTAATTCCTGGTGGTGCGGTAAGTGCAAAACCATAGCCAGGAATTAATGAGTGACACACTTACCCCAAAGTGACAGCACTGATGCCCGGGGACTGGATTTGGCTATAGCCACACCTGGGTCCCCAGTGTGTCACCACAAGAAAAGAAACACCCTGAGGCTGAGGCCCCATGTTGCGGAAACGCAGCTTTTTTTGTTGCAGATTTTGCTACTTTTTTGAGCCAAAGCCAGGAGTGGATTTAGCAGAAAGGAGATGTATAAGAACTTCCTTTATATTTCCAATTCCTTTTGTAGCCATTCTTGGCTTTGGCTCAAAAAACTGCAGCAAAATCTGCAACAAAAATGCTGCGTTTCCGAAACGTGGGGCCTCAACCTTAGGCCTCCTGTACATAAATGGTACGGATGTGGTTTTCACTGACCTATACATGAAAAATGAATAGACAGGGCCACAAATGCAGGCAGATATAGGACCTGCTCCATAATTTGCAGCTCTTCAATTTGGCCAGGACACACAACCGCAAAAACAACGGTTGTGTGTATGGGCCTATTGAAATGTATAGATCCATACTTTTATCCACAGTTGTAGATAAAATGTATAGTCATGTACATTACAGTTTAGCAACTCCATGTGCCTCACATTAATAGCAGTTAACCCTATCATGTCCCTCACATTAACCCCTGTGTGCTTTACATAAGGATTACTGATATGTGAGATATATGGAGGTTATAAGTAAATATATTAGTACCTTCATATGTCTCACATATTAGTAACTCTTATGTGAAGGACACAGGGGTTAATGTAATGGACATATTGGGGTTAATTGCTATTAATGTGAGGCACATGGAGTTACTAAAACTAAATTAATAACCCCAAATGCCTGACATCAATAGAAATCGTAACCCCAGCATGTACCTGTTGGTTTGTTTTTTTACTTTCACTTTGCTGGCAGGAGCTTCTTCATTCTCCTCCTCAGTGAGCCTTTGCAGGATGCAGACGGCAGGCAGTGTCCTTGTGCTGTGATGAGCTTTGCCTCCTGGGCTTTCCTCACCCCTCATTGGTGGGCAGAGAGGGCAGCAAGAGAAGGGGGAGCGTCCTAGACCAGTGCAGTAGCTGAGCACTAAAGGGACGATCCCTCTTCATTTAATAACTGAAGGTCCGGTGCTGGCTGCCGTGCCAGCAAAATATGCCACGCGTGCGATGGGTTGCCGACCCCTGCATTACAGTCTATCATTAGATATGTATGTTCAGGGATATATATTTTGGTGTTTTTTTAGCCCATCTGCATTTGCTTTAGTGTATTTGTACATCTGACCTATTGTTCCCTGATGAACCAATGGTCTTTGGTGAAACGCATTAAGGCGTTTTTAACATCACCCAAGAGACTGGGCGGGCAGTATTGGTACCATACTATCTGCCCCAATATTTCTAGTCTGTGGGGATGAGGGATTCTTTTTGGGTTTTCTTTGTTTAATGCTAGGTTCACACTAGCATTCGGGTTTCTTTCTTTCAAGTCTGCTAGTGGACCCGGAAGACAGAAACCTTATCTGCTTAAAAAGCAGTTACATGCGGAAACTATTATAGACTATAATGGAAGAAAAAAAACCTTGGACCGCATATCGCAATCTTATACATTGATCTTGTGCTTCTCAGAAAATTCTACAATACTGAACATGAGGTTCCTATTATACATATTGATCAAGGTGTATAAGCCCACTAGCCACTTCATGACCTCTTTATTGTGGGTCCCTACACTACTGGGTGCGGCACTGAACAGCAACCGCCACCACCACAATACAACCTTGATCAATATGTATACTGGGAACCTCATGTTCATTTTTGTAGATTTTGTTGAGAAGCATTAGATCAATGTATAAGATTGGGATGTGCAGTTCATGTCTTTTTTTTCTTCATAAGTATACTATGGTAAGTCTGTCCCCTCATTTTTTTTTGTTTTGCCGTGGTACTAGCACTCCTCCCATTTGGCCCAGGTGTTTTTAATTAGCAGGAGACTGCAAAAGGGACCCACCTACCAGCTCTCAGTCCTCTGACTAAAGCAATATGGTAAGATGAATTTTTTGAGATTAGTTCGCATGGTGTCTGCTGCTCCTGTGGTGCTGTGTCTGTGGGGTAGTGTGGCCCAGAGCCTGGGGGTTTGGTCTGGTGGCGAGGGTGTTGCTGGACCACTGGATTGCTCCCCCTGTGGGCGCTGCATTACAGTAGTGGTGGTCGCTGTGCATCGCCGCACCCAGTAGAGTAGGGACCCAGTATACAGAGGTTGCCGTGAAGTGGCTAGTGGGCTTATGCATCTTGATCAATATGTATACTGGGAACCTCATGTTCATTTTTGTAGATTTTGCTGAAAAGCGTTAGATTAATGTATAAGATTGAGATGTGCGGTCCATGTCCTTTTTTTTTTTCTCCATAAGTGTAATAGACTATAATGAGGTCCTCCGGGTTTGCATCCGGATTCCGACGATTTTATACTGAAGTTGGTGGAAAGAAAAGTTCTCCTTGAAGTCTGCATAGGCTGACTTCCACTATACACTGCAATACACGTGTATACATGTGCATCGCAATGTATAGTACTGAACCAGCAGTCAGAGCATTGCTGGTTCAGGTCCCCTAGTGAGACAAGAAAACGTAAAAAAATTAAATAAAATAAAAAGGTAATAAAAATAAAGTGTGTTAAAAAAGAAATAAGTGAATAAAACCCCAAAACTGCCCCTTTCCTATATTAAATGGATTATATATATTATATAAGTTTCACCATCTTGCATCACAAAATATGCTATAAAAAGTGATCAAAAAGTCATATGTTCCCCAAAACAGTATCAATAAAAAGCACAGCTTTCACTTCTTGGAGAATTCTAAATTACTGGCTCCTCCTGGGCTCTATAAAAACAACATGGTGTCCAGAAAGTCCCTCTAAATCTATACTCCAAAACCTAAAGCGCAGTGTTCCTTTCCTTCGTAGCCCTGCCGTATCCCCAAGCAGCAGTTTACCCCCACATATACAACTTTTTTGTACCCTGGATAACTCACTTAAAAGTATACGAAGTGCTTGTCTCTGATGACACAACATGTTGAACACTGAAATGACATATTTCTTAAAAAATTTCAATTTTCCCTTTGTACATTAATTTTTGGGAAGTACTCTTGGATTCAAAATGATGATATTCCTTGAGGGGTGTAGTTTCTAAAATGGGGTCACTTTTTGGTGGTTTCCATTGCACTGGTACCTTAGAGGCTCTGCAAATACAACATGGGACCTGAAAACTATTCCTGCAAAATCTGCCCTCCAAAAGCCAAATAGCACTCATTCCATTCTGAGTCCCGCCATGTACCCATACAGCAGTTTACAACCACATATGGGGTATTCCCGTGTTCAGGAGATATTGTGTAATGAACTTTGGGGAGCTTTTTCTCTTTTATCCTCTTGTGAAAATACAACATTTGGTGCTAAATTAACAGTTTATTCAAAAAAAGTCATTTTTAATTTTCACGCCCCAATGTTAATAAAATCTGTGAAACAGCTGTGGGGTGAAAATGCTCACTATACCTCTTTATATGTTCTGTGGTGGGTGTGGTTTCCAAAATGGGGTCACTTTTTGGGAGTTTCTATTGTACTGGTATTTTAGCACATCTGCAAATGCCACAAGGCACCTATAAACTATTCCAGCAAAATCTACCCTCCAAAAGCAAAATAGTGTAGCCATATAGCAGATAACCACATAAGGGGTATTGCCGTGTTCAGGAGCAATTGTTTAACAAACTGTGGGATGCTTTTTCTGCTGTAACCCCTTGTGAAAATGAAAAAGATAAAATTACGTTTTAGTAATTTTTCATTTACACATCCCAATGTCAATAAAATCTGTGAAACAGCTGTGGGGTCAAAATGCTCACTATACCCTTTGCTAAATTCCGTGAGAAGTGTAGTTTCCAAAATGGGGTAACTTTTGGAGGGTTTCTATTGTATTGGTACTCTAGAGGCTCCGCAAGAGGCATGGCACCTGAAAACTATTCCAGCAAAATCTGCTTTTCAAACACCCAATTTTGCTCATTCCCTTCCGTGCGCTGTCGTGTACCCAAACATCAGTTTACACGCACATGTGGGGTATTTCTGTGCTCGGGAGAAATTGTGTAACAAACTGTGAGATGCATTTACTCCTTTAATCCATTGTGAATATCTTAATTTTAGGGATAAATGAATGTATTATTGGGGAAAAAAAAATTAAATGTCTAAATTTCACTTCCATATTTTTAATTCCCGTGAAATGCTTAAAGGGTTTAGATATTTCCCAAATGTTGTTTTGAATTATTTAAGGGGTGCAGTTTTAAAAATGGGGTGATTTATGGGGGGGGGGGGGTTGGGAATTTTTCTTGTAAATCTGGAAAATCGCATGACCATGGTCTGAATTTCAACCACTAGAAGTAAGCAGAATGAATAACAGCAAGCAGAGATCTAGAAAACTGTGAGGAATTGATAAAGAAAGTATATTGGAAAATTGTACAACTTTTTATTATACAAACAACATTTGTTTCTCAATATTAGTCTGAAAGTGGCCAACCCCTTTAAGGTACAGTACTTTGAGGCTATGTCCCCAACAGTTCATTCACAGTTTGTTCAGCAACAGCTAACGGTATTCTTCAGTAACAGCTAGATTCAATATAGCTGGAACACTTAGCAACATTAATATTAAATTATAACTGGCATATTGGCCTTTCTAACCACCGCATGTATCCCAAATTACAACAGAGGGCTTACCTCAGAATTGATTCAAACACAGTGCTCACTTTCTGCTCTATGGCTGCAACCTATCCTTCTTGTCAAATCATCCTCTCAGCTGATGCTGTCCTATAGTGTGTCTCATGGGGAATCTGTCCCTACCACGTAAACCTACCAGGTAAATTCTTTGGTCTGTTTTCTGAGAACCATTAGAGGTCACTTCACACCTTGTTTGCTCTCCAACTGGCTACCATTTTACTGGATTTGTGAGAGGAAAATCCCGCAAAATTTTACAATATTTGTAACAAGCAAAGCTTTTTGCACTAGTCTCTGAGCTTCCTTGTAACAGAGAGCCAGCTCCCCCTAGTGATTTCATGGTGAGACTGCATTACACAGGAAGAACTTCCAACTGGCAACAGCACAATGCGGAGTTATAAGAAATGATTCTCCAGAATGGTTATTTCATAAAGAATCCAAGTATTTACAAATGTAGATAAAGGTCAGAAGTGATGACAGAGCAACTTCAATTTACATGCACACAAAATCTCCTAATATTTTATTCAAATCTGAGCAAACCAGGGGTAACCTTTAAACCTCGTATAGTTAAGCTAGGCTTGTCTGGCTAAAACCAGGTGACAATCTTGTTTTGAATAATGGATTGTATTTCATTCTTCTTTTATTGCTATTGTTAATTAGAAATGAAAAACTTATGTAGCTTAAATGGACTTTTCTCTTTGTACAATATCTCATAAGCATTTCAACAATTCTTAAGAGAAAAAGTAGAATTCATGAAACACCTTTCAGCATATTGTCTTTTCTGTCTCTAGAGAATTGTTAAACTGTGTAGTCTACTACATTGACATTTAGATCTCACTTCTTAAGAGTTTTAATGCTAGCTTCATTATTTTCAATGTTGTTTAATGATACTGATGGCAGGAATATACTGCTACTGTAGGTATTTATGCAGTGCTCTACGTTTATTTGTACCTTCATGTTTAGTTTAAAGTTAGCATGAGACACTTTCTGAGTTACACCATGGTCTATGCCTGTTAGTTATCTGTTAGCTATGTTACTTTAGAAATATTTATCTTCAAGGCATTCAATCACTCTGTAAGTCTTATGTTTTATGTTGATGTTATCACCACCCAAATTAGTTAGCAATGTGAACATACCTGTCTCTTCAAATGTGTCTAAACAAGGCCTTATTCACACGATTGTTATAGCCACTTTTAGAACACATTGTTTTCAATGTGTCCATTCACATGTCCAGTTTTTTCAGGGTCTATGTAAAAGAGGTTGCCTTGTCACTGGCAGATGGGCTCAGTTTGATCAAAATATAGACCAAGAACCTAATTCTTGATGTAGTTTTATACACAGTAGGTATTTGCAGCAATGCTATTGGTGCTAGCAGAGTGCTGTTGCAGTTTTTTGTGTTCACAATATACTGTATGAAGGAGGTAATAAATTGTGAGGGTCAGGAAAGGGGGTAATATACTGTATGGAGACGAGTAAAAGGGGTAATAGACTGTGGGCCCAGTAAAAGTGGCATTATGCTGTGTGGGGGTCAATAAAGTGGGAATTTTTTGAATTGTAAATAGGGGGTGGTTCCGGTAAAGAGGGCGTGTGGCCTAAAATTGTGATTGTGGGGGCCACCAGACATAATTTAGCTTGAGGTCTTCAAAATGACAAGTCCACCCCTGGATAGATACTGAGATATATAGAGGTAGCATAATATTTTACCTAAACTGAATTACACAATGTGTAATTCCCTTTTTGAGTAAGATATTAAAGTTGGTAATTCCCTATAATGGAATAGGGTATAAATGCATTACATACTTATGATCTCCTCTATTACAAATTGAATGTGTATAGTCCATGCACAGAAAACCATAATGGGACTGTGGATAGGTCATCAGTATGAAAATTTGATTTGGGGGTTGGACCAAATTTACGAGTTAAAGCCTTTCTACAGATTATGTGATAACTTGTTCAATGGGATCTGGCTGCAGGGACTACCAGAATCATGAGAATGGGGGTGCCATGTTCCTTGAATGAATGGGGAAGCATGTCGCAGAGGCTCTAAGATGCATTACCACTACAGGACAGCAAGAGATAACTGAGCGCTCAACTTGGCAGCTTCATTTATCTCTCTGGGTTGGATATAACTGATAGTATAAGATAACTTGGAAACGTAATTCAACCCTTTAATATTTAGGGATGTACAAATGCATATATAATCACTCTGTATTTTATGGCAACTTTTATTTATTAAAATAATGCTCTTTTTTCTCCTGTTACTTTTTTTTTACTAAAGATGGGTTAACCCCAGAAGATTTGTTTCGTAGTGTGTTCGGATGAAGCAAAAGCCTAGTTCAGTTGGGTCTGAACTTGTTTTGATAGATCCGGAAGGGAAATTATTATACTCTGGGGTCTCTTCAGAACCCAGAATATAATAGCTGGAGAACCAGGGGAGGTGGCAAAAATAAAAAAACATTTATACTTATCTTCTGTAACCTCTTCTGGGCCTCCTAGTGGTGTCTTCTGTGTCTTCCTCCAGAGGCGTCTGGTGCTCTTTTTGACATCATGCGCCCTAGGGTCACTGCTGAATCCTGTGATTGGGCCTCAGTGGTGACATGGGCACGCCAGAATGGCCGTGGCAAATGGCAACTACAGAATTTGAAGAAATTTTCTGGAAGACTCAGTGTGCCTGGTTGAAAAGGGAAGGAGTGGCTTTAAAAAAAACAGACCAAAAATTATCTCTTTTAGGAAGCAAATACTGCACCAGTATTGCGGTATTGGATGAAGCAATGGGTTTATGTTTTAATTATGCCAACAGTGTGGCAGTGGAGGTGAAAAGTACAGAATTTGAAGACACATTTAAATTGTGGCACAATGGCAGACCAGCAGTGTGCCTGGCTAAAAATAAAGGGGCATCTAGAAAAAAAAAACTTGCCAATAATGATCCCTTTCTGGAAGCAGAGACCCCACAAACATGGCGTAATTCAACTACAGAATTAGATGAAACATTTGTGACATTGTCCTTTTGCTTGAAAAAGAAAGAAGTGCCTGTATGGGAGCACTCAGAGAAGATGTAACAGCAACATGACGTTGGAGACAGTTACAGAATTAGAAGAAAAATTTGTGGAAGATTCTCAGTCTGCCTGCCACTTACAGTACAAAGAGAAGAATTGTCCATACCTACATATTGTTGGTATTGAAAGAAGCAAAGGTGTTTTTTTTTGTTTTTCTTTGGGGGGGGGGGGTGTCCAGCAGAGTGGTGGCGGTAGTGGTAGCTGTGGCAACATCAATGGCAGTACAGTATGGTATAAGACAGTGATGGCTAACCTTTTAAGCTTGGTGTGTCAAAATTCATAAAAAAAAACCTAGCTTAACTCGGGTGGCATGTCACATCCAGAAATATCCATAATGTTGTGATATTTGTAGCTCTAGTAAGAAAAAAAAAATAATTTTTTGATATATGTATTTGTACTATATGTATTTCTGGCCCATCACACAGTATATGATCCCCTTTTTTCTGGCCAATAACACGGTATATGGCCCGCTTTTTCTGGCCCATCACACAGTATATGGCCCCCTTTTCCAGGCCCATCACCCAATATATGACTCCCTTTTTCTGGCCAATCACACGGTATATAACCCCTTTTTTTTTTTTTTTTTTTTTTTATCCTTCCACACAGCATATGATCCCCTTTTTTAAAGCCCACCACAGTACATGACCCCCTGTTATCCCCTCCACCCCCACACAGAGTAGTGGCCGATACTTTTTACTCACTTGTCCACGCTCCAGTCCTGGCCGCCCTCTGCTGCCACCTCCAGGGTGCGCTATTGCCAACGCTGTACGTAGCGTCCCGGCATTCTTCAACATCGTGACATCAGTGTAGCGCCGCCTAGAGGAGGCAGCGGAGGTCGGCCAGGACAGGAGCGTAGACGGGTGAGTAAAAAGTATCAGCAGCTGCTTATTGCAACACAATAAGTAGCTGCCAATGCGTGTCACCCAAAATGTCTTGGTGTGTCACCTGTGACACGCGTGTCATAGGTTCGTCATCACTGGTATAGCATGTGATGGACCAAGCCACAGGATGTGTCTCACTGAGTGGTGGTGGTGACTGCTGTGGCAACATCAGTGGCAGTACGGTATGGAATAGAATGTGATGGACCAGTCATCAGGAGATTATGCCTGCTACCCATACACAGCATCATCATCAGCACAGTAAATGGAACATGATACTGGGTAACAGATGTAGCTACAGATCCATGGCTATTTCATTTTCACAAAAGTAATTTTTTCCACACGTGTGGTGCACAGTTTGGTCCGCCTAGGACCTGCAGCACTAGGAACCCATTTGAAACTTGACCAGATCCTGCCACTGGTCTAATCTACTTGTCCAGAACTCCATAGGGCCAAGGTTATTTGTTGGAGTAAACGAAGTCTAGGTACGACTGTATAACTGATGGTGCAGACAGTGAGTGTCAATTACCTGCTGTGTGTTCAGTTGGTGCTGTGAAGTAAAACATTTCTGGTTCATTATGTTCAAGATATTGTACTGACCGCTGCTGGCTACGAGTAGCCATGATGCTAGCAATGGATGTGACGTGCTGAGGAGGACTGGGAGAGGGCAGAATCTTCTTGGGTAGACATGTGGCTGGCACTGGCAGTGGTTTCCCTAAAAGCTGCTGGGTATACAACCTACCCTGTTAATACATTAATTTGCTTCCTTTTGGGAGACAGGGAAAAATTCCCCCATTTTTACAAATATGCCTATCATTATGTAAGCAATGAAGCATGCAGCTTGCGATGCTTGCAAGTGTATGAGAGGGCTTTTCATGGTTGGTCTTTCCCAACATGGTCATTATCATCATCTTAAAACAAATAAGGCTCAACCTCACCCCTGGCTGTGAACTATCAACCTCTACATCCAAAGGAAAGTATTCTTCCTCCTCCTCCAGTTTAGGAGTCTCCCATACCCATACCCAGTGTAACGTCTCTGCCTGTTCGGGTCTCGCTGCCACCCTCCGCTCACACGCTGTGGCGAAGGAGGCGTGTTCGGTTTGATTCTTTGTGTAAGTTTCTTGTTGCTCAGTCTGAACATGGTCCTAGATAATTTAATGGATTTCCGGCCACACCCGTGTTCTGAGCATTTCTCTCTGGACTGCATGGAGTTAATCTCTTCCTGGCCTGAGTGATTGACAGCCTGTGTACCTATCAGGTCTGGGACCAGCCCCAGACCTTCTATAAACAGGTTGTCAGCCCTCACATGGTCGCCGGTTATTGCTCTGTCTTTGCCTGCTCTCCTTGCTATATCCCTTACTACTTTGTTACTTGATTCTCTGACCCTTTGGCTTGCCTTTTGACTATTCTCTTGGATTTTGACTTTGTACTGCATTACTCGTTTGTTACCGACCCCTTGGCTTCCTGACCTCTCTTTTTGTCGTTTGTTTTGTCTTGTCCTGTTCTGTGTGTCACCCAGTATAGGGCTTATCTTCTAGTTGTCCTTTTACCGTTTAGGGTAACTAAGGCAATAGGAAGGGACAGTGGCTGGGGTGAGATTAGGGCTCACTTGTCTCTGTCCTTCCTCCCAGACCCTTGCAGTAGTGTCAGGGTATTGCTACGTTTGGCAAGACCCTTACACCCAGTTCTTCATCTTCTTTCAGTTACTCTGTATTTGGAAGCTGTTCTTCTTCCATCAAATTCGGTGGCCCCCTCAAAGGGTTTCAGAAGGCGACACACTTCCCTCAGGAGCTTACTATGGCGGATTTTCCTGTTCACAAAGACGCTTATAGATGTACCAAGATAGTTCATGCAACTTGGAATTCCAGCAAGATGACACATCACAGATGAAGCAGCCCAAGGTCATGTTATTTGTCACTTGAAATCTAGCGGGTTGTTTTTAGCCATGTAAGAACTGATGAAAAGTTCAGACACTTTT
Source organism: Leptodactylus fallax (assembly GCA_947044405.1). Taxonomy (NCBI): domain Eukaryota; kingdom Metazoa; phylum Chordata; class Amphibia; order Anura; family Leptodactylidae; genus Leptodactylus; species Leptodactylus fallax. The sequence goes on from CAMRHE010000212.1 coordinate 2,264,870, forward strand.
TTGCCCATCAGCAAGACCTGCTTTAAGCCACTATATGTGTTTATAAAGTGGCACACAATCAAATTATTCTTTTCAACTCCAGTGCAGTTACAATATTTGTGTCATTGTTGCTGGCAATACTCCCCAGTTGTAAGTGTTGGGGAGTCATCCAGTGGGATACTTGCTGCAGGATGCAGCAAAGCAGCTCCTCAACTGTGTGACTTCACCTTACACCCATGAAATGAGGAAGGGGGAATGGAAGAAACAGTTTGCCTGCTGTAGTTGGAAGCAGGAAGTGGTCCAGTTAGAACAAATCAGAGGAGGCAGATGCGCCATGCCTGGTGTTGGAACTTGGCCTGCACAAACTGGTTGGTGTCAGTACTAGCCATAACTGGCCTTGTTGTGTTTGCAGACTGTTGGCGCTGACTCTCAAAACACTGACTCAGTGGGCTGTGAAAGCCATGTATTGTCTCTGCCCATGATTGCTGCATGAGGACAGTCATATGCAGCTTTTCCCTCACTGACATATCAAAGGAGCAGCCCACATTCTCTGACACATGGCAACATAAGTCAGAGACAACTTTCTTAGAGAAATAATGGTGGCTAGATATCCACCGTCATGGTTGAGCACATGCCATCAGTTAGCAAAATGCAGTGGAATCCACTAAGTGGAACAGGAGTGACTGCACCGCAGAAACTTGGTTACAGGTGAAAGTTAAGTTGCTAAACTGCCACACATTCCCTTATGGATGCCTGACATTAGGATGGAGGAGAAGGAGGAGAATCAGATAGTGATGATGATTACAATGACAACCATGTGCTAGGTGTGAATGTGGCATGGCTACAAAGAAGATCACGGAGAGAAAGAGGATGGTCTTCCTCACTTTTCCTCCCCGTGCTAATTCTATTTTTTCAAATATCTGGTGATGTCGTTTCAAGTGAGTATGGGGAAACCTAGTTCCTACATTTTTTGCTGCCACAACTAATTTTATGCTTGCAGGTCTTGCACAGTGCCATATATTTTTAGTTTGGTAGTGCACAAAAAGTTCCCACATGGGAGAAGATTGCACATAGCCAAGCTGAAAATGTTTCTGTCAATAGTACCACCACAATCACGCAGGTTTGCTATAATTCTGCCCCAGGCATGTTATTTTGATGTTGGGGCTGCACGTCAGGTCAAATCATTACTATCACCATTTCCAGTACCCTCTTCCTCTGATGTTACCTTACCTTGCCAGGTCCTATCCGCAACAGTATCATCATTGGCAATGTCTTCCCCGACACACTTTCTGACTTATCATGGCCATAAAATCCTCCTTGAGATTTCCCACAACTGTCCCTGTCAGCATGACAATACCCCACCTCTCCACCTTCAAGAGCCAACACACAAAGCCCTGCCTCAACATGTCCAGAAGTAGGGTTACTTGCAGTGGTGGGTGGCATGACAGTAACACAAGTGTTTCCTTCCCCTCCTTTATCCTGTCCCCTGTCTATCTTTTTGCAGTCATTTTACTGCATTTGTAATATATCTTATTAACCCCTTCACACATTCTCACGTACATGTACGTGGGAGAATGTGGTTAGTTACCACATCCCCACATACAGGTGCGTGACGGTGATCGAGCTGGCTCAGAAGCATTAATTAATGCAACACTTGGTGGTTAAACATGCTCACTGTACCCCTGGATAAATTCCTTCAGGGGTGTAGTTTCTAAAATGGGGTCACATGTCAGGGGATTCCACTTTACTGGTGTTTCAGCAACTCTGCAAAAGTGTCATGGCATCCAAAAACCAAACTGTCTAAATCTGTGCTCCACAAACCAAAATAGCGCTCCTTCCCTTCTGTGCCCAAACAGCAGTTTATACCCACATATGACATTAAGTACGTTATCCTGGGTACAACAGTGTCATACATGTGGGCATAAACTGTCGTTTGGGCACACAGGAGGGCGCACTCTTGGGCTCAAAATTATAATACCCCTTGATAAATTCCTTGAGGGGTGTAGTTTCTAAAATAGTGTCACTTTTTTGGAGTTTCCATTGTATTGGTACTTTAGGGGATCTGCAAATGCGACATGACACCTGAAAACTATTCCAGCAAAATCTGCTCTCCACAAACCAAATAGCACTCTTTCCTTTCCAAGCCCCACCATGTACCTATACAGCAGTTTACAACCACATATGGGGTATTGCCGTGTTCAGGAGAAATTGTGTAACGAACTTTGGGGAGCTTTTTCTCCTTGATCCTTTTGTGAAAATAAAAAATTTGGGACTAAATTGACAGTTTATTAGAAAAAAATTAATTTTTCATTTTCACGTCCCATTGTTAATAAAATCTGTGAAACAGCTGTAGCGTCAAACTGCTCATTATATCCCTTGATATGTTCTGTGAGGAGTGTAGTTTCCAAAACGGGGTCACTTTTTGGGGTTTCCATTGCATTGGTATTTTAGGAGCTCTGTAAATGCGACATGGCACCTGAAAACTATTCCAGCAAAATCTTCTCTCCAAAAGCCAAATAGCGCTCTTTTCATTCCAAGCCCCACCAAGTACCCATACAGCAGATTGTCAACATATGGGGTATTGCCGTGTTCAGGAGAAATTGTTTAACAAACTGTAGGGTGCTTTTTATCTTTTAACCACTTGAGAAAATGAAAATTTTGGGGATAAAGTGACATTTTAGTATTTTTTTTATTTACAAATCCCAATGTTAATAAAATCTGTGAAAAGGCTGTAAGGTCAAAATGCGCACTATACCTCTTGATAAATTCTGAGTGGGGTGTAGTTTCCAAAATGGGGTCACTTTTAGGGGGTTTCCATTGTGTTGGTACTCTAGGGGCTCTGCAAATGAGACATGGCACTGAAAACTATTCCAGAAAAATCTGCTTTTCAAATGCCAAGTGTCGCTCCTTCCCTTCTGTACAACACAAAGGCATGTATAACTCAACAAAGTGGGATAATAAACTGAAATAAACATAAAGAAAAATATCCACACCAATATAAAATTCATAAATATTTATTAGTAGCCAATAAAAGACACATAATGGCATGAAAAATAAATGTAACAACACATATAGAAGGGATAAGACTTGTAAAGTCAAATAGTATACCAGTTATACCAGATAAATTGCATGGCACCGTATATGAAGAGTTAAAATATAAATAACCAGATATCAATGCAATGAAAATGTCAGTAAATTAAGCATAAGGGTATATCAAAAGATAAAGTTCAAGAAACATAGTTCTTATCCGAAAAACTAATTTAGAATACCCAAAATGCAAAACAAACACCTATAAATGCTAAGTATAGCAAAGAATAGGCCATAGAAAAAACATGATAATCTGATTGTTATAAATGACTTTTAGCTATAGACCATGCGACCGCCCGACGCGCGTTTCGCCTTCTGTGTACTGCCAAATGCCCAAAGATCAATTTACACCCACATGTGGGGTATTTCTGTGCTCAGAAGAAATTGCATGACAAACTGTGAGATGTAGTTTCTCCTTTAACCCTTTGTGAATGTGTTAATTTTAGGGCTAAATGAATGTATTATTGAAAAAAAAATGAAATGTCTAAATATAATCTCCAAATTGTTTTAATCCCTGTGAAATGCTTAAAGGGTTAACAAACTTCCCAAATGCTGTTTTGAATTATGAGGGGTGCAGTTTTGAAAATTGGGTGATTCATGGGGTTTCTAATATGTAGGCCTTTTATAATCCCCTTCAGAATTGAAGTGGTCCCTAAAAAATTAGTTTGGGAAATTTTCTTGTAAATCTGTAAAATCGCTGTTACACTTGTAAGCTTTATAATGTCCAAAATAAATTAAAGGACAATTAAAAGATGATGCCAATATATAGCAGAGATATGGTAGATAATATTTATTAACGTATTTGGGTGGTATGACTATCTGTTTGAAAAGCAGAGCATTTCACATTTTGAAAATTGCGATTTTTTTTTTTTTTTTTTTTCAAATTTCTTTTTTTTTTTTATAAATACAAAAATATTGATCAATGTTTACTACTAACATGAAGTACTATGTCTCACGAAAAAAACAGTCTCAAAATCACTTGTGTAAGTTAAAGCATCTTAAAGTTATTGCCATATAAAGTGGCATATGTCAGTTTTGAAAAATGAGGCCTGGTCTTTAACGCACTTTTGGGCTCGGACCTGAAGGGGTTAAGCAAATGTGTTTCCTTCATCACTTATTAAGCTATTCTCCTGCTCCTTATCTTCAATCTGACTACTTGTTTACACTCAGAGGTCTATGGAGAAAGAAGAAAGGGGTCAAGTGGGATTCTGCTTCCAGCTGGTTAATTGATTTATTGCCACATTGTGTGTACAGTCATGGCCAAAAGGTTTGAGAATGACACAAATATTATATTTTCACATGATCTGTTGCCCTCTGGTTTTTATGTGTGTTTGTCAGATGTTTTTATCACATACAGAAATATAATTGCATTCATATTATGAGTAACAGAAGCTTATATTGACAGTTAGAATGAGTTAATGCAGCAAGTCAATATTTGCAGTGTTGACCCTTCTTCTTCAGGACCTCTGCAATTCTCCCTGGCATGCTCTCAATCAACTTCTGGACCAAATCCTGACTGATAGCAGTCTATTTTTGCAGAATCAATGCTTTAATTTTGTCTGAATTTGTTGGTTTTTATTTGTCCACCCGTCTCTTGATGATTGACCACAAGTTCTCAATGGGATTAAGATCTGGGGAGTTTCCAGGCCATGGACCCAAAATCTCTATGTTTTGTTCCCTGAGCCATTTAGTTATCACCTTTGCTTTATGGCAAGGTGCTCCATCATGCTGGAAAAGGCATTGTTGAGCGCCAAACTGCTCTTGGACGGTTGGGAGAAGTTGCTCTTGGAGGACATTCTGGTACCATTCTTTATTCATGGCTGTGTTTTTAGGCAAGACTGTGAGAGAGCCGATTCCCTTGGCTGAGAAGCAACCCCACACATGAATGGTTTCAGGATGCTTTACAGTTGGCATGAGACAAGACTGGTGGTAGCGCTCACCTCTTCTTCTCCGAATAAGCTGTTTTCCAGATGTTCCAAACAATCGAAAAGGGGATTCATCAGAGAAAATGACTTTACCCCAGTCCTCAGCAGTCCACTCCCTGTACCTTTTGCAGAATATCAGTCTGTCCCTGATGTTTTTTCTGGAGAGAAGTGGCTTCTTTGCTGCCCTCCTTGAGACCAGGCCTTGCTCCAAGAGTCTCCGCCTCACAGTGCGTGCAGATGCACTCACACCTGCCTGCTGCCATTCCTCAGCAAGCTCTGCACTGCTGGTAGCCCGATCCCGCAGCTGAAACACTTTTAAGAGACGGTCCTGCCGCTTGCTGGTCTTTCTTGGGCGCCCTGGAGCCTTTTTGGCACCAATGGAACCTCTCTCCTTGAAGTTCTTGATGATGCGATAGATTGTTGACTGAGGTGCAATCTTTCTAGCTGCAATACTCTTCCCAGTTAGGCCATTTTTGTGCAGTGCAATGATGACTGCACGTGTTTCTTTAGAGAGAACCATGGTTAACAGAAGAGAAACAATGATGGCAAGCACCAGCCTCCTTTTAAAGTGTCCAGTGGTGTCATTCTTATTTAATCATGACAGATTGATCTCCAGCCCTGTCCTCATCAACACCCACACCTGTGTTAATGGAGCAATCACTGAAACGATGTTAGGTGGTCCTTTTAAGGCAGGGCTGCAATGATGTTGAAATGTGTTTTGGGGGATAAAGTTCATTTTCTAGGCAAATATTGACTTTGCAAGTAATTGCTGTTAAGCTGATCACTCTTTATAACATTCTGGAGTATATGCAAATTGCCATTAGAAAAACTGAAGCAGTAGACTTTGTAAAAATTAATATTTGTATCATTCTCAAAACTTTTGGCCATGACTGTACTAGCAGCCTCTAATCCAGTGGCATAACTAGGAATAGCTGGGCCCCAAGGCGAACATTTGACAAACTGAATTCCTGCGCACAGTATTATGCTGCATAGTGGCCCCTGCACACAGTATTACTGTATGCCGCATAGTGGCACTTGCACACAGTATTATGCCCTATTGTGGACCACCCATGAACGATTATTATACTCTGGGGTCTTTTCAGACCCCAGAGTATAATGATCGGAGACCCAGGGTAAGATACAAATATAAAAAACAATGCTACTTACCTCTCCCTGGCTCCAGCACACTCCCCGCTACTTCGGTCATCTTCAATTTTGGACCAGATCTCGCGTGAGCCAGGCCGGCGTCGCGACGCATAATGACGTCGACTGACGTCTGGGACTTCACCAAACAGGCCCGAAGCCTGCGGAGCGCAGGAGAGGTGAGTTACAGTGTTTATATTCCCTCACCTTTCCTGGGCCCCCAGTCGTTATACTCCGGGGTCTGAAAAGACCCCAGAATATAATGATAGCAGTGTTTGTGCGGTTCGCGGTAGCGGCTTAATGTCCCGGGCCCTGTGGCAGCCGCTACTACTGCTACCCCGGTATTTACGCCCCTGCTCTAATCTACAAACATAACAGTGTTAAAAGTGTACAGAGCAGCAGAGTGTAGGAGCAAAAATTATATACAGTGTCTTTTCTATCCCACCTTCCCTCTTCAAAGAAAGTAACTCTGCCTGATAAGTGGAGAAGAAAACATATTTCTAATTTTCATATGTACTATTCATTTATGCAAAGTTTGTTTATAACTGGATATACACTTTAAAAAAAAATCTAATTACTCTATTCTCCAGAGTCCTCTCCTATAATTCTATAGTACTACAGCTTTTTTTTTTTTTTTTTTACGATCACCTTGGTGGCTGCAGTAGCTGAGCTCACCCTGTTCTCAATCACAAAAAGACTCATCAAATCAATCATCATCACAAAATGGCTTAAGGTTATATAGTTCATATGACATCATCACTGTGACTTTTCCACCAGAAGCCCACCTAGATTACACAGACCATGTAATCTTCCTCCTCTATGCTATTTTACCTCATGTGACATGTGGCGGTGGTTTTCTCATCTCTAGATATTAAACGATGTTGTTCTGTATATTTTATATATTGTCAATTTACTGTGCTATTATTTTTCTTAGTGTGGGAAATTAAAGAACAGTCAGTAGACAGCCCCTATATAACATATAAGGTACATGTACCCTTAGGCAGTGACCAGCTGTCTAGTCAGTCTACCCTAGCATTAAAAAGTAAAGAATAATAATTATCTTTTTGTTTATGAAATTAATTTAATTGTAAGCTGCTATGTAAACATGTAGGTAATTAACTTTTAATGTAGATCTTTAATCTTTCAAATGTTAACACTTTATTAGACTAGCCTACTTTTATAGTTTAGTTTTAAAGAATAGTTATATATAACACACACACACACACACACATAAAATCTAGTAAGAGCATTAAGTGATATGTTCATTTCTGGCATCATCAGATAATCCATATTCCATAAAGTAATTTTATTTTAGCATTACCAATCCTCATAAATGTGAAAGACATTTTTATCACTCAATTATCAGGTGCTAACATGTTGGTGCAGCAAAATTTAAAACTTGAGAATAATCCAACTGCTAGACCGAAACACTGGTGCGCCCTAATGGAACCATAAATAGATCACAATTTTTACTGACTGATAAATTGCTTTTATAATTCTATGCATCATAAAATGTGCATATGAACCACAAATTTCTAGAGCTAGGCATTGCATCTGCTTTCATGAATCAACATGCTATAAGAAATTCTCTAGCTGCTATGAAACATTTATGAAGGGTCTTGCTGCTGGAGTCCTTTGATCAGCTGTTAGCAGGTGAGAGAGCCACAATGATACTGTTCATTTTCCCTGGGATGTGTGTGCTGTCCACTTTTGCCAAGCATGTGTCTCAGGAAAGTCTTGATTTACCTGACCCTAATTATTAGCTAAATTAATCTGCAAAATGACATTTATAAATGGGTTGTTAAAAGCAATGCATTTCTGTAATATTTGCATTCATGTTAGACAATTATAATTTTGTAGAAAGTATTGACAATTCTACACTTATTTGATAAAATGATTAATATTAGAGGATGATACCATGATGCTAGAATTAAAGATTAGTGAATCAATTCATAACTGACTGGATTCAACCTGGTAATGCATTTCCAGCATCTCCTCTGCCAATTATGAGGGACTGTTGGTCAGAGGTTACAGACGATTCATAGCCACTAAGGTTGCCATTTTGTGTGGATGGAAGCAAGTTAGAGAAGAGGATCATAAGTCAAGTAGCAGATAGAGAGCGAAAAATCACAGAAGAAATACAGATACAGATATATAATATTTGTCAGGAATCTCAGTTTAGCTACTATTGCTTTAAGGGTACCTCAGGGAAGGGAAACCTCTGCAGTGTTAGAGTTCTCTTAGGCTTATCCAATTAGCAGCTGAGGAGGCATATTTAAACTATCTTCTTCCTAAGCCAACTGCCTGCTATTTGCTTGCACGTAGTTTGGCTTTCATAACCTGATTGTTTGTGTTGCTTTATACTGACCCCTGGCTTGATACAGGAAATTTGTTTGTTTTCTGCTTTTGGCTCTGTCATTACCTCCTGAACTGACTATTGGTCTGGACTTTTACTCTCCTGATTTATCCTCCTGATTCTGATCTTCCTAGTTTATTGTGGGTTCTGGTTTGATTTCTGATTTTTCCATGAAAAATTTTAGCTCCGAACTTATTCCTACACCCATAAAGGGATAATTTTTGGAGCAGTTGTAAAAGCCGTTGTTTCTTCCAATGGTAGTCAGGCAGATTTACTAATACTGCACTAAGACATTGCAAACTTAGACTAGACAGTCTTAAATTGCGCCGGATTTATCAAAGTTTCTAATGCTGTTTGATAACTTTGTTGCATTAATACACTGTCTAGTATAAGTTTAAACCTTCTATTATTTGGCTCAGCTTATACCATAAAAATGTGACAAAATTTGGTTCATTTTTGGTGCACAGTGTTTGAACTTAGACAATGTCCACTTTTAATGAATCCACATCTCTTTCCCACTAAAGCCCGGTGCCCCACGTGGCGTAAACTCCGCGGAAAAAAAATGTGGTGTTTTAAAGTTCCTGCAAAGTGGATGGGATTCTAGCAAATCATCCACACATTGAGGGCAAAATATGCGTAGTGGACACACTACGACTTCCAAAACCGTTGCGGTTTTGGAGATCGCAGCATGTCAATTATACCTATGGAAATGCCAATGGTTTCCCATTGCTGACGCAGCTTTTCCCGCAGCACTTTTTTGCTGCGGGGCACTACGTGGGGCCTTAGCCAAAGTGTCTAAAATGTTTCTATACCACTTGAGAAATGTATTGCAAGGCATGTTAGACTTTGTTTTCATGAAAATTATGTCAGAATTATGACGCATGTTTCTCATATCTAGCCATCACATATATATGTGATCTCTTCAGAAAAGGAAATATCAGACTGTTATGAATATGTTAAATATACTTGACTTAATCAAAAGGTACTTTTCTGATAAGTATAATAATGAATAAGTCCTATTTCCTGATCAGTATTTTGTAATAATTATGCTCGCCACGATGTGCAAACTTCTCCCTGAATAAAGACTGAAATATGTTTCTGAAATATATTCATCAGGGGTCAATTTTCAAATAAAAAACAAAGGACAACAATTCAGCCAGTTCATAGTATTGCATGTCTACACTGATGCCAGCAAGCAGTGCTATGATGGAAACATTGAGGCTATAAAGATCAGGATCCTCCTATCATCCAAGATGAATGAGTGCATTGGCTAATCAGAGGACACCGCTTCACAGCGGCATCCTCCAATTGGCGTGTGGGGCCTGGCAAGGAAATATGTGGAATGATAGGCATGGTCTGTCCATGACCATTGAATAGTATTAAGAGAGTCATCAGAAAGGTGAGCTCCTGAAAAACAAAGACTGGCAGGCTGAAACGACTCCAAGTTGTTCAAAACAGCATGTCACGAGGCTGTGTCCACCAACCCCCTCATATTCCCGGCCACTACATTATACATATTCGCCATATTGATATTGCAGTAAAAACCAACAACAGTGCTGAGTCCCCCCCCAACCTCGGACAGTAAACATATTAAAGATTAGCATGTGTGTCCCAAGGTATTCCTGCAGAAAACAAAACCATCAACAGCATACAGTTGAAACCATAAGTTTACATACGTACAAATAAAAAGACACATATGCATGTTTTTCTCACTATCTGACATGAAATCAGAATAAACCTTTCCCGTTTTAGGTCAATTAGGATTACCAAAATTATTTATATTTGTCAAATGCCAGAATAATGAGAGAGAGAGAAATTTTTAAAGCATTTTTATTACTTTCTGCAAAGTCAAAAGTTTACATACGTTTCATTAGTATTTGGTACCGTTGCCCTTAAACTGTATGACTTGGGTCAAACATTTTGGATATCCTTCCACAAGCTTCTCACAATAGTTGGTAGGAATTTGGGCCCATTCCTCCTGACAGAACTGGTGTAATTGAGCCATGTTTGTAGGCCGCCTTGCTCGCACCTGCCTTTTCAGCTTTGTCCATAAATTTACAAAAGCATTGAGATCAGGGCTTTGTGATGGCCACTCCAAAACATTGACTTTGTTATCCTTAAGCCACTTTGTAACCAGTTTGGCAGTATGCTTCAGGTCATTGTCCATTTGGAAGACCCATTTGCGCCCAAGCTTTAACTTCCTGGCTGATGTCTTGATATGTTGCTTCAGTATTGCCACATAATGTTCTTTCCTCATGATGCCATCTATTTTGTGAAGTGCACCAATCCCTCCTACAGCAAAACAACCCCACAACATGATGCTGCCACCCCCGTGTTTCACAGTTGAGATGGTGTTCTTAGGCTTGCAAGCTTCTCCCTTTTTCCTCCAAATGTAACGATGGTCATTATGGCAAAACAGTTAAATTTTAGTTTTGTCAGACCACAGGACGTCTCCAAAAATTAAGGTCTTTGTTGCTGTGTGCATTTGCAAACATTAATCTGGCTTTTTTATGTTTCTTTTGGAGTAATGGCTTCTTCCTGGTAGAGTGGCCTTTCAGCCCATGTCAATACAGTACTTGTTTCACTGTGGATAATGACACACTCTCACCAGCTTCAGCCAGAATCTTCACAAGGTCTTTGGCTTTTGTTCTTGGGTTGATATGCACATTTCGTACCAAAGCACATTCATCTCTGGGACACAGTAGGATGGCTGGACATTACCTTCTTGTTTGTACTTCAGGTATCTGGAAATTGCACCCAAGGTTGAATCAGACTTGTGCAAGTCCACAATTCTCTTCCTGATATCTTGGCTGATTTATTTAGACTTTCCTATGATGTTGCACAAAGAACCAGTGTGTTTCAGGTGTGCCTTAAAATACATCCACAGGTGTGTCTCTAATTAACTCAGATGTTTACAATAAACCTATCAGAAGCTTCCAAAGACATGACATCATCATATGGGCTATCCCTAATTGTTTAAAGGCATAGTAATCTCAGTGTATGTAAACATTTGACTTTGCAGAAAGTAATAAAAATGCCTTTAAAAATTCTCTCTCTCATTATTCTGGCATTTGGCAAATATAAATAATTTTGGTAATTGACCTAAAACAGGAAAGATTTATTCTGATTTCAAGTCAGATAGTGAGAAAAACATGCATACGTGTCTTTTTATATAGTGTACAGTATGTAAAGTTCTTGTTTCAACTGTATATTCCCCTTTACATGGAGAGTAGGGAAAAAGTAGCCACCGTGCTATAGTGAGTGGATATACTCAACCAGAAAACTGATAAAGAAAAGTCCTGCTTTTACTAGAAGCAAGAGTGAACATCCTGTTCAGAAATAGAAATGGACAAATAAAGTCAAAGATACTTATCAAATTTTATGTTGTTGAACATAAGTATCCTTGAAACATCAGGGTCTCTGGCGACGGAGTCTTGCCTCCTGAGAGTCCAGCCATGTTGCGGCGTCCAGAGAGGAATCAAAGAAGTGAGTAGAATCAACAACTTGGAGTCTAGTCGGATAAGCATTAACACTTAACATCCTGATACTGTGCTCTCTTTCTTTGCACCTCTCATGAGAAGTCCGGAAAGATAGACATACAACTTCCATTAATGTTTAGGTGGTGCACATCTCAGGCTTTACGCAGTATAATATCCCGGTCTTTGTAGTGTAATATTTTAATGAGAACAGGGCACAATCTTTGCCAAAAGTTGTGAGGAGCCATGTTTCAAGGTAGTTCCTGGGATATCGTCCCTCCACCTTTTCTGCGACCCTAATTAAACTACAACCCCAATTCCAATGAAGTTGGGACGTTGTGTAAAACATAAATAAAACAAAATAAGATGATTTGTAAATCCTTTTCAATGTATATTCAGTTGAATACACTACAAATGTTTAAACGGATAAACTTTATTGTCTTTTTGCAAATATTCACTCATTTTGAATTTGATGCCTGCAACACGTTCCAAAAAAGCTGGGACAGGGGCAACTAAAGACCTGATAAAGTTGAGGAATACTCCAAAAACACCTGTTTGGAGCATTCCAGAGGTGAACAGGTTAATTGGAAACAGGTGATTGTCATGATTGGGTATAAAATGAGCATCCCCGAAAGACTCAGTCATTCACATGCAAGGATGGGGCAAAGTTCACCACTTTGTGAACAACTGCATGAGCAAATAGTCCAACAGTTTAAGAACAGCGTTTCTCAACATACAATTGCAAGGAATTTAGGGATTTCATCTTCTACAGTCTATAATATCATCAAAAGATTCAGAGAATCTGGACAAATCTCTGCAAGTAAGTGAAAACCAACATTGAATGCCCGTGACCTTCAATCCCTCAGGCAGCACTGCATTAAAAACTGACATTATTCTGTAATGGATATTACCACATGGGCTCAGGAACACTTCAGAAAACCATTGTCAGTGAATATAGTTTGTCGCTACATCTACAAGTGCAAGTTAAAACTCCACTATGCAAAGTGAAAGCCATATATCAACAACACCCAGAAACTCTGCCGAGTTCTCTGGGCCTGTGCTCATCTGAGATGGACTGACGCAAAATGGAAAAGTGTCCTGTGGTCTGACCAGTCAACATTTCAAATTGTTTTTGGAAATCATGGACGTCGTGTCCTCCAGGCCAAAGAGGAAAAGGACTGTCCAGATTGTTAGCACAAAGTTCAAAAGCCAGCATCTCTGATGGTATGGGGGGGGGTGTTAGTGCCCATGGAATGGGTGACTTGCACATCTGTGAAGGACACCATTAATGCTGAAAGGTACATACAGGTTTTAGAGCAACATATGCTGCCATCCAAGCGACGTCTTTTTCAGGGACATCCCTGCTAATTTCAGCAAGACAATGCCAAGCCACATTCTGCACGTGTTACAACAGCGTGGTTTTGTAGTAAAAGAGTGCAGGTACTAGACTGGCCTGCCTGCAGTCCAGACCTGTCTCCCATAGAAAATGTGTGGCACATTATGAAGCACAAAATACAACAATGGAGACTCTGGACTGTTGAGAATTCCACCTACAAAGCTTCAACAATTCGTGTCCTCAGTTCCCAAACGCTTATTGAGTGTTGTTAAAAGGAAAGGTGATGTAACACAGCGGTAAACATGCCCCGGGCCCAGTCTTTTGTTGCCCCTGTCCCAGCTTTTTGGAACGTGTTGCAGGCATTAAATTCAAAATGAGTGAATATTTGCAAAAAACAAATAAAGTTTATCCATTTTAACATTAAATATCTTGTACTTTCTATGGCTAACACGTTACAACATTGTACTACTAGTGTATTCAATTGAATATAGGTTGAAAAGGATTTGTAAATCATAATATTCTGTTTTTATTAATGTTTTACACAACGTACCAACTTCATTGGAATTGGGGTTGTAATATTACTTAGTCTCAGATGGTGTTCGATATTGTCAGTTTTGGCTAACAGAGCACTGGAGGTATTTGCCAGCTTTTACCGTGCTTCCTGAGGAGAGGCAGCTGACCTTCTATGTCTCCCACTCGTCCTTCCACAGCCCCCACTCTCTCTCCCACTCGTCCTTTCACAGCCCCCACTCTCTCTGTTACGCAATACATATCATGCCTAATTATATTCATATCTTCATGGAGGCTGCCCATAAGCATATTGAGTGAAGAAAGTGCGGCATTACATTGTGTCACCCCTGAGAATACATCTTTAATGGTAATATCACCTGAGAGTTCCATTGAGGCAGCCTGCAATGTGGTATTATATCAGCTTACAGTAGACGAGCTTGGGGTAGGCCCTTGTTAGGCATTTGGTATGAGAGTTTCTATAGCTGTATTTCTAGGAGCATATACTAGTGCTGGGGGCTTATGCGGGGAATAATCTAACTATGCATAATCAACATACTGGATACCTCTGAGCTATAATACAATATAGCAGAAATGCGTTATGGTTCTGAATATTATTTAGTAGCTAAGATGGTGATATGGCCTATTGCTAACATGGGGCTATACCTCTCATTGATATCTGCAATGTGGGGAGGTTACTTTGCTTGACTCTGGCAAACATACATGAAGTGGAGCCTTTTCAACCCTCCACTGCACCTACATGGGGATAACTAGAATAGTGATCTATGATTCCCCTTATTTAGACAAATGTGAATAGGGACTCTAACATAAAGGAAGTGTGCATTTACTGATGATAGGGGGTACAATGATAAACCCAATACCTATAATAGTCCCTGGGGAGCCATTGTTCCCTCATTTGATCTATTACTATCAGTGCACATTTTTAATCATTATATGGCATGTGTGCCATTTTAACTATACAATAATTAAAGGTCATTTTTTAATGTGCCCATTTTTATTACACAATATAGTTGAGAATAAAGGGGAAACATATCAATTTATTAATGTTTGAGCTATGGTTTCTATAGCCATGGTATTGGCAGCATCTGTTTCAGGGTCCCAGTCTTGGTCAGGGTCAGTCGTAATGTTCTAATCCTCATTATCGCCGGTGGATGCCGTGTCCATGCAGACCATTCTAGAAAAACGTTCAAGTCTGGCCACAACTTTCTGCACCTTTGGTACTTTATAAATCAGTTCAAGACAATAAAAAGCAATACATCAGCTAAACCATGAACATTAGTTCGGTGGTCTCTTGGTGTTACCAGAGCTCCTATTCTGTATAGCATGGGGTTTAGAACACTGAGCATCTTGGTCTGCACTGCAAAATAAGTGTACCAAGTATCCCAGCATCTACAGTGCCTTGCGAAAGTATTCAGCCCCCTTGAACTTTTCAACCTTTTGCCACATGTCAGGCTTCAAACATAAGGATATAAAATTTAAATTTTTTTGGTGAAGAATCAACAACAAGTGGGACACAATTGTGAAGTGGAACAAAATTTATTGGATATTTTAAACTTTTGTAAAGAATAAAAACCTGAAAAGTGGGGCGTGCCAAATTATTCGGCCCCCTTAAATTAATACTTTGTAGCGCCCCCTTTTGCTGCGATTACAGTTACAAGTCACTTGGGGTATGTCTCTATCAGTTTTGCACATCGAGAGACTGAAATTCTTGCCCATTCTTCCTTGAAAAACAGCTCGAGCTCAGTGAGGTTGGATGGAGAGCGTTTGTGAACAGCAGTTTTCAGCTCTTTCCACAGATTCTCGATTGGATTCAGGTCTGGACTTTGACTTGGCCATTCTAACACCTGGATACGTTTATTTGTGAACCACTCCATTGTAGATTTTGCTTTATGTTTGGGATCATTGTCTTGTTGGAAGATAAATCTCCGTTCCAGTCTCAGGTCTTTTGCAGACTCCAACAGGTTTTCTTCCAGAATGGTCCTGTATTTGGCTTCATCCATCTTCCCATCAATTTTAACCATCTTCCCTGTCCCTGCTGAAGAAAAGCAGGCCCAAACCATGATGCTGCCACTACCATGTTTGACAGTGGGGATGGTGTGTTCAGGGTGATGAGCTGTGTTGCTTTTACGCCAAACATATCGTTTTGCATTCTGGCCAAAAAGTTGGATTTTGGTTTCATCTGACCAGAGCACCTTCTTCCACATGTTTGGTGTGTCTCCCAGTTGGCTTGTGGCAAACTTTAAACAAGACTTTTTATGGATATCTTTGAGAAATGACTTTCTTCTTGCCACTCTTCCATAAAGGCCAGATTTGTGCAGTGTACAACTGATTGTTGTCCTATGGACAGACTCTCCCACCTCAGCTGTAGATCTCTGCAGTTCATCCAGAGTGATCATGGGCCTCTTGGCTGCAACTCTGATCAGTCTTCTCCTTGTTTGAGATGAACGTTTAGAGGGACGGCCGGGTCTTGGTAGATTTGCAGTGGTCTGATACTCCTTCCATTTCAATAGGATCGCTTGCACAGTGCTCCTTGGGATGTTTAAAGTTTGGGAAATCTTTTTGTATCCAAATCCGGCTTTAAACTTCTCCACAACAGTATCACGGACCTACCTGGTGTGTTCCTTGGTCTTCATGATGCTCTCTGTGCTTTAAACAGAACCCTGAGACTATCACAGAGCTGGTGCATTTATACAGAGACTTGATTACACACAGGTGGATTATATTTATCATCATCAGTCATTTAGTACAACATTGGATCATTCAGAGAGCCTCACTGAACTTCTGGAGTGAGTTTGCTGCACTGAAAGTAAAGGGGCCGAATAATATTGCACGCCCCACTTTTAATTTTTTTTATTTTTTACAAAAGTTTAAAATAACCAATAAATTTCGTTCCACTTCACAATTGTGTCCCACTTGTTGATTCTTCACCAAAAAATTAAAATTTTATATCTTTATGTTTGAAGCCTGAAATGTGGCAAAAGGTTGAAAAGTTCAAGGGGGCTGAATACTTTCGCAAGGCACTGTACTTGTATGTAATACAAATTGCCCTACCTGCTTATGGCAACCAGAGAGGGGACAAAGTTTTGGTATTTTTAATTGACACATGAGTGGATGGTTTATACAGGGTGTAACACAATTATTAATGTGTTCTAACATTTTAATAGAGACATAAATAAATTTTGGTTTTCGCTCCCAATATAGTCTTTACTCAAACTTAAAGTACAATTCCCAATGAGTGAAAATGCTTAAAACATAACATTTAATAAGTCTATTAAATTAGTTGGAGTCAACAGCGGGTGCAAATATATAAAAATTAGAACCGTCTTAACACTTGATGTATCAAATGGAGAGCAAGGGAGACAGAGGAGACCAGGCAATCCAGCGGGAGCCCTTTTTCAAAGCAATGTCCCTAAGGTGGTAAAATTTAACCTCAACAGTGTAAAAGTTATGACATCAAGCGCTTTATCAATTGTAGGGTGCAGCGTGTCATATATAATTGTAAGGAAATTGCCAGTTGAGCAATTCCCCAGTGCTGCTGCAGAACCCTGGGGAGAGGGGCACAACAAGACAGTGAGCCCTAAAGCTGAACCCCCCCCCGTTGTCCCTGGCTAACTTGCTCGATCTGTCCTATGCGACAGCCAGCAAACGGTCAATCAGTCCCTTCCTAATATAAGTGACTACACAGAACGCAGACAGGAAAAGTGACAAAAAGGGAGGTCAGCTAGCCAAGGGTTCGGTAACAGACAAGCAATGCAGTTCAGAATCAAAATCCAAGAGAATAGTCAAAAGTCAAGGCCAGAGGTCAGGAATAGGAATACAGGTAACAAAATAGAAGCTAGCAGGGACAAGTGACAAGACAGAATCAATAGCCAGCGCCCATGTGAGGGCTGACAACCTGTTTATAGAAAGTCAGGACCTGCCCCAGACTTGATAGGAGGATAGGCTGTCAATTACACAGGCAAGGTTGAGATTAACTATTAGTGGAGCAGAGGAAAACCAAGATGAAGGAGACGGGTGTGGTAGAAAATCAATTACATAGTCTAGGACATTGTTCAGACTGAGCAACAAGAATCTTAAACAAAGAATCAAACTGAAACGCCTCCTGCGTCGTCGCGTGCGGACAAAGGGTGATGCAGAGACCCGAACAGACAGAGACATTACAATAATATGACTTGCTGCTGTGGAATAGAATATGTCGGAAAGACCAGACATGAATTGAGGAGGAGGGTAGGTGACCAGTTTAGGGACATTGCTTTGAAAAAGGACACCCTGATCGTGAAACATGTTAATGAAGTCCATCATGGTGATCTTAATGCTATATGTTTTATGGGGGTTGATCGTATTTACACACAAGAAGAGGAGGTGATTGGGAGAGGGCCCCTGAGGGAGACCAGGTGGCTATTTGAACCTGAAAAATGCAGTCCACTTGGTCTCAATGAACAACTCTTTTATTGGTGTTTTCTGTAGGGTATTGTGTTATACACACTTTGCTTAGTGACAATGTTTATTTGGCTATCCCCACAATAGCTGTTAGTGGACGCACAGTGCAAGCTTTTGTGTCCAAGGAGTTCCCTTTGTATAATAGTATGCATAATATATTTGGAGTTGGCTAATACCATCAATATACTGTACTCTAAATGCCTCTCTCCAGTGTTATTGATGGCCTGTTCATTGTTAAAACCGTCTTTTTTTCTAAACCTTTAATTGGTCAGTGATCCTCTAAAGTATTTTAGGGATGTTTCTAGTCCATGCCATATTTATGAGCAGTCTACTATTTAACAATTAAACTGCCATTATTTCTGAATCTATGTGCCCTTAACAATAGGGGCTTATTCTTCAGAAATTTGTGATTCAAATGGTGTTTGATTCCCTATTTTGAATATTGATATGTATACTATCAGTTTCAGTGAGTAAGTAGGGATTGCTAGATTTTCAACCTATTTCTCTAGATTCTTTTCATTCTCTGTTGTCATTATACAGCTATGTTGTTTATACTTCTTTTTGTGTGCGGGGACCACATAGTAGTAACTTGTGGCTGAGTAATTAACCCTGTTTGGATAGAATCGGCTTTTAAACTATGCTTTCGGCTATATTCCGCTTTAAACAAGTGCTTAGTGACTGTATATACAAAATCGGTGATCTGACACTTCAGATCACCATAAACACATGCTTTCATCTGCATTTGTTATAGTCACACCCCTTGTTTACATGACTAGTCATGCCCCGGGCCTATTGTCATGAAGGGGTATGGTTTGGATTCTTTTTATAGCAGCTCTACGGTCAACGGCATTTAGTCCGTCTCACCACAGTGCTACTAACAGAGCTTCCCTATGAAGAGGGATATACGTTTGACCGTATATCCCTCCTTGGTGATAGACAGTTTTGGACTATTGTGTTGGCTCATATGTTTGTATATACCACCTTACCAAAATTATTTGACAATGAGACTAATGCAGATGCAAATTGCGACTCTTGTGGACAATAACAAGAGGATTAAGGCATTGGTCGTTTTCTATTTTTTAATAATACACTATGAGAGGGTGGTATATTTTGACAGATGCCTAATGTGCAACTTATATGTCATACATCAAAAGTGGAGAGTGTACAGTGTAGTGATTGTTGCCCTTGTGTTTTGTATCTATCCTTAGATCCCCTGAGGAACACCCAAAACTGTGGTACAAAACAGATCAGGAGGAGATATTTTAGGGAAAGTAGTGGGATCTCCCTTGTAATGACGGGAGTCATATTTTGGGATGCCACCGTGTTAATAAGGTAATATCCCTCTCTGGGCCCATGTTTTGGCTCCCGCTGAATTGTCTGGTCCCCTCTGTCTCCCTTGCTCTCCATTTGATACGTCAAGTGGTAAGACAGATCTAATTTTTATATATTTGCACACGCTGTTGACTCCAACTATTTTAATAGACTTATTAAATGTTATGTTTTAAGTATTTTCACTCATTGGGAATTGTGCTTTAAGTTTGATTGTGCCCTAGCAATTCTAGAATGATGTTCTATTGGTATCCTTTCTGTTGTGCTGCTATTTGTTGTTTATAGTCTTTACTGTACAGTTAAAAACTCTATCGCAACAGTCTTGGATTTTGTATCAAGAACCGTTATGGCCCAGAGTATTATTCTGGTCCTTAAAGGGTTTTTCCCATCTCCCTCTTTCAGCAGCTTTGCCTGCTGTCTCTTCTTCTCACTTCCTGTATTCTTCATCAAACAGTCAAAGCTGCCTCCCCTCAGCTTGATGAAAATGACACTATGAAGTATCACCATATAGACTTTGCCTTTACCATGAGAGATTATTTATTATGATTACTAGAAATCTAATATAAATGCAGATCAAATAATATGCACAGTAAATGTACATTACATTACACAGGTTTGTATAGAACACTTACCATGCTTCTGGTGAATGGATTCAGTGTTATCTTTGTGTTTACATAGAGAGATAACAGACAAGGCTCCCAGAGCCTTTATCAGCAAACTGCAATTAGCTGAACTGATTGTAATGCCAGCAGAGCTGTAGATAACATTAAAAGCCCCCCAACCCACCCTCCCAGATAGCAGTGACTCACATCATCTGTTCTGTCTTATCAAACAGGTCTGGCTCCATGGAAATGATGTGTAAATAATAGGATGAATAATTTTACATAGCAGGCAAACAAAGCAGCATTGCTAAAGCAAAGTGCTTAGGAAAACTCTTGAGTTTACATAAGCTACCAGTATAGATAGGATCCTTGAGATGGGAATACCCCTTTAACAGTGAAATATTTATCTGATTCTGTGTACACTGTTTTGGTATTTACAGTCATGGCCAAAAGTTTTGAGAATGACACAAATATTATATTTTCACATGATCTGCTGCCCTCTGGTTTTTTTGTGTGTTTGTCAGATGTTTTTATCACATACAGAAATATAATTGCATTCATATTATGAGTAACAGAAGCTTATATTGACAGTTAGAATGAGTTAATGCAGCAAGTCAATATTTGCAGTGTTGACCCTTCTTCTTCAGGACCTCTGCAATTCTCCCTGGCATGCTCTCAATCAACTTCTGGACCAAATCCTGACTGATAGCAGTCCATTCTTGCAGAATCAATGCTTTAATTTTGTCTGAATTTGTTGGTTTTTGTTTGTCCACCCGTCTCTTGATGATTGACCACAAGTTCTCAGTGGGATTAAGATCTGGGGAGTTTCCAGGCCATGGACCCAAAATCTCTATGTTTTGTTCCCTGAGCCATTTAGTTATCACCTTTGCTTTATGGCAAGGTGCGCCATCATGCTGGAAAAGGCATTGTTGAGCGCCAAACTGCTCTTGGACGGTTGGGAGAAGTTGCTCTTGGAGGACATTCTGGTACCATTCTTTATTCATGGCTGTGTTTTTAGGCAAGACTGTGAGAGAGCCGATTCCCTTGGCTGAGAAGCAACCCCACACATGAATGGTTTCAGGATGCTTTACAGTTGGCATGAGACAAGACTGGTGGTAGAGCTCACCTCTTCTTCTCCGAATAAGCTGTTTTCCAGATGTTCCAAACAATCGAAAAGGGGATTCATCAGAGAAAATGACTTTACCCCAGTCCTCAGCAGTCCACTCCCTGTACCTTTTGCAGAATATCAGTCTGTTCCTGATGTTTTTTCTGGAGAGAAGTGGCTTCTTTGCTGCCCTCCTTGAGACCAGGCCTTGCTCCAAGAGTCTCCGCCTCACAGTGCGTGCAGATGCACTCACACCTGCCTGCTGCCATTCCTCAGCAAGCTCTGCACTGCTGGTAGCCCGATCCCGCAGCTGAAACACTTTTAAGAGACGGTCCTGCCGCTTGCTGGTCTTTCTTGGGCGCCCTGGAGCCTTTTTGGCACCAATGGAACCTCTCTCCTTGAAGTTCTTGATGATACAATAGATTGTTGACTGAGGTGCAATCTTTCTAGCTGCAATACTCTTCCCAGTTAGGCCATTTTTGTGCAGTGCAATGATGACTGCACGTGTTTCTTTAGAGAGAACCATGGTTAACAGAAGAGAAACAATGATGGCAAGCACCAGCCTCCTTTTAAAGTGTCCAGTGGTGTCATTCTTACTTAATCATGACAGATTGATCTCCAGCCCTGTCCTCATCAACACCCACACCTGTGTTAATGGAGCAATCACTGAAACGATGTTAGGTGGTCCTTTTAAGGCAGGGCTGCAATGATGTTGAAATGTGTTTTGGGGGATAAAGTTCATTTTCTAGGCAAATATTGACTTTGCAAGTAATTGCTGTTAAGCTGATCACTCTTTATAACATTCTGGAGTATATGCAAATTGCCATTAGAAAAACTGAAGCAGTAGACTTTGTAAAAATTAATATTTGTATAATTCTCAAAACTTTTGGCCATGACTGTAGTCGTCTTTTATGTAAGATTCACTTTTATTATTGTGTTGGTTTTTGAAAGTGGCCCTTTGAC
Source organism: Leptodactylus fallax (assembly GCA_947044405.1). NCBI lineage: Eukaryota > Metazoa > Chordata > Amphibia > Anura > Leptodactylidae > Leptodactylus > Leptodactylus fallax. The sequence goes on from CAMRHE010000212.1 coordinate 2,287,139, forward strand.
AACTTGCCCTTTTAAGTCTTTTCTTTAAAAGTAAATTTATATAATAGATACCACACCAGCTCACAATAATTTTAGTGTTCTCTCCAGATACTGGCCAGCAGGGTGAAAAAACAGCTGCCTGTCAACCGTGACAGGCTAAGGACCCACGTTGCGGAAACATAGCATTTTTTTTTGTTGCAGATTTTGCTGTGGTTTTTTGAGCCAAAGTCAGGAGTGGATTGAAATAAAAATCTGGAACAAAAAACGCTGCGTTTCTGCAATGTGGGGCCTCAGCCTAAATGTTATTTAAAATTCACACTAATCACATGTGAATAAGAACTACTGTGTATTGTACTTTGTGTATAGAATATTCTCTCTGACATAACTAGGAGCACAGGTTTTCTTTAAAAGTGCTGTATTTTAGTTACCTCCTTTTTGTAATAACATATATTTAAGCACAGTCATACAGTTATGATTTCTATAATAAAATTTATTTAAAGAAATCTCTCATATTTCAATACAAACTCCTAGCTCTTAAAGTGCCTATCATCAGTTGTTTCCACTTTTCACACCCAGGTGCATTGTCCTTTGCTGAGATGCACAAAACAATATACATTATACTAAACAGTAGCAACACAAATGCAATGAGTTATGTATAGCAGATTTATTATTAAAGTGGACCTTTCACCTTCTCCATCAACTCTAACTCTTCACATTCATTAATAGGACCAAATCCACTGAGTTAAAATTATTTTCTCTAGCCCCATCATTCCTGAGCAATGGATGTTGTTAGTTTCAGTACCTAATATGATGGTAATGAGGGTAGAGAAACAAAATTCAGCTGCACTGAAATCAGCGGAAAGGCATGTGAAGGTCTCGATGAGTTGGAGATGCTGAAAGGTCCTCTTTAGCTATTTCCACTATAGATGAGTCTTATTCTTGTACCGCAAAATTCATCTTAAAATAGTGCCTAATCCAAAATGACTATTTATTATATTGTCCTTGTGTAGTATTTAAAGGGAATGTGTCCATTTTTTTTTTTTTACTAATGTCAGTTACTGTTTATAAAGGTTTATTTAGGATTTTTTTTTTTTGCATTTTTTACCTTTCAGGAAATGTTAAAAATAATAAAATAATCAAATTCAGAATTCTGCAGTTTTTTTAAGTTACTAGCCATTAGTGCCTTTTATGAGTTACAGTTAAGGTTCTGTCACACTGTTTTTGTCATCCATCTGACAGATGTAGCATGATAACTCACAACAAAAGCTATTACAAAAATCAACATAAAGGGTATTAGCAGGGATGTAACTAGCAAAGACGGTGCCCCATAGCAAACTTTGACTCCCCAATCCCCCCCACGGCATAGTGTCCCCTCTCCTGGCCCCCACACAGTATAACGCCCCATTTACACACACTATAATGTCCCAAAGTGGCCTCCACACAGTATAATGTCCCATGGGGGCCCCTGCACACAGTATAATGTTCCATAGCAGCATCCATACAATATTATGTCCCATCATAGCCCAAATATTGCAGAACCCAAAATTATTGGGGTACACCACCCACAAACTATTATACTCTGGGGTATGAAAAGAGTGATCGGAGGCCCAGGGGAGGTGACAAACATAAAAACCAGTGGTGCTTACCTCTCCTGGGCTCTGCCGCGACTCCCTACTGTTTTTGGTTGTCTTCAATGACATCATAGATGTAGGTTATGTCAGCGTCATTCTGCATCACTCCGCCGGCCTGACCCACGTGACGTCACTACAGAGGCCCAGAGACAGCATGGAATCACACCAGATTGTAACACTAGTTTTTATGTTCGCTCACCTCCCCCTGGGCCTCTGATCATTGTTCTCAGGGGTTTAAAGAGACCCCAGTGTATAATAGCAGTATTTGTAGTGATTCGCTCAACAAATACTCTTACTTACAGATCCCAGTTGCCTCCACTTCCCCTTCTTCCCTCCAGGGGGCCCCAGCAGGTAACGGCCTATGTTTTTATAATAAAAAAAAAAAAAAAAAAAAAGCAGGTCGGGGGCAAGCGCTATGGCTGCTATGACGGTACTTACACCACTGGGTATAAGGGATCTGCTCTCGCTTACCTTTCCTTGTGGCTGAACATGTCCAGATACAGTTCAAACCAGAAGTTTACATACACTATATAAAAAGACACATATGCATGTTTTTCTCACTATCTGACATGAAATCAGAATAAATCTTTCCTGTTTTAGGTCAATTAGGGTTTCCAAAATTATTTATATTATTATTATTTATATAATTATTATTTATATATTCAGAATAATGAGAGGTAAAGAATTTTTTAAGGCATTTTTATTACTTTCTGCAAAGTCAAAAGTTTACATACACTAAGATTACTATGCCTTTAAACAATTAAGGACAGCCCATATGATTTTGTCATGTCTTTGGAAGCTTCTGATAGGTTTATTGGCAACATCTGAGTTAGAGACACACATGTGGATGTATTTTAAGGCACACCTGAAACACACTGCTCCTACTAATGAAATGTATGTAAACTTTTGACTTTGCAGAAAGTAATAAAAATGCTTTAAAAAATTCTCTCTCTCTCTCTCTCTCTCTCTGTCTCAATATTCTGGCATTTGGCAAATATAAATAATTTTAGCAATCCAAATTGACCTAAAACGGGAAAAGTTTATTCTGATTTCATGTCAGATAGTGAGAAAAACATGCATATGTCTCTTTATATAGTGTATGTAAACTTCTGGTTTCAACTGTATGTGTATCAAAATACAACAAATGGCCTAAAATATATATTCCTTTTCTCTTACAATTTTTAGAATTTATATTAACTCATTCTCCCAGTTTTGGATTTCTCAACATAAGGGGTCAGTTCTGTGTATTTGTAAGATGGGGTAATAGCCCTCATGTTATGAGTGTACCTGTTTCTATAAATAAGGTTATTTTTTTTTTATAAACTGACATTTGTGTGTTTGACCACAAGAGGCCACTGTTACCTCAGAAATAGAAAAGACTGTAATTCTGGAATTCCCTGGAGTAGTGATGTGGAGACCCTGTTCTGCAGAGGTGGAACAACAAGAAGGAGCAGAGTGTGTGTGGCAGCCATCTTAGGAGTGTGCTTTTGAGTTTTTAGAAGCAGGACTGAAGTGAGAGAAAACGGATTCCTAAGAGATCAGAGATATAACAAGGGGGTGCTGAAGCAGAGAATGTTCCAGGGTTTGTTCAGACAGCATCCTAAGTTGAAGATTGCTATCAAGGACCCGGCTGAGAAGTGGCCCTGTCAGTGAGACCACATGTTTTCTGGATGAGCCCCACTTCCAGCTGCTCCAAACCAAAGCTAAAGGTACGCAACAAATCTGGATCAGTAAGAGAAGTAATCGTGCATGCTCCACATCACATTTTTGGCGCAAATTGCTTGGGACTGAGTAAGGGCCTGTAGTTAGAATAGTTAGGCATACTCATCTTCACAGGCCACACTACTGGCGAATTATCTACCTATTCGGTAGTAAGGACTAAGACTCTATAGACTTGTAACTCCCAGAGAGGAGCTTCTGAGGAAGTCTAGAAGCGACATCTTATACATTGTGACATTTCTTTGGCTTGCAAGCTAACCTACTATTATATTTACTTGGTTGTACTTTGTTTGGGGGGGAATAGGGGTATTTTGATAAGTTTGTAAGCTCTTGTGTTATACCACTCACTGAATTGTTCCTGTGACTAGGGTGATAAAAAGGTAACAAGAGGCTGGTTAGTTGCAGCCTGCAGATAGGTAAAAGCTTGGAGTGTTTTGGAGCTGTACATGAGAGGGCACTGCGCTGTACAACACCAGGGTCTCAGCTTCCTGGCTAAGTGTATGTAAATAGTTGTGAGTGTTTTTTTGGTAAAGAGGTGTTACTACACAAAGTAAAATCTTGTTTTTACTAAATTCATTTGGAGTCGCTTCCTTTGTTCGTGACTTCGCTGTATCCTGGGAAGCCCACCCCGGTACATGGCTTACATATTCACCTGTATTAACCTGTATTAATATATTATTAGCAGACCCCGATATCTTTTGCAGCATCCCAAATCAAAGTGATTTTTCCAAATCACTGAACCACCTTCTGTCTCGATTTCTTTTGTTCCTATTAGCTGCTGAGGACATCTCTCCAAACCCTGGTCCTCCTTCTTTCACGAACTTTTCCTCTTCCTGCACACATAGAAGTCCCACTAACTTCATCTACTGAAACAGCCCTTACAAAAGTCTCCAATGATCTCCTGACAGCTAAATCTAATGGTGACTATTCTCTTCTAATTCTTCTGGATCTCTCAGCAGCATTTGACACTGTTTACCACCAAATCCTCCTCACCATGCTCCGCTCTGTTGGCATCGCATACACTGCACTCTCTTGGTTCGAGGCATATCTTTCAGACCGCACTTTCAGTGTATCATTTATGGGCTCTGTCTCTTCCACTCTTCTCCTTGCTGTTAGGGTTGTACAGGGCTCAGTTCTAGGCCCCCTGCTCTTCTCTTTCCACACAGCCCCTATTGGACAAACCATCACCAGATTTCCCTTCTGGTACCATCTTTATGCTGATGACACCCAATTATATACCATATCTCATATATCCATATAATACAGAACACCAGTGACTGTCTCTCTGCTGTATCATGTCTTCACTTTATCTGAAACTAAATCTCTCAAAGACTGAACTACTGCTGTTTCCACCATCTAATAGATCTGTCCCTGATATCTCCATTGCAGTCTCTGGCCTTACTATAACTCCTAGGCAGCATGCCCGCTGCCTCGGGGTTATGTTTGGCTCAGACCTTTCCTTCACCTCCCATATCCAATCACTTGCATGGTTATGTCATCTCCACCTCAAAAACATTTCCAGAATCCGCCCTTTCCTTACCACAAATACACTAAAGACACTTATTGTTGCCCTGATTCACTCTCGCCTTGACTACTGTAACGCCTTACTAATCGGTCTTCCCCTCACTAAACTCTCCCCTCTACAATCTATTCTGACTGCAGCGGCCAGGCTCATCTATCAGTCTAGACGCTACAGCGATGCCTCCGGTCTGTGTCAGTTACTACTTTGGCTGTGTATTCAATGCAGAATACAATATAAACTTATCACCGTCATCCACAAGGCTCTCCATAATGGTGCACCTCCCTACATTTCCTCCCTCATCTCTATCACCCAACCCATGCTCTCCGTTCAGTCTGTGACCTAAGACTAAGGTCCTCTATTATCAGAACCTCCCACTCCCGTATCCAAGACTTCTCACGAGTTGCACCACTTCTCTGGATTGCTGTACAGCGGATTATCAGATTAACTCCCAATTTCTACAGCTTCAAACAAATCTTATAGACACATTTTTCAGACAGGCCTATCACAATTCCTAGTGTAAACCCTTCCGCAGTTAAAATCACTAAAACCCTACACTGTTCACGCTCCTGCATTATCCCTTAGGATATGATGCCGTATCTGGTGCCGTCCAGGCACCATCTACACATTAAAGGACACTGACTGGTGAAGGGTCATACATTGTAATTTATACGCATGATGAAAATAACCTTTATCACAAAAACAGCTGGACCACTGTATAAGCAATACTGCTTCCTATGCTCCTACGTCTTGTGTCACCCCCTCTACTTCATAGATTGTAAATTGTTGAAACAGTTTATTATTTACATTTATTCCACCCCCAATATTTTAACTAACATATCTGACTTATGTAGGGAACTGCCATTTCTACTAGTATATAATGTATCTGGCTTCTTTGCCCCTGCAGTTTGGCTTCAGAGACCCCAGGCATTTAGTGCAAGTTTTGTTTTGTAAATACAGTGAGTCAGACACATGTGAGGCAGAGCTGCTGGGGGGAGAGATGTGAGCAGAGCTGCTGAGACAGACATGTTATGTCTGGGGGAGTCTAAGAGCCACTTGTTCCTATTTACTTCACAGTATATAGTTAGGTATGTGTTACCCCCTATATACTCACAGGACCTAGCTAGTAACCGTAGTTAGGGATCCATATATATATATAGTTCAGGGCAGTGATAGGTTAGGCTTCCGAAGGCCAACTAGCTAGTTAGAGGCCCGGTGGCACTAGTAGTTTAGCTGGCAGGTTAAGGACTCAGTGTTAGGGTAGTCAGGCCTGCATCTACTGCCGTCACCGTCGCCCTGTTTGCTGCCTGTGAAGAATCTCACCATCATCATCATCTCCTGATCGGCTGTCTGTCATCTCCTGGAAGAATCCGAGGATCCACAGTCATCCACAGGGGCCCCTGCATCTCTTCTGTTGCCTGGAGGTATTGTGCACTGGACTCTTGCTATATATCTATATATATACCCGGGTATATAACCTAAGACGGTTGAGGACTTGCTGGTTGTTGTAGTACTGCTGTGTTCTGAGTATATTTTATGTATGTATTATTACCCTGTTGATTCTTATAAAGCTACTGTTATAACCTTATGTGGTATCTGCATGTATTCTTCAGACTGTGAGATTAGTACAGTGATCCTTGTTAAGGCTACTAACTGTATTTCATGGGTAAGTCCCAGGAAGAGATCCTCCCTGTAATACAGAGGCTCTATCCTGGGTGGAGGCACTGATATATTTCATATATGTTCCCACTCTTCCCTTCAGCGAAGGCTTCAGGTTCCATTATACACACAGGTCAGCGCCAGAGTCTGTTGCGGGTGGGATAATACTCATACCCCCCCCCCCAAATAGGGCTACATTTGGAGGCACTGCTGAGATTTAGAAGTGGGAATAGTCATTGATATGGAGAAGCGATATAGCTCAGAGGGGAACCTCCCACTAGCTACTACATGGGATTACCGACCTCCTGTTCCTCCCCTGGTTCAGGTAAAGGAAGAACCCCGCTCAGCCAGTTACCCCCCCAGTATGGCCGTCGCTAGCAGTTCCTCTAGTGACAGTGCTATTAGCACTTTAGCCAGGCTGACTGAAATGTTAGCTCAGGGCCTGCAGGCCACTCACTACAAGAAACTAAAAGTATTCTCTGGTAATGTCCCAGTACCACAAGGGGAGGAAAACTTTGAGATATGGAAAGAACATACTCTCCAATGCCTGAAGGAATGGTCTTGCTCTGAAGAAGGCAAGCGGCAGCGTATCAGTGAAAGTTTGCGGTCTCCTGCTGCAGAATTGATCCGCTTGTACAGAGACTCTCATGAAGGAGTGAGTGCATTGGACTATATACAAGTACTGTCTGATCACTTTGAGCCATACTATGACCTTGCCCAGATGGTTGCTGATTACCGAATGGTTCGTCAAAAAGAAGGGGAAAATGTCTCTACTTTTATTAACAGTTTACAGCTACTTCTTTCACGTCTGGTGTACCACGCAGCTATATCTACTTCAGAGGTAGACGCTATGAGAACCAGTCAGTTGGTGAGAGGGTTACAACCTCATCATCCTCTTGCTCAAGTACTCAAGGTCTTACTATCTGATAGAGTCCTTCCATTTCCTGACTTAATGAAGTTAGTGAAGAAACAAGAAGCTGACATTAGTTTTAGTACCCCTAAGAAAGCGAAAAGCATCTCTAAAGAAGATGTTGTTCCTAATTCAAACAAGGACAAACCAGCGGAGCGGTCAGAACTTAGACAGTCCGCCACTCCACCCACTGCCACTCAATGGAGGAAGGATGCTAGAACCTGTTATAAATGTGGTCAGACGGGCCATACTGCCAGACAGTGTACGGAGGACAGTGAGGGATTGGGACACAGTGCTGTCTTCTCTATTCAGAATCAAAGACACCAAAGGAAGGCGGGCCGAGTAAATACCAGAGGCGCTATCGCGGGCTCCAGGTCCGTTGTCAAAGTCACTGTCAATGGTCATGCCGCTCCTGCCCTGTTTGATACAGGATCTCAAGTGACCCTGATTTATCGCTCGTTCTACCAAAAGTATCTGAGGGATATACCTCTTCAGTCTACAGGACAAATGAAATTGTGGGGGCTTAATTCAGGATCATATCCTGTAGATGGCAGCCTACAAGTAGTTATAGCTGTCCCTGAATTAGAAGATCAGAGTGTCGCTCCCATGAAGATTACGGCTCTTGTCTGCCCTGATACAGGGGATTCTTGTGCAGCTCCTGTGATACTTGGCACTAATTGTCCCGCAGTGCATTATGCTTTTCAGAAGTTTCTTGGAAGAGATTGGAACCCTGCAGCTCAGCCGGTGAATATATCTTCTGATCTTAGAGAACTCTGTGATGCCCTGTCTACTGGCTATCGACATGGAATGGTATATCATATCGGTGAGAGAACCGTGGAAGTTCCTGCTGGCGGGGAGAGAATTCTGAGAGTAGCCTCCAGCATTGCTCCCGATTTGCTTGAAGGGGGGAGTTATATCCTTATGGAAACCCCTGAAGAAATGATTAACCAGAATGGCTGGATGGTGATCCCAGAGAGAAAGGACTGGAGAAATAAAGTGGAGTTATCTACTTGTGTGACAGTGAGGAACTGTTCACCGCATCCGATTGTAATTGGACCATACCAGAATGTGGCCCACTGCTACCCTGTGCTTGGAGTAAATCCATACGCTGAAGTGTGCAGGATTCAAATCCGAGATGCAATCCCTAATCTCAATCTTGACTTGAGTGATCCACATTTACCAGAGGCCTGGAATCAGCGACTGACACAGAAGTTGTCTGAATTATCGGAAGTGTTCTCCATGGATGATATGGATGTAGGTTGTGCTAAAAGTGCTCAACACACTTTCCGATTGACCGATTCTACTCCCTTCCGGGAGCGACCACGGAGAGTTGCTCCAAAGGATGTTGATGAGTTAAGACAGACTCTACAGCAAATGAAAGGTCAGGGGATCATTGTGGACAGTAAGAGCCCCTATGCCTCACCTATTGTGGTGGTAAGAAAAAAATCTGGAGCAATTCGCCTATGTGTGGATTACAGAACTCTGAACCGGAGAACCTTACCTGATCAGTATACACTGCCGAGAATTGAAGAAGCTCTGGAAGCTCTGAATGGAAACTGTTGGTTCACAGTGCTGGACCTAAGATCGGGATACTATCAAGTCCCAATGGCACCTGAGGATCAGGAAAAGACAGCTTTCATATGCCCCTTGGGTTTCTTTCAGTTCACTCGTATGCCGCAAGGTACAAAAGGTGCGCCAGCAACGTTCCAAAGGTTGATGGAAAGAGTGTTAGGTGATTTAGTGCCCCGGGAATGCCTTGTATATCTTGATGACATTATTGTGTTTGGAAAGACGCTGGAAGAACATGAAGAACGACTCATGAGAGTACTCCATCGCTTAAAAGAAGAGGGGCTGAAGTTGTCGGCTGACAAATGCAAATTTTGTAGATCTTCGGTCACTTATGTAGGTCATATTGTTTCTGCTGAAGGAGTTGCTACCGATCCTGGTAAGATTGAAGCTGTGGTGAATTGGCCCCGACCGCAAAATATTACGGAGTTGCAATCTTTCTTGGGGTTTTGTGGATTCTATCGACGATTTGTGGAAGGATATTCAAAAATTGCTCGAGCCCTCCTCGACCTGTTGAAGAGTGATGCAGGAGATCCGGGAAAGAAGAAAGGGTCTTCCAAAAGCCTTTTTGGCGATAGGTGGACTGCAGATTGTGAAGAAGCATTTAAGTTGTTGAAGAAGAAATTGACAGAAGCTCCCGTTCTGGCTTATGCTGATGCACAGAAGCCATATGTGCTACATGTAGATGCCAGCTTTGAAGGATTAGGTGGCGTGCTGCACCAAGAATACCCGGCCGGGTTACGGCCCATAGCTTTCATAAGTCGAAGTCTTTCTCCCAGCGAGAAAAATTATCCAGTACATAAATTGGAGTTTTTGGCGCTCAAGTGGGCCATTGTTGATAAATTACATGACTATTTATACGGAGCCACGTTTGAAGTAAGAACAGACAACAATCCACTGACATACGTTTTGTCAACCGCTAAACTCGATGCTACAGGACATCGCTGGTTGGCAGCTTTATCCAACTACCAATTCACACTCAAGTATAAATCGGGGCCTAAGAACATTGGGGCAGATGCTCTATCAAGACGGCCTGGATTACCTAGTCCGGAAGTAGTGGATGAATGGGAAGAAGTGCCAAGTCCTGGAGTAGGAGCTTTGTGTGCCATGGCTGCTGTAGTTGAAGACCGAGTAGCCTTTTCTGAAACTCGGCTTATTGACTCTATTGGGGGAGGTCCCGAAGCTGTACCAGACATGTTTGCCTACCCTGCCGCTTTAGGATCCTTTGAGAGTTGTTCTATATCTTCAAAGCGAATGATCTGGAGTCAAAAGACTGATCCTTTAATTGGACCTCTTTATCAAGCAGTGAGTTCTCAAGACAGAGAAATGTTAAAGACATCCCTACCCTCTGAATGCAGTCAACTTCTACGAGATTGGGAGAAGTTTGAAATAGACAATGGCCTACTTTATCGTGTGGTGCTGTATCATGATCACCCTGGAAGGCGCCAACTAGTTATTCCAAGCTGCTTTCAGAAGATGATTTTCCGAAGTCTGCATGATTATCATGGTCATTTGGGACCTGAGAAGACTTATGGCCTAATACAAGACCGATTCTACTGGCCCAAAATGAGAGATACCGTGACTCGTCTGTGTAGGTGCTGTCGCAGATGTTTGCAGAGGAAGACTGTCCCGGTTCGAGCGGCCTTCATGGGACACTTGAAGAGTTCGGGCCCCATGGATCTTGTCTGCATAGACTTCCTTTGTATTGACAACGACTCCAGAGGATTTGGAAATGTATTGGTGGTGACTGATCACTTCACACGATATGCTCAAGCCTTTCCGACTAAGGATCAAAAAGCAGTCACTGTTGCAAGAGTGCTTTGGGAAAAGTATTTTATCCATTATGGCTTACCACACCGGTTGCATTCTGATCAAGGCCGTGATTTTGAGAGTAACCTGATCAAAGAGTTACTTCAGTTGTTGAACATCCGCAAAAGTCGGACGACGCCTTACCATCCAGAGGGAGATGCCCTTCCTGAAAGATTTAACAGGACTTTACTTGATATGCTTGGTACCTTACGAATTGAGGATAAGCGATCCTGGAGTCGAAAAGTGGAGGCTATGGTGCATGCCTATAATAGTACAAGGCACGAGAGCACAGGATATTCACCATACTTTCTGATGTTTGGAAGAGAGCCTAGGCTACCTATTGACATCTTGTTGGGAGTCTCTACCGATGGTATCAGTCATCGAGATCATTACCGATACGTGGCACGTTTGAAAGAAACGCTTAAGAGTGCTTATCAGCTGGCTGAGGAAAATGCGGCCAAAGTGAATGAAGGAAATAAAAGGAGATTTGATCTTCGAGTAAGATACCGAGAATTGAACCCTGGGGACCATGTTCTGCTACGGAATTTGGGAGCATCTGCAAAACATAAGCTGGCTGATCGATGGCGGAGTGAACTCTTTACAGTGGTAGATCGGTTGCCTGGAATACCAGTCTACAAGATAAAAGGACGGGACGGGAGGATCAGGACTTGGCATAGAAATCATTTGTTGCCTGTACCTCAGATTGATGGTATGGATATCTCCAATGATGGCTCGGCCTGCGATTCTCCACAGTCCTTAGCCGATATTCCACCTGACCTTCCTGAAACTCCTGAGAGTGATTGGACTGTGGCTCCTGAAGTTCCTAGATCACCAGTATCTTCTCCTTCAGGGAGACCTATGAACCCTCAAACTCCAGAATTCGTACCTAGATCTGTGTCTACAGATGAGCAGGGATCTAGCTCTCCTACGCCACCAGCACCATCCCTTCCCATGGCAGACAACCCTAGTTTAGGGCCTGGACATGCTAGTTTACCTCAGAGAGAGGTACGGAGAGGAGAGAGAATTAGACACCCTCCACCTATGCTGACATATGATAGTTTGGGGGACCCCAGATTTACTACTCAGCCTCATTTATACCATGCTTGGGTGGGTGCAGTGTCCACTTTGGTCAATATGTTACCAATTTTCGCTCCTGCTGGCATGTATACCTATTAACCTGTTGTGACTCTGTAAATGCAAAAGCAACCATATTGATATTGTCATTGGTAATATTGACTGTATACTATGACTTTGTATGTCTTTGACGTGACGTAAAGATTTCACCAGAGGGAGAGTGTAGGGAACTGCCATTTCTACTAGTATATAATGTATCTGGCTTCTTTGCCCCTGCAGTTTGGCTTCAGAGACCCCAGGCATTTAGTGCAAGTTTTGTTTTGTAAATACAGTGAGTCAGACACATGTGAGGCAGAGCTGCTGGGGGGAGAGATGTGAGCAGAGCTGCTGAGACAGACATGTTATGTCTGGGGGAGTCTAAGAGCCACTTGTTCCTATTTACTTCACAGTATATAGTTAGGTATGTGTTACCCCCTATATACTCACAGGACCTAGCTAGTAACCGTAGTTAGGGATCCATATATATATATAGTTCAGGGCAGTGATAGGTTAGGCTTCCGAAGGCCAACTAGCTAGTTAGAGGCCCGGTGGCACTAGTAGTTTAGCTGGCAGGTTAAGGACTCAGTGTTAGGGTAGTCAGGCCTGCATCTACTGCCGTCACCGTCGCCCTGTTTGCTGCCTGTGAAGAATCTCACCATCATCATCATCTCCTGATCGGCTGTCTGTCATCTCCTGGAAGAATCCGAGGATCCACAGTCATCCACAGGGGCCCCTGCATCTCTTCTGTTGCCTGGAGGTATTGTGCACTGGACTCTTGCTATATATCTATATATATACCCGGGTATATAACCTAAGACGGTTGAGGACTTGCTGGTTGTTGTAGTACTGCTGTGTTCTGAGTATATTTTATGTATGTATTATTACCCTGTTGATTCTTATAAAGCTACTGTTATAACCTTATGTGGTATCTGTATGTATTCTTCAGACTGTGAGATTAGTACAGTGATCCTTGTTAAGGCTACTAACTGTATTTCATGGGTAAGTCCCAGGAAGAGATCCTCCCTGTAATACAGAGGCTCTATCCTGGGTGGAGGCACTGATATATTTCATATATGTTCCCACTCTTCCCTTCAGCGAAGGCTTCAGGTTCCATTATACACACAGGTCAGCGCCAGAGTCTGTTGCGGGTGGGATAATACTCATACCCCCCCCCCCAAATAGGGCTACACTTACTATAAAACATAAACCAGATTGGGAAAAAGATACAATTCCAGCATCTGGTTGAAACCTTTTCAACATTTTGTAGGTTTCATAGTTGACTTGCGATCATTTTACAGTTTTGCACGTCAGATGTCAAACAGATATTTTTAACAAATATAACCACATGACAAAGGGTCATTTTTCATGTCAGCAATCACATGTAGAATTGAAATGCAGCCACATGTGTATAAAGCTAGGTAAATGTCATTTCATCAATATCTGGGAATATGCTTGTCATCAGTAGCTTTAATAACAGCATGGTTTATATATGACCATGCCCTTGTTTTCACCTTTGTAAGGTCACACAGACAAAATCATCTGGCTCCTTTCCTTAAGTCAGAAAACAAAAGATCACACATGCCTTCAAGTATCTGAATATAATATTGCAGTGATTGATTCTGTACCTCTACCTTTTGCAAAATCAAATTCCCATTTTAGTAAAGATTTATTAAAGACATTGGCTGATGTATTACAATCAGCCTACAATAATGAAATTGTAATGTGTACTTATATGAGCCAATCCCCTGCTTCTTAGCACATTGAAAGGGTAAGGTGTTTAAGAACTTCCAGTCTTCAATTTAAAGCTGGGCACATAAAACACATTATAGGTTTGCAAAGTGCTTACTATTTTAAGATATAAATAGGATGTCCAGATACTATAGAATGGAAATGAGCCAAGAGCTTGAATTTGCCATGGATCAAAGCTGTACACGGGAACGGGAGGTTGAAAAGTCAATTCAATTATGATTTAATGTCAGAGTTCAAAAACCTTGATGATGACTTGTGAGACCTCATTATATACATGCCATTTTCTTTTCATTTTACAGTGCTTCTGAATCACAGGGAAATCACTTGTATTTCATCTTCTAGTTTTTTATTATTACTGGTCATTTTAGATAACATAGATTGTTAGAATATTCCAGTAGCCAACTAGTTGTATATTATCACTATGGTTACTAATATACTTTCCAGTTTTCTTTTTCTCTTGATTTCAGAAATTATACAGATCCGGCATTACATATTAGAAGAAGGATTACATGACCTCAGACAGACTTGCACGCAGCTCTCCCTTTAGCACAACCAATAATGAGGGAGTTTAGGTGTGCACCACTGATAACTCATAGCCAGTATAAAGAGAATGTTCGGATGGCGGAAAATGAAGAGTATTTTGAAGCCGATATCTGCTTCAGATTTGTTATTTTTCACCCCCATGGCAGAATGCCACAGCTTTCGTCTTTAATTGAGGCCAGATAAATGGGCCAAATCAGCAGGATGTCTCAAGCTGCGTAATCTATTAATATTCTGCACCATATCTTAAGCTACTCTGCACCATATCTTAAGCCATGCCCGCTTTTTGGCAAGTAACAATTCTTCCAATTAAGCGAAGTGAACGAGGCAAACTAGAGTGTTAAAGGGGTTGTCCAGTTTCCATGTGCACAGCTCGTTACAGTCACAGCACAGTAATCAGAGCTCTGACTTGTAACGAGCTGTGCACCTGTGTGTCCATCACATGACCATGGACTGAGCTTTGTTCCACTGAAAGTAAACACTGAATGACAGCAAGCAGAGATCTAGAAAACTATAAGGAGTTGATACAGGAAGCATATAGGAAAATTGTACAACTTTTCAGTCTACAAACAATAACATTTATTTGCTGAAACTGAATAACCCCTTTGTTGCATAATAAATGTGGTACAAGACACATCCACACATTTTTTGTTCACATAGTAAATCTCCCAGTTATCTTTTTGCAGTGAGAAGAACCGAAAGTAGCCAGAAGATGCTTGCAAAAACAGAAGACATACAAACACCATGCAAATATTGTCATTGGTTAAATTTGAATCGGGAATCCCAGTGCAGTAAGGCAACAGTGCTAACAACTGAGTCAATATGATGCCAATAGTACACTTTTCGGTATAAAAACACTAGTATAGCATGGCTGCAGACTAGTGCTCTATAACAAGCGTCCTAAAGTCTCATAGCAGTGCTATCCACAGTGTACCCCTAAATGTCCCTGATGAGTAGGCAAGCATGGTGAATGTATGGAATTGTTGACATTTATTATTTCTGTTTTGAATAGCTTATGGAAAGCTGAGATTGTTAGCATTATTTTCATACACTATGGCAATCAAAAGGTGAAAACTCTAACTTAGAGCGTAGATTTCTAGTAATGCATATGCATGAACATTGAGAAAAGGTCAAAGAGATCGAACGGTAGCAAAGTAGCACAACAAATATTTGCATAAAATATGCACTGCAGAGAAACCTTTTCACCTATTCCACTTATATAGATATAAGCGCATCTTTTGGCACTGTGACAGACTAAATAAGATTGCTTTTATCGAAACCGTCCTAATATTTTAAATACCCCATTCAATGAAGAAGGTACAAAAAACAACTTCTCTTAATACACCTAATAGATTCATTTATAGAACAAGAATTACATTCTTGTTTCCTTACGCTGGTCATAATACCTTCCCCTCCAGCGTACATGTGACATTCACTCATATCAATCAATATTGATGTCAAATGTAAAACCAACCATTATCCCTAACAATGAGTTGTGGCTAGTTTTAGTCATTTCTATGGCTACTCTAAGTAGACACCATATAATAACCCTAGTGTGTAGTCTTCAAGCACACAATTCTATTTTGGCTTTATTTTGTTGGGAGCTGTGATAGGACACACCTAGAATTGCATTGAGTCATTACCAAGGGTGAACTTAGCCTAAAACTACCTATAAATACTCGACTCTCGACTGATATATTTGGTTCTGTGTTGGAGCTCCCCTAATTAAAATTTGTAGATAAAAAAAAACTCCCCTTGCTTGGCCCACCCACAGTATAACATCTCCTTTACTGGGCCCCACAGTATATTATCACCTGTTCTGGCTCCCTCACAGTATAATACGCCAAAACATATTTCTCTCTTCTTTTTTGGCCCTCACACAGTATACTGCCCCCTACAAGGTAAGATGTTAGACTTAGACTTGATCCAAATTTTTGTCACCCATGAAGCACTATTATTCTCTGGGGTCTCCTCAGATCCTAGGGTATAATAAGGGGAGGCCTGGAGGAGGTTTGGAAAAATAACAAACCCTTATACTCACCTTGCCTCACCTCTCCTGGGTATCTTCATGGTAATTCATGGGATCGCCATCTCTTCATAAAGATGGTTGGCACATCAGAAACCTTCAATAAATTCGGCACAGTGAAGTTGGTTCAAATCTGACCTTAACCAGCTTTATTCTTCAGTTTTCACCACAAAACAGCATGTACATCACCGTACAAAATAAATCCTCAGCCGACTGGCTACTGACTAACACATTCACTATGAGACCCTGGGCCTACTACCCAGGATATCCACAAACACAGTGGTTCTCACCAACTCATGTGGTTCTGGCTCCCACAGGCCCTGGCACAGCCAGTTTCCCCAAACAGGGAGCATTATGGAATAGGTTAACATCTTACTTGTAGAACCCTTCCACCTGCCTGCCAATTAACAACCCATTTTTCAGAGACTTTTCTTTTCCACCCTGCTTTCCTCCGGGGGTGAAATATACATTTTCTATACCTCCAGCAGTCACACTGCCACATGATTATATACCGTATATTGTAGTAATTTAAAGAGAAGAATCATGGATGGTGTGTATGTGTCGCCAAGGATCCTTGCCTCGAAAAAGTAGATCCAGGATTTAGGAGTGACCACAGACCTTGTGGGGAGATCGCTCCCATACTTCATCCAAGGTTTTCTTCTTACTTGCTCTAATGAAAGTGATTGAACAGAGCAAGTGTGTGGTGTGTGTGTCTCTGAGAGTAGGAGACTGGAAGTAGAACCTTGCTCGGGATTTTGCCCAGACTGAACAAGCACCTGACAAAGTCTGCTACTATGTCCCAACCAAGCTGGTGAGATCAACTGATTTGTTTTGGACATTTTGCTTGAATTAAGGATTATTTGTTGCTACATGATTGTTTGTTGCCAATTTGCTGAAAGAAGCTGCTTAAGTTTGTCTACTGTTTCTCTTTTGGATGAAATAAATAGAAGTGTTATGGAATTACCTGTTGAGCAATTCCCCAAAGGTAGCTGCTGAAACCAGGAAGGAAGAGAACAATAGAGAGAGTGAACCCTAGGCTGAACCCCCCCTGTCCCTGCCTACTTGCCTGAACTGTCCTAGACGACAGACAACAACTGGGTGGCAATCCCTTCTTAAGATAAGTGTACACAGAAAAGGATAAGACAAACAACAGAGAAGCAGAGTCAGCAAGCCGAGGTCAAACCAGGGAGACAAAGCATTACAAAATCGTAATCCATAAGAGTAGTCAGAGGGTAAGCCAGAGGTCAGGAATATGAATACAGGTAACAAAACAAGAGAAGCGCTTAGCAAGGGACAAGACTTAATATCCAGCAAACATTTGTGAGCAGATCACCTGTTTATAGGAAGTCCAGCATCCGCCCCAGACTTGATTGGTAGACAGGCTGTTTATCACACAGGTAAGGCTAAGATTAACTATTTGCGAAGCGGAAGGAAACAAAAGGTGTAGGAGATGGGTGTGGTAGAAAATCAATTACAGAAAAGAGGTAATAGAGCAGTGTTCAGACAGAGCAATAAGAACCCTAAGCAAGGAATCAAAACTGAACACGCCTCTTGCGCCGCAGCGTGCGAGCGGATGGCGCAGAAGTTTGAACAGGTCCGGACGTAACAAGAAGCCTTTACTTGTTAAGAAACTTGGGCCTGTGTTTCTGTTTACCAAACACCCATACTACCACTGGGCTAAACCCCGACAAAACCCCAGAGTGAATTTCTCAAAAGTTCGATTCGGCAGTTCGATTCGAAGTTCCAAAAAAAATTTGCTTCGATCCGAATTACTTTGCGGCGAATAAACAGCTATTTCCGGGCTACAGAGAGCCAGGGTGGGTGGCAAAATGCCGGAAGCCCTTGGATGCCGCGGTCATGTGTGTGTGGGTCTCTCTCTCTCTCTCTCTCTCTCTCTCTCTCTCTCTCTCTCTCTTTCTCTTTCTTTCTTCAGCACGGACAACTTTTATTCATGTGGAAGGATTTGCTAACAAGCAAAGACACGCCTACCCAATCACATCACTAGAGATTATCTTGTGACCGTCTGATGTCACAAAGGTCCCTACTAAATATTAGTTACCACGAAGCATCAGGAAATCCGGAATCGTGGAGAATCGAAGATTTCCTGAAATTCGGATCGAATTCCACTTCTGCAGAATCGATTCGCCCATCTCTACCCGTAACCGTCACTATCAAGAATTTGCTGTAGGGAGGGGGTAGTTGCAAAAGTTTTCACCGGGGCCCACAAGACTTTAGTTACGCCACTGCCCGCACCCACTCCTGCAGGAGAGCTTTTCACGTGATATGTTCTTTTTTTGTTCAGAATTATGGTATTAATCTGCTTGTTATGGATGCTACAACTGTGGATTTGTTTCAAGTCTTCACCTATACTAAGGAGAATGAGAAGAGGATTTTACATGAACTGCATGGTGACACAGTCTTCTCTAATACACCATCTCGATTGAAACTTAAGCGGAATTATGAACTGGAGTCCAGGAGGTAGTCACTTTAAGATACATCTTCTGACCCTGGGTGAATACTATATATCTCATAAGATTCCCAAAGGCATAAAGTCCTGTATCAGGCCAAATCTATTTTTACAGGATATGACTTTTTGGGCATATCTAAGAAGCATCTAATCCATTGAATATTTATTATTTTCTCCAACTACTTTAAACCACTGCCATAGTGCTGTAGATGCTGTTGGCAGACTAAAAACGATACCTTTCTTATGTTTCAGAGCCCCAGGGATGCATAGAAAAAAGCACTTTTAGTCTTTATTCAAATGAAGATCTTGGAGCACGGGGGGAGTTTTCTTCTATTACTGAGCACTGCTGCATCATCATTAAACACACCTATCCTGCATTCAGTGTGAGGATCAAATCACACTGCCCAACTGCCCCGGAAACGAGCTGAATCCAGGATGCCATACTCTGATGCCCAGGGTCATCGCTGAGGTCTCTGAATAGGCATCAGCGGTGACATGGACACACCAAGTGTCATGATGTCATGACACTTGACATGCCCATGTGACCACTGGTGGCCCAATCACAGGCCTCAAAGATGACCCCAGATGAATGACATCAGAGAGGAGTGCCAGACACTGGCATGGAGAAAGGTACGGATCACTGGCACCGTGAGGAAGCCCAGAAGAGGTAATGGAAGGGAGTATAAGTTTTTTTGTGTTTTTTTCATTTTTGTCACCTCCCCTGGGCCTCCAGCTATTATAGTCTGGGGTCTAAATAGACTCCAGAGTATAATAAATTCCCTTCTGGTTCTATCCGAACAGTTCAGACCAAATCAGGGGATCACTTCGTACGAACACAGGGCAAAACAAATCTTCTTGAGTTCACCCATCTTTAATCCTGCCCATCTATCGGTCCTCTTGTTCAGACATTAGTACCTATAGGATTTGTTGATCTTGGAAGGGTAAGGCGGGGTAGAGAAAAATTTTCAATTCTTCAGACCTAAGAATATAATAGGTGGAGACCCAGGGGAGGTGTAAAACAAATAACAAACATTTATACTCAGCTTCCCTTACCTCTTCTGGGCCTCTTTGCGGCACTCTCTTTCAATCCTCTGCTGTCCTCTTCCATCTCCCTGTGTTACGTCATGTGCCCAGGGTCACCACTGAAACCTGTGATTGGGCCTCAATGGTCACATGGGGTGTGCTAAGCATCATGAAATCATGTTTGGACTGCAATGGCAAGTTCGGATAGAAACAAACCAAAGAGTCATCCAAACCTGAGACAAAGCAATTCTTCAAAGTTTTACCCATCTCTAATAAGGAAGTTGCATTAAAACTGTCACATGCTTTTCCTCTCTTCCTCTCATGCAGTTGCCCATAAAGCAAGTGAAAATAGATTCAAGCCATCTCCCAGTATCACTTGCAGTTATTGAAGGATCCCTAGGTTAAGTATAAAGGAACCAATGGCAAGAAGGAAACTTGTGCATTGGGTTTATTAATATGGAAATAATTGACATCATGATTACATTACAGTTCTCACCTGAATGAGATGCTGATATTATTTGTGTTCTCACAGAATTCTTCAGGATACAAATTTCTGCTAATAGTGATCTAATAGCCAGCAGCAATTTGATCACTATCACGTGTTATCTGAATACACATGTGATCTGAATAATACATATCACAAGAAGCTATCAAAGGTTCCCCCAGTCCCAGGAAATACTAAAAGTTAGAGGGTATCTGATTTTGGAAATAGTATTCCATCTATAATCACACAGGCAGCCTAAAGTAGATACAAGTACATAGGAGACTTTTCTTACATTTGTAAGCTGTGAGATATGCAGAATGTACAGCCCAGTGCACAGAGAACTCAGTTTGCAGACTTCTGTAGAGGCTGTGACAGAATACAACTCTTCCCCTCTGCATTCATTGTGTGAAGAGACCATTTCCTCCTCCTTTCACTGAGAAAACGTCTTTCTATTTAATGGTATCTATGGATCGGACTTCTTTAGTAACAGGGAGTGCACTGTAAATTAGCTAGAAGGGAAACAACTAGTAGCAGGAACCTTTAAAGAGGTTTTTCCAGGCAGAAAGAAACAATATTTTTAAAGTGCATCACGTTTTAGTCTAGGCTCATGTTATCGGAACTGGTTTCAATATTCTGATTGTTAAGTGATGCCAAATTATAGAATATTTTTTTATATGTGAACTCACAGAAATGACCAGTCAAACACAGGAAGTGTGTTTAAGGCTATTTCCCTTTATTTGGCGTACAACACAAATATTTATATTAATCAAAAGTAGACGTGGCTAAAACATAAGATTGTGCCCAGCAACATACATCATATAATCATGATTGGTTGTTGGTTATCTATCCCCCCTCTCAGTGCTTAACTGCAAGCTAGCATTTTATTTCACTGTTTTGCATTGTCTGGCATGTTGCAGAACTAAATGCAGACATTATTGCAACATGGTATCTTTCCATAAGCTTGAAGATAAAATATATTTCTCCATCTTAAAGATGTTAGACAGCATATTTCTATAATAGTCACACATGCTCTATTAAATGAGGCTACGTTGTCTGAAAAATTAGTGACCATTTAAATAATAAGATAAATATAAAAATAGTAAAATAACGCTAAAAAAATAAAAATCATACTATTCCCACTTGCCTACACTTTTTGGACACATTTTACATAGATGTAATGCAACCATATAATAAGCGCGTCAGATAAACTAATATTATCTAACTTTTAGACAAAAGTGCAAAGTTAGTGCAAAAGTTAGACTAGACAGTCTTAAACTACATCAGATTTTCCAAAGTGTCTTATGCTGTTTGAAAATATGGCACTCTTTTAGACTGTCTAGTCTAATTTTACACCACTTAGTAGTTGGCTTACTTTCTGAAAAAAAAAAAATTGTAAACATTTTGGTGCATTTTTTGGCGCAGTGTGTTATGTATTAATTTCCTCCCCCTTTTCTACAAACCAAGACCACCTGGAACAAGGTGCTGAAACTGTTAGAAAGTATCTAAAACACATAAAAAATTGACATGACATTTACACCAGTTTTTTAGTATACGTTATGCTAGGATTCTTATGTATTTTTATTATTTTATATCCCACATTGTGTGCATGACGCAGATTATATGTTATATCAAATCCACACAATTTATTAAATGTCAAATTTTTATATCCCTATACATGCCCCATCTTACCTTATGTCAGCAATAAAAATTTACAGATATTTCAGAACTAAAGGTAGGAGCCATATGAGACAAAAAATATAGTCTTATCTACTGTATATTGTATGTTTGGGACTTGGGAATTTGTTTGGGTGAAATAATTAAATTAACAAAGAAGGAACGATTGAAAAGAATCTGTTTTGCTACCTCATTAAAGGTAATCTTTCAGAAGATTTCACCTTACCAAACCACGGTACTCCCAGCATTTGGTAGTGCACATGTAAACACATACATACTGTACATGTATATATTCCTTTTAATGCTCTTGATCACACTGAAAAATAATTTTTTTTACTGCTATGCAAATTAGGTACAAGTGCCATGGAGTGCAGTGTTCACCAAAATCAGAGCATCTGCCAGGCCTCCTAATTTACATGGCGATAAAAAGATCCTAGGAAGCCTGCATATTTACAAATGCCCTGCTAAACTATTTTCAGTGTTTGGTAAGACACTTATAGGGCACATGTCCATTTTTGACAGACTTCCTTCAACCACTTCAGTACTGGGCCAATTTCTGGTTCAGGACCAGACACAGTTTCGGGTTTTTTGTATGTGCAGTTTTGAGGGCTATAACATTTTTATCATTTGCGTTATTCAACTAATTTCTGCGTCTTTTTCGGAGACACATAGGGCTTTATTTTTATGTTGTTTTTATTTTTGCATGGTGTGGGAGGATAGGCTCTGTGGTAGCAGCAGTGGACCCAGACAGAGACAGACACAAAAAAGTCAGGTACAAACAGGATTTACCTGTAAAGGAATTGCCTGTTGAGCAATTCCCTAGTGCTGCTGCAGAACCCTGGGGAGAGGGGCACAACAAGACAGTGAGCCCTAAAGCTGAATCCCCCTACTGGCCCTGCCTCTTGCCTGACTGTCCTAGGTGACAGCTGACAACTTGGAGCTGGTCCCTACTTTAAATAAGTGACAAAACAAAATGCAGACATGACAAACAACAACAAAAGGGAGGTCAGCTAGCCAAGGGGTCGGTAACAGTCGAGCAATGCAGTACAGAATCACAATCCAAGAGAATAGTCAAAGTCAAAGTCAGAGGTCAGGAATAAGAATACAGGTAATAGCAGAAAAGGAGCTAGCAGGGACAAAGTAACAAGACAGAATCTCAATAGCAGCGCACATGTGTGAGCTGACGACCTGTTTATAGCAAGGCCAGGACCAGCCCCAGACTTGATTGGTAGACAGGCCGTCAATCACACAGGCAAGGCTAAGATTAACTGTTAGAGGAGCAGAGAGAAGCAAGGTGCAGGAGACGGGTGTGGCTGAAATTCAATTACATAGGAAAGTGTTCACAATGAGCATCAAGAACCTTAAGCAAGGAATCAAACTGAATACGCCTCCTGCGCCACAGTATGCGAGCGGAGGGTGGCGCAGTGATCCGAACAGACAGAAACGTTACATTACCCTGTACGTTTATTTTCCAAAATGGCAAAACAAAATAAGCCTTAACAGTCAGGCAAAACGATAACAGAAATCCTGCTTGTCTGAGCTATTAACTAAACAAAGAGGCCCTAACTATACGTGTGGCTTCTTTCAACCACATGGTCAACACACAGGGCAAAAACACAGGCAACAGTTCACACTGGACTCTCAGCAGTTGTCAGAGTGTTAGGACAGAACCCAGCTCCTCCTCTCTCCCCAGAAACTGCCCAGCACTGAGGTCTTGACAACCTTTTATAGGCCTTTAATGAGGTCCAGCTCCCACCTGTGCTCGAAGGCTCCTTCCTGATGTAGGACTGAAAATGGTTAACGGAAAGGCCTTCTAACAGCTGAGGTTTTGTTACAGATCTGTGTTGTAACCTCACTTACCATACATAAGTGAGGAATCTGGGGGAGAACTTTACCTGTCACCTTCTCACAAACCCACCCCTTTGTTCGAACCTATAGTGGCGAACACTTTTTGCCACCATACAGTGTGCCTTGGACAGAGCATCCACATTTCCTTGCAACCTACCAGATCAGTGCTCTACATTACATTTGAAATTTTGTAGGGTGAGGAACCATCTCATGACTCTGGCATTTCTCTCTTTGGCCTGAGACATCGATGTGAGAGGGGAGTAGTCGGTAACCAACCTAAAATGTCGGCCCAGCAAGTAATACCGTAGAGACTCTAGGGCCCATTTGATGGCCAAACATTCCCTTTCCACAATACTGTGATTCTTTCCTGCAGGTGTAAGTTTTCGACTCATGTATGTGACAAGATGTTCCTCACCTTCAACTACTTGGGAAAGAACTGCGCCTAACCCTACGTCAGAAATGTCAGTCTGTACCACAAACTCTTTTGCATAGTTGGGAGTGATCAAAACTGGTTGTTTACAGAGGACTGATTTTAACTCCTGAAATGCCCCCTCAGCCTCTTCACTCCACTTGATCAAGCCAGACTTTCCTCCCTTGGGAAGGTCAGTCAAGGGAGCTGCAATAGAGGCAAAATTGGGTATAAACCTCCGATAGTACCCCATAATTTCTAGGAAAGCCCTCACTTGTTTTTTACTCAAGGGACGGGGCCAACTCTGAATAGCCTCTAGTTAATTCACCTGGGGTTTTATTATCCCCCTTCCTATGGTGTACCCCAAATACCTGGGCTTCAAGGCCTAAAGCGCACTTCTTGGGGTTAGCCGTTAACCTGGCTGCTCGAAGGGAATCTAGTACAGCTTGGACATTCGGCAAGTGACTTTCCCAATCAGGACTGAAAATGACAATATAATCAAGATAGGCTGAAGCGTTCCTGCGATGTGGCTTAAGGATTTTGTCCATCAATCGCTGGAAGGTTGCGGGAGCACCATGTAACCCAAAAGGCTAAGTCACGTACTGAAACAGACCATCTGGGGTGGAAAACGCTGTTTTTTTCTCTAGCACTCTGAGAGGTACTGGTGCATCTCAATAAATTAGGATATCTTTGAAACGTTTATTTCTTTCAGTAATTAAATTAAAAAAGTGACCTCCTATATTTTCTAGATTCTTTACACACAGAGTGTTCTATTTCAAGTGTTTTATTTCTTTAAATGTTGATTATGGATTACAGCTAATGAAAACCCAAATCTAAGAAAATTTGAATATTGTAAAAAAGTTCAGTATTGTAAATTCAGTTTGTCACCTGCTAAGGTTTTCTAAGCCATTAAATGGTCCCTCAGTCTGGTTCAGTAGGACACACAATCATGGAAGACTGCTGACTATGAATTGAATTACTGAAATGAATGTATGTTTCAAAAATATTCTAGTTTATTGAGATGCACCTGTACCTGCCAGTGCCCTTTTGTTAAATCAAGAGTAGAGAAATACCTGGCAGTTCCCAACCTTTCATCTACTCTTGGTATTGGGTAGGCATCAAACTTGGACATTTAATTTAATTTATGAAAGTCATTGCAAAACCTGATTGTACCATCAGGTTTGGGAATCAGGACAATTGGATTTGACCATGCACTCTTAGACTCTTCAATTACCCCAAGGGCTAACATATTGTTGACCTCTTTGGTTATAGCCTGTCTACGAGCTTCAGGTACTCGGTATGGCTTCACATTGACTTGTACCTGTCATGCTCTATCAAATTGGTATACCTGGGTGACTCCGAAAATACCTCAGTATTTCTCTGTACCAATTCTTTTGTTTCCTGTGCTTGTACTCTAGATAGGGTCTCAGCTATTTGTACCTCAGGCAAGTTCTTACCAAGTACGCCCCCTGCTTTAGCAGAAACGGCTCTAGGGGTACTTATAGCAGACAAGGATTCTCTGTCTTTTCAGAGTTTTAACAAATTCATTTTGATATATCTGTTCGGGCTTTCTCCTGCCACTTGGCTAGAAATTTATTTTCTACTGTGGGCACGAGCACTAACACCCGATCACCTGGGTTAAAGGTTCTGAGCTTAGCCTTCCTGTTATAAATGCAGCCTTGAGCCAACTGGGCTTGCACCATATGCTTTCACAATTGGCATTACCGCCGTAATTCGGTCTTGCATTTGGGTAATGTGCTTAATAACGCTACGGTAAGGAGTTTGTTCCTGTTCCCAAGTTTCTTTAGCAATATCTAAGAGCCCCTGTGGGTGTCTACCATACATTAATTTTAATGAAGAGAAACCTGTGGAGGACTGGGGTACCTCTCGGATTGCAAACATGAGATATGGCAGTAAACAATCCCAATCCTTGCCATCTTTGCTAACCACCCTTTTTAACATTCCCTTAAGGGTTTTATTAAACCGCTCGACCAGACCGTCTGTCTGGGGGGTGATATACTGAGGTTCTCAGATGTTTGATGGGGGGGGGGGGTCTGATTTTCCCTGTAACTGAGGCTGATACATTTAACCCCAGTTGCAGGAAGAATACAGCCTCCTGCCCATAAATACAGAGCTGATCTGGGTCTTGTAGGACCCAGCAGCTCTAACAGACTCTGATTCCAGCTGATCACGTGACTGTTGGGTCAGAGGGGAGCCGTATCATGGCGTTACTGCCAGCTCCCCATTTCTGCAGCTGCACATTTACGGTCACAGCAGACGCACTTCTTGCAAATTTCAACACGCAAAAAGTTTTTTTTCTTGCTTGGAAGTCACTATGTTATAATTCTGAAAGGTTAAAGACAACTACAGATGTAACCAGGATTAACATGACTTTTAACGCATTAAGTAATTTGTTGCTAATCACTTTAACTAGACTTTTTCCATTGCTTTCAATTGCGTTTTTTGTGAGTTATCATGGTGCAGCGAGTCGTCAGATTCAAGTTGAAGATGGCTACATCCTCTTTACAGGATTTTACATTTAATCTATTAAATTAAAACACTGATAGAATATTGTGATATCTTAAACAGTTGTGCCAACCAACAAATTCCCCCTGCTATATTGATGAACACATTTTTATTACTCCAGTATTTATTTTTATATCAAATTTCAATGTTTATCAAATGCAATTATTATGATCCATTATTATTACATATTATTATTATAGTAGCTTGAACAAGATCGACTTTTCCTTTTTTTTTTGTTTGCTCACAAGAAAATGTATCTCAGAAAGCATCAGAAGTCCTAAATTTATTAAAATAAAATACAAAATAAATAATGATAAACTTTATTTCCCACACTCCAGATTCCAAGATTGCAGAGACACGTTCAATATTTTATAAATAATTGATATTTGCTCGCAATAGCACTTTGTAATTTTAGTCATAAATGCTTCCATTTTAATTCAATGGATGAAAAACTCAGCAACCAAATAAACTACCCTGCAGTGGATCTATCATATATTATTGGAAGAGGTAATATTGCTCAGAGTGCTTAGCAGTCACGTATTTGATATGCATGCATAATTCTTATTTAATATATACATGTCCTAAAATATTTTTTATGCCATGTATAAACTGGATATGTGAGCTTGCTGTATTTATGTGCAGGTATTTGACTGCCTTGTTTTTGGCCGATAAAAATCCCAGCAATGTATCAAATATACTGTACCTGCTCCTTGCAATATACAGACAATATAGGATAGGTGAAGATTTTCAAACTAACATTTCTAGTAAGAAATAGGCGGTATTGCATGAATTCCCCTGGACTCCACGTTTATTTTTGGGGTGTGGACTATTTATTTATTTACCTTGGATTTTGGATCAGGAATTCATGGCTGAGCACCCACTGTTTCATGGTGCTTCTGTGGACTGTCTATGTTTATTTTTTATAATTTCTAGTAGAAATTAGCAAATCAGTTCGGCACAAACTGGTTTCAACCAGATTTTTCCAAAAGTGCATCTTTTTAATGAAACCAAAAGTTTTGCGATTCGTCACAGACTAATTAAAATAGACAACGCTACATGTTACACAAGGTACAAGAGCAAAAGAGGAGGATTAGATGGTCTCTGTGACCTAGACCAATCATGAGTGTCGGAGAGGTTACAGTGCTGATGTCATATCGAGGATGCTGTAGAGGAAGACACAGAGCCATTTTGTGATACAGGAAGCTTGGAAAAGACGTGTTATCACTGAGTGATCCAAAGCAATTGTTGTTAATACATTGCTACTGCAAAAACACCACAAATATTGCAATAGTACTACAGAATTATGAGAGGAAAACTCTGGAGCATAGTTTACTTAGATTTGATCAATTCTAGAAAGATAACTGGAAAATCATATTAGTGAGGCTTCAATTCTTTTTAAGTAGTCATGGCCTAATCTGTTTATGGATTTGAAGGTCATCAAGCAAACTTTAAAAGTAATTCTCCATTTTACAGACAGCCAGTGCAGTGAGCGGAGGATTGGGGTTATGTGAGTGTGTCAGGGTTGTTTGGGTATTAACCTTGCTGCAGCATTTTGGACTAGCTGAAGGCGATGTATTTCTTTATCTGGAAGACCTACATATATGGTATTACAGTAGTCCAGACATGAAATTATGAAGGAATGGATTAGCATGGATAATGGATAGCATCTTCTGTTGGAATAAGGTGTTTGATTATTGCAACTTGAAAGGCTAACGTAGCTTCAGTTTTCTGGTAGCCTGCATATTACCCCAGAATGGCAGGCATGAGACACTGCTGGAAAGCCTGAAATAAATAACAGTAGAATTAACCCCTTCCCGACATATGCTGGAAAGCCTGAAAGAAATAAAAGCAGCATTAACCCCTTCCTGATATCCGCCATACCATTACGGTAGATGCTGGGTGTTTAAAAATGGTGGACAGTCAAGAGCTGACTTTTAAATTGGCCCCCAAAGAAAAAAATGCCCTACCTGTGTTGCCCCTGCTGCCCCTGTCCATTCTTTATCCGGTACTGCTTCTGTGCAGTGAGATTGCAGTTGTCATGGCAGCCTGGAGCCTTGTAAAGGCTCTCCGGCCTGTCTTAGCTATATGCTTATTGAGGCTTGCTTGTGGCAGGCCTCAATAGATATATAGCGGTATCCTCATATCCAAAGATCACATGTTCAAGCTCCCTAGGGGGCTTTAAAACAAATTTTAAAAAGTTTTTCAAACTATAAACAAATTATTCATTCCCATGTCCTAAAATGCTCAGTCTACAAACTTAAACAAATATTTTTCCAATATGGCACTTGCTGTAGTGGGAAAAAAAATAAAAATGGCCAAATTGCCGTTTGTTCACCATTTCAAAGTGGCAGACATTTCCCAAAATGGTATAAAGAAAAAGTACATCTGTGTTCACCAAAACAAAACGCCTTAAACATCCCCATTGATGGAAATATAAAAAAAAAATTCCAGGTCAGAATTTTTTTAAGGGCTGAAAATGTAAACAAAACTAAATTTTGTGTCGCTATAATCATACAGACCCACAGAATACAGGTGACATCTTACTTTGGCTGCACACTGAACGCAGTAAAAATGAAGCCAGTAAGAAACTCCCACAAAGGCAGTTTTTCTCCATCCCATTCTGAAATTTTTTTCCGGCTTCCCAGTACATCATATGGAATATTAAATGATACCATTACAAAGTCCAATTTGTTTTTCAAAAATTAAGCCGCCATACAGCTCTGTGAATGGGCAAAATAAATCAGTTTTGGCCTAGGGGATGTATGGAATAAAAAATTTAAATCGAAAAATGGCTGCAGTGGGAAGGGTTAAAGGAGATACTTCTAGTATTGCATGGTTTCCCAGCTCTGTCACCTAGTGTCACTTATGCTGCTGGAAGCATAGACAGTTATATAGATGGATCCATTCCTTAAATTGATGTGTTAATCAAATTATTTTTATATGTGCTTTAAAGAACATATTCCAGTTTCATGTAAATAAAGGTTAAACTATGAAGTTAGGATGCTCCCATACACATTAGATAGTCAGTCAGCCTGCAGGTTTGATGGTAAAATAGTGCAGCAACCAACTTTTATTATGAAATTATACTGTATATGAGATATGACTGGGGATAGCACAACCTTACTAGGTGAGGTTACCCTGTAGCCCCCCATCAATTATATTTGCACATTGGTACACAAGGAAGTTTCATGTGCCTCTTTGTCCTGGGATGGTGGGATGTGAGACTGAATGTTGCTGTAACATACTCTGCTCTATACCAGAAGCATACAAAGATCAGGAGAAGCAAACCAGTAGAACAGAAGAAGCAAGGCAATAATGTATTAAATAAGAGTACTCTTATTTACTATTAACCCACACAAATGAGTAATATGTTTCATTTATAACAGAAGGTATGATGTTGTGACCGATTTCATTTAACGTGGATCCTAATGGTATAAAAGATGAACCGATTTACTTGTAATTAGAGATGGGCGAATCAGTTCATAATAAACTGGGTTCGTTCCAAATATTCCAAATTGTTAATCTTTCAACAAAACCGAACAAATGGTGATTTGCTTCGATGAACAAAAATGACGGTTCTACGAGAAAATGGCCTCCACAATGTGTTAGACCAGGAAATACAGAGCAGACAATGTCATGAGTGCAGTGACTCACGTTACATCACGTGATAGCAACATACAACAACCTCTTAGCCAATAGACAGTGGTAGGTGGACCTTACAGTGCTGATGTCACATAGAGTATATAAGGTTGTACATTTGCTTTCACCTTCAATTGCTAGAAATGGTAGACATGCAAATACATCTGTGCTCTATCTCACTGTATCTCATAGCTATTAGCTAGGCCAGGGGTGTCAAACTCAAATACAAAGTGGGCCAAAATTAAAAACTTAGACAAAATCACGGGCCAGCCTTGATATTTATTGTAAAAATATGTACAATTTAGGAAGTTTTTTCCTTCTCATCAGATATAACGATGAACCTTTTCATATGGAAACAAACTTAAGTTTTGCTTAAACACAGAATCTGGAACAAGCAAAGCTTAATACAGTTTACTACACTCTGATCTACTCTACTAGACACTCTAGTAGACATTTGGTATGTTCTTGCAAGCCAAATATAATTACACTGCGGGCCAGATTTGGCCAGCGGGCCAGAGCTTGACACAGTCACAAGTAAGAAAATTGAACAATAGTTATAGGAGAACTTAGAGAATCAAGCAATAATTATACACAGGCAAACTAGTAGGGCTGGGCTAGAATAGAATTGAATAGACAGACGTAGATAGGACAGGTTCAGTGAGTCTGCTGCAAACATTTAACCTTTTCATTGCCAGCTAATAATCTATATTGTCTGACAGTACTTGCAATAGAACAATTTCATGTTTATACACATTCTTTAAACATACTTTTGTATTGAAGACAATCCTGTTAGTGAAAAATGTTTTGTTAAGGACTTTTTTGGGCAAGAGTTAACATATTTTCATTAAGGAGTATTGTTCTTAATCTGAACAAAATATTTTATGCGTTTCTCTGTATGCATAATTGCACTGCTCACATGTAATTCTAGATATACGTCACACACAGTAATACAGTAGTAGTGGTGGGCGTGGTACTACTTGTGTATCCTTATTCGCTAATGTAAAAAAAGAATCTGTTATTTCACCGTTTTTTTGTTTGGTTAATAATTAAGCACTGTCTGTGTGCATTAAAAAAACGAGTGGAAAAAAACAGGGCATGTAACAGACAAAGGGAGGGAAGGAGGAAACTTATGCCAGTACTACTACTACTAACAATAAGAATGTGGGTGGCAGAGGTTTTGGTGGCACTGCTAGTAGCCGCAGGATTGTTGTACTTCCTGAGAATGTTGTTGAAGTTTATTGTTTATTTTGCTGGCTCTTCTCAGTCACTGGAGAATATTGTATCCAAGAGCATCATCAGTGATTGTATATCTTACAGGAAACCCTTACATTCATGCAATGAGGGCTGGAAAAGGAGGAATAGTTTTCCACCTCTTAGTCAACGATATCATCCTGTGTTAATGGAGGAGGATGAGGATCTGGGTCAGGGTTATTATGGTAGAGGAGCTGGGACTCGTAGACTAGAAGAGGAGGAGGACTCTCCCTTGGTTGTACAGGGGGTCCTTGACATATCACAGGCACAGCCAGGGGAGGAGGCTGACTCTTATCTGTTTCAAGAAGAAGATTATGACAATGATCGTGTTTGCCAAGAACACCAACCATGGCAAGCCCTTGGGTTCGCGATATGCCGGCAAGCATGGCAGGTTCTATGCTTCACTGCTTACACAGCGACAAGCATATTATTAGCATCAAGCAGAAGGATTATTACTGGATGGCAGAGCTCTTAGACACTTGCTATAAAGACAAAACAAGGGAAATCTTTCATGCTTCCCAAAGGGAAGAAAATTTTGAATATTATCAGGATAGGCTATATACCCAGCTGCAGTGTTTAGAGAGAGTACTGCAACTGCCAGTTGCATGTCCATGTGTAACCAAATGGCCTCTGTCCTTTCCCAATCCACCTCCTTTGCCAGTGCCACAAGTGTCAGGAGGAGTAAAAACCTTGCAGCACAGGAGCGACAACCGGCATCTGACATCCATCAGCTGCACCAGCAGGTACAGTCAAACCTAGAGTGCACCTAAAGTCCAGCAGATAACTTGGAATTCTCGGCCAATAGATTAGAGCAGTAGAAGGAGCTGGCCTAGTTTGCCATGGGAGTTTTATCTTGTCCGGTCTCAAGTGTTATGGTCAAGAATGTGTTCAGTGCTGCAGGTGGCGTAGCACTTAAAATGATGAAACTGTCCACAGGTAGCATGGAAAAAAATTACTTTTATCAAAATGAATCAGGCATGGATCCGTGAGGACTTTCAAACACCTCCTGCTGATGCCTCCGAATAGTGGTGTCACTCCCTCAACATCTTCCATTTACTGTACTGCTTCTGCTACTCCTAAATAGCTACCACCCCTGCCACCACTCAGGCAGACATGTCCTGTGGCCTGGTCTATCATATTATTATTATTATTATTATTATTATTATTATTTTTATCATCATTATTATTAATATTTATTTATGTTTAGACCACCATTAATTCTATGGTGCTCTACATTTGAGGGTTTACATACATAATTAACAATACCTAAAATACACACAAAAAAAGTACAAAAATAAGAGTCACCAAATGGAACATTGGGATAGAGGGCCCTGCTGGCAAGGGTTTGCAATCTATGAGGGAAAAGGGATGGAGACAGTAGGTGAGGGTATATTATGCACTGCCACACATGTTGCCACAGATGCCTAGTGCCTACCAACATTTAGGCAGACATGTCCTGTGGCCTGGTCCACCTTCACATTCCACTATACCATACTGTTGGTGCCACTACCACAGTGTTGGTATATACAGTGCTGGCCAAAAGTATTGGCACCCCTGCAATTCTGTCAGATAATACTCAATTTCTTCCAGAAAATGATTGCAATCACAAATGCTTTGGTAATAATATCTTCATTTATTTTGCTTGCAATGAAAAAACACAAAAGAGAATGAAAAAAAAGTCAAATCATTGATCATTTTACACAAAACTCCAAAAATGGGCCGGACAAAAGTATTGGCACCCTCAGCCTAATACTTGGTAGCACAACCTTCAGACAAAATAACTGCGAACAACCGTTTCTGGTATCCATCAATGAGTTTCTTACAATGCTCTGTTGGAATTTTAGACCATTCTTCTTTGGCAAATTTCTCCAGGTCCCTGGGATTTGAAGGGTGCCTTCTCCAAACTGCCATTTTGAGATCTCTCCACAGGTGTTCTATGGGATTCAGGTCTGGACTCATTGCTGGCCACTTTAGAAGTCTCCAGTGCTTTCTCTCAAACCATTTTCTACTGCTTTTTGAAGTGTGTTTTGGGTCATTGTCCTGCTGGAAGACCCATGACCTCTGAGGGAGACCCAGCTTTCTCACACTGGGTCCTACATTATGCTGCAAAATTTGTTGGTAGTCTTCAGACTTCATAATGCCATGCACATGTTCAAGCAGTCCAGTGCCAGAGGCAGCAAAGCAACCCCAAAACATCAGGGAACCTCCGCCATGTTTGACTGTAGGGACCGTGTTCTTTTCTTTGAAGGCCTCTTTTTTTTTCCTGTAAACTCTATGTTGATGCCTTTTCCCAAAAAGCTCTACTTTTGTCTCATCTGACCAGAGAACATTCTTCCAAAAAGTTTTTGGCTTTCTCAGGTAAGTTTTGGCAAACTCCAGCCTGGCTTTTTTATGTCTCTGGGTCAGAAGTGGGGTCTTCCTGGGTATCCTACCATAGAGTCCCTTTTCATTCAGACGCTGACGGATAGTACGGGTTGACACTGTTGTACCCTCGGACTGCAGGGCAGCTAGAACTTGTTTGGATGTTAGTCGAGGTTCTTTAGCCACCATCCGCACAATCTTTCGTTGAAATCTCTCGTCAATTTTTCTTTTCCGTACACATCTAGGGAGGTTAGCCACAGTGCCATGGGCTTTAAACTTCTTGATGACACTGCGCACGGTAGACACAGGAACATTCAGATCTTTGGAGATGGACTTGTAGCCTTGAGATTGCTCATGCTTCCTCACAATTTTGCTTCTCAATTCCTCAGACAGTTCTTTGGTCTTCTTTCTTTTCTCCATGCTCAATGTGGTACACACAAGGACACAGGACAGAGGTTGAGTCAACTTTAATCCATTTCAACTGGCTGCAAGTGTGATTTAGTTATTGCCACCACCTGTTATGTGCCACAGGTAAGTAACAGGTGCTGTTAATTACACAAATTAGAGAAGCGCATCACATGATTTTTCAAAGGGTGCCAATACTTTTGTCCACCCCCTTTTTTATGTTTGGTGTGGAATTATATCCAATTTGGCTTTTTGACAATTCTTTTTGTGGTTTTCCATTGAAGACAAATTAAATGAAGATATTATTACCAAAGCATTCGTGATTGCAATCATTTTCTGGAAGAAATTGAGTATTATCTGACAGAATTGCAGGGGTGCCAATACTTTTGGCCAGCACTGTATAAACAATTTTGATCACGGGATAATGTTTGGTGGTTTTTTTTTTTTTTAAAGTCAATTCTTCATCACTTTTCAAGTGGCTCACAACCAAATTTGTCTTCCAAATAACAATAAGCGGCACATGAAGCACTTACAAGTCATTTAAATGGCTAAATTTTCTATAAAACCATTGCTTTCTGCAATATATAGAGATGAGCGAATCGCCACGATTCCGGATTTCCTCACGCATTTTTTAAATTTTTTTTTTAAAATGGCCGCCACACATGTTAGGACAAGGGGGAAGGGACTCTGGGAGCGCGGGATCACCCACAATGCCAAGCGTGCAGCTAATCAGCAGCCAGCAGGACCTGTGATGTCACAGCCCTATAAAAACCCTCGGCCATTTTAGGTACAGTCATTCCACATCGCTCTTACTGTAGGGACAGACATTGGCAGGAGCTAGGGAAAGACTTGGAAAACAGATGGAAGTTCATGGAAAGAGGATTACAAAGTGTATGGGAAGGATAGGGAGGCATTGAGAGAAGAATTTGGGGTGGTTGCAGGCTCATTTACAGCAAGAATTTGCAGCATAATTCATATTGCAGTACTCACTGCCGTTATACTGCCGCTCATTACTCATATTTGTGTCATTAAGGTGGAACACAACAAACCTTTTGCAGTGCAGTACAGCAAAAAAAAAGTGAAATATCATACACTAATATCACTAACGCATCTGTAAAAGAAGCCTTTTCAAAGGCGTTTATTATCGTCCAATAATATCTGCACTTATCTGTAATAAAGGCCGTGGGGAAAGACATAACGACCATATTCGCCATTTTGTTACCACTATAAAGTTGCAGGCAATATTTAAAAACAGTATTGGCAATAAAAAGTCAATAATTCTTAGCAGTTATCACTTATTTAAAGGTCTTTATTAGTGTCAAAACACAAAAGAACCATATTCGCCATTTTGTTACCAGTATAAAGTTGCTGGCCATTTATAAATAGTATTGTCAACAATTCAATAATTCTGAGCCACAAATCTCTGCCTTTATCACGCTTTTTTTTTTATTGTTCATTAGTGGGTGAAGAAATAAGGGGCATATTTGCCATTCTCTTCAAAGTAGAAAATAACAGGCCTTTTTCCCCTTTACAATTAAGTTTTTTTTATCAAACAGTATGTCAGACAGAGAAGCGAGAGGCCATGCACAGGGGAAGGCCACAGGCCTAAATGTTTCTGGCGCAGGCACAGGTCGCAGCAGAGTAAGGGGGCATGGCAGCAGGGGTCAGTTACAGAGGCCTGATCTCCCAGTGTCAGCTGGCGGTCTTGTCTGGACCAGCAACCCAACGGTTGTAGACTGGTTGTCATCCAATTCATCCCAAGTCACATCAGACACCCCCAGCCAAGAGTCGGTGGGTTCGTCAGACACAACCCTTAGTTGGCATGGCCCGGCAGCAGGCCCTGTGCCCTCACCTGTCCTCAACCTGCCTCTGTCCTTTTCTGTTCCCTCAGCTAGAGAACTACTCTATGCTGTGGGCTCAGATCCACTGTACAGTGAGAAGGAAGTACTAGAGGACAGTCAGCAGCTACTGCTCAGCCAAGATGTGGAGGAGACATCCGCCACTTCCTGCGGTAGGCGGGCAAGTAGTGATGAGGAGAGTGGCATGGGAGCTGGTGTTGAGGAGGACATCAGTGACTTGCAGACAGTAGTGGATGACGATGTAGCCGATCGTAATTGGGAGCCGGGTGACGAAGGGGCCTCATCGTCATCAGAAGAGGGTTTCACCTTGCACATGAAGCTGTGGGGGGTGTCAGCAGGGTGGCAGTAGTGTGAGGTCGGGAGCTAAACGTGCCCGGGGTAGACCACCCGCTTCGGAGCAGCCTACCTGCCCGGAAAGCAGTGGTGCAGGGATTCACGGAGGCAGTGGCGGTAGCAGTCAGTTATTGCAGAGTGTTGGGGATAAAATCACCTACTCAGCGGTGTGGCAGTTTTTTGTAAAGCTGCCAGGGGAGGTGAACATGGCCATATGTTCAATCTGTGGGGAGAAGGTGAAGCGTGGCCAGGGTGCCAATGTTGGCACCACAGCCCTGCGCTAACATATGCAGCATCACCATAAAGTGGCCTGGGAGAGCCGTGGCTTCAATATGGTGGTCCAGCCTGTCCCAGCAACCGCTGCAGCACCCAGTGGCACGCAACCCATTTCAGGCAGTCAAGGCTCCACCACCTCAGCTGAAGGAAGCTGTGTGTCCTTCCCATCATCTGCTGGTCGTGATGCTCCTGCATCTCCTCCTAGTCAGTCATTGCGTCAGCAATAGATCACAGAAACTATATCTAAGAGACAACAGTATGCGTGCACTCATCCAACAGTGTAGAAGCTGAATGTGCTCCTGTCCAAGTTGCTGGTGCTGCAGTCACTCCCTTTCCACTTGGTGGACTCTGCATCTTTCAGAGAACTGATGGCTTGCGCCGAGCCGAGGTGGAGAGTCCCAAGCTGTAATTTCTTTGCCAAGAAGGCAGTACAAGCCCTGCACAAATATGTAGAAGAGAAGGTGGGCCAGTCCTTGAGCCTGTCGGTGTCTGCCAAAATGCCTGGTAGCGCCGATGTGTGGAGCTGTAATTACGGTCAAGAACTATATATGTCATATATGGCCCACTGGGTTAATGTGGTGCCTGCCCAGACACACCAGCAACTTGTACAGGTGACGCAGCTTCTGTCTCCGCGTTCTTATGCCGTTGGTCCTGCAACAATGTCCGCCTCAGCCTCCACTGCAGGAACAATTCCCAGTGGTGTACCCCGGGCACTTTTAGCTCCCAACCCCCACTGCTGCCACCCTGCTTACTGCCCCGCTGCCTCATGCGCAAGTTGCAACGCTCTTCTCCTGATGATGATGAAGCCCCTCCCAATTACGATCGGCTACATCGTCATCCACTACAGTCTGCAGTTCACTGATGTCCTCCTCAACACTAACTCCTATGCCACTCTCCTCATCACTACTTGCCCACCTACCGGAGATGTCTCCTCCAGATCTTAGCCGAGCAGTAGCTGCTGACTGTCCTCTACACTTACCCCGGTCCCATGGGTATTTTGCCTTGGGATAAGCTTGGACTCTGACCTATCCTTCAAGCCACACATCCAAACCCTCAACACCTCCTACCGCCTCCAACTCAAGAACATCCTTCGAATCTGCTCCTTCCTCACCCCAGAAACTACAAATATGCTAGTCCATGCCCTCATAATCTCCCACTTAGACTACTGTAACACCCTTCTCCATGGCCTCCCAGCAAATATTCTCGCCCCCCTCCAGTCCACCTTAAATTGCGCCGCTCGCTTAATACACCTCTCCCCCCGTTCTTCATCGGCCACTCCCCTCTGCTCTACACAACTGTCTCCAAGACTTCTCCCGTGCATCCCCCATACTCTGGAACTCATTACCAAGACACATAAGACTGACCCCACAATCACAAGCTTCAAGAAAGCCCTGAAGACTCACCTATTCAGGAAGGCCTACAACCCCCAATAACGCTACTGTCTCCATACCACCACCTTAACAGC
Source organism: Leptodactylus fallax (assembly GCA_947044405.1). Lineage (NCBI taxonomy): Eukaryota > Metazoa > Chordata > Amphibia > Anura > Leptodactylidae > Leptodactylus > Leptodactylus fallax. Next base: position 2,325,379 of record CAMRHE010000212.1, read on the forward strand.
CTCTACCCCTACCTTCTGTCTCTATCCCTCTTCCCTCATAGATTGTAAGCCCTTGCGGGCAGGAGCCCTGTATCCAACTGTGCCAGTTGGTCACTGTTAGTATTATCTGTTTTGTATATCTTGTGTACCGTATGTTAACCCCCAAATATAAAGCACCATGGAATTAATGGTGCTATATAATTAAACAATAATAATAAATAATAATAATAATAATACCTCCTCCTCACTGTACAGTGGATCTAAGCCCACAGCATAGAGTAGTTCTCTAGCTGAGGGAACAGAAAAGGACAGAGGCAGGTTGAGGACAGGTGAGGGCACAGGGCCTGCTGCCGGGCCATGCCAACTAAGGGTTGTGTCTGACGAACCCACCGACTCTTGGCTGGGGGTGTCTGTTGTGACTTGGGATGAATTGAATGACCGAGTCAACCAGTCTACAACCATTGGGTTGCTGGTCAAGACACGACCGTTACTTGACAGTGGGAGATCAAGCCTCTGTAAGTGACCCCTGCTGCCATTCCCCCTTACTCTGCTGCGACCTGTGCCTGCGTCAGAAACATTTAGGCCTGCATCCCTCTCGCTTCTCTGTCTAACATACTGTTCGATGAAAAAACGTAATTGCAAAGGGCAAAAAGGCCTGTTATTTTCTACTTTGAAGAGAACGGTAAATTTGCCCCTTATTTCTTTCCCCACTAATGAACACCTATAACAAAAGCGTGATAAAGGCAGAGATTTCTGGCTCCGAATTATTGAATTATTGACAATACTGTATTGATAAATGGCCTGCAATTTTATACTGGGGACAAGATGGCGAATATGGTCCTCCTTATGGGTTTCCACACTAATAAACAATAAGGTGTATACTCCTCCAGCATACCACATGTGCAGGGCACAGTGGTGTCACGCTGTTCTACACCTCGTTTGCCTGGGTGAACGAAGTCACACAGGGGAGGAACTGCTCTGTGTCCTCAATCAAGAAACCGAATCCTGGATTTCTCCAAGAGAACTTAAAATCGGAACAATGGTGATCGACAACGGGAAGAACATGGTGTCGGCCCTGCGTCAAGGAGGGCTGAGCCATGCACCCTGCATGGCGCACGTGTTCAATCTGGTTGTCAAGCATTTGCCTAAGTGTTCCACCCATTTGCAGACATCCTAAAAATGTCAAGGAAACTTTACATGCACTTCAGCCACTCGTACACCGCCAAGCACACCTTCCTTGAGCAGCAGAACGGCCACCCACAACATAGGCTGATATGCGATGTTTCCACCTGTTGGAATTCAACCCCCCATATGTTGGATCGACTGTATGAACAGAGAAAAGCCATAAACTATTTCTTGATGATCCAAGCGGACAGAGGTACTCCCCCGTGTAACTTTAACGTTAGCCAGTGGCATGTCATGCGTGACACCTGCCGTTTGTTAGTTCCCTTTGAGGAGGCCACTTTGTTAGTCAGTTGCCAGGACTACGGGATGAACAATGTCATTCCACTGATTCACATCCTGGAAAAGATGCTTTTCAATCTGGCTGGTCAGGGGACTGGAGATGTGGCGTCTACATCTCAAGGCCACATGAGCCCTGTGGGGGCTGAACTGGAGGAGGAGGATGAGGAGGACATTGGAGCACAAACAATGTATAGTCAAATGGGTGGAGAGGAGGAGCAGGAGCAACCAGAACAGCCAGAGGGAGATGAGGAGGATGAGGCAGATGACCCAGACACACCGTGGCAGTATGCAGTGATGGATGCAGGGAGTCCCTCGAAGTCACTTGCGCAAATGGCCCGATGCATGCTGACTTCCTTGTGCAGTGACAGCCGAATTGTCACCATTCGGCAGAGGGATGACTACTCGCTCTCCACCATGTTGAACCCTCGCTACTGGGGAAAAATGGGGGCCTTTTTTACACCCGCTGAGAGGGAGGACAAACTGAACTACTATAGAGACATGCTATGTAGCAAGTTGGCCACTGCCTACCTGCACCATCGTCCATCCACTCGCATGATGGACCGGGGGGGCCTGAGCGCTCAACTTGCACTGGCATGGCAGCTGTGGGAGAGAGTGGGGGTGGCAGGAGCAGTATCGGCTCCATCAGCAGCCTCATAGTGAAGAAGCTGCTCATCAGCAGCTAGACAAAGAGCAGAACCTGAACCAGCAGGTGGTGGCATACTTAGAGTGCACCTTGCCACCCGTCATCGAAGATAGGCTGGACTACTGGGCAGCCAAACTGGATTTGTGGTCGTAACTGGTCGAGTTTGCCCTGGAAAAGCTGTCCTGCCCACCAGTAGTGTGGCATCAGAGCGGTGTTTAGTGCGGCAGGGGCCATAGTTATCCCAAGGAGAACTCGCCTGTCCACCCAAAATTTGGAGAGACTGACCTTTTGTGAAGATGAATCAGGCATGGATCAGCCAGGACTTCCACCCACCAATGCCTGATGCAGCAGATTAAATGATCCATTCTGCCTCAACACACTCTGCCACTGGTTCACTGTATGGCCTCCTAAGGCTGTTGCTACCTACATATTATATCACCTTGCCACTCTGTGGCCTGCTCACTCTGCTGCCACCTCTGCACTCTGTCACTGGGTGACTGTATGGCCTTCTCACGCTGCTGCCAACTCCGCCTCTGCCACTGGGTCACTGTATGGCCTACTAAGACTGCTCACACCTCCACAATGTCACTTGGTCACTGTATGGCCTCCTCATGTTGCTGCCACTGGGTCACTGTATGGCCTCCTTATGTTGCTGCCACTGGGTCACTGTATGGCCTCCTCATGCCGCTGCCACTGGGTCACTGTATGGCCTCCTCATGCCGCTGCCGCTGGGTCACTGTATGGCCTCCTCATGTTGCTGCCACTGGGTCACTGTATGCCCTCCTCATGCTGCTGCCGCTTGGTCACTGTATGGCCTCCTCATGTTACTGCCACTTGGTCACTGTATGGCCTCCTCATGTTACTGCCACTTGGTCACTGCATGGCCTCCTCATGCCGCTGCCACTGGGTCACTCTGCATCCTCCTCATGCTGCTGCCACTGGGTCACTGTATGCCCTCCTCATGCTGCTGCCAGCTTCACATTGTCACCTTATCACCAGCAACTTGGCCAGGTGGCGCCGCTTCCGCTTCCACATTCTGACACGTTGGTCCTGCAACAATGTCCACCTCATTCTCCACTGTTTCCTCAGCCTCCACTGCAGGGAGAATTCACAGTGCTCCTCCAGCATACCACATGTGTAGGGCACAACGGTGTCACACCTGTGTGACTTTGTCCTACACCTCGTTTACCTGGGCGAACAAAGTCACACAGGGGAGGAACTGGGTCACTGTATGTCTTCCTAATGCCACTACCATTGGGTCACTGTATGGCCTCCTCATGCTGCTGCCACCTCCACATTATGTCGCCTTGCCACTCTGTAGACATATATGTGGAATCGACAGACGACGGTGTAAAAGGAGTGTGCTCTTTCACTCTACAGTAGGATGTTGGGTCTCTGCACGGCTCTTTCTACCCGGCACTAACATGGACCTGTAAGGCTGGGTTCACACTTGAGTTAGATGGTCAGTTTTGGCCCCGTAACTGTCCAAATAAGTGAAGTGTGCATCGATTTTAAGAGCGACGCCTGTCATGTGCGTGTCATTCGGACTCACAGTATTGTTTGACTACCACAGTAGACTCCCTATGCGTGTTACTGCAAGGCACAGTGTTCTACTCCACTATACAGGTTCTCTGAAGCTAGAAAATAGGTGTTTTTTAGCGATATTCGCTGCAAAGTAATTCGGATCGAAGCGAATTTTTTTGGAACTTCGAATAGAAGTGCCGAATCCAACTTTTGAGAAATTCGCTCATCTCTAGTGACAACACTAACTACTACTCCCATCCTCCAGTTCCCTCCATTGGGTGTCCACATGGCAGCAACCAATGACATGTAGTTTTGTAAAATGTAATATCAGATTATCTGATATCTGGTATTTTATTGTTCTCCAGGAAGAACTAAAACTTTGCCATGAGATCCAGTATAGGCCAATGTATTTTTCGGTCTCATATTTATGTATAACAATTAGGTTTTTGTTATTTTACTGTAAAATTGCAATGATTAAGCTAAGGGTTAACGGTGGAGGTAAAAGGGGAATATATGTCACCAGCAAATATTAGTTTTGTTTCCCTCTGTAAATAGGGATAGGTATTTTACTAATTAAAAGTAACAAATTGTAAGTATTTTTTTTAGAAGCAAGACAACTGTTCTTATGAGTTGTAATCCTTTACATTTTTATCAGAAGAATTTGACTCCTTTTAGCAAATCATTTTAGTAGGGTAATATTGATTTGGTTATGTAACATGGGCAGGCAGAGGATATTGGCCACCACTATGGGTGTTATCCTAGCAGACTCCCTGATTTTCATCCTTTAACCCCCATACGGAGGCCTGGTCTTTGCTTTGGGGAGTCCACCAGGTTGCTACCTTCTGAGGTGGTCCTGGTATGGTAGCAGCTGACCAGGAAGGACAGAAATAGGATAAAATATATAATGTATACTAAGACTAGAACTAGGAGAGACAGGTGAAGAGACTGAAAACAGAACCCAGATAAAACACAAGAAACAATGGCTGGACTACAGGACAGGTAGCAAAGTTATATAGCAGTTCTATAGCAGATATGCCATTTAGTGATCACATTAAATATTACATTAATTTTATTGTGCAGTAAGTGACGGATGTCCCGGCAATCTCCTCATTAATATTCACTTCACTGAGGTGATGTCACCGTGCAATATTAGTGTAGTGAATACTAATGAGCTAGCAACCAGTGGTCACCAGGTGACTGGGTGAGGGGGCGTGAAAATTGTGAGATTACTAAGAACATGGGATAAGTTGACATGCCTGCATTATTCAGCTAAAGATGGACTAAAAAGCAGACTTATATACTGTAGATACAGAGACACAGGGATAAGTTGGAAGACGTTTAACACGTGTGAACATTAATACTTAAAGAGGAGGAGCAGGAACAGAACACAGAGCAAGCTAAGTATGTCAGTATGCCAGTGAACAAAGAATGCAAGATTTACAGGTTGGCAGAACAAGAAACGCACAACCAGCTGGTATAAAACTGGTAAGAGATTCTTTGTAAGGAAAACAGTATCCCTAGTCTGTACTATTAAGCTACAAACAATCCATGTGGAGCCATAAGGTTTTGGTGTACTGTAAGGGTGGGTTCACACCTGCGCTCCAGTCCGTCCGTTGCCAATCCGAGTGAAAATCTCGGCGAACGGGATTGGCATCGGATACAGACCGATCAGCGACGCATTGGTTAAAAACCCATTCATTTGAATGGGTTTTTAAAGCAATGCGAGGGTGTCCGATTGCACCCTCTGCGCTACGAAGCCGTTTTTTTCCTCGGAAACAAAGTCGGACATGCAGGACTTCGTGTCCGAGGAAAAAAAAACGGTTTCGCAACGCAGAGGGTGCTATCGGACACCCTCTCATTGCTTTAAAAACCCATTCAAATTAATGGGTTTTTAACCAATGCGTCACTGACCTGTCTGTATCCGATGCCAATCCCGTTCGCTGAGATTTTCTCTCGGATTGGCAACGGACGGACTGAAGCGCAGGTGTGAACGCACCCTAACATGTTAGCAACATATTTTTATTATACAGTATAACACGACATCCTAGTGAAAAACAATACAATGTAGCACTCATCTGAAGTGGACAGTTCTTCTCACTGGCTAGCAAGTTGATCAAAAAAATTAAAAATTATAGAATTATGCTATCCAGCACAGTGACAGAGGCATCTCAATGCTATGCGTTTTGGACACGATATGTCCTTTGTCAAGGATCATGCTACGCATTTCTGTCAGAACGTGTAGAATGTTAGATGCTGAATCTACGGTTATGATTTTTTAATATATTTTTAATAAAAGCAAGCTTTATAATAAAGGAGGTGCTGGATTGCATATTTTTAAAACAGTAGTATGGTCTTTGTTTGTTAGATTCATATGGAATCCAATGAGAGGGCGCATGAGCTCCCCAGCTCCTTTCCCATAATGCCTTGTGATATATGGAATCCAAGAGTTTGTTTTAAGGTGCAAAGAGAGGGGGCCTATGTGTACTATAGACATCTCTCTGTACAGCTTGTAGATTGTAATACAGACTTGCACAAACCAATATAATATAGCAGGTAAAGTTGTATGAAATTGCGTGAAATATCTAACATACTCTTTGTGAAATATGTAACATTTTCTTTTGTTTTAAATGCACCTGCTAAATCTTATTAGTTTCAGGATTCTTGTGCATTTCCCCATGATTAAGGTTAATGGACTCACATTGCTTGTATTTTTGTAAATTACTTTTCTATTATGTATGGCACATAGATACATAAAATATTTTAAAATTCTGACTTCAAGCAGCACGGAATAATTTAACTCGGCAAAATACTTGGGATTTCCACATACACAGACTTTGTGTGTTTACCTCATCAGTCAAAAACTGGAGCTTGCTTCTGAACCCCTATGTCCAATAATCGTGTATAGTTCAGTTGTTTGTACAAAAGTTCAGTACATATGGCTACTAATGTCATCCATGTTTGCTGTCACATAGCTAATTTCTTCCCAGTTACCATCAGGGATGTGTCACACAGACCACCGTCTTCATTTTAGAAGTTTTAATGAAAAACTAAGCAGTGTTGGGGCACAGGGCTGAAAGTAGTGAAGGACAAAGCAGCTATCTTTGCCTTAACTAAAATGAAGTCACCAGCAGTCTAGGTGTGAGTCCATGAAAATAAAGATAAGACATGAAAGTTTTACAAATGTAGCAGTAGTAATGTACTAGGAGGACCTAAGGCGAGGTGAGGCAGTGATTTAGATCAATAAATGAAAAGTTATATGCAGGGGCATGCACAGGATTGCACAAAACCGTATATGAATCTAAGAACATTTTAGAAAAAAACACATGGACAACACATTCAAGTATTACATTTATAAGCCCACTAATCACTTCACAGAGACCGCTGTTTAGTGGGTGACCCAGTTGGTTAACAGCAGCTCTGCTGTCAGGCTATGCCTGAAGCTTTGGGCCACCGCACCCCCACAGACACAACATTACAGCAACAGCAGTCATATAGTGACCCCACCACATGAACAGATCTCAAAGTAGCAGCCAAGGGACTGAGAGCTAGTAGCACATCTAAGCATTATACAGTACACTTATCTATTGTGGAAGGATAGGCTTAGTGGTAGCAGCAGCGGACCCAGACAGTCAGAGACAGACACAAAAATTCAAGTGTGAACAGGTTTTACCCTGTGTGTTTATTTTACATAAACAGCAAAACAAAATAAGCCTTAACTTTCAGGCAAAACAGTAACAAAAACCTGCTCGTCTGAGCTACTAGATAACACAGAAGACACTCTAACTGTACATGTGGCTTGCTTCAGCCACACGGTCAACAAACAGGGCAAAAACAGCAGTAGCAGTTCACAGTAGTCAGTGGCGTAACTAGGAATGGCTGGGCCCCAAGGCGAACATTTGACATGGCCCCCCCCCCGAACCGCTGCCCCCAATCCCCCCCCCCGGACCGCCCCCCTCCACCCCCCCCCCCAAAAAAAAAATGCATTCCTGCGCACACTATTATGTGCCATAGTGGCCCCTGCACACAGTATCATACCCCATAGTGGCCCCTGCACACAGTATCATGCCCCATAGTGGCCCCTGCACACAGTATCATGCCCCATAGTGGCCCCTGCACACAGTATCATGCCCCATAGTGGCCCCTGAACACAGTATCGTGTCCCATAGTGGCCCCTGCACACAGTATCATGTCCCATAGTGGCCCCTGCACACAGTATCATGCCCCATAGTGGCCCCTGCACACAGTATTATCCTCCATAGTGGCCCCTATCAGTGGCATAACTAGGAATGGCTGGGCTCCAAGGCGAACATTTGACATGGGCCGCCCCCCCCGGACCGCCCCCTCCAACTCCCCCCTAAAAAAAAAACGCATTCCTGCGCAAACTATTATGTGCCATAGTGGCCCCTGCACACAGTATCATGCCCCATAGTGGCCCCTGCACAGTGTCATGCCCCATAGTGGCCCCTGCACCCAGTATCATGCCCCATAGTGGCCCCTGCACCCAGTATCATGCCCCATAGTGGCCCCTGCACACAGTATCATGTCCCATAGTGGCCCCAGCACACAGTATCATGTTCCATAGTGGCCCCTGCACACAGTATCATGCCCCATAGTGGCCCCTGCACACAGTATCATGCCCCATAGTGGCCCCTGCACACAGTATCATGTCCCATAGTGGCCCCAGCACACAGTATCATGTCCCATAGTGGCCCCTGCACACAGTATCATGTCCCATAGTGACCCCTGCACTGAGTATTTTGCCCCATAGTGGCCCCTGCACACAGTATCATGCCCCATAGTGGCCCCTGCACACAGTATCATGCCCCATAGTGGCCCCTGCACACAGTATCATGTCCCATAGTGGCCCCAGCACACAGTATCATGTCCCATAGTGGCCCCTGCACACAGTATCATGTCCCATAGTGACCCCTGCACTGAGTATTTTGCCCCATAGTGGCCCCTGCACACAGTATTATCCTCCATAGTGGCCCCTGCACAAAGTATCATTCCCCATAGTGGCCCCTGTACACAGTATTATATCCCATAGTGACCCCTGCACACAGTATTATATCCCATAGTGGCCCCTGCACACACTATTATTCCCCATAGTGGCCCCTGCACTGAGTATTTTGCCCCATAGTGGCCCCTGCACACAGTATTATATCCCATAGTGGCCCCTGCACACAGTATTATATCCCATAGTGGCCCCTGCACACACTATTATATGTCCCATTGTGGACCACCCATGAACAATTATTATACTCTGGGGTCTTTTCAGACCCCAGAGTATAATGATCGGAGACCCAGGGGAGGATAGAAACATAAAAAAACAATGTTGCTTACCTGTTCCTCGCTCCGGTCCACTCCCTGCTGCTTCAGCCGCCTTCAACATTGGACCAGGCTGGCGTCATGTGATGCAGGCCGGCGTCGCGACGCAAAATAACGTCGGGGACATCACCAAACAGGCCCGAAGCCTGGAGAAGCGCAGGAGAGGTAAGTACATTGTTTTTTATGTTCCCTCACCTCCCCTGGGCCTCCGATTATTATACTCCGGGGTCTGAAAAGACCCCGGAGTATAATGATAGCAGTGATTGTGGGGTTCAGCCCGCGGCCTCACATACCGATCCCTGCTCCTGCTCACAGCCGCCTCCGCAGAATCGGAAGTGCAGGTGGCCGTGAGCGGGACCCCGGGGATCGGTAAGTATATAGGGCCCCTTACCTGCTGGGGTTACTCCAGCAGGTAACGGCCTATTAAAAATAGAAAGCATCGGGGGCCCACGGGGCCCCCCTAATGTCCCGGGCCCTGTGGCAGCTGCTACCACTGCTACCCCGATAGTTACGCCCCTGACACTAGTGTCTCACCAATTTTCACAGTGTTGGGGCAGAATCCGGCTCCTCCTTTCTCCCCCAGGAACTGCCCAGGACTGAGAACTTAGCAACCTTTTATAGGCCTTTAATGAGGCCAAGCTCCCAGCTGTGCTCCCTAGTAGGACAAGAAGCAGTTAACAAAAAGACTTTTCACAGCTGAGGTTTTGTTACCTGTGTTGTAAACCCACTTACCACACATAAGTGAGGAATCTGGGAGAGACATAGCGACCTTCCAGAACCTTACCAGTCACCTTCTCACACTATGTACAAGGTTCTAAATTTACAGTTCACAGTGACCACAGTATAGTCAGTCCCTACTCTATTTGGTGCAGCGATGCATGGCGACCACTACCACCACAGCAGCCCAACAGTACCCCTGTTAGCAGGCTAAGCCTTCATGCTTTGGGCCACACCACCCAACAGACCCTGCCACTATGCAGCATTGTACCATGCAAACATATCTCAGAAAGTTCACCTCACCATATAGTCTCAGTCAAAGGGCTGAGAGCTAGTAGATAGATCCCTTATGCAGTCTCCTGCTAATTTTTAAAACACCTGACTGCCATTGCTGTGGTGTTGTGCCTGTGAGATGGAGTAGCCTAGGGATTGGAGGCTTAGCCTTGCAGCAGGGGTGCTGGTGGGCTGCTGGGCTGCTCCTGCATGTTGATGCTGTGCTGCCATGGTGGCAGTCGCCGTGCGCTGCTCAGCTACTTCTGCTCTTTATCATGCTGCCTCAGGTGGCACCGCATTTTCTATGTGACAGGCTCATTTTACAGTGGGTATGGAAAGTATTCAGACCCCTTTAAATTTTTCACTCTTTGTTTCATTGCAGCCATTTGCGAAAAGCAAAAAAAGTTCATTTTATTTCTCAATAATGTACACTCAGCACCCCATCTTGACAGAAATAAACAGAAATGTAGATAATTTTGCAAATTTATTAAAAAAGAAAAACTGAAATATCACATGGTCATAAGTATTCAGACCCTTTGCTCAGTATTGAGTAGAAGCACCCTTTTGAGCTAGTACAGCCATGAGTCTTCTTGGGAATGATGCAACAAGTTTTTCACATCAGGATTTGGGGATCCTCTGCCATTCTTCCTTGCAGATCCTCTCCAGTTCCGTCAGGTTGGATGGTGAACGTTGGTGGACATCCATTTTCAGGTCTCTCCAGAGATTCTCAATTGGGTTGAAGTCAGGGCTCTGGCTGGGCCAGTCAAAAATGGTCACAGAGTTGTTCGGAAGCCACTCCTTTGTTATTTTAGCTGTGTGCTTAGGGTCATTTTCTTGTTGGAAGGTGAACCTTCGGCCCAATCTGAGGTCAAGAGCACTCTGGAAGAGGTTTTCTTCCAGGATATCTCTGTACTTGGCCGCATTCATCTTTCCTTCAATTGCAACCAGTCATCCTGTCCCTGCAGCTAAAAAAAACACCCCCATAGCATGATGCCGCCACCACCATGTTTCACTGTTGGGATTGTATTGGGCAGGTGATGAGCAGTGCCTGGTTTTCTCCACACATACTGCTTAGAATTAACGCCAAAAAGTTCAATCTTCGTCTCATCAGACCAGAGAATCTTATTTCTCATAGTTTGAGAGTCCTTCATGTGTTTTTTGGCAAACTCTATGCGGGCTTTTATATGTCTTGCACTGAGGAGAGGCTTCCTTCTGGCCACTCTGCCATAAAGCCCCGACTGGTGGAGGGCTGCAGTGATAGTTGACTTTGTGTAACTTTCTCCCATCTCCCTACTGTATCTCTGGAGCTCAGCCACAGTGATCTTTGGGTTCTTCTTTACCTCTCTCACCAAGGCTCTTCTCCCACGATTGCTCAGTTTGGGAAGAGTTCTGATCGTCCCAAACTTCTTCCATTTAAGGATTATGGAGGCCACTGTGCTCTTAGGAACCTTGAGTGCTGCAGAAATTCTTTTTTAACCTTGGCCAGATCTGTGCCTTGCCACAATTCTGTCTCTGAGCTCCTTGTGCAGTTCCTTTAACCTCATGATTCTCATTTGCTCTGACATGCACTGTGAGCTGTGAGGTCTTATATAGACAGGTGTGTGCCTTTCCTAATCAAGTCCAGTCAGTTTAATTAAACACAGCTGGACTCCAATGAAGGAGTAGAACCATCTCAAGGAGGATCAGAAGGAAATGTACAGCATGTGAATTAAATATGAGTGTCACAGCAAAGGGTCTGAATACTTATGACCATGTGATATTTCAGTTTTTCTTTTTTAATAAATTTAAATTTGCAAAAATATCTACATTTCTGTTTTTTTCTGTCAAGATGGTTTGCTGAGTATACATTAATGAAAAATAAAATTAACTTTTTTGCTTTTTGCAAATGGCTGCAATGAAACAAAGAGTGAAAAATTTAAAGGGGTCTGAATACTTTCCATACCCACTGTATGTGGGAATAATTAAAATATGGAAAACAGTGCCACATATCAGAAAACCAATTTACTGTAATATTGCTAGATAGAAGAAAGTTGCTAACTATTTATTCCCTACAAAAATATACTTGCACCTAAAAAGGTCCCCTGATTCTTTATGCACCACACTACAGCTTCGCCAATGCCAGCTGTGATCCTGCTGATCCCTAGAATGAAGTAGAAGTGGCTCTAGGAAATCTCAATGTCAATGTGTCTGTCTTTGTCTTAGCTTTTTCTAGGGTTTACATAGATAGCCCATTCTAGTTAGCAACTAACCATTTGGCCTCTGGGAAAAAGCAGCACAAGGATTACATATAACTATATCATATGGTTTTGGTATGACAACTAGCACATTTGCACTTGATATTTAGATATCAACTCATTTTGTGCCATTTGCTGGAACTAAATTATCAAAAAATTTAGTGTTAAACTAGCCTTACTGTAAAGACATCCTCACTTATTTTACATTTACATATATTTTGTAATGCACCTTAATATTACTTTGTTTCGGTTCTATGGAAAGCTTCTATATGCTCATGCACTTTCATATGAGCGCAATGTGATTTTTTTTCTTCCCACACTGGAAAGGATTACAAGCCTCAGTACATCTTTTCACTGATTAGCTGTTAAAGGTTCAATGTTTTATTAAGGTCACTGGTTCTGAAAATTGCTTTGGGTTTGCCCTTTGGAGAACAGTAATCTCAATAGGGATTGATCCTTTAGTTTTATGCCATAAATGCAACATTGTTTTGCTCAAACTTACATATGTTTTTTTTGCTGCCTTTTCTATCATAAAGTGTCAAACCAGATAGATATTTTAGTTTATTGTATATTTTTCTTTTAGCAGACAGCTGTCAAGGTTTTTGGTTCAACAGTTTCAATTTTCTGTCTGAAATTTTCTCTGTCTATAATCTTAAGGGGTCATGCATGATTCTATTTATTTATTTATTTTACAAAAATGGAATAAAGGCAGTAAGACCACTTTATATTACATAAGTTCTGCCCTTACTTTTAGTATTTCTAATACTGCTCCTGGTTGGTCATGGTCCTATGTAAACACTGCAGCTTCATACAGCAACCATGTGAGTTCTTTCTATAGCAGTTTCAGCCAATAGATTCTACAGAGCCAGATCTATTGCTAAAAGCAGCCATGTGTACAGGTAAAATGGAACTACTTGCTTATATGGATTTTTCCTTTTTACAAACTTGGAATATTCTCATGATAAATCATGCATATCATAAGCATGCAGTTCCCAAATGTTTTTGTTGGTCTGAAATTGTTGTACAGCATACAAAGGCAGTTGTGGAACTTCTGACTGAAATTGCTGATATATGTTAAAGATTTAATCCATATACATATACATTGTAATATATAATGTAGGTGAATCTATATACACATACCATATGATATGTTGGCATATAAAATTAGAAATAAGCATATGAAATTATTACAATAATAGATAGTGATAACATCTTTGTTTAGGGAAAACAGTAGACATTTGTGAACATCATGACAAGTCATAAAATTATGAGAATATGCATTACATTTATGTACTCAGCATTATGGTGCTCTCGTTGGAATGGCAGAATCCTTGGTGGAGGAGAAGTATAAGCAAATGTGGCTGCCATGATGACTTTCCTCTGGGCACATTAAATGAAAGCTACACTAAACAGATTGGAGTTAAATGCTTTGAGACTTGTGATGAAATGTGTTCTGTGGCTCCCAGAATGACTATGAATAAACCAATGGACTAATAGCTGCAAGAAGTAATAAGGAAAACAAATGAAGTGTTATTAGAAAAAGGAGGATGGGGACGCATATGATCAGTATTTTTTATTGAATTAATTATTTCCTTGGAAAAACCTGAGAAAAGTGGCTGAGAAGGGTCGTGTCTTGAGATTTCCTTAAAACTGGCACAAGTTACAGTGAACAGCTGCAGCAGCCCCTATGTGATGATAATATTCAGCATTGCTCTGGCAGAAAGCTATTTAAGAATAACGGTACTAGCTGACAGCTGAGTTTTCCATGTAACCAATAATCAAATCCTACAATGTTTTAGCTCTTTCGTGGCTAGAGAATTACTGTTATGGTCTATTGAAATACACTGACCCACTCTTTGTAGATTAACTTTTTCTTAACTGTGATACGCCAATTCACATCTTACTGGAGCACTTGCATAATGATCACTGGGATACGTTAGGAGAGGGAGTAAAATCTTTACTCCGATTTTGGTTGGAAATATAAGACCATGTTTTTATGTGATATATGTGTAGTAGATTTTCAGTGCAAGTGAATAAGATTTGGAAAGTGCAAAACTATATCATTGTGAAGGAAAAAAAAATCTACAGCATTTTCATGAAAAAACTGCACTTTAATCTGTGATCACATATGTCTTATGACTACAATTTTATATGCTTTTAACTCTACTTGCTTGCAAGTTTGAATAAAACTTATGTCAATGGGAAAGTTTCCAAGTTTCTGTTGTGTTACATTATAGGGCTGATTTATTATGGCTTGTGAACCAGAAAATTGGTTTTCAAGCCATGAAAAGAGTCGCATTATTTTTGAGAGTCATAGTTTTGTGCAGAAACTGTGACATTTTAAGTTTGGCACCTCCCACACACCACTTTCTTCAAATGGGGCATAATTGGGGGCATGGAGGGGTTGGGACCACCAGCCCCATAAGTATTATCATCTTTTACTCTAGCTTTCTAGTATAAGGCCTCCTTCTCACGACCGTACGTTTGATCTTCAATTGCGGATCCATTATTACGGATCAAAGTATGAAAACATGTATTTCTATGAGCCCAGACACACGACAGCCATTTTTTCGCAAAAATTGCTGATCCATTATTACGGATTGAAGTATGGACACATGTATTTTTATGAGCCCTGACTCACAACAGCAATTTTTTCGCAAGTGTGTCTGTGTCATTTCCAAGGACAGCAAATTATGAAGCATGTCCTATTTTTGCTGCACTTGTGGTAAATGCAAGTGTAGGGGATCATATAAGTCTTTCTGTGGATCTGCCGATGACATGCGGACATGTTTTTGTGGATTGCGGATCAGTGTTTGCAGACAGTAAAAACCTCTACAGTTGTATGAAGGAGACCTAAATGATGCCAGAAATCTACGCCAGGAAATATCTGGTATCAATTTTTGCATGCACCTTATAGTTAAATAGGTACAAACTTCAGATTGCCAGGAATTATCAAGACCAATGTAGAAAACACCAGTCTTGGAAAATCATCCCCTATGTATTTAACATTTTCAGGCTACGTTCACAACTACGCCGGACGTCACAGAGTTTGCTGAGGAAAAAATCCTGCATCGAGAACTTTTTCCTTCTCTGCTTTCACTTTAAAAATTATGAACATTCAATGGACCCCACCATAGTCAATGGGGTATGCCGAGCTCCGTGTGTAACCATGGTTTTAGGGGTCCTCCTCTCTGTTGTTCGTGTCAACTAACAGACCTGAACAACTGAAATGCAACGCTAGTGTGAACCTAGCATCACGCACATTTCAGCTTTGCAATTCTGCATCCCCCTTGTACCTTTCCCAGCTGTGAGAGTGTAGTGGAACTCAGGGGTGGACACAGACAATAGAAGGCCCCTGTGCAAGAACAGATTATGGTCCCCTGTGTAGGTGCTGAATTTCTGTCCTGTTCAAAGCTTCTAGAGACATATAATACAGCAGTGTGCATGAAGGCTTATTCTGAAGCTGGGTTTCTTAGCTACCAAAACTAATTAAAACAAAGCTATAAAAATGTGACCGAAATGTAGAACAAAAGTGTCAATGTATTTTCAGTTTAAGTTAGGGCTTTTATGTTGACATGATGACAATGAGGAGTGAAAACCTGAATATTAAAATATCTCAAAGATATTAATGGCAATGGAAAAAGAGCTCTGCAGCTAGACATGAATTAAATGCATCTGGGATATGCAAAACTATTGAAATTCATAGGGGCAGCAGATCAAGCTAAGGATCAGAATATGTGACTTGGAAAAAATGCTGTTGAAGCATTAAACTCAGTAGATTTATAAACTGTATACTGATAAGCCCTATGGAACCAATGAGAATGTTCTGCTCAGCACATTTTAGTCTGGAACTTAAACTACACTAAGACAAAAATAATTATGATAAATTTCTTCTTTACGCACAATAGAATTAAAGGCCATTGTTAGGACCTTAGTGTGCAATTCAACAAATTAATATAAGATACATAAAATAGTTTATTATAATGTTTAACTTGTTTTAGGTCTATGGATGAAAATGCTTCCCAGTGAAGCTCATTACCATTTAGAATACGTTATGCATCCGTAAATGGTATGGGAACTTCTGGGCTCCATTGGCATCTGTCATTTTATACATCTGGTGCTACAGTTATAGGAGCAGAACAATGGAAGATGGTACAGACCTGAATGTAGCCTACAAGTTAAAGGGTTTGTCCGACTTTTTTTTTTTTAAAGATTTCATAGTGCTGATGGGGGCCAATAACATAAAAAAAATTACTCACCTTGAAGGGTCCAGTGTCGACAGCTCCAGTCTTCTGTTTACCAACACCCCATTTGTAAAGGAGTTGGAGTTAGACCAGGAGTTAGCACTTCCGGTTGCGCATCAAAACTTGCAGGCAAACCTTATGATTATTCACAAATTTTGCTAGTAAGAAGCAGAATAAGAGGAGTTCAGTTAAAAAAAATAAAATAAAATAAAATAAAAAAACCCTTGAGAAACCTCCGTGAAGGGCTCTCCCAAGCTAAAGTCTCTGCATAAATGGTATGGGCATTTAAATAGATTTTAAAACCAAAATGTGTACCTATTGCTACAGATCAAATCCCTCTTGTTGATGTATGGTAAATATAAAGGCACTAGTTTATTGCTGCCTTTTTATTTACTTATATAACACCATCATATTCCACAGTGCTTTACAGATTATGTCAATCATTGTCCCATATAGGGTTTACAATCTACATTCCCTAGGAGTATGTCTTTAGAGTATACTACAGAGGAAACCCACACAAACTCCATGCAGATGTTGTGTTTTTTTGGTCCTATTTGATTTGAACTTTGGACTCCAGTGTTGTAAGGCTGCAGTGCTAACCACTGAGCCAACATGCTGCCTTTTGAAAACGTCTAACTTTTTTTTCTGCTCAGTGTACTGAGATAATTGGCTTTCTATCTCTTGCTGTTCCTTCCCACTCACTGCAAGAATGAAGGGAAAAGACCCTCACTCACTTCTTTCTATTATTTACTGTATTACCCTAGAGGAATTCTGGGGACTAAGGAGAACAGTTAGAGAGAGCTTACAGGCAGGGCAAAACATATATTACTTATATTACTTACTTATATATTACTTTTACAATATATAAGATACCATGCAAAGTTTTATGTATTCACACGCATCACTGATTTATGAAAAGTATTAGAATAAGTACGCAATAAGGGTCTGAGCATTCAAACTTGTCAAAAAAGACTCAAAATATAAAAATTGTTTCCCTAAGCATTGTATTGTACTTAAACTTTTCAACTAGAAATGAATCCAATTTGTCACTATTTATTACGTTTTATATACAAAACAAACTTAAGAATTTCATGGGTGATATTACAACGGCAAGATGCAAAGATTGTCATAATAGGTGTGCAGTAAATGTGAGATAATAAAATAATGAAAACTGAAGCAGATAAGAAAGGAACACAATTATTGCCGTCAAAATGCCTGCTTCTGCATTATTCTCTAGATAACAGATATATTCCTCATTACTTCCACGCTTGTGTCAAGCAGACAAAAAATACATTTGTTTCTTTATTTCTCACAATACAACTGATAAGAGTGGACCACTGTAATGAAATAACCACAATGGAAAATTTAACACATCAATTGTTTGCAATATCAATGGGTATTCATAACATACATTGTTACAAAACTAAGAATTTACTGACAAAGATAAATATTAAATGCTTGTTTATTAAATCAATTTATGTGCATTTAAAATTGTCTGGGCGCACACTTAGAGCATATTAGCTTGTTGCTTGGGAAAGGTTAAAAGGGTTGTCCGACCCCAAATCGATTTTTCATACTGATGACCTATCCATTTTGGCAGTGGCGTAACTAGGAATGACTGGGCCCCAAGGTGAACGCCCCCTTCCAGGGGCGTAACTATCGGGGTATCAGCGGTAGCGGCTGCCACAGGGTCCGGAACATTACGGGGCCCGGAGCCCTGTGGCAGTCGCTACCGTGAACCCCACAAACACTGCTATCGTTATACTCCAGGGTCTTTTGAGACCCCGGAGTATAACGATCGGGGGCCCAGGGGAGGTGAGCGAACATAAAAAACACTGTAACTCACCTCTCCGCCGCTCCGCAGGCTTCTGGCCTGTTTGGTGACGTCCCAGACATCAGCCAACGTCATTATTCGTCGCGACGCTGGCCTGGATCGCGCGAGATCCGGTCCAACATTGAAGATGGCCGAAGTAGCGCACGGGAGTGCACCGGACCGAGGAAGAGGTAAGTTGCAGTGTTTTCTATGTTTGTATCCTCCCCTGGGTCTCCGATCATTATACTCTGGGGTCTGAAAAGACCCCAGAGTATAATAATCGTTCATGGGTGGTCCACAATGGGGCATAATACTGTGTGCAGGGGCCACTATGGGGCAAACTACTGTGTGCAGGGGCCACTATGGGGCAAACTACTGTGTGCAGGGGCTACTATGGGGCAAACTACTGTGTGCAGGGGCCACTATGGGGCAAACTACTGTGTGCAGGGGCCACTATGGGGCAAACTACTGTGTGCAGGGGCCACTATGGGGCAAACTACTGTGTGCAGGGGATACTATGGGGCAAACTACTGTGTGCAGGGGCCACTATGGGGCAAACTACTGTGTGTCGGGGCCACTATGGGGCAAACTACTGTGTGCTGGGGCCACTATGGGGCAAACTACTGTGTTCAGGGGCCACTATGGGGCATAATATTGTGTGCAGGGGCCACTATGCTGCATAATACCGTGTGCAGGGGCCACTATGGGACATAATACCGTGTGCAGGGGCCACTATGGGACATAATACCGTGTGCAGGGGCCACTATGGGGCATAATACCGTGGGCAGGGGCTACTATGGGGCATAATAGTGTGCACAGGAATGCGGTCTGTGTGTGTGGGGGGGTTGGGGGCGGCGGTTTTGGGGGGGCCCCATGTCAAATGTTCGCCTTGGGGCCCAGCCATTCCTAGTTACGCCACTGCCCCCTTCAAACCCTTCCTCTGCACAAGCCGGATTCCTGCGCACACTATTATGCACCATAGTGGCCCCTGCACACAGTATTATGACCCATAGTGGCCCCTGCACACAGTATTATGTCCCATAGTGGCCCATGCACACAGTATTATGCCCCATAGTGGCCCCTGCATGCAGTATTATGCCCCGTAGTGGCCCCTGCACTGTATTATACAGCATAGTGGCCCCTGCACACAGTATTATACCCCATAGTGGACCACCCATGAATGATTTCAGACCCCAGAGTATAATGATCGGAGACCCAGGGGAGCATACAAACAAAAAAAAAACAATGTTACTTACCTCTTCCTGGCTTCGGTGCACTCCTGTTCGCTACTTCGGCCATCTTCAATGTTGGACCAGATCTTGTGTGAGCCAGGCCGGCGTTGCAACGCATTATGACGTCGGCTGACGTCTGGGATGTCAACAAACAGGCCCGCAGCCTGCTGGAGCGTAGGAGAGGTAAGTAACAGTGTTTTTATGTTCCCTCACCTCCTCTGAGCTTCTGATCGTTATACTCAGGGGTCTGAAAAGACCCCAGAGTATAATGATAGCAATGTTTGTGGGGTTCACGGTAACGGCTGCCACAGGGCTCCGGGCCCCCTAATGTCCCGTGTCCTGTGGCAGCCGCTACCACAGCTACCCTGGTATTTATGTCCCTGCATTTTGGGATTGGAGAACCCCTTTGAATCCGTGTCCTAACTGTGCATATACAGCAGTTATTTTAAGGAGCACAATATTAAAAAGTTGGTGCCCCGCAACTTGGTGTTGTGTTGTTTATATTTAATATAGTATCAAGGGCTATGATATTCTTGCACTAGGCTGAATGATCATGTCACTTAAACTGGAACTCAGTTGTCAGCCGCTGGTGGCTGTTCGGTCTCTCGCGGTGCCTTGATGTGAGAAGTCCTCAGCCTCTCGTGACCAATGAGACCAATCAGCAGCTTCAGAGGTCACTGAGCGATGTCACCGTTCCCTCTCCAGCGACCACTGAGGCCACTGATTGGTCTCTGTATTCATGTGAGGCGAAGGACTTCTGGCATCCAGACATCAGTACAAGACCAAATGGTTACCAGCACCAGGGACTGGCGAGTATTCTTAATTTATTTATTTTACACCTCTCCTGGCCTTCACATGGGTTGTTCCAACTCCTCTTGCACTGTTGGTGAGTCAGCTGGCTTGGGAGGCAGCTTGCAAGCAAGATAGCTCAGAGTGGAACCATTTAGGATGAGCATTGGGCAGCTTATGAGAGAAGTTTCCGCCTTGCCACATAGATGACATCTGGTTCTGTGAACCAGACAGTTCTGGACACTTGTGGGCTCTCTGGTGATGGACAAAAAGTGGAAACATGCTGTTCGTCTATATGGCCTGTGATCTTGCACACTGGGCCTAATCATATCTGCCATTTGCAACTTGTCATTTGTCATCTACTGCCCATTAAAGGGAGTCTATCACCTTCTTCAACCCCTTCAAGCTGCCACCATAGTGTTGTAGGCGTCGTGACATGCTTACATATCATACCTTCATTATGTTTCACAACATAATAGACATTTTCTTCATAATGCAAATTAGGTACTGGGAGCACAGGGGGCATTCCGAGAGATCCCTGAGCACAGATGATGACATCACAGCAGTGGGACGATCATTTCCCACTGACTATGGAGTGGCACAAAACTGTACAGGGGCATATTTTCAAAAGAGAAAGCTGTGCTCGTGAATCTCTGGGAACGCCCCCTGTGTTTCCAGCACCTAATTTGCACAACAAATAAAATTTCTATTTCTCGGCATCCATTGCACTGTGAAACATAATGAAGGTATGATATGTAAGCAGGTCACAATGCCTACAGCACTATGGTGGCAGCTTGAAGGAGTTGGGGTAGGTGATAGACTCCCTTTAAGTATTAGTCTGTGTGCATAACTGTCACCTACCTCAATAAAGAGGATATCAGTAATGAGTGAATGATCATGTCCTTCATCACTGGTCAGCAACTTAGGTTGATCTGCAGGGGTTGATGTCTGAGCATCAACTCGAGAGGAGAAGGCTAGGCACAGCGGAGGACAAGTAGTGTATTGCCAGCTGCAGCTGTGCAGTCATGTTCCCATCATCCTGGCACTGGCAATGAGGTATATACAGTAGTTATGTAATTATTAAATTATAATAAATGTATTTTAACTTTTTTTTATTTTTCTGCATTTAGCTTAGAAATTGTAACTGTTCTAGGACAACATTATAAGTCCTGTGCACATCCAAACCCTCTTATCCAAACATCCATCGAATCCACTTCTTCCTCACCCCTGAAACTACAAAAATGCTAGTCCATGCCCTCATACTCTCCTGCTTAGACTACTGTAACACCCTTCTCCATAGCCTCCCAGCAAATACTCTCGCCCCCCCTCCAGTCCACCTTAAACTGTGCTTCTTGCTTAATACACCTCTCTCTCCCCCGTTCTTCATCGGCCGCTCCCCTCTGCCAATCCCTTCACTGGCTACCTGTTGCCCAGCGAATAGAGCTCAAATTACTAACGCTGACATACAGTGGGGAAAAAAATATTTAGTCATCCACCAATTGTGCAAGTTCTCCCACTTAAAAAGATGAGAGAGGCCTGTAATTGACATGATAGGTAGACCTCAACTATGAGAGACAAAATGAGAAAACAATTCCAGAAAATCAAATTGTCTGATTTTTAAAGAATTTATTTACAAATTATGGTGGAATATAAGTATTTGGTCAATAACAAAAGTTCATCTCAATACTTTGTTATATATCCTTTGTTGGCAATGACAGTGGTCAAACGTTTTCTGTAAGTCTTCACAAGGATGGCACACACTGTTGCTGGTATGTTGGCCTATTCCTCCATGCAGATCTCCTCTAGAGCAGTGATTTTGGAGCTGTCACTGGGCAATACGGACTTTCAACTCCCTCCAAAGGTTTTCTATGGGGTTGAGATCTGGAGACTGGCTAGGCCACTCCAGGACCTTGAAATTCTTCTTATGAAGCCACTCCTTCATTGCCCCCGCTATGTGCTTGGGATCATTGTTATGCTGAAAGACTCAGCCACGTGTCATCTTCAATGCCCTTGCTGATGGAAGGAGGTTTGCACTCAAAATCTCACGATATATGGCCCCTTTCATTCTTTCATGTACACGGATCAGTCGTCCTGGTCCCTTTGCAGAGAAACAGCCCCAAAGCATGATGTTGCCACCACCATGCTTCACAGTAGGTATGGTGTTCTTTGGATGCAACTCAGCATTCACTCTCCTCCAAACACGATGAGTTGTGTTTCTACCAAACAGTTCTACTTTGGTTTCATCTGACCATATGACATTCTCCCAATACTCTTCTGGAACATCCAAATGCTCTCTAGCAAACTTCAGATGGGCCCGGATATGTACTGGCTTAAGCAGGGGGACATGTCTGGCACTGCAGGATCTGAGTCCCTGGTGGCATAGTGTGTTACTGTGGGTAGCCTTTGTTATGTTAGTCCCACCTTTCTGCAGGTCATTCACTAGGTCCCCCTGTGTGGTTCTGGGATTTTTGCTCACCGTTCTTGCGATCATTTTGACCCCACGGGGTGAGATCTTGCGGGGGAGCCCCTGATCGAGGTAGAGTGGTCTTGTATGTCTTCCATTTTCTAATTATTGCTCCCACAGTTGATTTCTTCACACCAAGCTGCTTGCCTATTGCAGATTCAGGCTTCCCAGCCTGGTGAAGGTCTACAATTTTGTTTCTGGTTTCCTTCCACAGCTCTTTGGTCTTCACCATAGTAGAGTTTGGAGTGTTACTGTTTGAGGTTGTGGACAGATGTTTTTTATACTGATAACAATTTCAAACAGGTGCCAATACTACAGGTAATGAGTGGAGGACAGAGGAGCCTCTTAAAGAAGAAGTTACAGTTCTGTGAGAGCCAGAAATCTTGCTTGTTTGTAGGTGACCAAATACTTATTTTCCACCATAATTTGCAAATAAATTCTTAAAAAATCAGACAATGTGATTTTCTAGATATGTTTTCTCCTTTTGTCTCTCATAGTTGAGATCTACTTATGATGTCAATTACAGGCCTCTGTTATCTTTTTAAGTTAGAGACTTGCACAATTGGTGGCTGACTAAATACTTTTTTCCCACTGTACAAAGCCATCCACAACCTGTTCCCTCCATATATCTCTGACCTAATCTCCCGCTACCTGCCCACATGCCATCTCCGATCCTCCAAAGACCTCCTACTCTGCTCTGCTCTTATCTGCTCTTCACACAACCGTCTCCAAGACTTCTCCCGTGTATCCCCCATACTCTGGAACTCATTACCAAGACACATAAGACTGACTCCCACAATCACAAGCTTCAAGAAGGCACTGAAGACTCACCTATTCAGGAAGGCCTACAACCTCCAATAACACTACTGTCACCACACCACAACAGCCTCTCACCTCACCTTCTGTCTCTATTACTCTTCCCTCATAGCCCTTGCGGGCAGGACCCTCTATCCCACTGTGCCAGTTGGTCACTGTTAGTATTATATTTGTCTTGTATATTTTGTGTACCATATGTAAACCCTCAAATG
The DNA here is from genome assembly GCA_947044405.1 of Leptodactylus fallax. Lineage (NCBI taxonomy): Eukaryota > Metazoa > Chordata > Amphibia > Anura > Leptodactylidae > Leptodactylus > Leptodactylus fallax. The sequence continues at coordinate 2,349,111 of CAMRHE010000212.1, forward strand.
TACAGCACCATGGAATTAATGGTGCTATATAAATAAACAATAATAATAAAAATGTTAAACTAATTTTCACTGAAGATAAATATGTCTAATTTATAAAGAAGCACATACCTCCTAATAGATTTGGTGCATTTTTGGTGTCTTTAACACCTTCCTGACATTTGACATTTGATCCTGCCCTATGTTGTATATTATATAGCAGACACCCACTGTAAGCTTCTGGCATCAGAACTAGTTCTGATCCCAGATGTTTAACTCCACAGATCCTATGGTCAATAATGGCAGTGTAAATCTGACAAGTATCTTATTAGGTCCTGATATTGACCATGGCTAGAGATGAGCGAATCAAAGCTGACGAAGTGGAATTCGATCTGAATTTCAGGAAATCTTCGATTTGCATCGATTCCGGATTTCCTCACTCTTCGATGTATCGAATCGCACAGCTCTGATGGGGGGTTTTAACCCCTTGGATGCCGTGGTCAAACATGACCACAGCATCCAAGGGGTTCTGCCATGCTACCTGTCCCCCTCGGCACCCCCCGCGGTGATTAAAAATAAAAAAATACTGATACTCACCTGTTCTGGGCTCTGCATTAACTCCGGAGCCGGTGACTGAGGTCCTGCTCCCCAGGCTTCACTGCTGGGGCCTGTGACCGCGGCATCTCAGCACCGACCATGCTTCTCCTGTGGTTTGAGGGAAGTCCTTCCCGGCATCATCTCACTATTAGGGCGGATGTCGGGAAGGGGTTAACGCGATTCGCTGCTAATTAATTCAGATCGAATGGAATTGTTTTGGAAACTTTGGTGAATCGGTCGAATTTTTAAAAAATTTGCTCATCTCTAACCATGGCATATCAGGGATAAATTAGCTGGGCAATTATAACACAGTGTCAGCTACAATATATTGTACAGCTGACATCCACTGCAGATGATGCAGGCACAGCTCCTGGTCCCACATTGTTCCAGAGAAATACATATATGGTCCTTGGTGCTAACTACATAGCACCAGCACTATAAATCTTTGTTAATTACTCCCCAGGAGGGCATGGCGCTAAATTAGACTTAATTACAGAACCATTCATAAGAGACTTGGAGGTTACAGATCTCTGGAGAGGCACACAGCTTAATAGAACAGAACACGGTTCAATGTGCCATTGCTCATAGTGTAATGTCCCAGTACGGCCATTAATTGTCTGATTTTTTTGGGCCCTCGTGTGCCCTGGGCCAATGCGATGCATTAGGACATTATGTAGTGTTCACCCCTCCATAACATTGTACAAAGGCTTCATAATCCCTTTGTGAAAATGCATGTTCATGTTTACCTCTGGTTCCTGATATACTGTCATTTATTAATATTGTCTTTCTATGCATATTCCTGTGTGCTATTTCTCTAACTGTGATGTCACAAACCTAGGTCTGGTCACATGATGCTGCCCAGTTAAGCCCAGCCCACAGCATCTCAGGGATGCCTCCAGAAAGTTCCATGAGAACTGCTGGGTTTCCACTCCTCCCTCTAGAGGGAGGGGCTGGATCTTCCCTCTTGGGAGTCTAGAGCTGTCCTCGGACAGGATAACATCTACCCTATAAAGCTCTCCCCCTCTGGGATTGAGCTCCAAGCTCCTAATCTCCATTCCAGACTGCATACATCTGCAAAACTGCATTTCTTCACAAGCTGACAAGATCCCTAGTAATACCGGCTGAGGGATTTGAAATTGCCGCATCCAAAGGTCAAGCCTGGCCAAAGAGCTAACCTCTGATCCTGTGGGCAGCATTGCTGGAGCGCTACTTTAAAAGGGACTTGTTCACGCCATCTTTCTCTATCCCCCAGTCCACGCGGAGGAAGTACCCTTGTTCTGATAAATGTTGCAATAGCCAGTGGGGAGAACATTGTCATTGGGCCCCATTGCCAGCTCCAGGCCTTTAATGGTTCCGCCAGCCTGGGCATCTCAAAAGGACTACAACCACCAAGAGTGAGTAGAACCTTCTTTTTCCACGGTGAGCCAAGCCGTGAAGACTTCTTATCCGTAGTAACCCACCTTGGACTGTATATTGCTTACATTGCTGTTGCCCGTAGTAACCAACCCCCAAAATCTGCTACTTGCAGAAGACATCTAAGAAAGTGTGGCTAGACCAAGCTTGTGACTATCTCTTGCTGTGCTTTGATTTTGACTGCATCACCAAAGTGACATACTGCATGTGCCTTTACTTGAAAGTCTGGAGAACTGTTTATTTGCACTACTGTTTCAGTAAAGATTTGTTTCCTGGTTTCACCTCAACTTTGTGTCAGAAGTCATTAGCCTGCACACTGCACAAGGGTACTCCAGAAGAATTAAGATATGTGAGGTACTAGGAATACCAGGGCTGCTTCCCCTCTGCCACGTGACACCGTTCCAGCTAGCCCGGTTACCCCTCGTTACCACAATAGCAACAATTTGAATCCACAGTTCACCTCAGATGGTGTCGTGGAGCAGCACCACCTTCTGATGCAGTGTCATCTAACAGTCGAGCTGCACAACAACTACATAAGACACCCAAGGCTGCTGAAAACTCCAGCTCTACTTTGGAGCACAAGCACTGCTCATCTTGCTAAATGAGCCATGTCCACAATAGTGCCTCTCTCCACCCCTTACAAAGTGGCAGGGAGAAATGCTGTAGGGGACAATAAAATTGACAAATTAACAGACTGCCTATACAGAAGGGCCTTTTTATAGTAAAGGTAGAAATCCTAAAATGCATGTAAGGGGGTAGTATTTGATAAAATGGCATAGATCAAAATACAGAGGCCCTGTATCTGTCAAATGAACTACATTATGTAAACAGTGCCCAATAAATAACTAAGGGGCCCTCCAATGCAGATATGGACTTAGATGATACATTTGAATACTGCCCAAGAATAATGTTTTATTACACTAGGTTCACACTAATATTCGGGTTTCAGTCCTTCCCTACCACACCCCTGTTGGTGGCTGCAGGTCAGGCTTACTCTCCACACACATTACATGGGTAATGCAGTGGACGTGGTGTATCTGGACTTTTCAAAGGCTTTCGATACTGTACCACATAAAAGGTTGGTATGCAAAATGAGAATGTTGGGACTGGGGGAAAACATATGCATTTGGGTTCGCAACTGGCTCACTGATAGGAAACAGAGGGTGCTTATTAATGGTAAATATTCAGACTGGGTCACAGTAACCAGTGGGATGCAACAGGGGTCAGTATTGGGCCCTCTCCTGTTTAATATCTTTATTAATGACCTGGTAGAGGGTTTGCAAAGCAGGGTGTCCATATTTGCAGATGATTCTAAACTTTGTAAGGTAATCAAAAATGAGGAGGATAATAGAATATTACAAGGGGATCTAAGGAAGCTGGAAGCATGGGCCGAGACTTGGCAAATGAAGTTTAATATTGACAAATGTAAGGTTATGCATTTTGGACGACGAAATAAAATGTCTGATTATGTACTTAATAGTAAACTACTGGGTAAAACTGCCAATGAAAAAGACTTGGGGATTGTGGTGGACAATAAGCTTACCTTTAGTGACCAGTGCCAGGCAGCGGGTGCCAAGGCAAATAAAATTATGGGATGCATCAAAAGAGATATAGATTCTCATGACAAGAACATAGTTATGCCTCTATACAAATCACTGGTACGGCCACACTTAGACTATTGTGCACAATTCTGGGCCCCAGTATACAAGAAAGACAAAATCGAACTAGAAAGAGTGCAAAGAAGGGCAACCAAAATTATTAGGGGAATGGGTGGATTGGAGTACAACGATAGATTAACAAACTTGAGGTTATTCAGTTTAGAGAAAAGACGTCTACGGGGAGATCTAATAACAATGTACAAATACATAAAGGGACAGCACAAAGAACTTTCTAACGATCTTTTTACTCCTAGGCCAGTGACAGTGACAAGGGAACATCCTCTATGACTGGAGGAGAGAAAGTTTCACCAGCAACATAGAAGAGGATTCTTTACAGTAAGAGCAACAAGGCTATGGAACTCTCTGCCCCAGGAAGTGGCGATGGTGGATTCATTGAACAAGTTCAAAGAGGGCCTGGATGCCTTTCTCGAACAGAACAACATTATGGGTTATGGGTTTTAGATTTTAAGGGCACATTGATCCAGGGTTTTATACTGATTGCCAGATTGGAGTCGGGAAGGAATTTTTTCCCATGAAATGGGGCAATTGGCATAAGCCACATGGGGTTTTTTGCCTTCCTCTGGATCAACACTGTAGGGTTATAGGTTGGACTTGATGGACTGATGTCTTCATCCAACCTCATCTACTATGTAACTATGTAATAATAGAGTGGGTCTTGAGCCTTATCCCATAGGTTCTGACTGGTGATCTTTGAAAACTGGGGCTTGCGTGACCACTTGGCATAGCTAAACAGATTCCCCAGACACTGCATGAAATCACTCAATATGTATTCAACATTTATATGGGGCCTTCAGAAATAAAATACATGATAATCTACCCTAGTCTGATACAAGCCGCCCTACAGCAACCATCTTACATACTACCAGCCAATATAATTTCATATACCTTGCATCATCAGGTGCATTTTACAAGAGCTAAACTAAAGGTTACTGTAGTCACTACACCAAACTCCCTCCTCTCACAGCGGGCTCCCCTGCAACTCCTCATTTGTCCTACATTTTCTTTGGTAAACATTATTTCTCTGCTTAGCCACATACCCTGACTCGCATCCTTATAGCAGCTTTTTATTTAACAATGCTTTGGACTGACTATTGTACTACAGAGGGATCTAATGGCAATTCATGTATATGTTACCGTTAAAGTGCAGAATTCAGTTAATCTGCAGATTAACTAGGTAATGTGCACATTAACTAGGGAGATCCGTTAAAGTGCAGAAAACTGCTTTCATTTCTCACATTACCTAGCTAATCTGCACATTACCTAGTTAATGTGCACATTAACTACTAGGCACTCGATAAAGTGCAGATAACAACATGTCAACGTCGCCGGCATTACAGCGAACGTAATGCCGGCAAAAAAAACCAAAAAACAGGGATCGGGGACAGGATAAGGAAAGGTTGAAGACGGTTTGCTTTCAAAACCCTTTCAACTTGAAAGCAAACAGGAGGGTCTGTGTGTTTGTGCTTACATCTCCTGCGCTGCGAAAAGCCGGTTATTGTTTTTTCGTCGGAAACAGAAAGTCCTTCGTGTCCGAAAAAAAAAAAAAGCCGGCTGCTTGACAGCGCAGAGGGTGTAAGCGCAAACACACACACACCCGCCCGTTTGCTTTTGAAAACCCATTCAAGTTGAATGAGTTTTGAAAGCAAACCGTTTTAGCTGTGCTATGCGCTGGGCAGCCGACGGCGATTGTGGCACATGAAGAAAAAAATGAAGACCAGAGACGCTGCTGGCGAAAGGAAGGAGAAGAAGAGGGGGACGGAGTAGGGACAGCAGGACTACGAGGTAAACAAACTTCCGGACTTTAACTATCCGCAAGCCGTGAATGTGCACATTACCTGGTTAAAGTGCGGAAAACTCCTGATTCCGCACTTTAACGTAGCAAATCAGTTAATCTGCAGATTACCTACGTAATGTGCACATTCACTGATTTCGCACTTTAACGGTAACATATATACAGACAAAAAACAATAGAGGAAACACAATTAAATAGATATGCATTGGTGAGGAATAGTCAGGAGCTACCAGTACACCACAAGTTAAGTAACGATGGTGTTTAAGTAAAGGGTGCATGTTTTCACAGTCCAAACCCACAGTAGGTGCCAGAATCCAAAAGTCTTTCAAAATTGAAGACGGCACTCCATTGTTTCAATTCTTCTATTGTTTTATTCAAGCAACATGTGCATAAATGCACATAATAAAGTATATTTAACAAAAGCTTATACTTTGTATGATGATTAATAAAAACTCAGAATAGTTAAGTCAATGAACTTAACAAAATGATGAAAATCAAGCTTCTGCTGAGATCTAATGGCAAAATAGCAGTCTTCAGTACTATTCTTGGCATCAAAAATATCAGCTCCCCAATGGACTCCATTATAAATCACAGGCTTTTCTATGTCTATTTAGCTCAGTCACAAAATAAATCTGTCATGACATCTTGGCTTCCATTATAAACATGAATCTTGTGTAAACAGCCCCTAACCTACAAAGGTGTATATGCCAATTCTTTCATTACCTAAATATTTTGTTTCTAAGGCTGAGTTCTCATGTTTTGGATGCTGCCTAGTACACTGCCTGGGATATGGTTATGGTTATGGTCAGCGTGATTTTCAGATGACTGCATCTAAAAGTATTGTTATTATTAATGACCTCATGGCTATGCAGCAAAGTGACACTTTACCATGTGGCCATTAAAAATGAAAGTGCTATTAGCTGCAGTTGCGTAAAAATCATTAGCATCAGCCAACAAAGAAGCATGAATAAACCATAACTTTTAATAAGATTTATAAAACCGCAATCAGCGCTGATAATAAAAACTGGAAAAAACAACCATAAAGGATAAGTGACCATCCACACAATCCACATATATCACATAGATTATGATTTTCTAGAAGTAATTTGGGAGCGATCTTCCAATACCTCTGCAAGATCCTCATCCGTCTGCAAGATATCCCAGTATTTCTCCATAATTTTTCTTGCCCCAGCCGCACCATTATCATAGGTGCCTATTATCCTGATTAAGTTTTGTTTAGTCTTATCTTCTCCCTTAGGAGTTTTCGCCACAGCATTCCGTTGCGGCATCCCGCTCCTGATTAGGCCCGGGATGTCATGTTGCTTTTTTTTCCCGTTAGCGGAAAAAAGCCGGTAGAGGAAAAAAAACGCTACTGACTCCCATTGAAATGAATGGGAGGAGTTTTTCAGGCAGATTTTGAGGCGGATTCCGCGTCAAAATCCGCTGCCAAAAAACTCAGTCTGAACACAGCCTTACATCTACAATTGGTCTTCCTTACTTCACTGTACGCCTTTCTGAGAATATAATCAGGATAACCTCTGTATTTAAAACATTCTTTCAATTGGTCTCCTTGTAGTTTAAATTCCTGATAAGTACTACAATTTCTGTGAATCCCTAAATACTGGCCTTTCGGCGTCCCTCTCTTGAGGGGGGGGGGATGGTAACTCTCCCAACTCAAGAGAGAGTTTGCCACCATATACTTTCTGTAAACAGTGGTTTGTAAATGTCCTCCTGGTGTCTTTGTAATACAGACATCTAGAAATGGGTGGGAGAGTTCGTTTCCTCCCTCAATGTTAACCAGCTGGGTTTAAGATCTACTTTTGAGATAAACAAAGTCTTCAAACCCCTCTTTCTCTCTTCTACAAAGTACAAAAACGTAATCAATGTACCCAACCCATAGCTCCATGCCCTCACAGGTTCATCACCAAAGAGCACTGTATTCTCCTACCAGCCCAGGAGCATATTAGCATACGTGGCCACATTGGAGCTACCCATCGCATCGCCCCTGAGCTGGTGGTAAAATTTGCAATTAAACAAAAATAAATTATGGGTCGAAGAGAACTTGAGAAGATCAAGGACAAATTGCCCAGGTACTGAGTCCTTCGGGAATTAATATATATTCCACTGCTTCTTATCCCTTATCATGTGGGATAGAAGAGTATAGTGTCTATACTCGCCAGCCACAATTCTTCATCTACAGCAAGGCCCTCCTTTTTAAAGAGGACCTTTCATGCCCTCATCGATGTTTGGTATTATATACCGCTAGAAAGCCGACAGTGTGCTGAATTCAGTTGGATGAATTCAGTCAGCTTTCCCAGTATGTTACCTGGTTCTGGAGATATCGGTGATGTTAATTTCAGCACCGATATCTCCCCACTGTCAGATGGGTGGGCCTTACAACCTAGTGTCATCGCTGGGCTGTGAGGAATGCCCCCTCCTGACTGTACTCTAACATATCCTTGTACTGTCAGAGAGAGCATTCCTTATGATAAGCTCTGTGGAAAGAAATGCGATGTGTTGCTGCCGTGGTTTTTCTCATAGCGCTTTTTTTCTGTGGCCCGCTACATGGGGCCTTAGCCTAAGGATAATGTGATTACTACTTGTAAAGTTCAATATAATTGATCAACTGATCAAAGAATAAACTTCCTTTGTATTTTGATTACTCACTAGTAGAGATGAGCGAATTTATCAAAAATTCGATTCAACCGATTCCCCGAAGTTTCCAAAAAGATTTGCTTCAATCCGAATTAATTTGCGGCAAATAGCATTAAAAAACTGCTATTTTCTGGCTTCAGAGAGCTTGTATAGTGGTGTAGAACACTGTGCCTTGCAGTAACACGCATAGGGAGCCTGCTGTGGTAGTGAAACAATACTGTGAGTCAGTATGACACGCACATGACAGGCGTCGCTCTTAGAACCACTGCACACTACACTTATTTGGCCAGTTACAGGGCCAAAAGTGACCAACTAACTCAAGTGTGAACTCAGCCTTACAGGTCCATGTTAGTGCCAGACATAAAGAACTGTGTAGAGGCCCAACATCCTACTGTAGTGTGAAAGAGCACAATCCTTTTACACCGTCATCTGCTGATTCCACATAGATGTCTACAGAGTGGCAAGGTAACATAATATGGAGTTGACAGCAGCATGAGGAGGTCACAGAGTGGCAAGGCGACATAATGTGGAGTTGGCAGGAGCATGAGGAGGCCACAGAGTAGCAAGGCGACTTAATGTGGAGTTGGCAGCTGCATGAGGAGGACAAAGATTGACAAGCGACATAATGTGGAGTTGGCAGCAGCATGAGGAGGCCACAGAGTGTCAAGGCAACATAATGTGGAGTTGGCAGCAACATGAGGAGGACACAAAGTAGCAAAGTGACATAATGTGGAGTTGGCAGCAGCATGAGGAGGCCATACAGTGACCCAGTGGCAGCAGCATGAGGAGGCCATACAGTGATCCAGTGGCAGCAGCATGAGGAGGCCATACAGTGACCCAGTGGCAGCAACATGAGGAGGCCATACAATGACCCAGTGGCAGCAGCATGAGGAGGCCACAGAGTGACAAGGCAACATAATGTGGAGGTGGCAGCAGCATGAGGAGGCCATACAGTGACCCAGTGGCAGCAGCATGAGGAGGGCATATGGGGACCCAGTGGAAGCAGCATGAGGAGGCCATACATTGACCCAGTGTCAGCAGCATGAGGAGGCCATACAGTGACCCGTTGGTAGCAGCATGAGGAGGACATACAGTGACCTGGTGGCAGCGTCATGAGGAGGCCATACAGTGACCCAGTTGCAGAAGCACAAGGAGGCCATACAGTGACCCGGTGGCAGCAGCAAGAGGAAGACACAGAGTGGCAAGGCCTAGACTCTAGGCTCAGGCTGCTGCTGATGGAGCTGATACTGCTCCTGCCACCAACACCCCCCACACAGCTGCCATGGCAGTGCAAGGTGAGCGCTCAGGCCCCCCCCCCGGTCGGATCTGCAAGAGGATGGATGATGGCTCAGATAGGCAGAGGCCAACTTGCTACATAGGATGTCTCTATAGTAGTTCAGTTTGTCCTCCCTCTCAGCGGGTGTAAAAAATGCCCCAATTTTTGACCGATAGAGAGTGTCTAACATGGTGGAGAGCCAGTAGTCATTCCTCTGCCAAATGGTGACAATTTGGCTGTCACTACACAAGCAAGTGAGCATGCATCGGGCAATTTGCACAAGTGACTTGGAGGGACTCCCTGTATCCATCTCCACTGCATACTGCCACGGTGTGTCTGTGTCATCTGCCTCGTCTTCCTCATCTCCCACTTGCTCTTCCAGCTGCTCCTCCTCTCCTGTCACCCGCGTACAAAAACCACCTATGTGGCTACACATTGCTTATCATCCAATGTCCTCCATCTCCTCCTCCAGTTCAGCCCCCACAGGGCTCATGTGGCCGTGGGATGTAGGTGCCACGTCTCCAGTCCCCTGACCTGCCAAATTTACAAGCATCTTTTACAGGACATGAATCAGTGGAATGACGTTGTTCATCCTGTGGCATCCCAGAGCTGGCTATGGCTGGGCTGAGGGTGATCTCTGTAGTCATTGTATTATTTCCTGTTGCTTCATAGCCTGTGTGACATAGCAGGGGGTCCTGAGTCTCACACAACACAGCGCCACCTAGTGAGCCTCACACATGCATTACACCTCCCATAGGATTGAATAGTAACCAAATGTCCAATGGGAGGACATCGCCTGGGAAAAGGGGAGGAGTCAGCTGATCACTGGGTCCCCATGGTAACACCCCTGCAGGAAGGTCCTGCGTGTGAGGAGTTAGAAGTGTGGAGTGTTAGGAGGAGGAGGTGAGGAGATAAGTGTGATGTCCTGTGAAGAAAGCAGTGAGTTTAGTGCAGGAATCTCAAGTCCTAGACAGGCCCAGGAAGGTTGGAGAGCTGACATACTCCAGCTATTCAGAAGATCCTGTCCCCTGTCTGCCTAGCCATCGCCCTGAAGGAAGTCAAGCATCATCATCTTGTCAGCATGAGACTGTGGAGAGAACATTCTGGAACACGTGCTCCATAGCAAGTATCACAGGATCCAGGGGCCAAGGCCAGACCTGTGGAATATCCTGCCACCCTGACTATTGCACCCCGAAACTCTGAGCTATCAGGACCACATAACGTGAGTGGGGAATATTATGTACTAGTATCATGGTGGGCATCCTCCTATGAGCCAAATAGGAGCCCAGACGCACCTTAGGGCTGTAACACTGAAGTATAAGGGGCTAGGAACACCTTTCATCAAGTCTACCCTGCACCCCAGGACTTTGCTGTGTCACCAGGCGTACCCCGTTGTTTTGTATTGAAGAAACTGTTTAAGCATTTGTGCCTCCACACCCATGGAAGTAAAAGTTCAACTTTACAACCGTTTCTGTGTCTGACTCTGCACCGACAACATCAGGGCGCCCCAAACACCACCAGTCGGCACAGTATAGGGGAAGCGCCCCGGGGGAACAATCACCACCAACATTTGTGCAGCCCCCTCATCACCGGTACCAGTGGTGGTAACGTGGGACAGCACCAGCGCTGCGCCCTCGTGCCCAGAGACCGTGACAAGTCTGCGCTGTTTGCACCCCGCAATCCCAACTGCAGCGTTACCTTCCATCTGGTCACCGCAATCCCATAGTCCTGGCGACTGACTAATAAAGTGGCCTCCTGAAAGGGAACAAGCAAATGGCAGTGTGGGAAGTCCGGTCTTTTTTGGGCACAAGGACTACAGGTGAAGCCCAAGCACTGTGAGAGTACTGAATCACCCCCAATTCTAGCATCTCGTCAATCTTCTTCTGCATCTGGGCCTGTACCTCTGAGGAAACGTGATATGGTGACCCCCGGATAGGGGCATGATGGTGGATGGCCCGTTCAGTTCTCCCGGGCTTCCAGGGGGGTTCACCTGGGCCTCCTTGTTGGACCCCTCCTCCCTAAAATGAGCGAGCAAGTCAACAAGGTCTTCCTCTTCCCACTCCTCTAGCAGACTGCACACTGGAAATGCACCAGCTTCCCGGTCATGATGATCCTTCATCATGTTGACATGGAAGACCTTATGCCTGTTCTGTCCTGGGTCAACTGTTACCAGGTAGCTGACTCTGTTGACCTGCTGGTGCATGATGTATGGACCAGCCCACTTGGGCTGAAGCTTGTCCTGGGGCTCAGGGACTAGGACCCATACCTTCTGACCCGGCTGGTATGTTCTCTCGCGGGCATTCTGATCATACCAGTGTTTCTGGTCGGCCTGAGCCTTGACCATGTTGTCATGCACCAGCTGCACCATAATCTGCATTTGGTCACGGAATCGCAGGACATACTTCACAACTGGCACACCTTGGATGGCTGTTTCTCCTTCCCAGGACTCTTTCACGAGAGGTAGGGGCCCACTTACACGTCTCCCTTACAAGAGCTCGAAGGGGGAGAACCCTGTCGAAGCTTGAGGCACCTCCCATTAAGCAAACAGCAGATGCGGGAGATAAGGCTCCCAGTTGCGCCCGTGGGACTCGTCTAACATCCTGAGCATCTTCTTCAGTGTGCCATTGAACCGTTCACACAAGCCATTGGTCTGTGGGTGATACGGGCTGGACACCAGATGTTGCACCTCTGTTACATTACACAGGCCTTGCTTCAAGGCAGACATGAGAAGATACCTACCAGAGCCTTGGCCACTACATCAGCCCGGGTGGAGGACAGAGCGACAGCTTCCGGGTACCTAGTAGCGTAATATACTACCATTAATATGAAACGTTTCCCAGTGCGGCTGGGAATGGACAGAGGTCCAATGAGATCCACAGCCACCCACTGGAAAGGCTCAGCTATGATGGGTATACAGTTGTGCTAAAAAGTTTACATATTCCGGCAGATATTTTGGATTTTTGGCCTTTTTTCAGAGAATATTAATGATAACACAAAAACTTTTTCCACACTCATGGTTAGTGGTTGGTTGAAGCCATTTATTGTCAAACTTCTGTGTTTTCTCTTTTTAAATCATAATGACAACCAAAAACATCAAAATGACCCTGTTCAAAAGTTCACATACCCCAGTTCTTAATACCGTGTATTGCCTCCTCTAACATCAATGACAACTTGAAGTCTTTTGTGGTAGTTGTGGATGAGGCTCTTTATTTTCTCTGATGGTAAAACTGCCCATTCTTCTTGGCAAAAAGTCTCCAGTTCCTGTAAATTCCTGGGCTGTCTTGCATGTACTGCGCGCTTGAGATCTCCCTAGAGTGGCTCAATGATATTGAGGTCAGGAGACTGAGATGGCCACTCCAGAACCTTCACTTTCTTCTGCTGTAGCAAATGACAGGTTGACTTGGCCTTGTGTTTTGCATCATTGTCATGTTGGAACGTCCAAGTACGTCCCATGCGCAGCTTCCTGACTGAGTGCAAATTTGCCTCCAGTATTTGCTGATAACGTGCTGCATTCATCTTTCCTTCAAATTTGACCTTTGCCTTTGAAGCTCACACATTCCCACATCATCAGTGATCCACCTCCCTGCTTTACAGTAGGAATGGTGTTCCTTTCATCATAGGCCTTGTTGACACCTCTCCAAATGTAATGTTTATGGTTGTGGCCAAAAAGTTCGATTTTTGTCTCATCACTCCAAATTACCTTGTTCCAGAAGTTTTGAGGCTTGTCTCTGTGCTGTTTGGTACATTGAAGGCAAGATTCTTTGTGGCATTTGCACAGTAATGGCTTTCTTCTGGCAACTCGACCATGCAGCCCATTTTTCTTCAAGTGCCTCCTTATTGTGCATATTGAAACAGCCACACCGATAGTTTTCAGAGATGTTTTCAGCTGATGTTATGTGTGGGTTTTTCTTTGCATCCTGAACAATTTTACAGGCAGTTTTGGCTGAAATTTTGGTTGGTCTACCTGATCGTGGTTTGGTTTTTACAGAGCCCCTGAGTTTCCATTTGTTTATCACAGTTTGAACACTGCTGACTGGCATTATCAATTTCTTGGATATCTTTTTGTATCCCTTTCCTGTTTTATACAGTTCAACTACCTTTTCCCATAGATTCATGGATAATTCTTATGCTTTCCCCATGACTCACAATCCAGAAATGTCAGTGGCTGGAGGAAAGATACAACAGTCTATCTGGATCCCAGAAACTTACTCTGCTTTTATGCACACACACTGATTACAAGCAAACAGGTCACAGGTGAGGATGTTACCTTTAGTAGCCATTCAAACCCCTTTGTGTCAACTTATCAGGCCAAAATCACCAGGGTATGTGAACTTTTGAACAGGGTCATTTTGATGTTTTTGGTTGTCATTATGATTTAAAAAGAGAAAACACAGAAGTTTGACAATAAATGGCTTCAACCAACCACTAACCATGAGTGGAGAAAAAGTTTTTGTGTTATCATTCATATTCTCTGAAAAAAGGCCAAAAAAACAAAAAATCTCCCGGGGTATGTAAACTTTTTAGCACAACTGTAGGTATCATTGGGCCTTGGAGCCTTACCCCGCCTTTACCATCCTCTGACAAGTGTCACATAAACGGTAGTATTTAGCTACATATTTCCCCATCTTGGACAGTAGAATAAGAGGCTGAGGCGAGCCTTGGTCTTGGCGATCCCCAGGTGGCCTGCCAGTGGAATATCATGAGCAATCCGCAACAACTCCAGCCGGTAGGGTTGGGACACCACTAAATGTTTCTCCCTGAGCCGACTTTCCTTTCCCTTAGTGGGGACCGGTTCCCGGTACAACCTCTTATGCTCCCAGTACACATGGTCCTTGTCTGACTCCAAGGGAGGTTGAGCGGCACGCTCCTTCAATGCGTCCAGACTGCGGTCAGCTTGAACAGCGTTCCTGAACTCCTAACTGAAACTTGACAGAACAGATGTGCATGTCCCATACCCGCTGGACTCCTCCGGCTCCAGTGCGGTGAGGCCAGTCATGGCGGTCTCAGCACCGACTCCGGGTGCTATAGGGAATAGCTCAGGGTCGGAGCGCTTTCCACCCATCTAGAACTCTGGCTGCAGGTTACCACCGCAATACCAGCTGTCCGTCCCTCACCTGGATCGGCCCTGAGATCCCCATGACCCACCTGTCCATCTGGCACATAGTCAACAGTGGGGCACTGATCTGAGGCACTGGGCGAGGTGCTTGGAGTTGCCTCCAGTGCCTCAGAGGAGCTACCCTGTACATTTTCACAACAGGCATTGGCAATTACATTGACAGTACATTCATTAGCAACTGTTAATTAACACAGAGCTTCAGTGGACAAATCAGGTTACACCAGAGTAACATCCGCCCCAGTGTCCCGAAATCCCATGACCACTTTATCCCCCACATTGACCTGCTGACAGTTGGCATTGGATTGGGCCCCCACCCTCCCAACCAAATATACAGATGAGCCACTTGCTGTGGCTTGGGGATCAGGGGAGTTCTTAGAGCGGTTGGAGCACTCCGCCTTGAAATGTCCTGGCTAGTTACAGGCATGGCACTGCCGGACCTCCCCTTGAGGCTTGGGGAAGGTCGCCGGGGCGCCTGGAGTTCTAGGGACAGGGGAAGTAGAGGGGCCCCCTGAAAAAGAGTTTGTCTTACCCCACTTGGAAACAGGAGATTGTGGGGACCTCCGGCCTGGAGAGTTTGTCTTACCCCCTCTCCAGCTGTCACTGGCAGGTTTCCGTGACATCTGGTTGGCGACATAACGATCTGCCATTGTTGCAGCCGCGTGAATGTCTTTGGGTTCCCGGTCCAGGAGGTACTTCTGCACCTCCTCGGCACAGATATTCAAGAACTGTTCTTGGAGCATGAGGTCCTCGAGGTCCTCTCTGGTAGTGGCAGACTTGCCATCCATCCACTGCTGGAACCACACGCCCAGCTGGGCCGCTGCATCCTCCGAAACTTTAGGCGGTACACCTCAGGAGTGAGCTGGTATCTTCGGATCAGCGCCACTTTGGCGGACTCATAATCCTTGTCCTGGTCAGCTGGTAAGTTTGTATAAGTATCCAGAGCTTTTCCCCTCAGCCGAGGAGCCAGGTAACGGACTCAGTCTGTCAGTGGTAGCTGATACTGTCCACACACCTTCTCAAACCCCTGCAAGAAAGAGTCCAAGTCCCCAATTGCTTCTAAGACTGGAAAGTTCTCGCATCGGGGCCTTGGTGCTTGGGCTCCTGGAGTTTGCGCAGGGGCAGATTGTGCCTGCTGGGCAATTTACAGCTTTTTTAGCTCAAGCTGATGTTCCCGCTCGGCCTGCTGTTCTGCTTGCCGTTAATGGGCCTCCCTCTCAGCCCGACATTCTTCAGCTTCCCTCTCATGATATTGGAGGATCAGCTGTAGGCGAGCATTAGAGTAATTGGGGCCTAGCTGTTGTAGGGCCACTTGCAAATAATAGTCCATTCCCTCCACAGGGCTGGGGCTACTGGTTCCAGGCGTAGTGATCTCTGGGAATGGGCTAGTTGCTGCATCTTCTGGCCTGGCAAGGATTTCTTGTCCCAACACCTCAAGACTTTGTCCCTCCTCCTGCATGGCTGTGGCACCTTCCATATCAGCCATCTCCTGGAGTTCACTAGAAGGCAGTTGCTGCTGACCTCTGGTTCTGCTTCTGAGCCCACTAGCCATCCACTGGAAGCTGTTGTCAAATAAAAGACAGAATAGAAAAACAAAGAGAAAGGGAAGGGGACAGCACCGTACCAACTTTCACCGTATCTTTTAAGCTTTCCTAGTACCAAGCTCGCTTCATAGGATTTT
Source organism: Leptodactylus fallax (assembly GCA_947044405.1). NCBI lineage: Eukaryota > Metazoa > Chordata > Amphibia > Anura > Leptodactylidae > Leptodactylus > Leptodactylus fallax. The sequence goes on from CAMRHE010000212.1 coordinate 2,365,293, forward strand.
GCCGCAAATCCCCAGCACCTGAGTGATACCGCACACCCACACGCTGTTTATCCTATATTCCACAACGCTGCCACCACTGTGAAGGATCTTGCCTTGCCAAGCCGCTTGGCACACCTGTGACCAACCTTCTTTACCTCCCACTCACACACCGTGAGCGGACCGGGTCATAGGATAATACAAACCAAGATTTTTAAATTTTATATATTTATTAACCCAAGTGGGTCGGTACTAAGCATTAACATACACAAGAATATATATCAATTACCAAGCAAAAATAATACAGATATAAAAGTAAAATTACGGTACAGAAAATAATATGGGAAATAAAAGGTAGAAAAAATACCGGCACAGGCTTGTAGTCAGTTTCTCTGAGCCCAAGTGATAGGCCTCAGGGTCCTTTCTTCAGTACGTTACAAAAGCATGTCTGTCCTGCATGCTAGCCCGACTCAGAAGACAAAGAACCTCGCCTCTCCTTGTAGTAGCTTAAGGAGGGTGTGCTTGGCAGTGTACAAGTGGCTGAAGTGCATGCAAAGTTTCCTTGACATTTTTAGGATGTCTTGCAGATGGGTGGAACACTTAAGGAAACTATTGACAACCAGATTGAGCACGTGTGCCATGCAGTGCACATAGCTCAACCCTCCTTGACGCAGCGCCGACACCATATTCTTCCTGTTGTCGGTCACCATAGTTCCGATTTTAAGTTGTCTTGGAGAAATCCAGGATTCGATTTCTTGATTGAGGACATGGATCAGTACCTCCCCTGTGTGACTTCATTCGCCCAGGCAAACGAAGTGTAGAACAGTGTGACACAGCTGTGCCCTGCACATGTAGTATGCTGGAGGAGCACTGTGAATTGTCCCTGCATTGGAGGCTGAGGACACAGTGGAGGATGAGGCGGACATTGTTGCAGGACCAACGGCATGAGAACGTGGAAGCGGAAGCTGCGTCACCTGTCCAAGCTGCTGGTGTGTCTGGGCAGGAACCACATTAACCCAGTGGGCCGTAAAGGACATATATTTTCCTTGACCGTAGTTACAGCTCCACACGTCGGTGCTGCCGTGCACTTTGGCAGACACCAACAGGCTCAAGGACTGCCCCACCTTCTGTTCTACATATTTGTTCCGGTGCTGTTACTGCTTTTTTGACATAGAAATGAAGGCTTGCGACTCTCCACCTCGCCTCTGCACCTTTCAGAGAACTGAGTACACCAATTGGAAAGGGAGGGACTGTAGCACCAGCAACTTGGACAGGAGCACATTCAGCTTCTGCACCGTTGGATGAGTGCCGAAATCGCTTTAGTGATGGATTGCTGACGCAATGACTGACTAGGAGGAGAAGAAGCAGGAGCATCAGGACCAGCAGATGATGGGAAGGACACACAGCTTCCTTTGGCTGAGGTGGTGTAGCCTTGACTGCCTGAAATGGGGTGCGTGCCACTGGGTGATGCAGCGGTTGCTGTGGTGGACTGGAGCACCACATTGGAGCCATGGTTCTCCCAGGCCACTTTATGGTGACGCTGCATATGATGACACAGGGCTGTGGTGTCAACATTGGCACCCTGGCCATGCTTCACCTTCTGCCCACAGATTCCCCATATGGCCATGTTCACCTCAACCGGCGGCTTAACAAAAAACTGCCACACCGCCAAGTAGATGATTTTACCCCCAACACGCCGCACTAACTTACTGCTATCCTAACTGCTTCTGTGAACCCTCTGCACCACTGCTTTCCGGGCAGGTAGGCTCCTGCGAAGCGGGTGATCTACCCCGGGCACGTTTGGCTCCCGACCTCCCACCCTGCTGACTCCCGGCCACACTATCGACTTGCTGGATTCGCCGCTGCCTCATGCGCAAGCTGCCACCCTCTTCTCCCGATGATGATGAAGCCCCTTCGTCACCCGGCTCACAATTGCGATCGGCTAAATCATCATAGAGTACTGTCTGCACATCACTGATATCCTCCTCAACGGTCTCTGAGCTCGCAACATCAGCTCCCACGTCACTCTCCTCTTCACTACTTGCCCACCTACCGGAGAAAGTGTCAGATGTCTCCTCCACATCTTGGCTGGGCACTAGCTGCTGACTGTCCTCTAGTAGCTCCTCCTCACTGTAAAGTGGATCTGAGCCCACAGCATAGAGTACTTCTCTAGCTGAGGGAACAGAAAAGGACAGAGGCAGGTTGAGGACACCTGAGGGTACAGGGCCTGCTACCGGGCCATGCCAACTAAGGGTTGTGTCTGACGAACCCACCGACTCTTGGCTGGGGGTGTCTGATGTGACTTGGGATGAAGTCGATAACCGAGTCAACCATTCTACAACCATTGGGTTGCTCGTCAAGACAAGACACTGGGAGCTCAGGCCTCTGTAAGTGACCCCTGATGCCACGCCCCCTTACTCTGCTGCAACCTGTGCCTGCGCCAGAAACATTTAGGCCTGTGTCCCCCCGCCTGTGCATGGCCTGTTGCTTCTCTTTTTGACATACTTTTAGATCAAAAAAGTAATTGAAAAGGAAATTAATACAGGGCAAAAAGGCCTGTAATTTTCTACTTTCAAGAGAACGGCAAATAAGCCCCTTATTTGTTTCCCCACTAATAAACGCCTTTATCCCATTCCCGCCGGTGACATTTTTCAATATTCATTTTTCGTTTTTTGACTCCCCCCCTTCCAAACCCAATAACTTTTTTATTTTTCCATTCTCAGAGCCATATGAGGTCTTAATTTTTGCGGGACACATTTTTTTCATGATGCTACCATTTATTATTCTGTACAATGTACTGGGAAGCAGGAAAAAAAATTCAGAATGGGGTGGATTTGAAGAAAAAGTGCATTTGTGCGACTTTCTTACAGACTTCCTTTTTACGGCATTTGTAGACCGAGCTTTTTCGGACACAGGGATACCTAATGTGTATGTGTTTCACAGCATTTAACTACTTTTATAGTCTGATCACTAATGCAATGCATTACAATGTTAATGCATTGCAATGCATTGCAAAAATCCGGTGCTTCAATTGCAGGCTACATAGAGTTAATTAAAGACAGGCCTGGGAGCCTTCACAAGGCTCCCGGCTGTCATAGTAACGGGACGCCGGCCTCGGAGCTTGCTCTGGGTGTCGGTGATCCCAGGGAAAATGGCGGCACTGATCGCGGGCATTAGCGCCAGGTGTCTGCTGTATAATACAGTGGAAACCCAGCAGCTATGGTGGCTGCTCAGGTCCCGAGCGGCTACCATATTTAAGCACCCGACATCCGCTGTACTATTACGGCGGATGTCGAGAAAGGGTTAAAAAGGCATTATAACAGATAACTGCAGAGATTACTGGATAAGAATTATGTTTTTTTGCCACTACTATACTGCAAAATGGCCTGTAATTTTATACTTTCAAGAGAACAGCGAAGAAGCCCTTAATTTGTTTCCCCACTAAAAAACGCCTTTAAAAAGGAGTTATAACAGATAACTTCAGAGATTACTGGATAAGAATTATAGTTTTTTTTGTCACTACTGTACTGCAAAATGGCCTGTAATTTTATACTTTGAAGATAATGGCGAATAAACCCCTTATTTGTTTCACGACTAATAAACGCCTTTACATCGAAGCGTGAGGAAATCCAGAATCAAGGCAAATCGAAGATTTCCTGAAATTCGGATCGAATTCCACTTCGTGAGCTTTGATTTGCTCATCTCTACTCACTAGTTGAGAGATCAGATTGGTCAGAATCTGACACCCTGCCTTCACCGATCAGCTGTTTACAAGGCATACTGTCAGCTGCAACTCTACTCCTATTGAAGTGAATGGGAGCAGAGCTGCTGTTCCACAGCTCCACCAATACAGTGTATGGAGCTCTGTACACTGTAGCGGTGGAGCAGTTGTGGTTTCAGACAATAATAGAAATTAGAGTCGGGGAGAAAAAAGGACGAGGAAGTTCCAAATATGAAGATGTTTTGAAAAATTCTGAAAAGCTGAGATTACTTGACAATCTTATTTATCTTATATACCTCATGCCCATGATGCATCCAATTCCATACATAATGAAAATGGTTAGTACTGGGTCACGACCAGTGTTACACGCTGGGCTTAGGGATATGTTTCTACTGGTTCCCCTAGTTCACTATGATTCATAAGTCTCTTGCCGTTTGTCCACAATACAGCACATATTGGCCATAGTCTAGTGTTGAAGTCATGAAGACGACCCCTATCTATATGCCCTATTCATGAATAGAGACATTACAGATAGAATGCACAGCCCAACACCCCTGCATATGTGATGCTCTGTATGAGTCTAACAATTCTTTAATTACTATACATGGACAGTCATTCGTCTGAATAGCACCAAGAAATATTGCATTTTCTTTAAACCAGCCATTCATTTCCCCAGAAGTTGTTTCTGGGGGGTGCCTGGAGAGTGTGGGAGAAAAAGGTGGTCTTTGCCACCATTGGCTGCATTTTAAAAGGAATTGTCTTATTGACAAGACAATACCTTTAAGACTAAATGATTTCTAAAATTCTCCAACACTTTAGAGTTAAACATACTGTAGCTTATCTGGGTTGTGCTGTGCATGGTTAAAGGAATTGTTCAGAATCCTGACCAATTTTCTTACTGATAACCTATCCTAAGGATTGCCATCAGTTTCTGATTGGTGGGGGTTTGACAACCAGCTCCTGCTTTGATCAGTAGTCCTGGCTACCTGCAGGTGCCAAAAGCTGTATAGGGGTAGTGCTGAAATCAGAAGGCACCATCCACTGTATAATGATCATGTCTCAGTAGTGCAGCTTTGCTACTATTGAAATGTATAAGAGCAGAACTGCGGGACTGCAGCCCATTTGCTATACAATGCATGGTGCCTTCTGCTTCTAATATTGGCCCTTGTATAGCTTTTGGTGCCTGGAGGCAGCTGGAGCTACCAATTGGAGTATGGTCTGGATTTCCAACCTTCACTTCTCAGAAACTCATGACCTATTCTGAGGATAGGTCATCAGTATTAAAATTGGGGGTGGAGGCAGACAATTCCTTTAAGACATTACTACTTACTTTTTTCTTCAGATTGTAGCGTACATATAAAACATTATCTCTTGGCTATTAAACACAAATAGCTAACAGTCTTTCACAAAACATTACTGGCCAATGTTGAAATGGTTAATCTGAAAATAAATGCAAGCTTTAATTTAGGTTGTTTACAAAGTAATTCTATACTAATTATTATACCAATAATTACTGAGAAATTAAATTTCCAAACTTTCTGTGTACTGTGCATCTAAAGTCTAGAGAGAACTCTTGCATAGATTACTCAACCTCCTACACAAAAAACTTTGGCATATCAAAATAATAAAACTGATTAAGATTATTTAAGTGATTAGTTTGCTAAGAAAAGTCCATATAGATTAAAGACCAAATTCTTTGGCAGCTGAAGTTACAAGTTATGCAGTAGTTGCCAGGAGTTCAAAGGTAAAGGATCCCTGAGCTCCATGATGCTGTTGTCATCCTCTTCTAATGCTGATTCCCTCTTTGTCCAACTTAGTTGTCTACTCTGGTAGCCAGGGTCCATACTCCTTTTCCTTTACTTCTACTTAACACATAGAGGCTGAGCTGTAAGTGCACAGTTCCATAACCAATCATATTTAAAGCAGTGGCATAACTAGGAATGGCTGGGCCCCAATGCGAACATTTGGCATGCCCCCCCCAGCACAAACCGCATTCCACACATTCCTGCACACACTATTATGCCCCATAGTGGCCCCTACACACACTATTGTGCCCCATAGTGGCCCCTACATACACTATTGTGTCCCATAGTGGCCCCTGCACACAGTATTATACCCCATTGTGGACCACTCATGAACAATTATTATACTCTGGGGTCTTTTCAGACCCCAGAGTATAATGATCGGAGGCCCAGGGTAGGATACAAACATAACAAACAATGTTACTTCGCTCTCCCTGGCTCCGATGCACTCCCTGCTGCTTTCGGCCCTCTTCAATGTTGGACCAGACATCATGTGAGCCAGGCCTGCGTCGCAACGCATAATGTCGCTGACCTGGCCCATGTGACGTCTGTGACGTCACCAAAGAGGCCCGAAGACTTCTGGAGTGCAGGAGAGGTAAGTAACATTGTTTTTATGTTCCCTCACCTCCCCTGGGCCTCCGATCATTATACTCTGGAGTCTGAGAATAGCAGTGTTTTTGGGGTTCGCGGGCTCACTGCCTTATTTACCGATCCATGCTCCTGCTCACAGCTGCCTCCACTTCCGCAGAAGGGGAAGCGCATAGGGCCGTGAGCAGGAGCAGGGATCGGTAATTAAATAGGGCCCATTACCTGCTGGGGTTACTCCAGCAGATTAACAGCCTATTAAAAAAAATACCGCTGCTACCGCGGTATTTATGCCACTGATTTAAAGCATACCTGTTATATCATATAACTTTTCAGGATAAGCCGTTGTGTTGTGTGTACATAAGATATAACAGTGTCAAATGCCTTTTGATACAATATAAACAGTCATGTTTCTGTCCAGGCTTTTACTATCTTATAAAAACAAATTAGGTTATTTTGATAACCTCTGTTTTTAGTATACCTGTGGTAGCTATCACTGATAATAGAAGTATAAATATAATATACAGTATTTTTCTTCCAAAAGCCATAACTCTTTTATTTTTCCATTCACAGAACCATATGAGGGCTCCATTTTTTCAGGACAAATTGTACTTCGTAGTGGTACCATTTTATATTCCCCTTACGTTCGACAGCAGCACAATATGGGGTATCTCTGCCCCTGTGTGTTGTTTAGGACAGGTGGAACCTTTAATTAGCACCAAAAAGGTGCCTCCTACTAGCCCTATAAGAGGGCACAAGAGACCTCCCTCCACTGTGTTTTTTTCTGTCTTGTGTGGAACAGGTGGACGGAGGTCTCTTGTGACCTCCCGTTGCTAGGGGTTTTATTTACTCCTGGTTTACCTTTATGGGGTACCTCGGTCCCAAAGAAAGAACCTCCGGTCCTTCGGGTCTTCGCCCTGCAGCGCAGCGTTATCCGGCTCATCGCTCTGCAGCCAGCGCGATCCCGGAAGTAAGTGAGGAACCTCCTCGGCCGGAACTTTTCTCCGGTCCCGTGTTCCCAGGGGAAGGAAGCCTTTGCGCACCACCGTGGCCTACTTCCGGTTTTCTCGGAAAAAGTGCGGTAAGTTTAGAAATTGAAAATTTAAAGGCAAAATATAGAATTGATTTTTGCTGCTTGTATTTTGAGCCTCTGGCTTAGGCTTATGCTCCTCTATGTTCCTTTATGGCGTTTGACTTGTTTTGGTGCTGTATAAATGTTTCTTTGTTGGCTTCCTCCCCTCGCTGCTGGATTACATTCAAAAGGTCTGCAGTCCTTTATTTGTTGAGTGAGTGGTTTCTAGCTCCTCTGCTGCGGGTTGCGGTGGCTGGTTTTTTTCTGACGGTTTTTTTCTCTCTTCAAGTGACCGTTTAAAAAAAAAAAAAAAAAAGAGGTACCCCTTGGTTTTTTATGCAATGCTTGGCAATCTTCCCTTTTTCAGTGTCACGTGGCTGTTTGATGTTTCAGATGTCATCTTCTGCATCACGTAATGGCGATGGACTCATGAGGAAAAATTCCTCTAAACTTGTACACCTAACGTGTTTGGATTGCAATACCCCTTTACCTGACGGCTATGATTTTATCCGCTGTCACCAGTGTCGCGGACCTCCGCCGGAAGTACCTTCTATAAGAGGTTGTTACTTGGGTAAAGGACTATATGAGGAGTCTCTTAAGGAGATCCGTTCTTCCATCGCCCAGATTGCCAAGAGACCGCAGATTGAGACACAATCTTCCTTACGGATCTCTGATGAAGATTATCAGATAGTGGACGAGACACTCTCATCTGACTATTCCACTGAAGATCCCAGCAGGCCGTGCTTCCCACTCGAAAAATTAAGCCGGCTGCTGAAGTCCATCCGGTCTAAGGATCGTGATGTTGACAGGGAAGCCTCCGCGTCCACCTATAGAGGGCCTAGGATCTTCCAAGTGGACCAAACATTACAAAAATTAATGTCCTCAGAGTGGAGAGGTCCTGAAAAACCTCTTGTGGTTCCTAGGAGGTTTAGCGCTTTATTCCCAGTTGCTCAATGGGATCAATGGGGTCCTCCTCCCAAGGTGGATATGGCGGTGGCTAAACTGTCCTGCCGCACTAAGGTACCATCAGATGATGGAGCAAATCTGCACGACGCCATGGCAGGCGCTTCGACAATACCTTCAAGAAGGCTTATTCAGCTGCCTCGCCCAAGACCGCTGTGGCGGTTGCGTCCTGTGAAGTGTCAGCCAAATTATGTACTGACCTGGTCCACCTCGAAAGTGACCAACTCTGGTGTCTCCAGAGATGAGCTGCTAGGGTTTCTAGGCTCAGTTTCCCTGGCAGCTGAATATTTAATGGAAGCCTCCCACCATCAATTAAGGCTGGCGGCCAAATCCTGGCACTTACCAAGAACACTGCAGCAGGAAGACCTCTATGGTTAAAACCTTGGAGAGTTGTGTTTCCCTCAAAGTATAATTTGTGCGCATTACCCTTTGAGCCAGGTAGAGTCTTTGGCTGTGCCCTAGACGAGATCCTAGAGGGCTTGGCCGACAAGAAGAGTAAAACTTTACCCCAGGCCTTCAGAGGTAGGTCTGGCTCTGGCCGTGGTAGAGGCTATCCGCCTCGTCGTGGAAGGCTCTAGTTATTCCTCTAGAGGCGCCGGCCGGAGATTCCCGAAGTCTGATGATAAAAAAGTCAAGCCTAGCTTTTGACATCAGAAGCAGTTTTCCTGTGGCCGAGATTCCTGTCGGAGGTCGTGTCTCCCACTTTCTCAACTGCTGGCAGGAAAAAATTCGAGACCCATGGGTCCGGTAGGTAATCCAAAGAGGTTATGCAATCAAGTTCCTCCGTCCTCCTCAGGATCGGTTTGTGTTAACTCGCAGCCTCCCTACAATGCAGCAGACTACATTGGAATGCTTCATCCGAGAGTACATTCACAAGGGAGCCCTGGAGGAAGTCCCTTCTCTAGAAGAAGGATCCAGTGTCTATTCTCCCGTCTTCCTGATGCCAACACCGGCAGACAAGTGGAGAATGATCATAGACTTAAGGTACCTCAACCGCTTCATCAAAAGAAGCGCTTCCGTAGGGAAACCATAAAGTCTGTCACCACCTTTGTCCTCTAAGGCGATGTTTTTTGTGACTTTGGATATAAAGGACGCCTATTTGCATATTTCTATTTACCTCCACACAGAAGGTTTTTTCTAAGGATTGCCATAGTAGTTTCCGGCCACAGGAAGCACTTTCAATTCACAGCACTACCCTTCGGGATCTCCTCTGCTTCCCACACCTTTACAAAGGTAGTGGCCCCCCATAACGGCCGCCCTCAGGCTTCAGGGGATATTCTTGGTGCCTTATCTAGACAACTGGTTGATAAAGGCCCAGTCAGAGTCTGTTCTGCTCCAGTACCTACAGACAGCCTTCAGAGTCTGTGATGGCTTATAAACTGGGAGAAATCAAAAACGAAGGAAGTCAACTCGAAGGAAGTTCCTCTGAAAAAACTATTTCCTAGATTCAGTCCGCCTGCAAATCTCCTTGACACCAGCAAGGAAGGAGAAGCTGGTTGCGGCAGTCCGGCACCTCTTCAAAAAGTCGATAGCCTCCATCAGAACATTGATGAAGATCCTGGGCTTGATGTCTTCCTCAGTGGAGGCAGTCCCATGGGCCTTGTGGCACTTACGTCCCCTCCAGAAGGAGTTACTAGAGGCTTGGGATTGCTCCCTTCTTACATTCAGCAAGAAGATTCGACTCTCCCCCAGGACCTGTCTTTCCCTCAAGTGGTGGTTGCACCTGAAAGACGGAAGGTCCATGGTCCAACCTTCTTGGACCCTGTTGACTACAGATGCATTCCTCTGGGGATGGGGAGCCCATGGACGAAAACTCCATAAAGGGAGTCTGGAGTGCTCCTGAAAAAAGGACCTCGTCCAACTGGAAGGAGCTCTGAGCCATATATCGTGCCTTACTCTATTTCTCGCCTCTTCCCAAGGGAAGAGCAGTCAAAATCCGGTCAGACAACATGACCACAGTGCTGTACGTGAACAGAAAGGGAGGCACCAGATCACCAACCCTCCTCAGGGAGGCAGATCTGATATTTACATGGGCAGAGAAAAATCTAACCCATTTATCCGCAGTTCACATCAAGGGCTCCCTGAACATAGTAGCGGATTGGTTGAGTCGGGGGTCATGCCGTATCAGGAGAATGGTCACTCAATCCAGAAGTCTTTCATCAGATTACCCTGAACAGGGGTCTTCCAGAAATAGACCTCATGGCAACCCGACTCAACGCCAAGGTGGAGAAGTTCTGTTCCCTTTACCAGGAGGACAATCCCTTGGCAGTGGATGCCCTGTCCATCCCTTGGAGGTCCAGGCTGGCATACATCTTCCCTCCAATTCCAATAATACCAAAGGTATTAATGAAAATCAGACAGGACCAAGTCTCTGTGATAGCCATCATTCCACTCTGGCCAAAAAGAGCTTGGTTTTTCCCAACTCATGGAGATGAGTCGAGGGATATATTGGAGGCTTCCCCCCATCCAGAACCTGGTTTCCCAAGGATCTCTGAAGTGCCAGGATCTCTGGAGATTCAACCTGACAGCCTGGAGGTTGAGCAGTCCCTACAGCAGGATAGAGGACTGTCAGAGGCCGTCCTGAAGACCCTTTCTTCTGCAAGAGCAGAATCTACCAATAAGAACTACCAGAGGACAGCCAAGATTTTCATGGAGTGGTGTTCCAAGAAGGGCATTAATAATCTAGAACCTTCAACGGCTGATATTTTAAATTTTCTTCAGGACGGTTTGGATAAGGGCCTTGCCCCTACCACTTTGAAAGTGCAGATTGCGGCCCTCTCCGCTCATTTGAACAGACGTCTGTCTCAGGATCCTCTGGTTGCAAGGTTCCTTAAAGGGGCAATGAGGCTAAAGCCCTCAGTATCATCCCAAGTGGGACCTTGCGGTAGTCATTGCAGGCCTGTGCGGTCCTCCATTTGAACCCTTGGAGACTACGGAGCTAAAATATTTAGACACTTTTTTGTTGGCCATTATATCTGCCAAAAGAGTAGGGGAACTCCAGGCCCTCTCTTCTAGAGAACCGTACATTTTGTTTTTGCAGATAGGGTGCACCTTAGGTGTGTCTAGGTTTATCCCTAAGGTCCCCTCATACTATAATAGCAATCAGCTAATTTCGTTACCTGTGTTTTTCCCCACTCCAACCTCTGAGGAGTAAGAAAAGCTCAACACCTTAGATGTTTTAAGGTGTCTGTGGATTTACCTATCCCACACTCAACCGCTTAAGAAGGCCGAAAGCCTACTAATTGATATGCAGGGTAAAAACAGAGGCCACAAGGCTTCCAAGCCTACTCTATCCACATGGATCAAGGAGACAATTAAGTCTTCCTTTCTTATTCAGGAGTTATTCCCTCCAGTCTTTCTACGGCCACTCGACCTGGGTTGTCGACTTCTTTGGCTGAGTATCGGTCCTTACCATTGGACCAGATTTGTGCGGCTGCATCATGGTCATCTCAGTTGACCTTTTGTTAAACATTATCATTGGACATCCGCAGTTTCCAGACAACTGCCTTTGGTCAGTCAGTCCTTGACGTTGTAAGGCGAGGAAACCCTCCCTAAGGGAATTACTTGCTATCTCCCCATATCGTGCTGCTGTCGGACGTAAGGGGAATCGTTGATTGTAATGTCAATCTGTATTCCCTTAGTCCTGACAGCAGCACAAGGCTTCCCTCCCTAGAAGCTTGTTTCCTGTTACTTTATAATTTACACAGTGGAGGGAGGTCTCTTGTGCCCTCTTATAGGGCTAGTAGGAGGCACCTTTTTGGTGCTAATTAAAGTTTCCACCTGTCCTAAACAACACACAGGGGCAGAGATACCCCATATTGTGCTGCTGTCAGGACTAAGGGAATACAGATTGACATTACAATCAACGATTCTGTATGATGTACTGGGAAGCTGGAAAAAAAAAATCAAAATGAGATGGAATTGGAGTAAAACTGCTTTTGCATGACTTTCTTACAGGCATTGTTTTTACAGCGTTCACTGTGCAGCCAAAATGACATATCACCTGTATTCTATGGGTGGGTGCGATTACGGTGATACCAAATTTATATAGTTTTTTTTTATGTTTTAACTCCTTAAAAAAATCGAAAACTTTTTATTACTACCAATTTGGGGAATATCTTTTGATTTGATCGCTTTTTATCCAAATTTTTATGGGAGGTGAAACAGCAAAAAACTTCAATTCAACTCTTTTGATCTTTTTTACCTGCTACGGCAATAACCATATGGGAAAAATATTTTTATACGATTGTAGGCCAGGCGTTTTTCGGACACAGGGATACCTAATGTATACGTGTTTCACTTTATGTAGTTTTATATGTGTTCTAGAGAAATGGGGGGGGGGGGTGATTTTAATTTTAATTTTTTTTTATATTTTCTTTAACTTTTTTTATTGTAATTTTTAGACCCCCAAGAGTTTTTTCACCCCAGGGGGTATGATCACTAATACAATGCATTGCAATGCTAATGTATTGCAATTTGTTGCATTAGTGATCAGATCAGATGCATAGATCAGCCTGTAATACATGCATGTCTATGCCAGACAAGCCTGGGAGCCTTCAATAGGTTCCCAGCTGTCATGGCAATGGATCCACCCCAAAATAGTGACATGTGCGTCCATTTTCTTCTACAATACAAAGCAGCACAACTTACAACAAACTAAAGAATCTTAGGAGTAGGAGAAGTAGAACAAAGTTTAGTCAGATTTAATCAATTACTGGCAGATAGTGATAAAAATCATAGGAATGAGGGATAATATCTATACTGTCTGTGCTGTGAGCAATACAGACACAGAACAGTTAACAATTAACCCTTGCCAATAATCTAATTTTGTCTAAGTCTGTTTTGCAACAAAGCAGTTTGATCTGTGACTGTCCACAGAGTGTCTCAGGCTCTATTCAGATCATGTTTTTTACATCCATTTAACAGATGCAAAAAACAGACGCAATGGTTAGAAATGTTATATAAAAAATAAAAAACGGATCCATGTTTTTTGAATGGACACATAAGTATGATATAATATGTTTTCATGCTCTTCAAAAAAAAAAAAAAGATCCAGAAATGAATACTTTTTTGATGTTTAGGTAAACGGATCATCTGTTTGCATCCATTTGTGTCTGTTTTTTGCCATCTGTAAAATGGATGTGATAAACGGATGTAAAAAAACGTGATCTGAATGGAGCCTTACATTGTTTTTGCTGACAAAGTCAGTATTTTTAGTGAAAAATCTTTTCTTAACAATTTTTTTGGGGGCAAGAGTTTAACTTTTTTTTGTTGAATACATACAAACTGTAATTCTAATAGCAAAACGCTGAATATGCTTGTGCTAGTCTGAAATAATCTCCATTTGTTAAGGGGGTTTAGTTGGTTAACATATTAAGTGACACACCCTGTTAATTTGAAATATCTCAGTTTGTTAAGAAATTTTTTTTTTTTGCAACTCTATATACATACAAACTGCCACCATTGTAATGGAAAAAAAAAAAACAACCAAAAACAAGCTGACTGATGCAGTTCTAGTCTATTACTCACTGACTAGGTCAAACTTTTAGTGCTTTTAGTGCTTTGCTATTTTTCTTGAAATAGATTTTTGTGAAAAAAAAGACATGCACACAGTGTCAGAATTGTTTACAATCACTATTAGAATTAAGCATTGTGCAGTAAAATGACTGGGAAAAAATCAGGCAAAAGGAGGCCGAGGAAGAAACACTTGTACAAGTACCAACACTAACAATGTGGTTGGCAGCCACACCAGTAGCCGCAGTGTTGTCATACTTCCTGAGCATGAAGGCATTTTTGAAAGCAATGAAATACAAATGTTGAGTCAGGAATCTGTGTTCCTCCTCCTCCTCTGTTGTAACACGTGATTTACCATGCTGCACACTTTCTTTTTGTACCATGAACCATGTATTCTTCACTAGCACAGATCCCTTTCTCTAGTAAATATATGGAATCTATGGTGGCCCAAGGATCCACTGTACCAACCCACGCTCTTGGGAAATAACCCCCGGTCACAGATGATGATAGAAGGAATTCACATTTATTAGTGTGATAAGCACGCTTTTCGGAGCACCAAGCTCCTTTATCAAGTGCATAAAAACAATCTGATGTGATGTTCCCAGTAAAGGTTTTTACCCTTTCTCTAGTAGTCATGAAGAATATCTGCTGAGGGAGATTTTCCGTATAGCCCAAGACTTCCTCTTCTTGATGAGTTGGATGAGAACACACTTTTTTTTGACTGTAGAGAAGGTAGAGGTGGAAGGCATTAGTGTTGGTGGAGGTAGTAGTGGCAGAGAGTGTGCTACTGGTAGTCATGCTTGTAGGGGCACTAGAGAAAAATATGATAGGAATTGTGGGGACATAGAGGAATCCAAGTGCCATGATGAGTCACAAAAAAGTGGAGAAGATGATGACATTACTGAATCCGATGATGATGATTCTATTACAGATGGCAACTGGGTCCAGGTGGCAGGGTGACATCACAGGAAATAGCTGGAATAGTAAAAAATTCTAAGGCAAACTCAGGTGATGGTGACACTGCCAGTCATGTTTCCACTGCTGCTGGTTTTGGCAGCAGCAGCTAAGTACGGTCTCCTCCTATATGGGAATTTTTTTGTACATTACCAAATGACCAATCGCAGGCAAGGTGCAAGATCTGCAAGCAGACAATTAGCCATGAGCACGCAGGCATAATGGAATTAGCAGTGGCACCAAGTGAGCAAGACCTTTCTATTCCTTCTCCACATAATCTTCTTTGTGGCAGGTCCCACCCACACCTAGCATATGGTCATTTTTGTTATCATTATCATCTCCATCTGCTTCTCCTTCTCTTCCATGAAGACATCGGTCATCATTCATAGAGGAATATGTGTCCAGTAAACAGTAATCTGTGCCCTGTCATTTGGCTGGTCTGCCACTAGCACCTGGCCAAGTTGCTGGCGGTGCAGTCACTGCTGTGCCACTCAGTGAAGTCCACTGCATTTCACTAACTGATGGCATGCACATAGTCTCAATAGAGAAATAATGAAGGCTCGTTAATCTCTAAGGAAGCTGTCTCTGCTTAATATTGCCTTGTGGGCCTCTCCTTGTAAATGTCCATGTGGGGAAAGGTGTACATTATTGTCAACACATGGACCAGCAATTATAAGCAGGAACAATAAATATCTGTCACGACCCACTGGGTCAATGCTTTGAATTTTCATAGCCTCAGTCTAGAAACACAGCAAGAGCAGGGCTAGTACTGACTTCACCTCATGAGTGCAAGGCAGGCCCAGTTTCAACACCAGACACGACCCATCTGCCTTCTCTAGTTCCTCCACACTGGACCATTTCCTGCCCCCAACTTCACTAGGGAAAGCCATTGCTTACAGTACATTCCCCATCCTTCATTTCATGGCTGTAAGGTGAAGCGCACATTAAGTGGCACTGTGGCACATACTGGAGCATTAGTCTGAGCAACATTATATGGTGAATGATTAGTGCATGAAGCAAACTACAGACACAGTGGAATAGATAGCTTTGAGAGGAAGAAGAAAATCCTCTACCGCATGATCATTTTTGGAAAATAGTCCAGCTTTTTCAGCTGGTAGGCTAGGTCATAGAATCCCTTCCATTTCAGAATATATTCTAGCTTTTTCAGCTGGCAAGTTAGGCACACTGATAATGTGTCGCAAATGTTTCTTCAAATAAAGGGACGTTTTTGATGGCTTTTTTTTTATAAAGTAAATTCTTTATCACTTCAAATTTGTGGCAGGCACTTTGATTTTGTGCCTCAAATGTTTCTTCAAATCCTATAGTTGCTAGTACCACTTGTCACTGCCATAAACCCATCATTGCTTCTTCCAATACCAACACAATTTTTGTACGGCATTCTGCCTCCATAAATGGATAATTTTTGGTGTGTTTTTTTTTTTTTTTTTTGAAAAGCCAATTCTTCTTCACTTTTCAACTGGCACACAGCCAAATATTCATCTCCCAAATAACAAGTCTGTAGCACTTACAAGTTATGAAAATGGGTTAAATTTTATATGAAACCATTGCTTTTTGCAATATAATAACATTCAAGCACTTCCCCCCAAAAACGGTACTTTTTGGAGAGTTTAAATGTTAAAATGTGTAAAACAGATTGGCAAGCGCAGTGCATGGTTAAATCGTAACTAAACTTTCGCAAAACTTTTGATTTTCTGTCAGTATTTGTGTCATAAATACATTTTGTAACATACTTTATTAACAAATTTTGGCTCTTCTCTGTGAAACCCTGCATTTTTTCACTCTTTCTCTTCTGCATTGAGAGCAGTTTCTGCCTCTCACTGAATGTTACTGTTAATGGTGTATGAGAGTACAGGGCTGTGTAAAATGTAGAGAAAATGAGGGTAGGGGAGGGCTATGATAAACAGTTATATCTCAAACATTATACAGTAAAACGTACAAACTTGCTTTTGGTGTCATAATTCAAGAGTTATCACTGGTTGAAAACACAGGCGGGATTGGGATTTTTATATCATATATATTATACAGCTGCATATAAATATCCTAATCCCGACTGTATTTTCAACCAGTGATATCTCTGGAAATAATTTAGATAGCACTGCAACCTTAATTTCCTACGAAAGAATTTCATCTTTCATATGACACCAAAATCAAGTTTGTATGTTTTATAATGTCCAAGATATAACTGTTTGAAGTGACCCTCCCCACCCTCTTTCTCTCTACATTTTACACAGCCCCGTACTCCAAGCCCGTACTCCATACACAGTTACTGAGTGAGAGGCAGAAACAGTTCTCAATACAAGAACAAGGGAAAGAGTGAAAAAATGCAGGATTTCACAGAAAGGATTTAAAATTTGTCAAAAAAAGTATACTACAAAATTTATTTAAGACACAAATACTGCCAGAAAATCAAAAGTTGTCCGAAAATTTAGTTACGCATTATCCACTGCTTACCATCCATTGACACTTTATCTACTGCTTGCCATCACTTTGACAAAACTTTGGTTGCATTTGCCTTAGATAGAAAATGGATAGATAGGTTCTTAGGAGCATTGACAGTGTTCTACACTATGTTTTAAGCCAATTTCAGCTACTCTTATAATTTATACGAGTAGTTTATAGATCACATTAGTTGATTTTAACAATAACAGTAATGCCTTTTGGATTTCTATTTCCATATGCCCTGGGCGTAGAGTGCTGCTGCAGTTTTTGTACCTGTATTTTGCCAGAGTGGTTATCACCTGTTCACAATGGGATGTGCTGTCTAAATTTTCTTTTGTGTATTACAAAGAGGGGGAGGTTCCCTCCATAGTTGGACTGGCAGTCCCTTTCAGTTGCACAGGTTTATTCAGTTGGAACAGAAAATATATAGACAGATACAGATTTGCATCCATCTATACATCTATGCATCAATCTTTCTATCTATCTATGAATCTGTACATCTATTTGCACCTATCAATGCAACTATCTATCTATCTATCTATCTATCTATCTAGATAGATAGTTACCTATGCCCCTGTCTATGCAAATATGTATATCTATGCATCCATCTATGCATCTCTCTATCTATCTATGCATCCATCTACCCATCTACATTTGCATCTATCTATCTATCTAGCTATCTATCTATCTATCTATCTATCTATCTATCTATCTATCTATTTACATCTATTTATGTATCTATCTATCTATCTATCTATATATCTATCTATCTATCTATCTATGCTTCTGTATATGTATTTATGCCTCTATCCATCTAGTATAATACTCCCTTGGATCCTGGGAAAATTTTAGCTTCTTCACAAGTTCTGTCTAAAGCAAGGAAGACAGAGAAGACTTCAATCAACAGCAAGGGCGAGGAGCTGGGCAGGGTTTTTTTTAAGAAAGAGGCAGAGTGGGAAACAATTCCCATCGAGTTTCTACCACACCCTACTTAATTCTATTTTGAATATCAGAAAAAAAAAAAAGATTTTTATGCAATTGAAGGCAAGATTCATAAAAATAAGGGTATGAGTGTGCATGTGGGACTGTCCACTGCTGTGTCCTACACCTGGTTGCATCACCATATTTCTGTTGATAGACTTTAAATCTCTAGCATGGAACAGCTTTAAAGTCTGAACAAAAGCTTCTATTACCACTTTTTCCATAACTGGAGTGGGCTAAGGAAATGAAGATATAGTCAATAACAAAGAAACAAAGAAAAGGGTTAAAAACAATAAAATCTTTGTATCAGTTTTGTTCTTCTACACGGCCGTGGAGTCATTAATGCCAGCACTTAAAAGTACAGCCACAAATTGAAATGGTCTCCAGTGATTGCATTAAGTATCTGCTTGAGAATAGCATGCTGTGTGCAAGACATTTTGAATATATCTCTAAGTGAAAGGCTAACAGCAACTTGTGACTGACTGCAAATTAAATTCTGCTTTCATGAGAACTCTGTTACCAAGAAGAAACTGTACAGATGGATAGCCAAAAGAGCATTACTAAGTGCTGCATTTTAAATTTCCCTCGGGATGACTTGGAAAATGACTACTTCTTATACTTTTTTAACTTAAAATGTCTTTTAAGTGCACTGTACAAAGAATCCATTAAATCCGAGCTTTACTTATGAATTTGAGAAAGGTGTGTGCAGCAGCTAAAGTAACATTTTATCCTCACTTTTGATGGAGAGCGCCATTGCCACTTGAGGATCATTCTGATTTCATTTCAGTCCCCTGAAGTAGTTTCGGACAGGATTTTATGGGAAGTCAAGTTTCTTGTTTCACCATAATTTGGTACCTTTTTGATATATGGGTCATAATGTACCAAAAGATTATAGTGTCATTTCTTATTTCAAAGCATGTCCTTTGGCTCAATCACAACTAGTGAGTTTTATCATTTTTTGCATTTCTCTGCGAATTGGAAGAGTGCACTGTTGAGAGCAGGATTAAATGGATTCTACCGAGGACTACTTGGCACTCTCTGAAACCTGAATAGCTAATATTCAGGGAAAATTCATTTACTGTAAAAGTACTATTGTTTTTTTCACATTCTAAGGATATTTAATCTATTGTAAAGTTGGTTAAAACTAATTTACTCTTTTGCAAGGTACATTCTGTTGCTGTGAATTAATGATCTAAAATGTCTAACTCATGATAAATGTCTTGAATTCATTATCAAACATTGTTTATAAATCATGAAATCTGCTCCAGGTATGACATTAAATGTGACATTCAATGACCTAATAACATTCAAATATTTTACTTTGGAAATATGTTAAATCCTTGGTTACCGATGCATTGTACCACTAGCTGCGGCAAATTGATACACTGGATATGCTGAAGTTCTGTTGTTCTAGATAGAGTCCCATTGCTGACATATAACTGCAAGAACAACAGTTCCTTTATGTTTTATGTTTTAAGAAACTGAGAAGGTATCCCAGAATGGCCTATCTTAACTCCTCAGCAATGTCACAGAAATATAATGACATTTAATAACCTTATAACATTCCAGTGTTTTATCTCCCTCTAAATTGTTTAATACAAGGTTTATTGTTTGTGTTTGGTATTCATTTTATATCTGCAGCCTGGCATATTGCCAGAAGTATAAAAGAGAAGGAAATATGAGTGAATAAAAGTGATATAAAGATTAAATATTGAAGTGTGCCGTGAAGTTACATTAACAAAAAGGCAGAGACTAAAGCAGAACAGTAACTGCTATGATTACTGCAGGGATAAAAGGGTATTTTTCTCCTATGTTTTTACTATGATTTTAATCATACTGTAAATCCATAAGTGAGGAGAAGAAATTGAGTGTCACTATGAGAAAATGAAAATCCTGTGAGTACTAGTGGCAGTCTAAACAAAGTAGGGGAAATACTGAAGATCTTTTAAATATAAGGGGGATTTCATTTCAATGTGTTCATTGAGATGTTTTTTATTAAATGCGCTTTATCATCTTAGTTTATTTATATGTCATCTCGGAAGTTGATTTCTCTTAAATCATCTGGTTGAATTTGATTCTAAGCTTAAAATGAGACGTTGTTTAGTTCTTTGTTGTATCAAAGGAGTAAAGTTAAAATCTGTCAGTGAATCCCATTAATTTCCAGCAGATTGAAATAGATGCCACAATACTCTTTCTGAATCCATTTCTTTCAATCCCATAAGGGAATAAACACTTTGATAAGTGACTGAACCCTTTGAAAATGTGCTGTATATTTTCTGAAAGCAGAAAACCTAAACAATGTAAATGTCCTACCAAACAGCTTACAGTTATGATCATAAGGGAAGGCTAATACAAAATAAAACTTGGCTTTTAATTATGATACATTAAAATCAGCAATAACATAAGAAGAGTAACATCAAAACATTAAAATAAAAAAAAATCAAAACATTACTATCAGAAATAACATAGGAAAAGAAAGTATATACAGTGCTGGCCAAAAGTATTGGCACCCCTGCAATTCTGTCAGATAATACTCAATTTCTTCCAGAAAATGATTGCAATCACAAATGCTTTGGTAATAATATCTTCATTTATTTTGCTTGCAATGAAAAAACACAAAAGAGAATGAAAAAAAAAGTCAAATCATTAATCATTTTACACAAAACTCCAAAAATGGGCCGGACAAAAGTATTGGCACCCTCAGCCTAATACTTGGTAGCACAACCTTTAGACAAAATAACTGCGAACAACCGCTTCCGGTAACCATCAATGAGTTTCTTACAATGCTCTGCTGGAATTTTAGACCATTCTTCTTTGTCCAATTTCTCCAGGTCCCTGAGATTTGAAGGGTGCCTTCTCCAAACTGCCATTTTGAGATCTCTCCACAGGTGTTCTATGGGATTCAGGTCTGGACTCATTGCTGGCCACTTTAGAAGTCTCCAGTGCTTTCTCTCAAACCATTTTCTACTGCTTTTTGAAGTGTGTTTTGGGTCATTGTCCTGCTGGAAGACCCATGACCTCTGAGGGAGACCCAGCTTTCTCACACTGGGCCCTACATTATGCTGCAAAATTTGTTGGTAGTCTTCAGACTTCATAATGCCATGCACACGGTCAAGCAGTCCAGTGCCAGAGGCAGCAAAGCAACCCCAAAACATCAGGGAACCTCCGCCATGTTTGACTGTAGGGACCGTGTTCTTTTCTTTGAAGGCCTCTTTTTTTTTTTCCTGTAAACTCTATGTTGATGCCTTTTCCCAAAAAGCTCTACTTTTGTCTCATCTGACCAGAGAACATTCTTCCAAAAAGTTTTTGGCTTTCTCAGGTAAGTTTTGGCAAACTCCAGCCTGGCTTTTTTATGTCTCTGGGTCAGAAGTGGGGTCTTCCTGGGTATCCTACCATAGAGTCCCTTTTCATTCAGACGCTGACGGATAGTACGGGTTGACACTGTTGTACCCTCGGACTGCAGGGCAGCTAGAACTTGTTTGGATGTTAGTCGAGGTTCTTTAGCCACCATCCGCACAATCTTTCGTTGAAATCTCTCGTCAATTTTTCTTTTCCGTACACATCTAGGGAGGTTAGCCACAGTGCCATGGGCTTTAAACTTCTTGATGACACTGCGCATGGTAGACACAGGAACATTCAGGTCTTTGGAGATGGACTTGTAGCCTTGAGATTGCTCATGCTTCCTCACAATT
Source organism: Leptodactylus fallax (assembly GCA_947044405.1). Taxonomy (NCBI): domain Eukaryota; kingdom Metazoa; phylum Chordata; class Amphibia; order Anura; family Leptodactylidae; genus Leptodactylus; species Leptodactylus fallax. The sequence continues at coordinate 2,387,013 of CAMRHE010000212.1, forward strand.
TTGCTTCTCAAGTCCTCAGACAGTTCTTTGGTCTTCTTTCTTTTCTCCATGCTCAATGTGGTACACACAAGGACACAGGACAGAGGTTGAGTCAACTTTAATCCATTTCAACTGGCTGCAAGTATGATTTAGTTATTGGCACCACCTGTTATGTGCCACAGGTAAGTAACAGGTGCTGTTAATTACACAAATTAGAGAAGCATCACATGATTTTTCAAAGGGTGCCAATACTTTTGTCCACCCCCTTTTTTATGTTTGGTGTGGAATTATATCCAATTTGGCTTTTTGACAATTCTTTTTGTGGTTTTCCATTGAAGACAAATTAAATGAAGATATTATTACCAAAGCATTTGTGATTGGAATCATTTTCTGGAAGAAATTGAGTATTATCTGAGAGAATTGCAGGGGTGCCAATACTTTTGGCCAGCACTGTATACTAGGTCTGGACTAATATATGATTCTTTCTATTATGAGATATCTATACAAATCAGTCACTGTAAGAGGGAATGCTACTTTTTCCAGAGCACTAAATTTGTAGGGTACAGTATAAAAGCATCAATCACCACTGGTGGTATCTCTGAATCCCCATATCTATCTAGTAATGAATGAGGTATTTGATGACCTGGGCATGATTCTCCTTATCTTTAATAGTTATGACATTATACCTCACTCACACATACAGTGGGGGAAAAAAAGTATTTAGTCAGCCACCAATTGTGCAAGTTCTCCCACTTAAAAAGATGAGAGAGGCCTGTAATTGTCATCATAGGTAGACCTCAACTATGAGAGACAAAATGAGAAAATAAATCCAGAAAATCACATTGTCTGATTTTTAAAGAATTTATTTTTAAATTATTGTGGAAAATAAGTATTTGGTCATTAACAAAAGTTCATCTCAATACTTTGTTATATATCCTTTGTTGGCAATGACAGAGGTCAAACATTTTCTGTAAGTCTTCACAAGGTTGGCACACACTGTTGCTGGTGTGTTGGCCCATTCCTCCATGCAAATCTCCTCTAGAGCAGTGATGTTTTGGGGCTGTCGCTGGGCAACACGGACTTTCAACTCCCTCCAAAGGTTTTCTATGGGGTTGAGATCTGGAGACTGGCTAGGCCACTCCAGGACCTTGAAATGCTTCTTACCAAGCCACTCCTTCGTTGCCCTGGCGATGTGCTTGGGATCATTGTCATGCTGAAAGACCCAGCCACGTTTCATCTTCAATGCCCTTGCTGATGGAAGGAGGTTTGCACTCAAAATCTCACAATACATGGCCCCATTCATTCTTTCATGTACACGGATCAGAAACAGCCCCAAAGCATGATGTTGCCACCCCCATGCTTCAGAGTAGATATGGTGTTCTTTGGATGCAACTCAGCATTCACTCTCCTCCAAACACGACGAGTTGTGTTTCTACCAAACAGTTCTACTTTGGTTTCATCTGACCATATGACATTCTCCCGATACTCTTCTGGAACATTCAAATGCTCTCTATCAAACTTCAGACAGGCCCGGATATGTACTGGCTTAAGCGGGAGAAAACGACTGGCACTGCAGGATCTGAGTCCCTGGTGGTGTAGTGTGTTACTGACGGTAACTTTCTGCAGGTCATTCACTAGGTCCCCCGTGTGGTTCTGGGATTTTTGCTCACCGTTCTTGTGATCATTTTGACCCCACGGGGTGAGATCTTGCGTTGAGCCCCTGATCAAGGGAGATTATCAGTGGTCTTGTATGTCTTCCATTTTCTAATTATTGCTCCCACAGTTGATTTCTTCACACCAAGCTGCTTGCCTATTGCAGATTCAGTTTTCCCAGCCTGATGCAGGTCTACAATTTTGTTTCTGGTGTCCCTCCACAGCTCTTTGGTCTTCACCATAATGGAGCTTGTTTGTAGGTGACCAAATACTTATTTTCCACCATAATTTGCAAATAAATTCTTAAAAAAATCAGACAATGTGATTTTCTAAATATGTTTTCTTATTTTGTCTCTCATAGTTGAGATCTACCTATGATGTCAATACAGGCCTCTCTCATCTATTTAATTGGGAGAACTTGCACAATTGGTGACTGACTAAATACTTTTTTTCCCCACTGTATATGTGGTCTAATGCCCATTAAATATAAATATATATATATATATATATATATATATATAGTTACATAACAGTTAAAATATGCTCATCATACATTACATTAATATAATAGTCCTAACTATAAGGCATAACACTGCCTAGCAATAGTGCTTTGATGCCAGCTCAGCTCATAGGACATATAGCACAGCAAAATATAACACAGCATAAAATGTATAATATATTCACATAGTAATGGTAACCAGGTGGTGTTTTCAGAGCAAAAGGGTATAAGAGGGTAACATACCCATATTCAACTCTCTGAACTGAGATTAGGTCTTTGTGATGGCCACTCCAAAACATTGACTTTGTTATCCTTAAACCACTTTGTAACCAGTTTGGCAGTATGCTTCGGGTTATTGTCCATTTGGAACACCCATTTGCACCCAAGCTTTAACTTCCTGGCTAATGTCTTGAGATGTTGCTTCAGTATTGCCACATAATGTTCTTTCCTCATGATGCCATCTATTTTGTGAAGTGCACCAGTCCCTCATGCAGCAAAACAACCCCAAAACGTGCCATCCCTGTGTTTCACAATTGGGATGGTGTTCTCAGGCTTGCAAGCTTCTTCCTTTTTCTTACATACGTAAGATACATACGATGGTCATTATGGTCAAGCCTAAGAATACCATCCCAACTGTGAAACACGGGGACGGCAGAATCATGTTTTGGGGTTGTTTTGCTGCAGGAGGGACTGGTGCACTTCACAAAATAGATGGCATCATGAGGAAAGAACATTATGTAGCAATACTGAAGCAACATCTCAAGACATTAGCCAGGAAACTAAAGCTTGGGCGCAAATGGGTCTTCCAAATGGACACCCCAAGATGAGTGGCACATGACAAAATAAAAAAGTAAAAATGCAACTACAGAAAGTAAAAAATTAATTAAAGCTAAAGTATAGAGTGTTAAAAGTCAGACCATATTGGGAAAATTTTTTACAAATAGTACTGTTTAAGATGTATTAAACACTTGTTGCAAAACAACATAGTCACCATCAAATTCCAAGGTAGTAATAACAAGGATTTGTGGTGGATTTAGCTATTCCGCTGCCTGAAACAACTTGTTAATTTAATTCCTATAGCTCTATTATCATGTGTTTCTGAACATTCCTGTTCTAAGAGCCAGTCAAGGTAAGAAAACACACACAACTGAATAACAGATCTATTGAGTAAAAGTAAACGAAACAATCTAATAGCATTCTAAAAGACATAGAGTATTATTAGTCTGTAGAGTTAAAAATAATAGTAATGATAAACTGCTCTATCATTCTGATACTGTGGCTGCTTTGATACTACATTTACAGTGTACAATAGCCGCAAGCTGTGCAACTGCCTGAAAAGCTCCTGATGAATATATAGCAAAGGTATCCATGGTTACAGGGACAGACATTGAGACCAAAGGATCCCTGTGCAAGAATTATTTATGGGCTCCCCACCTTAAATAATGCACAGCATACAAAAAATACATGCTGTACATACATCAGACATATAAGTCAAATACATCATACTACCATGGAACACACATTACACAAGCTCACTCATAGCATAGTAAACAGGTGACACAAACAGCACACACAAAACACAAGCAGCAATAACATTGCACACATAACACAAACACAGTACTCACAATACATACATTACACAAGTGCAGAATCACACAACACTTAAATTATACAACCACAGCATCACATGGCACACAAGCACAACACACACATTGGACACATATATCACACAAGCAGTAAAGATATGCCACAAACATGGACAAACATATCAAACTAGTGCATGTCTCTGAAAACTCTTTTATAACACTGCTATAAATACTCCACATGTCAAGATGCTGACCTGAAGCCAACTAAATCTGGCAGATACAAAGCCCCATCCTGGTCCCCTCACTATGCTAAGCCTCTCCCATACACCCAATTCACAGGCTATATTTTTGGCTCTGCATAGGTCCCTCTAACACAATGAAAGACAAAATAATGTCTCTATAGCCTCCTTCAGGTTGGTATATATTATGCCCTTTTCTTTTACTTTTTGTAAGACACTTCTGTCAGTATTTTTTCCCCTGTAGGATAAAAGGGTGTTGAAATCCTCTAGTAAATGTTAGAATCCGGAAATGTGAAAAGTCAACTTTTGGTTTTCACAAGAAAAATGTTATAGTGAAGGACTTTGTACTATAATCATTTTTAAAACTAATTGTGTTAAAGGGAGTCTTCCACCACCAAAATCACTTCTAAACCAGTAATATGTTGCTGTAGAGCTGGTTAGTGGCATAGTGAACATACCTTTCTCTTGTCAGTGTGAGATATTCAACTTTTACTTCATATGCAAATTAGCTGTTTGGTACACAGGGGTGGGGTCACACCTGCCGTAGCACCCATTTTCTCTTGTGGTTGCCACTTAGTTGCAGCCGTCAAGACATAAAGACTGACATGTTCCATAGACAGTGATTTGCATCAACCACAAAAGAATATGCTTCTCCGGTAGATGTGGCACCACCCACTCACCAAACAGCTCATTTACATATAGCATAAAAGTTGTAGCAAATTCTCAGCAGCAAAAGTGCACAATGAGCATTATGTGAATAACCGCCCCAAAATCTACATATAATTGGTTTAAGGAAACGCCTTGCGTTTTTTTCCCACATCGCTTTTTACAGAAAGTCCACAGAGTTTTCGTCTGCAGACTTTCTGTCCCTATTATACCTATACGGAAAATGCCAGCATTTCCGTTGGTATAATTGACATACTGTGATTTATAAAAACACAACGGTTTTTGAAATCACAGCATTTCCACTGCAGATATTTTTCTGCAATGTGTGGATGGGATTAGCCAGAATCCCATCCACTTTGTAGGTACTGTAAAACACAGGTCTCGGCCTAAAAGTGGTTTTGGTGGTGGTAGATTGCCTTAATGGAATTCTACCATTAACATGCACCAAATGGCATAGAATCATTATGGTGCGGGCTCCAACAGTGAAGACAATCTACTGTAACAACCAGAGCTGGATACGTTCTAATTTAGTACAGCCTGCATCTGTAGCTGACTTGGGGTAGTTTGTGCTGCTTGTTAACAGTGACTGAATTCCTTAATACAATGATTTAGAAAAATGATTAGAATGTAAAGTCTTGCAATATAGTCTTTGAGGTTGTAGTTAATTCCTACAGTACATAAAGTTCTAAAGGTGTATAAGCTACTAAATGCTAGTACAGTGGGGAAAAAAGTATTTAGTCAGCCACCAATTGTGCAAGTTCTCCCACTTAAAAAGATGAGAGAGGCCTGTAATTGTCATCATAGGTAGACCTCAACTTTGAGAGAAAAAATGAGAAAACAAATCCAGAAAATCACATTGTCTGATTTTTAAAGAATTTATTTGTAAATTATGGTGGAAAATAAGTATTTGGTCACCTACAAACAAGCAAGATTTCTGGCTCTCACAGACCTGTAACTTCTTCTTTAAGAGGCTCCTCTGTCCTCCACTCATTACCTGTAGTAATGGCTCCTGTTTGACATTGTTATCAGTATAAAAGACACCTGTCCACAACCTCATTACAGTCACACTCCAAACTCCACTATGGTGAAGACCAAAGAGCTGTGGAAGGACACCAGAAACAAAATTGTAGACCTGCACCAGGCTGGGAAGACTGAATCTGCAATAGGCAAGCAGCTTGGTGTGAACAAATCAACTGTGGGAGCAATAATTAGAACATGGAAGACATACAAGACCACTGATAATCTCCCTCGATCAGGGGCTTCACGCAAGATCTAACCCCGTGGGGTCAAAATGATCACAAGAACGGTGAGCAAAAATCCCAGAACCACACAGGGACCTAGTGAATAACCTTCAGAAAGCTGGGACTAACGTAACAAAGGCTACCAACAGTAACACACTATGCCGCCAGGGACTCAGATCCTGCAGTGCCAGACGTTTCCCCCTGCTTAAGCCAGTACATATCTGGGCCCGTCTGAAGTTTGCTAGAGAGCATTCGGATGTTCAAGAAGAGTATTGGGAGAATGTCATATGGTCAGATGAAACCAAAGTAGAACTGTTTGGTAGAAACACAACTCGTTGTGTTTGGAGGAGAGTGAATGCTGAGTTGCATCCAAAGAACACCATACCTACTGTGATGCATGGAGGTGGCAACATCATGCTTTGGGGCTGTTTCTCTGCAAAGGGACCAGAACGACTGATCTGTGTACATGAAAGAATGAATGGGGCCATGTATTGTGAGATTTTGAGTGCAAACCTCCTTCCATCAGCAAGGGCATTGAAGATGAAACGTGGCTGGGTCTTTCAGCATGACAATGATCGCAAGCACACCGCCAGGGCAACGGAGGAGTGGCTTGGTAAGAAGCATTTCAAGGTCCTGGAGTGGCCTAGCCAGTCTCCAGATCTCAAACCCATAGAAAACCTTTGGCAGGGAGTTGAAAGTCCGTGTTGCCCAGCGACAGCCCCAAAATATCACTGCTCTAGAGGAGATCTGCATGGAGGAATGGGCCAACATACCAGCAACAGTGTGTGCCAACCTTGTGAAGACTTACAGAAAACGTCTGACCTCTGTCATTGCCAACAAAGGATATATAACAAAGTATTGAGATGAACTTTTGTTATCGACCAAATGCTTATTTTCCACCATAATTTGCAAATAAATTCTTTCAAAATCAGACAGTGTGATTGTCTGGATTTGTTTTCTCATTTTGCAATTACAGGCCTCTCTCATCTTTTTAAGTGGGAGAACTTGCACAATTGGTGGCTGACTAAATACTTTTTTTCCCCACTGTACATGTTTTTGATGCTATTCTGATGCATGGAATATGTTAGGAGCTGAATTTGCAAGATATAATGTATACAGTATACAGTCATATGAAAAAGTTTGGGCACCCCTATTAATCTTAATCATTTTTAGTTCTAAATATTTGGGTGTTTGCAACAGCCATTTCAATTTGATATATCTAATAACTGATGGACACAGTAATATTTCAGGATTGAAATGAGGTTTATTGTACTAACAGAAAATGTGCAATATGCATTAAACCAAAATTTGACCGGTGTAAAAATTTGGGTTCCCTTATCATTTTATTGATTTGAATACTCCTAACTACTTTTTACTGACTTACTGAAGCACAAAATTGGTTTTGTAACCTCACTGAGCTTTGAACTTCATAGCCAGGTGTATCCAATCATGAGAAAAGGTATTTAAGGTGGCCAATTGCAAGTTGTTCTCCTATTTGAATCTCCTCTGAAGAGTGGCATCATGGGCTCCTCAAAACAACTCTCAAATTATCTGAAAACAAAGATTGTTCAACATAGTTGTTCAGGGGAAGGGTACAAAAAGTTGTCTCAGAGATTTAACCTGTCAGTTTCCACTGTGAGGAACATAGTAAGGAAATGGAAGACCACAGGGACAGTTCTTGTTAAGCCCAGAAGTGGCAGGCCAAGAAAAATATCAGAAAGGCATAGAAGAAGAATGGTGAGAACATTCAAGGACAATCCACAGACCACCTCCAAAGAGCTGCAGCATCATCTTGCTGCAGATGGTGTCACTGTGCATCGGTCAACAATACAGCACACTTTGCACAAGGAGAAGCTGTATGGGAGAGTGATGCGAAAGAAGCCGTTTCTGAAAGCACGCCACAAACAGAGTCGCCTGAGGTATGCAAAAGCACATTTGGACAAGCCAGCTTCATTTTGGAAGAAGGTCCTGTGGACTGATGAAACAAAGATTGAGTTGTTTGGTCATACAAAAAGGCGTTATGCATGGCGTCAAAAAAACACAGCATTCCAAGAAAAACACTTGCTACCCACTGTAAAATTTGGTGGAGGTTCCATCATGCTTTGGGGCTGTGTGGCCAATGCCGGCACCGGGAATCTTGTTAAAGTTGAGGGTCGCATGGATTCAACTCAGTATCAGCAGATTCTTGAGAATAATGTACAAGAATCAGTGACGAATTTGAAGTTACGCCGGGGATGGATATTTCAGCAAGACAATGATCCAAAACACAGCTCCAAATCTACTCAGGCATTCATGCAGAGGAACAATTACAATGTTCTGGAATGGCCATCCCAGTCCCCAGACCTGAATATCATTGAACATCTGTGGGATAATTTGAAGCGGGCTGTCCATGCTCGGCGACCATCAAACTTAACTGAACTGGAATTCAATCCTGAAATATTACTGTGTCCATCAGTTATTAGATATATCAAATTGAAATGGCTGTTGCAAACACCCAAATATTTAGAACTAAAAATGATTAAGATTAATAGGGGTGCCCAAACTTTTTCATATGACTGTATATATAGATATATATCTATATCTATATATATAGATATATATACAGTATAAAATGTCCTGCAAAATGTGCTCATTTCACTATAAAAAGGGTGCAAAGTGGAATATGTAGTATATTCATGTAAAGTATAGCCATTATAGAAAAATTATTTCTAGAGCTCTGATGTGTAAAGTTAAACCACTATGAAACTAAACAGTAGACAGTAGACTCAAATATCACCCTTGGAAAGCTTTACTTGACATTTCTGAAAATAAATTGAAGTTACAATGGTGGACAAACAAACTGCACAGGAAGATAAAAGATCTCATATAGAGATAATAAGAAAAGGAAGCTAGGCACTTTTGTGCTTGACATTACTTTTTCATTGTTTGATTTTCTGGGTAAATAAATAATGAAGTGATTTTTCCCACCTTCAGTTTGTTTTTTCACCATACTAGCAGTCCCAATGTATATTGTATGTAAAAATCTTTATTATCTTTTTCCATGCTAGAAAGTACTTAGTGATATTCTTTATGTATCCAACTGTTACCCACAGTTCTGTGTATTTTTTGACTACTGGCATCTAAATAAACTATTAAACCGAGTGTGATATCTGACTGTAAAATGTATTTATCCTTCCGACTGTATAAAGGTATTTATTGATTTACAATGACTGATTTACATTCACATACATCATTTGCATGTCACTATTGCCCTTGAGTAGAAATGCCAACATGCTAGGACAACTGGTAGACTGCACCATGGGTTACATTCAGGCTCTGAGGACTCTTTCTCTACTGTTCTTCCAGTGTTGTACTGGAACTAGCACGGCCATGCCCCTATGAGTGTATAGTGGCACTGCGTCTCGAGATATGCAGACTCTGTCCCAGACATTTAGAGAAGCAGTGACCTACACATGCGGGTACACTATTTCAAACACAGGAATGACAGTAGTAAGGGGTGGGGGAGTCTTTCTTTTTCTCAACACATAAAGGCACTTTTAGCTCCAAAGAACACTTACTACCATAGTGTCAGTGGGATGTTCCCATCATGCTTATCTATGTGCCACAGAAGTTTAACCCCTTGGGGACGCAGCTCAAAAGTACCTTAAAGGGAGCCTATCATTCAGATTTTCAATTTTTAGCCAATGCTATATTCATGTAACTTTTAGAAAGGCTATTGTAGGCATACCTTTTATTTCCTCAATCTTGCCGGTGTTTTTCAGAAAAAAAACTTTTCTTGTTATGTAAATTAGCCTTCACGGAGCACAGGGGGCGTTTCCCCTGTGCTCTGAGCATACCCGTGTCATCACCCTCTATCTGCATCACCGTCCCCTTCTTCCTTCTTGTTGACACCTTCTCCTCATCTTCTTTGCTTCTTCCTCCTGTCCGCTCGAATGAAATCTTGCAACAAGGGGTTAAAGGAGAAAAAGCACCCCACAGTTTGTTAAAAAATTGCTCCTGAACACGGCAATACCCATATGTAGTCGTAATCTGCTGTATGGGTACATGGCAGGGCTCAGAATGGAAAGAGAGCTATTTGGCTTTTGCAGGGCAGATTATGCTGGAATAGTTTTTTATGTGCCATGTCTCATTTGCAGAGCCCCTAAAGTATCAGTACAATGGAAATCCCACCAAAGTGACCCCATTTTGTAAACTACACCCCTTAAGGAACTTATCAAGGGGTATAGTGAGCGTTTTGACCTCACAGCTGTTTCACAGATTTTATTAGCATTGGGACATAAAAACAAAAAATTACTTTGTTTTCCAATAAATCGTCAATTTAGTCCCAGATTTTTCATTTTTACAAGGGGTTAAAGAAGAAAAAAACACACCACAGTTTGTTACACAATTTCTCTTGAACATGGAAATGCGCCATATGTGGTTGTAATCTGGGTACATGGTGGGCAGTGGTGAACCTAGCCTCTTTGCTGCCTGAGACGGACTATAGAAAGACGACCTCCCCCCCCAACAAAAAATTTGAGTTTACATGCTACTAGCTTCACTCGCTGTTATCGTCACACAATATACACAATACACAAAGTTATAAAACAGTTTTTAAGAATTCTTCTTACTGCATTACTTCAGTATCAGATCAACAACATGGCATTAACAATGACAATAACTTCACACATCTTCTGCTTGGTGGATGGACGAGCCCACGTGGCCCCCATTCTCTATAATAGGAGCGCCGCAGATAGCTGAGTACTGTACTTCGGATATATTTGGCACTCCCATTGAAGTGAATGAGAGCCACGCGGGTTCGTCCATCCACCAAGTGACACACCTATATATGGCTGCAGTCAGGCTGAATTCCCACCCAGTGGCTGGAAAAAAAACAATTCTCAGGCTCAGTGGGGGACTCTGCAGACAGACCCCCATCAATCAGGTATTTATCCTCTATCATTTAGGTGTATACAGTGCAGTAACATTTTGTGACTTACATGTGACGTCTCTGACTAATCCTTTACATTTCCCTTCTCTTCCCTTTGGACCGCCGTGACCACTTCTTCCAGCTGTGACTTGTCTCTGTAAAGTTTGCAACACAGATATTTTTGGCTCCTTACTTTTCCAGGCACCTGACCCACATTGTCCTCACCTGCACATCCATCCTGCTGATACCCCCAATCATAAAATATAGGATATAATTCCCCCATAATGAATAATACTCCCAAGTGCATCTTTATATTAATAATGTCCGTATGTACTCTGTATAAATAGTGCCCCTTATTAATAATGCTCCAGGTGTTAACTAATTAAAAGGTTTTCCAGGTCTTTAATAAACTAATCAGTGGGGCTCAAAAACCCAGGACCCCCACTGATCAGCTGTTTGAATGGTACCTGTGTAAACGCCATGACCGCTTCTCTGTTTACATAGTGTCATTCATCTCATAGCGGCCATGTAATGTAACTACAGCCTCGTCCTGTACATGTCTACAGTATGTGACAAGGCTGGAATTATATCACACGGCCACTATAAACAGACAACGTATAATATAAACAGGCGCCATAGCCCCTGTTTATAGCGCCCCATTTACACACACTATAATGTTCCACAGCAGCCTCTGCACACTGTATTATGCCTCGCAGCGGCCCCTGCACACGGTATTATGCTCCATAGTGGCCCCTGCACACGGTATTATGCCCCGCAGTGGCCACTGCACACGGTATTATGTTCCACAGCAACCCCTGCACACAGTTTTATGCCCCATATTGGCCCCTGCACACGATATTATGCTCCATATTGGCCCCTGCACACGGTATTATGCTCCACAGTGGCCCCTGCACATGGTATTATGCTCCATAGTGGCCCCTGCACTGGTATTATGCGCCATAGTGGCCCCTGCACTGGTATTATGCTCCATAGTGGCCCCTGCACTTGTATTATGCTCCATAGTGGCCCCTGCACTGGTATTATGCTCCATAGTGGCCCCTGTACTGGTATTATGCTCCATAGTGGCCCGTGCACTTGTATTATGCTCCATAGTGGCCCGTGCACTTGTATTATGCTCCAGAGTGGCCCCTGCACAGGGTATTATGCTCCATAGTGGCCCCTGCACTTGTATTATGCTCCACAGTGGCCCCTGCACAGGGTATTATGCTCCACAGTGGCCCCTGCACACAGTATTATGCCCCATAGTGGCCCACCCTTGAACTATTATTATACTCTGGGGTGTTTTCAGACCCCAGAGTATAATGATTGGAGACCCAGGGGAGGTGACAAACATAAAAACCAGTGTTACTTACCTATCCTGGACACCGGTGCACTCCTTGCAGCTTTCGGCCCTGTTTAATTGCGCACACACATCACATGATCAGGCTGGCGACGCGACCTGATGACGTCACCAGAGGCCCCAAGCCTACTCAGAGTAACAGCGATCGCAGGAGAGGTAAGTAGAATTGGTTTTTATGTTCCCTCACCTCCCCTGGGCCTCCGATTATTATACTCCGGGGTCTAAAAAGATTAGATGCGGCTGTTCACAGTGGCATCCACTTCTCTTTCTGCGTCCCATAGCAGAATGGGAAGTGGAAGCGGCCACGAAGAGACGTGGGGTAGGTAAATAAATAGGCCATTACCTACTTGGGATACTCCAGCAGGTTACGGCCTATTTATATATAAATAAAAAGTTATCCTCACCTACCTGCGATGCCTTGATGAAGCTGCCGCCGCCTCCTCTTCTTGTCCACGACGTCTGTGTCTCAACGTAGGCGGCGTGATGACGTCATTATATCACCGCCTGCGCTGAAATGCGACGTCTCGTAAACCAGCCCAGGACAGGCCCCGCTCAGCTTTGTTTTTTTTTTAAAGTGGCCTGTCCTGGGCTGGTTTACATTGAATAGTAAAAATGCCGCCCCCTAGACAGTAACTGACAGTGCCGCCTGAGGCGGCCACCTCACTTTGCCTCATTAGTGGTGCGCCCCTGCATGCAGCATACAGCTTAAGTAACACATTACCTTTATTCTGTGGGTTGCTACTATTACGGCGATACTTAATTTATACTGTTTTTTTTATGTATTATTAGTTTTGCTGAACCCATTTGGGGACATAAATCAATTATTTTTGCATCACCATCTTCTGAGATGTGTAACATTTTTATTTTTCAGTTGACAGAGTTGGTTGAGGGCTTATTTTTTGCAGGACACCCTATGCTTTTTATTGGTACTGTTTTGGAGTACATATGACTTTTTTTTATCACTTTTATAGCATTTTTTGTAAGGTGAAAGGGCGAAAAAAAATTTTTTTCCATTTTTTTTTTCCGATTTTCACTGTGCAGGTTAAATATTGTTTCAGTTTTATTGTATGGTATTGTTATGCACGGAGTAAATCACATTGCAGCCTCTATGTGTGGCATCACTCTTAGACCAGTTTCACATAGTTGTATTCAGTCCAACAAATAAGGAATGTACAGTTAGGGCCATAAATTTTGAACAAAACAATTCAGATGCAGTTGAAGTTCAGACTTTCAGCTTTAATTCAGTGGGTTGAACAAAATGATTGTATTAAAATGTAAGGAACTAAAGCATTTATTACACACAATCCCTTCATTTCAGGATCTCAAAAGTAATTGGACAAATTAAATAATTATAAATAAAATGTTAATTTCTAATACTTGGTTGAAAACCCTTTGTTGGCAATGACTGCCTGAAGTCTTGAACTCATGGACATCACCAGACGCTGGGTTTCCTCCTTTTTAATGCTCTGCCAGACCTTTACTGCAGCGGTTTTCAGTTACTGTTTTTTGTGGGCCTTTCTGTCTGAAGTTTAGTCTTTAACAAGTGAAATGCATGCTCAATTGGGTTGAGATCAGGTGACTGACTTGGCCATTCAAGAATATTCCACTTCTTTTCTTTAATAAACTTCTTTGGCTTTATGTTTTGGGTCATTGTCCATCTGTATTATGAAACGCTGACCAATCAGTTTGGTTGCATTTGGCTGGATTTGAGCACACCGTATGTCTCTGAATACCTCAGAATTCATCTGGCTGCTTCTGTTCTGTGACACATCATCAATAAACACTAGTGACCCAGTGCCACTGGCAGCCATGCATGCCCAAGCCATCACACTGCCTCCGCCAGGTTTTACAGATGATGTGGTATGCTTTAGATCATGAGCTGTACCAAGCCTTCGCCATACTTTTTTCTTTCCATCATTCAGGTAGAGGTTGATCTTGGTTTCATCTGTCCAAAGAATGTTCTTCCAGAACTGTGCTGGCTGTTTTTTTTTTTAGCAAATTCCAATCTAGACTTCTTACTCTTGAGGCTTATGAGTGGCTTGCACTGTGCAGTGAATCCTCTGTATTTACTTTCATGCAGTCTTCTCTTTATTGTAGATTTGGATATTGATAGACCTACATCCTGGAGCGTGTTGTTCACTTGGTTGGCTGTTGTGAAGGTGTTTCTCTTCACCATGGAAATTATTCTGCGATCATCTACCACTGTTATCTTCCGTGGCCGTCCAGGTCTTTTTGCATTGAATTCACCAGTGCTTTCTTTCTTTCTCAGGATGTACCAAACTGTAGATTTTGCCACTCCTAATATTGTAGCAATTTCTCAGATGGGTTTTTTCTGTTTTCGCAGCTTAAGGATGGCTTGTTTTACCTGTATGGAGAGCTCCCCAGACCACATGTTTTCTTTACAGCAAAATCTTCCAAATGCAAGCACCACATCTCAAATCAACTCCATGTCTTATGTCAGGAATGACATAACAAAGGAATTGCTCACACCTGCCCATGAAACAGCTTTTGAGTCAATTGTCCAATTACTTTTGGTCCTTTTAAAAACAGGGTGGCACATGTTAAGGAGCTGAAACTCCTAAACCCTTCATCCAATTTTAATGTGGATACTGTGAAATGAAAGTTGAAAGTCTGGAATTTATGTCCATGCCCATCATATAACTATAACTTGAATATGTTTCTGTAAAATAGGTAAAAAAACCAAAATTTGTGTCAGTGTCCAAATATATATGGACCTAACTGTATGTCCGCTGTATTTCTCAAACTGAACACTGTCAGGGGAGCAAGATGTAGTCCCACGGCGAGGCAATGACTCGCAACATAATGGATTACTATGATGCTGTGAGTCCTCTTCCCTTGACAGTGTTCAACCCTGTATATACAGCTGACATATGGTCCATATTTCATGTACTGAATATGCCTGTGTAAAACCAGCCTAAGGGCAATATCATACTGCTGTAATGTACATGTGAATTCCGTTCCAGAACAGAGATTACAACTGCATTTTTGTATGGAGTTGTTGCTTTTGGTGTGTTATTTTATTTGGTTCTGTTTTTTTTTTTTTGTTTTTGTTTTTTTTTAACCCATAAAATGTAAATAAAATACCAAAAACGTCTGTGAAAGAGACTTTAGTATACATTTATCTCACTGTGCTGCCATATTAGCACTAGTAATCTAGCAGCACAATGAGAATATTTTATCCAATTATGCTGACATATTAATATTAGTGCAATAAGGCTGTATGCACACAATCATGTTAAAAAAGGCTGTGAAAAATGAATGAAACAGTCTGCTTTTTTAATGACCATTTTGCATCCCTGCTGCACCCATTTTCATGGTTCCCTCATAGACTTGTGTCTATTCAGGAATTAGTGAAAATGGACAAAAGTAACATATAACCTATTTCTGAGGGCCAGAATTCATGTGAATACACTCATAGTCTTGAAACCTAGCCTACATGCACATGAATGTTGTAAAAAATGGCGGTGAAAAATTGGAAGGCCGTTTTGCATACGTGGGGCAGCCATCTTCACAAACCCCTCATAGACTTGAGTCTAATGATGATTCTGTGAAATTGGAAAAAATAGGACATTCTTTTGACAGTCTGTTAAAAAGAATGTATGGTTGAAAATGCCATGTTTGAAGGTAAACAGAAAGAAGAAATTAAAGGGAAACGTAAAGAACTTCTAATCAATGCTGCAGCAGCTCACCAAACTAAAGTCTTTTTAGAAGATGCTTTCACAGGTTCAGATTAGAAATAAAATGGCAGATTGTATTTTATGAGCTGTGAATGAATTGCATGATGCAACTGATAATGCACACCTCATGGTATTTGTAAGGTTTTATGATAAGGCACAAAGAGGGATATTAGTCAAATTCACCAACTGCTCTTATTTAAAAAGTCAAATTTCTAGGTTCAAAATCACTCCACCCCAAACCTGGCATAAACCTCTTCAGGCCGGGGCTCCACATAATGTAAACACCGCGATTTGACCGTGGCGGAAACTCTGCTGCAAAAAACGCGGCATTTTACATTAACTGGAAAGTGGATGGGATTCTGGCTAATCCCATCCACACATTGCAGAAAATAATCCGCAGCGGAAACGCTGCGATTTGAAAAACACTTGTGTTTTTGCAAATCGCAGCATGTCAATTATACCTACAGAAATGCTGGTGGTTTCTGTATAGATATAATGGAAGCAGAAAGTCGGCAGAGGAAAATTATTTGATGAGTTTCTTGTAATTTGCACTAATTTGATGATGTGGTAAATTAATATTAGACGCATTTGATGGCTTCTTCCAATATATTTTTTTTGTGAGAATCTACGTGGCATGACTGCACTTGCTATGGTAGGAGAAAAGAAAGGACTGATGAAAGAAGATCCTGGTTTGATCTCCTTTCTTTGTATAATACACAATCCTATTTTGTGGGCCATCTTGGAGAAAAATCAGCAAAAATTATGGGAAAGGTTATGAATAATTTTAAAAAATGTCTCCAGGCTTCTTCAGTGCTTCATCATCTTTCTGAAGTTAAAGGGGTTATGCCACAATAATTATTTATCTGCTATCCACAGGATAGAGGACAAATTGCTAATTGGTGGGGATCATACCCCTGAGACCCCCACCAATCCTGACAATTGGGAGGGTCCATTGGGAATGTAGCCACAGTGCTGTACTCTGAAGTTGCTCTTCTTTGACTATTTCCAGTACTGTCATTGAAATAAATGAAGCATGGGTGTGCCTGTTCTCACTGTGGCTACATTCTCAATAGGAGTAAAACACTTCTGTTCTCAGGATCTAATAATTGTTATGGCATAACTCCTTTAATGTTGTTTTTAGTGATCTACTGTACTTGTCCATAACAATGTGAGCATTCAGAAAGATAGCGAGAGAACTTTTTAGCTGAACAGGTGACTGAGAAAGCCAATTCATTCTTGACATTTGTGTATAACAAAGACAAAAGGGAAATCACTTTCTTTATAGTGATCTTCCAAAAGCCCCACTTTATTACCCAAAGCTTAATAAACATACCAAAGTGCCAAAGATCAAAGAAAAGTGCTTTCAGTAACATTCATGCAAGATGGAATTGACAATTTTAAAAGCAGGTTTAAAAATTTCACAAAACACATTTAAAAGTGTAGGGATGAAAATTATATTTATAAGTATATATAAAGTATAAGTAACTATAAGTATATTTACAGATGTTTAGAGTTAATTGGGCATATTTATAAAGACTGGCATTTCCTGAGCCAACTGTATACCCGTCTTGCCCTGCCCCCTGCACACCCTCACCATTACCCCTTTTTAGGAAAGTGGCGCAGAATAGGAAAAGTTGCATATTTTTGTGCAAAAAAAAAAAAATTTTAATTTGCCTTGTATGTCAGAAAACTCCATAGACTTCTGTGTGTGAAACTGGATACAGATACAGTTACTATTGTAAATAAGAGTTTGAGTGAAGAGAAGGAGGAATCCAGCCCGATGAGTGGAGAAGGAAACATTTTTATTTAATAAAATGTATTACAACCTTTCTCATATTTACAACTTTCATTTATGCAAAGTTGTTTTATAGTCAGGGCATGCTTTACAAATGATATAGGCCAGTCAACCTCTTTAATTGTTATAACCCATAGCATACAGTTTATTTGTTATTTACAGTACCCAATGAATAATGTAAAACATTCCTTAGTTGCTTGTTTGATTTATAGGTGCTCTATCTATCTTAAACAATACCTACTATAGCTACTTTAATAATAAACTAGAAATGGTTTGCTACAGCTCAAGGAATTTGACAAGGGAAATACAAAATATCCTTTGCATCTTAACCACTTCCATACCAGATGCTTTACCCCCTTCCAGACCAGGCACATTTTCAAGTTTTTTGTATGTGCAGTTTTGAGGACTATAACATTTTTATCATTTGCGTTATTCAACTAATTTCTGCGTCTTTTTACGGTGACACATCGGGCTTTATTTTCATGTTGTTTTTATTTTGGCATGTGTTTTCATTTTTTTTATATCCGGGAAAATATAAACAAAAGAGGAGGGAAAACGTGTCTGTTTTTCATTTTTCATTTTTTTATTTTATTTGATAACACAAAGTGCTACTAAAAAACTTTGTAAAATAGTTTTTCCTCTCCGTTACGGTAATTTTTATTTTGTATAGTGTTATCGAGGGTGGGTCTATAACCTTTAATAAGGGCATGTTATTGGTATATTATTTTATTTATTTTTTTTAATTACTTTATTTACATTTTTTTTTTACTTTTCTATACATTTTTTTTTTTTTTTTTTTTTACATTGTGTCTCCTTAAGGTTATAATAGACCTTTGGGGACATCTGATCACTTTTTTTTGGGGGGGGAAGGCTGATTTTCCCTGTAACTGGGGCTGGTACATTTAGCTCCAGCTGCAGGAGGAAAACAGCCTCCTGCACTTACTTGCACCTTACTACAGAGCTTATCGGGGTCCTGTAGGACCCAGCAGCTCTTGCAAGATGGTGACGCCCATAGTGCTGTATAGAGTGCTCATTGAGTGCTGTATACACGGCAATCGGGAAGGCAGAGAAGGTAATAAACCTTCCCTGTCTTCTCTCTGGGAGCTCCGGCTGAAGTTACAGCCGGCTCCCAGTTTCAGTATCTGCTTCACAATCTCGTGCAGCTGTTGATTTCTGCTTCTACGTACCGGTACGTCCTTGCAGAAATAGACAACCACCACTTGGACATACACACGTGGACAAAATTGTTGGTACCCCTCGATTAATGAAAGAAATACCCACAATGGTCACAGAAATAACTTGAATCTGACAAAAGTAATAATATATAAAAATTCAATGAAAATGAACAAATGAAACTTTGACATTTCTTTTCAACCATGCTTCAACAGAATTTTTAAAAAAAGAAAACTCATGAAACAGGCCTGGGCAGAAATGATGATACCCTTAACTTAATATTTTGTTCCACAACCTTTTGAGGCAATCACTGCAATCAAACGATTCCTGTAACTGTCAATGAGACTTCTGCACCTCTCAACAGGTATTTTGGCCCACTCCTCATGGGCAAACTGCTCCAGTTGTCTCGGGTTTGAAGGGTGACTTTTCCAGACAGCATGTTTCAGCTCCTTCCAAAGATTCTCAATAGGATTTAAGTCAGGGCTCATAGAAGGCCACTTCAAAATAGTCCAATGTTTTCCTCTTAGCCATTCTTGGGTGTTTTTAGCTGTGTGTTTTGGGTCATTATCCTGTTGCAAGACCCATGACCTGCGACTGAGACCAAGCTTTCTGACACTGGGCAGCACATTTCTCTCTAGAAATCCCTTGATAGTCTTGAGATTTCATTGTACCCTGCACAGATTCAAGACACCCTGTGCCAGATGCAGCAAAGCAGCCCCAGAACATAACAGAGCCTCCTCCATGTTTCACAGTAGGGACAGTGTTCTTTTCAAGATATGCTTCATTTTTCCATCTGTGAACATAGAGCTGCTGTCCATAGGACATTCTCCCAGAAGCTTTGTTGCTTGTCAACATATAGTTTGGCAAATTCCAGTCTGTCAGATTCAAATTATTTTGTGACCATTGTGGGTTTTTCTTTCATTAAACGAGGGGTACCAGCAATTTTGTCCACGTGTGTATATACTCTATGGGCAGTATGAAAGTGGTTAAGGTAAAAAAATGGTGTTAAAGGTTAACATAGTACAGTGTTTGCTACAATCTTTTAGACTTGTTATTGCTTTCCATGGCTCTCAATTACTGATGCATTTGTGCAGCAATAATGTATTTTACTGAGAGCCAATGCAGCTATTGTTACTCATTCAGTCAGAAAGCAAGCGACCTATTTGCTGTTCCTTCATTGTTGTCCTCCACTGTACGTATCAACCCCTGTACCAAGGGGCGTAAATACCGGAGTAGCAGCGGTAGCGGCTGCCACAGGATTCCAGGACATTAGGGGACCAGATAGGCCCCTGATGTTTGTTTTTTTTTAATAGGCCGTTACCTGCAGAAGTAACCCCAGCAGGTAATGGGCCCTATTTACCTACCGATCCCTGCTCCTGCTCACGGCCGCCTGCGCTTCCCATTCTGCGGAAATGGAGGTGGCTGTGAGCAGGAGCAGGGATCGGTAAGTGAGGCCGCGGGCCAGGGAACCCCACAAACACTGCTATCATTATACTCTGGGATCTTTTCAGACCTCAGAGTATAATGATCTGAGGCCCAGGGGAGGTGAGGGAACATAAAAAACACTGTAACTTACCTCTCCTGCTCTCTGGCAGAATTTGGGCCTGTTTGGTGACATCCCTGTCGTCAGCCGAAGTCATTATGCGTTGCGACGCCAGCCTGGCTCACGCTAGATCTGGTCCAACATTGAAGATGGCCGAAGTATCGGAGAGTGCATCGGAGGCAGGAAGAGGTAAGTAACATTGTTTTTTTTGTTTGTATCCTCCCCTGGGTCTCCGATCATTATACTCTGGCGACTGAAAAGATGAGCTGTGATGAGCTGGAAATTCTCAAAATTTTCTTTAAGCCTTTTTGTGATAATACCTAGAGTTCTGATCACCGCAGGCAGAATTCTGGCTTTGGTCAGCCACATTCTTCTCACTTCAATCTCAAGATCTTTGTATTTCATGAGTTGCTCTGTTTCTTTTTAACATTATTTTCCATTCATTAGGAACCAAAACATCTATAAACATCCAGCATTTAACCTTTTTTTTTTTTTTTTTTTTTTTTTTATCATGGAGCACAATGTGAGGACGATTTGCAGAAATGGTAGGATCTGTTTATGTTGCCAAGTTCCACATTATGGTATGTTTTCTGATATTGACAACCATGCCAGGCACATGCTCAAACCATTTGTCAGGCACTTGACCAACAAGTTCCAGTCAGATTGACCAGTGCAGATAGTTACTAGATACTAGATAGATACTATTTTAGTATAACTATTAATATATTCCATTGGAGCCCGCACTGTGTAACTAGCAATGATATTATTATTATTATTTATTATTATTGTTTATTTATATAGCATCATTAATTCCATGGTGCTTTACATTTGCGGATTTACATACAGTACACCAGATATACAAAACAGATAATACAAACAGTGACCAACTGGCACAGTGGGACAGAGGGCCCTGCCCGCTAGGGCTTACAATCTATGAGGGAAGAGGGATAGAGACAGAAGGTGGGGCGAGAGGCTGTACAGATGGTGGTGTTGTGAGAGTAGTGTTATTGGAGGTTGTAGGCCTTCCTGAATAGGTGAGTCTTCAAGGCCTTCTTGAAGCTCGTGAATGTGGGGGTCAGTCTTATGTGTCTGATATGATATGACTGAGGGCTGTTGACCTACTGTTTCAAGATATTTCTTGGTGGTACCTGATATTGAGTGCCTGTTCTGCAATTATCAGGCTTCCCATCTATCCCTTAAACCCAGGACTGCTTTGTCTCCTTGTTGACGAATGGTTTTATTATTATGGTATTACTATTATTATAAGCTGAACAGTCTCCTTATTGAATGGTGGTGTTATTGTTGTTGTTATTATTATTATTATTACCATTATCATACCTGACTATTTTATTTATTATGTTTACAAAGTAAACAATGTTTCAGAATCAAGCAACTTTGTAGAAACCCACCATTGGTAATTTACAGTAGAAAAGCAAGTCAAAACCATATGATTCCATAATGTGCAAGGTGCTTTTACTCAAGATTGTATCGAGATACAAAAAACTTTAGAGGATCAAATGTCAACAGGATTTCAAAGCATTTTTCTATACAATATGTATTTTTGATATTTTCTCTAGTAGTAGTAGGCAAGCAAAATCTGAAACTGAGGACACAAATCACAGGTACGTTTGGCAATTTATAAAACTAAATACTGTTTAGGACAATCAAATTTGTCTAAGAACTGGCAAAAAACAGCATGAATAGAAGAAATAATAAAGAGCAGAACAAACTAAATATACAGTGGGCTAAAAAAAACAATGAATATTTTTTTTTGCTTGGTTACATAAAATAAATGACTGATACAGCCCCAGAGTTTTTCTGCACAATAAAAGATGAATGGCAGATATATACGGCTGTAAAAGCTCCATTATAACAACTTATTCTTGCTGAAAGACATTTGAATAAGAGGAATAAGATGCCATATTTTAAGTTCTAAGAGCAGACAGAAGAAGCCAATCACTTCGACACAATCAAGAATAATCACCAGGCTGAGTACTGAACAGAATACTTGAAATAATTTTGAGAGATGAAGGCCCACACACAGCACATAACATCATACATTCAGATTACAAGAAGTCTGTAATATTTTCTCAATTAGAAACCACAGCCTATTGACACACTGTAATATCTACATCATCTTCCAGTAATTAAAATCATTGATTGTGTTCCATTACTCTAGTTTTTGAGAAAGCAACTGTTACGGAACTGCTGAATTGATTTTAATTCGAGCACAATCCTACTTTTAATTGTTTTGGACACAATAAAACATTGTTTTTCCCAAAATGTATGATGTTTTAATTATTTCAGAGACAATAAATGACAGAGATGGGATCCAAACTTAAAGGGGTATTCCCATGAACATAACCATATCTATATTTGTAGATAATTAAAAGTTAAACATTTTTGCAAATATAAGTAGTTAAAAATTATGCAGAGTTTTAAAGATTTTATCATAGTGGTGACAGTTTGCTGTCTTGATCGGTTGCCAATGGATACGACCACGAATCCAGAAACTTTCTATGGACTGCGACTTGTCAAAAACCCAGCCATGACTTTCTTATTGTGGGCAGGTTATCAGGCAGGGACACTACATGTATGAGGAGATAACCCAGTCACAGGAAGGACATCATTGCTGATTTTCTGACCTTAGAAAGGTTCTGCATTCATGGTCGTATCCATCAGCAACCGATAATGACAACAAGACCAACAAGTGATCACAAGATATTAGAGAAAATCTTTAAAACTGTGCAAAGTATTTAATTATTTATATTTGCAAAAATGTTAAATTTTTTATTATCTACAAATTTAAAAGATTATCTTTGTGGGAATACCCCTTTAACTAATGCTAATCTAACAGTTACATCAACACCTACTGAATGAGTCTCTCATTATTCATTATGGCTCATTGGTCAAAATGCATCTTAGGCTTCTTCAAATATATGCTTTTATGTCCATGATATTTACATCCGTGAAAAAGTGATCTACCTTTTTTCCATTTCCTATACTTTTATAGCCTATACGGGCTGTGAAAAACAAATATCACACAGATATATATCTGTATACTGTCTGTAATTTTCATGGACCCATACACTTTAATGGAATTCTGTGGTCTGCAAAATGGGTTAAAATAGAGCACATTTCTGTTCTTTTTCCATGGACTGCTGATCCATAGAAAATGAAAGGACTTCTTAGGAATAGGACAGAGTGTTTTACTGACAGTCAATCCTGTTAGTGAAAAATCTTTTGCTAAGGGCTTTTTTGGGCAAGAGTTAAATTTTTTTTTCATTAAAACATAGAAACTGCTGTTCTAACAGAAAAATGCTGATTCTGCCCTTTAATATTTAATCTCATATATACAGTCTTGCAGTTTGCGCTAATCTAAAAAAAAACCTTTGTCATATTTCTGCTCTGCTCATTCAATACCCAGTGTGATGGAGTGTGCTAATGTGAAAAAAAATATTAAAAATGTTAATTTCTTAAGCGTCTTTTTGTTACTGCTCATACAGGTATATATACTGTAGTCTTGCAGACTGTGGTAATCTAAAAAAAAAACCTGATTAAGGTCAAAGCCCCATGTTGTGGAAACGCAGCATTTTTTGATTTAGATTTTGCTGCTTTTTTTAACCAAAGTCAGTAGTGGATTTGACAGAAGGAGAATATAAAGAACTTCTTTTATATTTTCCATTCCTTTTCAAGCCACTCCTGACTTTGGCTCAAAATTCTGCAAGCAGCTCTTGCAAGAAAAATCCTACATTTCTGCAACGTGGAGCCTTAGCCATATAAAGGTTTTTTTTTTCTGCTCTGCTCATCCAATACACAATGTAGGAGTGTGCTAATCAGAAAAAAAATTATTCGATTCTTGGGCATTTTCCTGCTCATACAGTATATACAGTCTTGTAGCCTCTCTAATGTAAAAAAAAAAAAAAATATATATATATATATATATATATATATTTTTTTTTTTTATGCTATGCTCACCCAATACACAATGTGATGGAGTGTGCAAATCTGAAAACATAATTTCTTAAGCGTTTTTTTTTCTCATATATATATACAGTATATATATATATATATATATATATATATATATATATACAGTCTCATAGTTATCTGACAGAAGAAGTTCTAGTATAATAGTCACTGACCAGGTCACTGTTTTAGTGCTTTGCTAATGTTCTTGAAATAGTTGTTTGTAAAAAAAAAAAAAAAAAAAAAGACACACACAGTGTCAGAATTGTTGTGTTGCCAATCACTGCTGCAGTGATGCAAGTAAAAAAAAACCCGGAAAAAAGCAGGGCAGAGGCAAAAGGAGGTGTAGGAGGAAACACTCATGCAAGTACTAACAATAAGAATGAGACGATAAGACAGTACTTCTGGTTTTGGTGACCAGTAGCCCATAGCTGTAGGATTGTTGTACTTCCTGAGAATGAAGATGAAGTTTTTGATTACTTAACTCGCTCATCTCAGTCACAGGAACATGTTGCATCCAATATGATCTTGAGTCAGGCTTCTGTGTGTTCCTCCTCCTACATAACATGTACTTTACTGCAGGGCCTTTCAGTACTGTTAACCATGTCTCCTTCATCTTCTTAACTGAGACAGATCCCCAGTACTGATGTGGTATCTACTGAGCAATCTATTTCTCCTAGTCAGAGCAGTCTTCATCCTCTTTTTGATGAGCTAGATGAGTACAGTCAGCATTGTGTGCAAGACATGATTGTTGGTAGTGGAGATGGTAGTGGAATATGGTGTGGTATGTGGTACTACTACTGGTAGTTGATGTAGTAGGGGAGGTAGGGGGAAATCTGGAGGTAGAAATTATGAGGGTGTGTAGGAATCCCATGGCCATGATGTGTCAGGAAAAAGCAGAAAATATGATGACATTGCTGATAATGATGATTCTTTTGCTAATAGGATCTGGCAACTGGGTCAGGGTGACAAGGTGACATCAGATGAGAAGGGTGGTGGCAGTGGTGACAATAATAATTCCATTCAATGCGCAGGCTCAACATCCAAAGAGCCTTTCAGGGCAGACCTAGGGGAAGCTCGTGGCGGTGGGGTTGGTGACACTGGTGGTGGTAGTGGCAGACACGTTTCCGCTGCTGCTGATGTCGGAGGATACTACACGTAGTCATCTCCTGTGTGGGAACTTTTTTCTACATTGCCAAACGATAAATCCATGGCAATGTGCAAGATCTGCAAGCAGAAACTTAGCCGAGGCCATGCATGAACAAATATAGGAATGACATTCTTTACATATTCACATGAAAAGGCATCACCATCTTATTTGGCAAAATAGATTTGGCAGTGGCACTAGCAGGGGAAGCGAGCAAGAATGTTCTACTCTACCTTGTGATCTTCCTTCTATGCAGGCCACATCTACACATAGCAAATGGTCATCATTATTATCATCATCACCAATTGTTTCTCCTACTCCTCCTCATCCTCTTCCATACCAATGTCAGTCATCCATAAGGACCGGAAACAGCAGTGTTGCTGATGGCATTATAACACCTAAAGGACGAAACAGTCCACAGTTAATGTGGAAAAATTGTCAAAATAAATCAGGCATGGATCCATGAGGATTTTTACACACCTATGGCTGATGCCTGCGACTACTAGTGCTACAATCTCACTGTATCATTATGTGCCATCTACTCTACTGCTGACGCTGCCTGCAACTCCTAAACAGTTACCACCCCTGCCACCAATCAGCCAGGCATGTTCTGAGGCCTGGTCCGTCATATCATTACATGCCATACCACCACTCATGTTGACACAGAAGCCAGACATCACATCATTCCATGCCGCACTGTGACTCATATTGCCACATCTACCACCACTCAGCCAGACATATGCTGCAGCCTGGTCTATCACAATCCTCTATAGCACACTGTTGGTGCCACAGTGTTGGCATAAAAAAAACATTGATTTTACATCTGTTCCCATAAAGGGATAACTTTTGGTGGCTTTTTTTTTTCAATTCATCGCTTTTCAACTAGGCTTACAGCCACAAATTTGTCTCTAAAATAACAATATAACAAACCTGTAGCACTTACAAGTCATCAATATGGGCTAATTTTTGTACAAAACCATTGATTTTTGCAATATAACTGCAATATAATTTTTGGAGTATTTTAAATGTTAAAATGTGTAAAAGCAAGTGGCAGTGCAGTGTATGGTTAAACTTGGAGTCTGAATCTACTGCTTAACATCTGTTTTTCCATAGATATACATGTAACTTTCACTTTAACATAACTTTAGCTATGTTTGCCTTAGGGAGATAGAAATTGAACAGATACAGTGGCTTGCAAAAGTATTCATACCCCTTGAACTTTTTCACATTTTGTCACCTTACAACCACAAACAAATGGATTTTATTGAGATTTTAAGTGATAGACCAACACAAAGTAGCAGATAATTGTGAAGTGGAACAAAAATGATACATGGTTTTCAAAATATTAATCAAATAAAAATCTGAAAAGTGTGACATGCAAAAATATTCATCCCCCTGTACTCTGATACCCCTAAATAAAATCCAGTGCAATCAATTTCCTTCAGAAGTCACTTAATTAGTTAATAGAGCCCAGCTGTGTGTAATTTAGTCTCAGTATAAATACACCTGTTCTGTGAAGGCTTCAGTGGTTTGTTAGAGAACACTAGTAAACAAACAGCATCATGAAGACCAAGGAACTCACCAGACAGGTCAGAGATAAAGTTGTGGAGAAGTTTAAAGCAGGGTTAGGTTATAAAAACATATCCCAAGCTTTGAGCATCCCAAGGAGCTCTGTACAATCCATCATCCAAAAATGGAAAAAGTATTCTATAACTGCAAAACCTACCAAGACATGGCCGTCCACTTAAACTAACAGATCAATCAAGGGGAGCACTGGTCAGAGAAGCAGCCAAGAGGACACTGGTCACGCTGGAGAAGCTGCAGAAATCCACAGCTCAGGTGGGAGAATCTGTCCACATGACAGCTATAAGTCGTGCAGTCCACACATTTGGCCTTTATGGAAAAGTGGCAAGAAGAAAACCATTGATGAAAGAAAGACATAAGAAGTGCCATTTGCCACATGCCATATAGAGGACACAGAAAACATTCGAAAGAAGGTGCTCTGGTCAGATGAGACCAAAGTTGAACTTTTTGGCCTAAATGGAAAGAGCTATGTGTGGCGGAAAAGTAACACTGCTCATCACCCTGAACACACCACACCACTGTGAAACATGGTAGTGGCAGCATCATGCTGTGGGGATGCTTTTCTTCAGCAGGGATAAGGAAGCTGGTCAGAGTTGATGGGTGGGAAGATGATGGAGCTAAATACAGGGAAATTCTGGCAGAAAACCTGTTGGTGGCTGCAAAAGACTTGGGACTGGGAAGGAGATTCACCTTCCAGCAAGACAATGACTCTAAACATACAGCCAGAGCTACAGTGGAATGGTTTAGATTATTCATGTGTTAGAATGGCCTAGACATAGTCCAGACCTAAATGCCATTGAGCATCTGTGCCAAGACATGAAAATTGCTGTTCACAGACGCTCTCTATCCGATCTGGCTGAGCATGAGCTATTTTGCAAATAAGAATGGACAAATATCTCAGTCTCTAGAAGTGCAAAGCTGGTAGAGACATACCCCAAAAGACTTGCAGCTGTAATTGCAGCAAAAGGTGGCTCTACAAAGTAGTGATATAGGAGGGCTGAATACTTTTGCACGTCACACTTTTCAGATTTTTATTTGATTAATATTTTGAAAACCATGTATCATTTTCGTTCCACTTCCCAATTATCTGCTACTTTGTGTTGGTCTATCACTTAAAATCTCAATAAAATACATTTAAGTTTGTTGTAAGGTGACAAAATGTGAAAAAGTTCCAGGGGTATGAATACTTTTGCAAGCCACTGTAGGTTCCTAGGAGCCTTGACAGTTTTATACACTATGTTTTAGTTTCAATAATTTTTTATTTGGGTTTCAAAATATATGTAAGAAACAATTATTGACATACATCGCTGTGTATCGTCTGATATAAAGTTGTACAGGATATATTCTTTGAATTGTACATCAATAAGACAGAAGATAAAGATTTATTACATAATAAACAATAACAATAACATCAGGGCACTTTTCTAGGGTTAGCATGCGACATTCCAGAAACAATCCTCTCCCATTATTTCCTCCCGCTTCCGTTCCCCACCTCTCTACACCCTCTTTGAGTTCCCAGATTGGATTTTATATAATTCCGTGGTTCTCAATTATGCTGCAAATCGAGAGTTAGTCCACGTGTCCCATACATTCTCAAAGTTATGATAGGAGTCATTTCCCAACGCAATTACCCTCTCGTATACATTCGTATTATTAATAGTGAACAACAAGGTGTAGTCGGACGGAGGGGTCACTGATCTCCATCTCTGTACCAACAACAATTTGGCTATAGTTAATATTTTGCACAGGAGTTTTTTATATTTATTCAGGTCCTCGGGAATTCCAATTAATAGGATGGCCAGGGATGGGTTATAGGGGAGGTGGAAATTAAATATTTCTGATAGCATGTCAAAGACCTTATTCCAATATCCATGAATTATGGGGCATTGTCCCAAGATATGGAGAAGAGTCCCTCTCCCTCCACATCCTCTCCAGCAATTCCCAGAAACGGAAGGGTATATCATTTGTAAAGTGGATGGAGTTCGGTACCACCTTAAGGTAATTTTCATGGCTGTTTCTATGTGAGTGCTACATTTTAAGGATGAGTGACTTAATTTAATTGCTTGTTCCCATTCGTCCGTAGTGTTGGGGGTTAAGTTCCCCCGGGATGGATGTCACCGTAATCCTAATTAAATAAATAACCAGTTTCGAGCGCTCGGGAAACAAGACGTACACAGGTATCGTGTATGAACCGTTTCTTCTTTATTGCGTAGTTCAATACAGTTTTAAAGGTAAGCTCAGTTACATAACAGTCATGTGATCAATGTACATATATGGTCTTTCCAGTTCCGTTATCAGACAAATTTGTTCAGTTACCCATCACCCCAGATGTTTTCCTTTTCACCTTATCTGAATGTCCTTCTTATCATTCCTGAGAATGGTACATGTCTGAATATCAGCAGAACTGTTGATATTCAGACCCTGAGATTATATTCTATCTCTAAACTATTTAGCCTGCATGGAGAACATTTCACCCTGTGTCTTCTGTATACTGCGTTATAAAATATAATACAAATTATGCTTTAACCCTTACAGTAGTAATGGCTCTCCCCAGATCTCGCTCCCAACAACGGAATGGAATAGATCTAGTAAAGGTCGACATTCCATCCATTTTATCGTACAGAAACCTTAATCCCCTCATCTTAGTCGACAAACAGGTGAATATAGTATTGCTGTGGGGTAATTTCGATACCGGGTTCTTAGATGCAAAGTACCTTATTTGAGAGTATTTGAGGAAGTCACCACAGTGAATTCCATACTTCTTTATTAAATCTGTAAACGATAAAAATTGTTTGGAATCGGACTGTAAATGGGATTTGTGTAATCCCCTTCGATTCCCACTCCGAAATTACCAGGTCTTCTATTACCCAGGCCATCAGAGACAAAGGTATCTCTGAGACATCAAAGTGATTCTTAGGGTTTGCTTTCCCGTGAATTAGTTTCCATGCGATCAGGGCTGCGTGCATGACTGGGGATAAGGACTCAGGTATAGAAATGTTCCAAAAGGGCGCCCACAAGGTATCCGCCAATTTTAAGGGATATATAAACGATTGTTCTATATGAATCCAAGGAACCGAGGTATCAGCTGATCTCCATCTAACACATTGTGTAACTAATGATGCTATGTAGTAATTCCTTACCACTGGTACTCCCAGTCCTCCCGCCTCTTTTTGTTTAAATAGGAAGCTTTTATTGACTCTGGGTCTCTTTCCATTCCATATGTATTTTGAGATCATCCTTTGCATGGTTTCGAAAAACGAAACTGGGACGGATATCGGGAGTGTGCAAAACAGGTACAGGAGTCTAGGCAATAGTAACATCTTAAAGACCGCGACCCGTCCTATCTAAGACACATCTACTTTGGACATTCGCTCCATCTCATCCTGCAATACTTTCAACATGGGTGTATAATTATTCCTATATAGGGCTCCCGATGAGGGTGTCACCTGTATTCCCAGATACTGAACGCCATTGCTCCTCCAGTCAAAGTCATATGTCGACTGCAGGGATTGAAGCAAAGAGGGAGGGATATGTAAAGGTAAGGCCTGTGATTTGGCCATGTTTAGTTTATAAAACGATAAGTGTCCAAAATTGGCAATAATCTTCATAAGTCGGGGAATAGACTCTTGCGGTTTGGACAGAGTAAGAATAATATCATCTGCATATAATGATATAAGATGAGTTTTGTCTCTTATATCAATGCGACCCACCTCTGGATCCAGTCTAAGTGTTTGGGCCAGTGGTTCCATTGAGAGAACAAATATTAACGGCGACAGGGGGCACCCCTGCCTAGTCCCGTTCGTTATTAAAAAGGGGTCCGACACTACCCCATTAGTGAATACTCTTGCCGATGGTGCCGAGTACAGCGCCTCAATTGCTCTTAAAATAGTTCCATCGAACCCCATGCTCCTAAGCACCAAGAAGGCATACGACCAGCAAATGCGGTCGAACGCCTTCTCGGCGTCCAATGCGAGAATCACCGCCTCCATCTTTTTAGAATTAATGTAATGAATAATATTCAATATACGTCTAGTATTATCATATGATTGTCTCCCTTTCACGAATCCCACTTGGTCATGATTTATTAGACTCGGAAGACAAGCTGCTATTCTATTTGCTATGATTTTGGTGTAAATTTTTAAGTCCGAGTTTAATAGGGATATTGGTCGAAAGTTTTGGGGGCTGGTGGCAGGCTTGCCCGGCTTAGGCAACGTCACCACCAGGGCCTCCTGATTTTCCCCTCGGAATAGTGCCAGAGTCTACCACCGTTGTTAAAAAGGACAACAGCGAGTTTAGCAGAATAGGAGAAAACTTTTTGTAATATTCATTAGTAAGGCCATCTGGGCCCGGGGACTTTCGAGGTGGCAGCGACTTGATTACAGACAGCAACTCTGATGGTGTGATGGGCTCATTCAAAGAGTCCAGTTGTGCTTCTGTGAGTGTGGGCAGTTGAGTACTAGCAAGAAAATGGGCTATGTCATGTTTTGCCGGGGATATCACAGAGGAGTCCTCTCTAATATTGTATAAGCCTTCATAGAAGGTTTTAAAGGCATTAGCGATGCCATTAGGATCATAGATTTTGTATGCGCCTTCTGTATTCTGAAGAAACGGAATTTTAGACTTTGCATGTTTTTGTTTAAGCTTGGCCGCTAAAAGCTTACCTGCCTTATTAGATTGGGAATAATAAGTCGCTTTCATCCTTTTCGAATTTTTCTCATATTTAAACAGTAGACAGGCTGTCAGTTGGTGGCGTAATGTCACCAACTTTGCCGCATTGGAGGGGGAAGGTGATTTTTTGTTATTATTATCGATAGATTTTATTTGGTGCAATAGTCGATCAATTTCTGCTAATCTATTTTTCTTTTCTATGTGTCCCAAGCGGATAAATGTTCCTCTTATAAACGCTTTATGGGAGTTCCACAATATGTCAGGGCTAGAAGCAGAGGGAGCATTGA
Source organism: Leptodactylus fallax (assembly GCA_947044405.1). Taxonomy (NCBI): domain Eukaryota; kingdom Metazoa; phylum Chordata; class Amphibia; order Anura; family Leptodactylidae; genus Leptodactylus; species Leptodactylus fallax. The sequence goes on from CAMRHE010000212.1 coordinate 2,419,009, forward strand.
TCAGAAAGAATTCCTTCAAATCATTCTCCAAAATTGTTTTATATTTTGGCTGTGACATTAAGAATTCATTGCACCTCCACACGTACGCTCTAGGACATTCATATTTTTCCCTTTGAGTCAGGGTTGTTGCTGCGTGATCTGACCACGTTATCTGTGAAATATCTGACTGTACGACAAGGGGAATGCTAGCTTGTTCTACTAAAAATAAATCTATTCGTGAATAGCTATTATGTACAGTAGAGTAGCAGGTGTAATCTTTTTCGGTATTATGGAGGATGCGCCAAACATCAAATAAATCGTGGCGCCATATAGCTTGCGAAAATGAAGGATATCGTGTCGTTATGCCAGAAGTAGTATCTACCACTGGGTCTGGAGCCATGTTAAAGTCTCCCATTAATGCTAAGCATCCTTTCTTTCTTCGTTCCACTGCTCTCATGAGTCTTCCCAAGAATGACACCTGTCTTTTGTTTGGGGCGTATACCGACAGCGTGTAAGTGACATTATTAAGGATACAGACTAATATGACAAATCGCCCTCCAGGGTCAGCATAAAGTGACACCATCTGAAATGCTACTGAATCCTTGATCCCAATTAGTGTTCCCCTGCGCTTGGAGGAGCAGTGAGCGTGAAATATATGTGGGTATGATGAATGTCTGATGCGAGTGGCATCCACCTCCAAAAGATGTGTTTCCTGAACTGCGAGAATGTTACAACCCTGAACTCGGGCCTCTCGCCACAAATTGGCTCTCTTTTGAGGGGAGTTCAGATCTCTGACATTCATAGACATAATTTTAAGTACCATACTTTACTGTTAGAAATGCTTCAAAGATCTTACCATGACCACCCGCATCGGAAGTTACCAGTAGTCGTAGGAAACAGAATCGTCTCCGCCTAATGTAGTCGCGTCGCCTCTTGTGCCAGAACCAAGAAGAAAACAAACTATGGAAGCATTGAAACCAGTGGTTAAGCCACCTAAACAAAACAGAGGAAAGAAGTGTAGTACAGCAGACCAGCGGCTGTTGTGATCTTGGGGGGATAAGTTCAGCAGTCGTGGACATACGAAATCCATTTTAAGGTGAGTCTCTAGCTGTGCAGCCCTTTCGGTGGATGTCTTGGAGTTTTCGTTCGGTGCCAGCCATCAGACACGGGGCCAGGTGGTAATTTGGGTGATGGTTCAACGATAGGAATGTCCCAATTTTTTAGCAATTTTTTGCCGTCTTCCGGAGATTTAATAACATACGTGAGGTTGTCCCGGGATAAAATCACTCAGACTGGAAATCCCCATTTATATAGGATGTTATGTTGGCGTAAAGCTGTAGTAAAAGAGATGAATTGCCTTCTCAATTGTAGTGTTGCGGCCGAAAGATCGGAGTATATGGAAATTTTGTGGTAGGGGTCAGGTAAACGGCCGTTTTTTCGTGAGGTCAGCAGTACCATCTCTTTAGTGCGGTAAAAGTGGATCTTTGCTAAGACATCTCTGGGTACGGCTTCATCCAGGTGTGAAGGCCTTGGGACTCTGTGCGCTCTATCAATAGTTAAATCCATTGTCGAGATATTTGGTATTAGCGTGCGTATCAGGTCTTGGAGGAAAGCAGTTAGATTGCTCGCAGGTACAGACTCTGGGATCCCTCTAAACTTCAGATTTCTGCGCCGCGAGCGATCTTCCAGGTCTGCTACTTTAGCTTTTAGAAACGACACATCTTTTTCCACCTCATAGTGAGCATCTATAAGAGCATTGTGCGACGCAGCAAATTCCGCCATTTTAGATTCCACATGAACAGTGCGCTTCTGCAATTCTCGAAGGTCTTTATCTAGCGGTTTAACCATTAAAGACATATGATTTTCAGAAGACCATGAGCATATTTTTCATGGAGGCCTCAGTAAGTAAGCTTTCAGTTGCTGGAATATCTGCAAAAAAATCGGTGGATGGTGGTATGTGCTGTGCTGCATCACTCACCTCCCCTTCTTGAGCTTCGGTGTTCTGGAGCCTGGGTTTCTGTTTGACCGGGCTAGCGGTGGGTGAGTGGGGCGTCTGTGCGTTGTTTAGGCCTGTAGGCCTCGTTGCGTCGGCAGGTGAAGGCCCCGGACCCGCGCTCTCCCCGGCCCGTCGGGGAGAAGGCCCCGGTGCCCCCGTACTCCCGCGCTCTAACAGCTGCGGTATCGATGGCGCTGAAAGAGTTCTCCACTGCATGGAGAGGGTTAGCACTTCCTCCGGAGGGTCTCTAGATGGAGTTGAGGCCCCGGAGATCGCGTCGGAGCGCGAACTGGTGCCATTTTGGTCCTCTCCTCCGCCATGGGGGAAATAGAAATCAGATATTTTCTGCGGCTTCACCGCAGATTTTCTCTTCCGCGGCATCCCTGGAGGTAGGAAACGTTCCTATTGCTATATGGGTCAGTGTAATCCACGGGCACGTCGTTTTGTAGGTCGCTATCTGAGACTCAGGCCTGGAGCTATGTAACTATGCGGCCATTCCGTCTCACAGTCAGGCTCCGCCCCCCTATACACTATGTTTTAATCCAATTTAAGGTGTGGTTCATACCAAACTTGTTTGGCCTGAACCAAATCTGGGAGCAGAGACAAACCCAAAACAAAACAAATCTTGAGAGGTTCACTCTTCTCTAGAAGTGATTATCCCTGGCTAGTTCAGCCTATATAGAAAGACTCAGGCTATTTTTTTCTTGAAGAAAGAGCAGTCCCCATCCACAGCTGAGATGCATCATCTAAGATGCTGCCTACTGGAGTGTAAATTTGCCCTAGTGAGGATGAATTCTGAAAAGAGCATACTCCATGGCAGAATTTAGTATATATTTTGGGGCAGAAATTCGTAATCTGAATTTTATTTTATACTGTCATATCTTACTAACAGTGAGCAATATACATATGTAATTTAGATTATTTATACATTGTTAACTCCCACAATTTACCATATGGGAAGGGAGCATGTGTAAGCCGTGTAACGTGGTGGGCTCCCCAGGATACTGCAAAGTCATGAACAAGGAAAACTACTTCAACACCAGTTCTGACACAACAAGATTTTACTTAAGTACCATGGCACCCGTGACCACGAACGAAAGGTAACCAAAAAAATTCTCATACAGTCAGCCAGAAGACTGAGGCCCTTGTGCTGCATAGCGCTGTGCTCCCCAAGTATTTGCTACAAATATATACTATAAATTTACCTACTGGCAGGCTTCCAAAGACCAGTCACTTATTACCTGTTAATACCATTAACTCAGAAACAATGAAAAGGAAGTGTGATATGGGGCACCTGCGGTACCGCACGATAGCTTACAATCTTAACAAGTACTGACTCTATTCCCCTTCCAAACCCAATATAACAGAGAGAATATGAAGAGAAAAGAAGAGCGGCTAGATAGCCGGAACAGTGTTCTTCAGAAGCTTCTTACTGAACAGGCTTATAAACGGCATGTCATCAGTTGCATAGATACTGCTGAAGTGTGGCTTGACATAGTCCATAAACCTATCTAATCTAACTGCAGGCCCAAACTCAGTCCCAAGTAGCTTGGCGCCAAGAAGTGGTGAGGTACATGTACAGTTACCCACTGCGATGGTGCAGTGGTCCATAGCTTTCTTACCGACTCGGATCAGCTCTGTACGATCAACCGAGAAGTCTGGACAGATGAGGGACACCTCCAGACAAGTGTGCGGTACCGCAAAGAGCTGTAGCTTGCTTCCTCAGTGCCGTCTCTGGCAGCAAACATCTCCCATCTCGATGGAATCTGCTCACCAGCAGAATCAGCTCCACTCTGCCACACCCTCTGGAGCACTTCTGCCCGTGGATCATGCTGGATTTCTCCTTTCAATGTTGTTATCTCTCTCAGAATTCAGGTCTTGCTGTCCAAGATGGCCACCACACCACTGAACTATGGTGTCCCTGGTGCATCATTCACAAATTGTAGTTTTTTCAGTATGGCTTTAACAAACAGTGGCCCCTTGTGGTAACAAATTTTCAGTCCATACAAAACAGGAGACTTATATACAGCAACAGGCACAATGCTCACAATGCAGTGGGGACTCTCCCATCAATTCACACATGTACCGTGGCAGAAGGGCATCATGTTTTTTCCCACAGCACTTTTCACAGAAAGTCCGCAGTTTTCCTCTGCTTCCATTATACCTATATACGGAAACTGCCAGCGTTTGCATAAACATGAGTGTTTTTCAAACCACAGCATTTCCGCTGCAGATTATTTTCTGTAATATGTGGATGGGATTAGCATTTCAGCTACGTGGGGCCACGGCCTAAGGCCTCTTTATGAAAGGAGCACCAGAGAACTTGCGTGACTGGCTCCTGGGACTGTAATCTCAGCAGCTTCAAAGAAGTGAATGGACCGCTGATCCCGCATGCTCACTAGCGCTCCATTCACAAGGAGGCCTTAGGAGAACTTTTGGTCCCCCGTCCTCCTGATCACTTGGAGACCTGGCGATCGGGCCTCTAGAGATCAGGCACTTATTCCCTGTTCTGTGGATAGGGAATAAGTGTCCATAACAGGACAACTCCTTTAGTTTAGCTCTATACAGACCATGTTTTTCATGGCTATTTCACTGACCCATTCATTTTTATGGCCCCATGCACACAAGTGTTTTGAGGCTGGTGCTCACTAACTTCAGTGAATGGGGCCATGGAGGCACACAGATGTAATCCTTGTTCTATCCATGCCATTTAATAACGGCCTGGCTACACACACGGCCGTTTGCATGTTGTCTAAGTTAATATTGGATAAGTAGGTGTACAGAGGCAGGTACACGCTTTATGGTTAGTATGTCCTAATGTTGTTTTTAGGCTGGAATCCCACATAGTGCAAACACTGCGATTTTGCTGCGGCGAAAACAAAATGGTAAAAACCATGGCTTTTTACAGTATCTGCAAATTGGATCTGATTTTGGCTAATCCCATCAAAACAATGGAAAAAAATATCCGCAGCGGACAAGCTGCGATTTAAAAAACCATTGCAGTTTTGTAAATCGCAACATGTCAATTATACCTACGGAAACGCTGACCTTTTCCGTATATGTATAATTGAAGCAGAAACTTCGCAGAGTAAAACTCTGTGGACTTTTTGTGAAAAGCGCTGCAGGAAAAACAGCAATGCGTTTCTGGTGTGGTTTTTACAGCAGCGCTTTTTGGCTGTGGCTCGCTACAGGGGGCCTTAGCCTTATACACATGTTTTGTTGAAGAAATTTCTGTTACTGAAAGTGAATTTTAATCATCAAAATTGATTTTGTCTGATGGCAAGCACATTGATCTCTGCAAGTCTCATGCAGATGAATGGAACTGATTTTCTGTAACAGAAAGTTCTGTAACAAAATCTGCTGAACGTTAAGGCATCATATATGGCCAAGGCCAGGGTTATAGCTATAGGGGGTGCAGAGGTAGAAATCACTACTGGGCCCTGGAGCCTGAGGGGACATGTTAAGTGTCAAGTCATTACAGATTTTGCATTGCCCAGGAACTTAAAGCTATGCCTCTAGCCAAGGCTATGGCACTCCCACTGTCATGCAGATAAAGCGACTGACTCCAAAACCCCCAAAGTGACCTGAATTAAGGATGATTACACTTCTGATACTATATATACTGTTTTGGAAGACACAGTCTAAATTAACAAGGTTTTGATATGTTAAATAAAACCCAAAACAACAAAAGAATAAAAGTCCAAATACTCTTACCTCACCAATGTTATTGTATTACTGGGTTATCCGCCAGTACTTGTTTAGAAAGCACAAGTAACTTTAATAAGAACAACAGCCAACTCCTTATCACTGCAAGGTGATAAGGAGACTGGCATAAGGGAATGGGGAGCATTGCTACTGTAAGTATTAGCAGGGTACGCTTTCCTAAAAAAATATATTGATGTACAGCCAAAAGGCACATATTAGAGCATCTATAAGGGTCCATGGCCCTATTCAAAGTATTTTCTGGGAGATACTCCTGACACACATTTTGAACATGCACACAAAATGAGGTGTGAACAGAGTCTGACATTCATATGGTTGATTTGAATCTCATTGCAGAGCATTTTGTACCTATAGTATAGTCTCCTGGGATGGAAGTCTAGCACAGTGTATATCTGTCATGGATACCTTGGCTCAAATTATATATATTTTTTGCATTTTATCTGAATAAAAATTAATTTCTTTAAATGTAACCAAGTAAATGAACACATGCAGTTAAAAGGAAAATAGAATGAAGCACACTGCACAGTAAAATAGCAGAATATGAAATATACAGTTATTTTTTTTTGAACAATACAGATAGAATGCAATGTGTAAATGTTTTGCTAGAATACTAATCTTCCAAGCTAATAAACCAATGGCACATGAATATGTGGGCTGCATTTCACTGCCTGTGCACTGAAAGGAATGAAGAATACATTGTGTTGAATGTTGATTTTTGATTGCACGTACTTTTATTTATTTATTTTTTTGCATTGCAAAAATGGCTTCTCTTTCAATTTGATTTCCAAAACACAGCGAGGAGAACTGACAACCACCTGATAATCCTCTTAAACTGTCATCTTGCTTTAATTCCACACAATACAAGGCCTAATTTATGAGTTTTATACAGCAGGCAAACAAATAAAACACAACCAAATATGGAAGTGTCTGAATTTTTCATGCATAATTGAAAGAAGCCAGAAAGCTCATTTCTGCATAAGTGTTGTTTCATATGCAATCAGATGGAGACCACTCAAATGAAACCAAAGTACAAAAAGAAACTATGAAAAATAGTAGAATTTTGCATCTCTGGTATGTTCCTTGCTTAATCGGTTTAAGTCTGGGCCAGTTTCTCTGGTTCATGACCCAACACATTTCATTTTTTTAGTACATACTTGAGTATTTTTGAGAAGTTTTTGTTTTCTTTTTCCTATTTTTTTTTTTTTTAATCTAGGGAAATGTAAAAAAAGAAAGGGAAATGTAATGCTGGCAGTGCGATGCCGACAGCACTCTGTTCCTCCTGGCAGCAGAGCCCCCTGGTTAACATCCAGTGTCTGCACCAAATGCTCAGATTCTCTGCTTCCTCCTTTGCTCTGTGTGGCACTTATAGGTTGCAGGCAGTGGCTCTTTTGTTTTTTGCGCGAAGCCTGCGCACCAGTGAAAGTGTCAACCAATTTCTGCTGTGCCTTATCTATAAAATTTCTCAGACCTCAATCTGGTGCCTGAGCAAAGGTTAGAATTCACTAGCTTCCTTCCTAAGGTGTACTCCACTTTCTTGATCTGGCATGACCTGCGTATTTGACCCTTTTCTTGTTCCCTGACTACTTCCCAATGAGTAAATCTTTGCTCTGCCTGATATTTGTATCTGACCTTGGCGTTCCCTGACCATTGCTCATATACTACTGTTACTGCTTGTCCTAACTGCACATGAATTCCTCCAGCTCTGAATTCTGGCCCGTACCTAGACTACTCTATTACCTGACCCCTAGTGCCTTTCACTGGCATCTGTGGGCCTTAGACCAGCTGTCACCAACATCGGCACTACTCCAAGAGATAGAGACCTATTAGCCTCCCTGGTTTTCACTCTTTAACCCCTATATAGTTTTCTGGACTTTGCTGTGGGGAGAATATCTACTGTAGACAGCACCCTTAATAGTGACCTAAAGTCAAATTGGTTTGGTGACAAAGTGGGTTCACGACATGCTAATTTTTAGAGGAAAAACATTTTTCACATTTGCTTTATTTTTTTTTAATAACACAAAGTGCCACTAAATTTAATTTTTCTAATTGTTTCCCCTTTCCATTGCAGACATTTTAATATATGGGATATGTATAGTTTTGGGTTGTTGGGTGTGGGGATAAAAGCTGCGTGTGTATTACACCATTTTTGCCTGTCTGACAGTGGCTAGTAAGTGATAAAGTATACTATTCCAGCAATATCTTTATATTGTATATGTTTGATTATACTTATTAACACACATAAAAATAAATAACTGCTAAACTCTGTTATATATATGCGATAATGAAGACGTTGTGCACAAGGTGTGCCATGTATCCCTGTACTCTGACATTTCTGTGTGCAATATCCATATACTATGACATGACTGTGTGGTTTCATCCTGTGCTGTAACTTCATTGTGTCCATTACTCCACTACTGTGATATTACTGTGTGCTTTATACTTCTATTGTGACATAATTGGGTAAATTATCCATATACTATGACTTGAACATATACTTTATCTTTGTATGGTTACATTACTGTGTGCTTTATTACTCTGCAGAAGAAAGAGATTAAAATAACCATAAGCTTTTCATTTGGAAAATTCCAGCTTCCAGAAATTTAAATAAAATATAACTTAAAATAAAATTTAAAAAAAAAAGTAACAACAGTTACATGAGAAGAGGATTCTTAACCAAGCCTACGCGTTTCAGGGCGTCTAGCCCCTTAGTCATGGCTGCTTGAAGATCAACTTGAAACTAAATTTAAAACAAAAATGGATAAAGGATCAGCACCCATTGCTAAATTTAACTATTAACATCCCGTAGGATACAAAGTAAATGTGTAAAACAAAAATTTATGGATTGCAATCACATATAAAATACATATGAATAAACATATTTCAAATATATGCAAAAACAAAAATAGAAAATATATATATAAACTTAATATAGTGCTTCATTAAGATGACATATATGACGTTCCTTCCATAAAATTCAAAATTTCTAGGGGAGAAATCACGTGATTTATAACGTGACTGATGCTAATTCAAAAGAAATAAGCGGCAAATTGCCGTCAGCTAGTTTAAACATATAACAACATTCACACGATCTCCCTATTGCAATGACATATATAACAATCCCTCCACAAAATTGCTAAGGGAAAAATCACATGATCTATAACATGTGACTAATGTAAATTCAAAAGAAATAAGCGGCAAAATGTCGTCAGCTAGTTAAAACATATAACAACATTGACACGATCTCTCTATTGCAATGACATGTATAATGATCCCTCCACAAAATTCAAAAATTTCTAAAGGAGAGACATATGATCTATAACATGTGACTAATGCAAATTCAAAAGGAATAGGCGGCAAGTTGCCACAATGGGGACGTACAATTGGTAATTTATTATCACCTAGTATGTTTACCACCACTAAATCCACGTCGTCAACTTGGCTGGATTTGAAAGGTTTTTTCAAATGTGGATTAAATAGATGCAATGCTTGCAAATATGCGAAAAAAACTGCAAATTTACAAGATGTTGGTAGCAACAAAACCTATGAAATTAAGAGTTTTTTAAATTGTAACAGTCATCATATTGTCTATATTATTGAATGGACGAGCTGTAATTTATTATATGTAGGATGTTCTATTAGAGCGGTAAAAATAAGGATAGCTGAACATCTTTCTGATTGTACAAAAACAGGAGATAACATGTCCAATGCTTTCCGACATTTTTCATCACTACATGGAGGTAATATTTCATCTTTTCAGTTTTATGCTATAGAACATGTCCAAAAACCTAATCGCGGAGGTAATTGGAGAAAATTAGTGTTAAAAAGAGAAGCATTTTGGATTTTAAAATTAAATACCAGATATCCGCACGGTCTCAATATTAGGTCTGATTTATCTTATATGTATTAATTATGTTATATTGGGGTTATATTGCGGTCACATACATACACACATATAGTCTTTATATCATGATATTGCAATTATTTATGTTTCATTTTTTAGTGCTTCTTGATTAGTGACGCTTTACAATTCAGATTTGTGACAAAAAATTCATTCATTTCATTGGTTAACTACACTTTTCCGCTGTGAATTTTTGGAAGGAATAAGTTGTTTTCAATTTAGACAGCATTCACATTAGATGTTGGCAAGGAGAAAAATAAAAGATAATTTTTTTTTTTTTCCTTGCCGCTCATTTTTTGAGTTGAGTCATGTGGTATGTCACATGATCTCTTTTGTGATTTGTTCACGTGATCTTCCTCCTTCTTGTTTGAATTTTATGGAGGGAGATCGTGTGAATGTTGGTATATACTGTACTTTAACCAGCTGACGGCAACTTGCCGCCTATTCCTTTTGAATTTGCATTAGTCACATGTTATAGATCATGTGATTTTTCCCTTAACAATTTTGAATTTTATGAAGGGATTGTTATACAGTATATGTCATTGCAATAGGGAGATCGTGTGAATGTTGTTATATGTTTAAACTAGCTGACGGCAATTTGCCGCTTATTTCTTTTGAATTTTCATCAGTCACATGTTATAAATCACGTGATTTCTCCCCTAGATATTTTGAATTTTATGGAAGGAATGTCATATATGTCATCTTAATGAAGCACTATATTAAGTTTATATATATATTTTCTATTTTTGTTTTTGCATATATTTGAAATATGTTTATTCATATGTATTTTATATGTGATTGCAATCCATAAATTTTTGTTTTACACATTTACTTTGTATCCTACGGGATGTTAATAGTTAAATTTAGCAATGGGTGGGGATCCTTTATCCATTTTTGTTTTAAATTTAGTTTCGAGTTGATCTTCAAGCAGCCATGACTAAGGGGCTAGACACCCTGAAACACGTAGGCTTGGTTAAGAATCCTCTTCTCATGTAACTGTTGTTACTTTTTTAAAAAATTTTATATGAATTAAAAGTTATATTTTATTTAAACTTCTGGACTCTGGAACCGGCTTTTATTCTCTATTTTCCAAATATTCTGCTCCAACGAAGTCCGGAGAGTGTTCTCTGCATCCTATGATACATTTTCTATGGAACTAATTGGCATATGGATATAGTGAGCCGAAGATTTAATTTTCTTCTATTCAATAAGCTTTTTATGGTGCAAACATACTGATGAAGTTGGAGTGGGGTCCCAATATGTTTTCCTATGTCCTGTAGTGATGGGCCAAGTCTCACATCTAAGAGAAACCAGCCTAATTGTGAGCAACTAAAGCGTAACTAAACTATCAGACAAATTTTGATTTTCTGGCAGTATTACTGTCATTATTACATTTTGTCATATACTGTATTACCAATTTTTTTTTACATCAAAAGCACTTTTCTAATAAAGAGATGCGGGATTTCACAGAAAGGAGCCAACATTTATTAATAAATAATATGACAAAACGTATTAATGACACAAATACTGCCAGAAAATAGAAAGTTGTCAGGAAGTTTAGTTACGCTTTAACCCCTTAAGGACTGGGCCTAAAAGTACCTTAATGGCCAGGCCTCATTTTTCAAAATTGACAGAACACATTGTACTTCATGTTAGTGGTAAACATTAATGAATAGTTTTGTATTTATTAATAAAAAAAATAGTAAATGTGATGGAAATTTTGAAAAAAATCGCAATTTTCAAAATGTGAAATGCTCTGCTTTTCAGACAGATACTGGAGATAGTTGTACCACCCAAATACATTAATACATATTATCTACCATATCTCTGCTTTACACTGTGTTCCAAATTATTATGCAAATAATATTTTCTTATATTTTCCAAAATTACCTATATGAATTGCAGTCATTGTAATTTTCCAGTCATCAACTATTCGAGTATAATTGAAAGGTTTTTAAACAAACTGCCTATGATAACAGTATATTTAAAAAAAAAAAATAAACACTCAAAATGCATGTTTTAAATTATTATGCACAGCAGAATTTGCAACCTTTTCATTTTTATTAAGAACAAAAAAATGGTCATTGTGAAATTATAAGCATTAGCCGGTTATTACAAACTGAAATCAAACAGTTTTCAAGCCAAAACTTTATTCGAGGTGATGTTACATTTGCACATAGGACCCCTTGTTCGAAAGAAGCTTCTGAATTCTCTCGTCCATTTAATTTGTCAGTTTTTGGATGGTTTCTGCTTCAATTGTTTTTCATGAGGACAGAATACCCTCCCAGAGCTGTTGCTTAGATGTGAACTGTCTCCCGCCATCATAGACACTCCTTTTGATGATGCTCCAGAGGTTCTCAATGGGGTTGAGGTCAGGGAGCATGGGGGCCACACCGTAAGTTTGTCCCCTTTTATGCCCATAGCAGCCAGAGATGCAGATGTGCTATTTGCAGCATGAGACGGTGCATTATCATGCATGAACATAATCTTTCTGCGGAATGCATGGTTCTTCTTCTTGAACCATGGCAGGAAGTGCTGTTTGAGAAACTCCACATACATTATGGAGTTCATCTTTACCCCTTCAGGGATCCTAAAGGAGCCGTTTCTGCTTGTGTGCAGTGGATAGAGGAGGTCGACAGGATGGCTTACGCACAGCTGCAAACCTCTGAAGGACCCTGCATCTTGTTGTTCGGGGGACGTTGGAGGCACCAGCAGCTTCAAAAACTTGTCTGCTGCTATGACAAGGCATTTTTGAAGCTGCTCTTTTAACCTGACGTAATTGCCTGTTGGAAAGAGTCCTCAATTTTCCCTTATCAGCACGCACACGTGTGTGCTGTGAATCAGCTACATACTTCTTGATTGTGGGAAAATTTCCCAAACTAATATCTTAGGGACCACTTCAGTTTTGAAGGGAATTATAAAGGCCTATATATTAGAAACCCCCATAAATCACCTCATTTTCAAAACTTCACACCTCAAGTAATTCAAAACAGCATTTGGGAAGTTTGTTAACCCTTTAAGCATTTCACGGGAATTAATACTACATGGAGGTGAAATTTATACATTTCATTTTTTTTTAATAATACATTACTTTAGCCGTAATATAACACATTAATAAGGGGTTGAAGGAGAATAATGAATAGTTTTCTGGTGCCATGTCTCATTTGAAGAGCCTATTTTAGAAACTAAACCCCTCAAGGAATTTCTCAAGGGGTATGGTGAGCATTTTGACCCCACAGCTGTTTCACAGATTTTATTAGCAATGGGACGCAAAATTAAAAATTACTTTTTTTTTCCAATAAACTGTCCATTTAGCCCCAAATTTTTCATTTTTACAAGGGGTTAAAGAAGAAATATCACCCCACAGTTTGTTACACAATATCTCCTGAACACAGGAATACTCCATATGTGGTTATAAGATGTTGTATGAGTACATGGTGGAGCTCAGAATAGAAAAGCTATTTGGCTATTGGAGGGCAAATTTTGCTGCAATAATTTTCTGGTGTCATGTCCATTTTGCAGGGCCCCTAAAGTACAAGTGCAATGGAAACCCCTTAAAGTAACCCCATTTTAGAAACTAGGGGTATTATAATTTTGAATCTAATAGTGCTTCCAAAATATGTATGTACAAAGTGAAAATTGAAATTTTTAAAGAAATATGCAATTTCGGTGCACAATATGTTGTGCCCACTTTGTGTCATCAGAGACACACACTCCTAAAACTATTAGGTGGGTTATACTGGTTACAAAGAAGTTGTATATGTGGGCGTAAACTGTTCCTTGGGCACACAGCAGGGATCAGAAGGGAAGGAGCACTGCGCTTTTTAGCTTTTGGGGTATAGATTTAGAGGGACTTTCTGGGCTTCATGTTATTTTTACAGAGCCCTGGAGGTGCCAGTAAATTGGAATTCCTCAAGAAGTGACCCATTTTGTAGTACAGTTTTAGGGTCTCTGCAAACGTTACATGGCGTCCAAAAACCAAAAATCTAAATTAGTGGTCCAAAAGCACATAGGGATCATTCACATGTGCGCCCTGCTGTGTGCCCAAACAGCAATTTATGCCAACATGAATGATGCTGGTGTACCCAAGATAACGTACTTAACAATGTCATCTGTGGGTATAAACTGCTGTTTGGGCACAGCCGGGAAGGTTGTTTTTGGAGTACAGTTTAGTTTTTGAACGTCATGCCACTTTTGCAGAGCTACTGAATTGCCAGTAAAGTGGAATCTGCAGACATGTGACCCCACTTTGGAAACTCCTCAAGGGATTTATCAAGTGGGGTAGCGAGCATTTTTAACCCTTGAGATACACTATTTCAGTGCCCGAAATGTTGTGCCCAGCTTGTGTCAAGAGAGACACATACTCCAAAAACTGTTAAGCGGGTATCCTGGGCACAATAGCTTTTGGAGCGTTTGTCTCTGATACAAGCCAGGCACAACATATTGCGCACCGAAATGAAATATTCCTGGAAAAATTGCCATTTTCTCCTTTCACCATCAGCTGCATATTCATTTATGGAAATTAAATTATAGCTACACTTGGGGGTTAAAAATGCTCTCTGTACCCCTGGATAAATTCCTTCAGGGGTTTAGTTTCAAAAATGGGGTCACATTTGATGGCATTTCAGGGCTCTGTAAAAGTCTCATGGCGTCCAAAAACCAAACTGTCTAAATCTGTGCTACATCCTGCATTTTTTTTCCGTTTTTTTTTTCCCGACGTTCACCGTGTAGGTTAAATATTGTTTCAGTTTTATTGTACAGGTTGTTACGGACATGGCAATACCAAATATGTATTGTCTTTATTAATTTTTAGTTTTTACTTATATAATTCATTTTATGTAGGAAAAGGGAATTTTTGGGGCTTTATTAATTTATTAATTTTTTTCACACACTTGATTTTTTTTTTTTTTTACACTTTTTTTACTATTTTTATATGTCCCGCTAGGACACCTTAACCAGCGATGCACTGATCGCTGGTTCAGTACTATAGACTGCAATACACAAGTATACAGGTGTATTGCAGTCTATAGATGAAGTCAGCCTATGCAGACTCATAGGCTGACTTCCTCAGTTCTTGGCAGGATCAACCAGGTGCTGGGGTCAAAAATGTATAACGGCACCCCCCGATCTCGCCAAGGGGGGGTGCCGATAGGGGCATTATTATTGCGCAATCTCTTGGATGCCGCGGTTATGTTTTAACGCAGTATCTAAGGGGTTAAGACCCATGATCAGAGCTCAGCTCCGGCTTACAGCTGACACCCGCTCTCTATGTCACCCACTAAGCTTCTGAGTGGTTGACATCAAAATGACATACTGGCACGTCATTTTGCCATTCGTTACACATTCCCATGACATACCGATACGTCATTTTACATTAAGGGATTAAGTTCTGAGAAAAGTGGACTAACAAAATCCATGGGTGATTTTCCAAAGGATCCGTGATACTATACTGTGATGCAGTGCTCGATGAATTATGTAACACACAATTTCAGCACAGAGGGGTAACATCAATGTAGTTTATCACCACTATCATAATTAATCCAGCTGATAAGGAGCTGCAGTAAATATGAACATATACGATTACATCCAGGAAGCATACAGACAACTCTCAGACAAAAAAAATAGTACATCCTGCTTAAGGAAGATCCCACTAAACAATACACAGGGAAGGTTTCTTCCATTACTGCATCTATTTCCACACCATCCGGTGTGAAGGGCATCACACCTGGTAGAACTGAGGCAAGGCAGCATCCTCATGAACATGGGAATCTATATGATTCATTTCGCCTGATTAACTCTTTCAATAGGTGAGTACCCATACACAAGGATTTTGTGGGTCACTGATAAGCATTTATCTCAAATGTTATTACTCTATGAGTGCTCTTTTTTTCTCTCCTATACACCAACACCGCAGTTCATATTTGTGTCACACAGTCTATTGGACCTTAACTTGGAGAATCCCAGAAAGATTGCATGCTATGTTATGTAAAATACATAAAGAAGGCAATCCTTTCTGGTACTGGGATTTTGACTAAAAATATTTCTGGCTGGGTGGAGAATATTTTAAAACCCTTGGTGAGGTGAATACCCGGTTATGTTCACACATCCTTTGTAATCTTTAAACTCTAGGTCCACTAACGAGGGCCCAAAATTGGCAACTATGGACGTAGAGTTTTTGTACTCCAACATCCTTCGCAAGGATGGCACAGCTGTATGCCAAGACTTCTTTCAGAAAAAACAGTCTATCCACAGAACCAGCCCTACAATTGATCAGGTTTGTACTCCATCACAATTACCTTTTATTTGGCAAAGATATATATCTACAGCATATGGGAAGTACTATGTGTCAAACCAGAGGAGGCATGTTTATCAACCTGTGCAAATAAACCTCTAGCATACTTCGGATACATTGAGGACCTGCTGATAATCTGGGCAGTCTCTGAAAATTACACTGACTGCTGTCTTTCCTTCATCCATCCAACTAACTGTTGGACACACTTTGAACTACTTAAAATACCAAATACATTTCCTGGGCATGATCTTACACTGAACATCAAAAACAATGCCATACAAACAACAATCTACCATAAAACTTCAGGCCATCTAGGGTATCTTAAATGGAACAACTTTCTTCCAAGACGAATAAAGAAATCCATTATCTACAGCCAAGCAGCCAAGCTCTACATCTGGACCTATGTAGACAGTAAAGATAGAAAGTACTCCTGCAATAACTGAGGAATACATTTATACAACACACATACTATCCACTGGTTACAGATGAGCAGATCTTCAGAGCTGCATGAATTTCAAGGAGCAATCTCTTGGAATACAAAGCAAAGTAGGAAAACATCAGGGTGCCCCTAGTGGTCACATATGACCTCCAAATGAACATCTTGAGGAACATGACTGCTGTTCTCTAACCCATATTTCACAATAGGCTAAAGAAAATATTTCTAGATTTGCCTCTCCTCACATATAAACAGTAAGCAAACTTAAAGTGGATGTCCAGGATAAAATTGAATTCCTACACTAATCTAAACACCCTCCCCTCGCCTACTTTCTAAATTACATAATTCAGCAAAAATGTATATTTACCCATATCCCTCGAGTGGTCATGTGTGGTCTTGGCTTTGCGCTGAAGCTGACACTCCATCTCTATTGCACAAGCATGGGAGCCCAAAGTAGCTGCCCACGCCTGCACAGTAGAGACAGAGTGAAGGCTACAGCACAGTGCCGGGACTGAGTCACAAAAAATGGAGGAAATCTTGACAGGAAGAAGACAGGTAAGTATAATGGGGTAGGGGGGGGTGGACTGAATTAGTTGGGAAGGGCTAGTAGTGGGCAGGATAGCTAGGGAGACAGGTAGGAGGTGTTATAGAGTGAGGGGGGAGGAGTGAGAGGGAGATAGTGTGAGAGCCTACAACTACCATAATGCATTGCATTAGCTAAGACAGCAGGAAGCAACACCATGTAAACAAATGCAGAAGATGCTAGATACTCCCAGAGAAACCCAGAAATCACTCAAAACACTGCTAAAGATATTTGGGTGCACTCATTAACCCATTAATAGGACTAACAGACCTTTTTTAAAAAATATATTTTTTGCCAGGAAAACCCCTTTAAGGAATCTCTTATGGACTTTTATCACCTGAGACTGGCACTTTTCCTTGCAACAGTGAAAAATACAAGATATGCACCCAAATCATCAAACACGATCCACACACCCAACATACAACAGAACTATAAAATTACTGGCACATAGTGGTGCCACAATGAAGGAATCTACATTAGAGAAACCAAACAAAAGCTACAGTTCAAGATGAATTTACTCAGACATAACAAAATGGCAGCTGCATACTTTGGTGGGAAAATACTTTGTACTAGACCTCAGATACTAATACTGCCAGTCCTAATACTGAACAGTCATTTTAAGAACGATAGAGAGAAAAACATTAGAACATTCAAGCTGATGATACCATTCTAATCTGTGACTAAAGAACTCCAGTCTAAGCATAAAATTATAAACTCAGGTGTTGGTCAACAAAGGTATCATTTCTACAACACTTTTCTGACACAAATTAAGTCAAAGTCACATAATTTGTTCTGGCCTACGCTATTATTTCCTAAACATCATATAGGAAAAATTATGGTCAGGGTCCTAACACAGAATCTTGAAAGACACAGATCAAGAGAGGACAAGATGAGATGGTATTTGAGTGACAGACACTAAAAGTACTGTTGGTCATGTATGAGAAAATCAGGAGAGAGCAAAGTCTATGTGTGATGCTAATGGATGAGAGAATGTGTAACAGAAGTGGGTGGACAACATAAAGGTAGTTCACCCCCATAAACTAGCTGTTTTCAGCAGTTGATATACAGAGAATAGAGCAGGAAGCAGGTAGCTCTTTTCTCTTTATAGTGATGGAGCAGTCACTTCAGCTTATATAACAGTGAGGTAAAAGGGAGCTGATCTGTGGTAACCTAGCCAGGTTACTACACAGAGAACAAAGCTTTCTGCTCCATTTTCTGTGCATCAGCTGGTGAGAACAGCTGATCATTGGGGGTTCTGGGTAACAGCCCCCCTCCAATCTGGTATTGATGACCAATCTTCAGGATAGGTCATCAATATTTTTAGTCTGCACGACCCTATTCAAAAAAATGTCTATATATGGCACTCCATGTAAAATTGAAATATAGTTTTTGAAATAAATTTCTTTATTGCAGTTCCTACTCACATCAGCAGTTTTCCTAAGTGGAACATTTTTAAGTTGATAGCATGTGTATTCATAATTGAATTCTAGTGTAGTGAGTATTTCAGGAGGTAACAACCTAATTGATCCTGGTAATCTGTCTGATTTCATTTTTGGCTCATTTGTATGTAGTGGAAAATCTTTTTAATTATTGTGCTTTGTTTTTGTTGCCTAACAATGAAACCACAGGGTGGAGGTGCTATACAGAAGAAAATCACACGTTTACCACTGAGGCACAAATGTGTAATTCATATTAGCATTCAGGCTCATCTTTTTATATAGCTTTTCCCTGCTGTGTGTTGAAGAGGCATTAAGTCAGTGATGTAAATGTGTACAGTAGTGTTTAATCATGAATATACTTTTTCATTTAGAGCCTTGATTGTCGGTGCTATCTCAGCATTGAATTACATAGTATGTCTTTTCAGATTGCTCTAACACTCAAGGGATTACTGAAATATCTTGCTATATAACTCACAAATGAAGTGTGTTTAATACACTAGTGGAGCTTGATTTGCTATTTTACTAAATGGAACTGTTAACAAACTCGTATTTGTTGCAAATATCTCTTCCCACATGCTGTCTCATAACTGTCAGGAAAAGCATGCCGAGATATATAAAACAGCATCATTATAGGCAAAAGATACTTCTTTATCAGAAAGAAGCAAATATATAAAATTCAATAAATTGAAACTGATACATCAAATATTCTCCAGAAATATAAATTAACGTTCCTGTAAACACATTCCACATAAACAGTTTGTATTTTCTAAGTAAATGTTATCAAATACAATGAAACAAATTTTTTTTTCTTTTTTTAGATCAACTGGCCTATGTGTCTGATACCTAGTACACACTAACATGGCAACAGGCGATGCAATCATTTATTATAGCGTTAATCTGGTTTCCCTTAGTCCCAACAGCAGCACAATATGGGGTATTTCTGCCCCTGCGTGCTGGTAGGACAGGTGGAACTTTTAATTAGCATAATTAATGCGACTGTGTTGCCCTATAAGAGGACGAAAGAGTCCTCCTTAGTTATAAAGAATAAACCTAATGTTAAATTAGGGGGGAAAGCTTGTGCTGCTGTTGGGACTAAGGGAAAACAGATTAACACTATAATCAGCGATTCCCTTAAGTCCCACATCAGCACAATATGGGGACGTAGCACTTAGTTCCCCT
Source organism: Leptodactylus fallax (assembly GCA_947044405.1). Taxonomy (NCBI): domain Eukaryota; kingdom Metazoa; phylum Chordata; class Amphibia; order Anura; family Leptodactylidae; genus Leptodactylus; species Leptodactylus fallax. The sequence goes on from CAMRHE010000212.1 coordinate 2,438,534, forward strand.
TAGGGAGGGTTTCCACGTTCTACAACACTTATAACTGAACATCCAAAGGCAGTAGCCTCTGAACTCCGGACATCCAACAGGTACTTTACAAAGGTCTGCTGGGAAGACCATGCAGCAGCTGCACAAATCTGCTTCAGAGGCAAAGAATGATCTTCATCCCAGGAGGTCGATAGAGCCCTAGTAGAATGGGCTGTAATAAATGCTGAAAGTATTAAGCCCTGAGTGCAAAAAGCAGCTTTGATAGCTTCTCTGATCCACCTTGATAAGGAGGGTTTAGAAACCTTGAGACCCTTGTCTCTGCCATACATATTAACCAGGAGATTCTGGGATCTTCTGAAGATCTGAGTGTGCCGGAGATAGATGCGGAGACATCTTACAAGGTCCAGATTATGGAGCCTTTCCTCCTCCTCAGATGAGGGAGTAGGGAAAAAGACCGGTAATGAGACCACCTGGTTGATATTGACCCGGGAGGTCACTTTAGGGTTGAACCCAGGAAGGAACCTGATTTGCAACCTGTCTGGAAAAAAAGAAATGTATGGCTCCTCAGAAGAAAATCCTGCAGCTCCCCCACTCTTTTGGCTGAGGTGATGGTAAGCAAAAAAGTGGTCTTATAGGCCAGAAATTTAAAGTCCACCTCTTCTAATGGTTCAAAAGGCGGACCACAGAGACCCGAGAGAACAGTGGCTAGATCCCACTGTGGAACAGGGGCTGAGACCACGGGCCTAAGTCTCATAGCACCCTTTAGAAATTTAGAGACTAAGGAATTCTGAGTCAGACGTCTGCCTATACAGGCGAATAGGGCTGAGACTTGTACCTTCAAAGTGGCAGGGGAAAGGCTCTTATCCAAGCTGTCCTGAAGAAAGTCAAGAATCACTCCAGTAGAAGGATTCGAACTATCAGCTTCCCTCTTGGAACACCACTCCTTGAAGACACTACCTATTCTTAGGTAGCTTCTGTTGGTGGATTCTGCTCTTGCGCAGGAAAGGGTCTTCAGGATGGCTTCTGACAGTCCACTAGATCTCCATAGCAACTGACCAACCTCCAGGCTGTCAGGTTGAATCTCCTCAGATCTTGGCATTCTTGAGATCACTGAGACACCAGGTTCTGGAGAGGGGGGATCCCTCGACTCATTTTGGCCAAGCTCTTTTTGGCCAGAATGATAAGATGGCTATCACAGAGGCTTGGCCCTGTCTGACTTTCATCAATACCCTTGGTATCATGGAAAGTGGAGGGAAGATGTACGCCAGCCTGAACCTCCAAGGGATAGACAGGGCATCCCCTGCCAAGGCATTGTCCTCCTGATACAGTGAGCAGAACGTCTCTACCTTGGCGTTGAGTCTGGTCGCCATAAGGTCTACTTCTGGAAGACCCCACATCAAAAAATTTTTGGAATATCCTGCAGGCTGATGTGGATATTGACCCAATGTTGAGTCCCCGTACTTCCATCACCTAGCGTAGAGGACCAAACTTCAGAGAAAAACTAGTACATTCACACTTGAAATCTATTGATCATAGTACGTGGCTGCCTTGACTGTAAAATGCTGCGGTGTTTATGCCACTTGGGACCCGGTTTTAGCTTGACCCAGGCTAAACTTATTCAGATTTGTCTCCTTGCACTCATTATAAAAAATGTGCAGGAGAGAATGCTACTCAGTACAACTTTTCACAAGTCAAGAAAATATAAAACAAAAAGATTAAAAAAAAACTTTTACCTCCTTGCTCTGGTACTGGAGACTTGGGAGGAGCAAAAGTTCTAGTGGTCATAAAATGCCCAGTGCATGTCCATCCATTTTAAATGCAGACATGTTAATAATATAAACTGCATACAATAATGGCAACTATAACCTACAATACATCACATGTGTTACTTAAATTTTTTAATGGCTACAGTGGCATTTCACTGGCATTCAAAGACTCAATTGACTTAATATCCAGTTCTTTGACATCAGTTCCCAAGGTTTACAGCTAACATATGAACTGCATAAATTTACTTATCCACTGTCCCTGAAATGGTTACAAAGCTTTTAGAAATGTATTTTCATGATTTATATGAAAGACAGATATTTGTCGAGTTACTATATCTTAGAATGTAAAACAAAGAAGTTGTTATAAAAATTAGGATGGGGAAAATCTGATAGCGAAGCATTTTAGCTAGCTGCAAACAAAATATGTGCATACTGTAAAAACATCTCTGTTAGCATTAAAAACAAGCCTTTTTTCCACTAAAATTATATATATTTATTTTAAAATGTATGGCATAGTATACTGTTTTATTACAACTGAAAACTTTATAAAGTAGAAGACAATAAAGTGAAAAAATACTTAATGGAAGCTATTACTAAGTTCATGTCCATTTGAGGACAGCATACATTCAAGATAAGCCATGCGGCTTACGCTAGGTCCACACTAGCGTTCAGGGACTCCATTCCCCATTACGCTTAAAATAGGCAGAGCGAAAAGTCCTGCAGGTTAAGGCCCCATGTCACGGAAAAGCTGCTTTTTTTTTTGTTGCAGATTTTGCTGCGTTTTTTTGAGCCATGAGTGGATTGAGCAGACAGGAGAAGTACAATTGCTTCCTAGATATTTTCCATTCTTTTTGTAGCCACAAAAAAGCAGCGTTTCAACAACATGGGGCTTTAGTATAAAGTTTCTGGCACACTTAGTTTTAAGACTGGAATTTTTTTGGTTAAAAAACACCAACAAACCCTAGTATTGCTAATATGGATAGTTTTTAAAAACATTGCATGTTAATTTTCTTAGCGTTTCTTAGCTGTGTTTCACTACGTGGGGTCATAGTCTAAAAAGTAAGACAGTGTAAACTTAGACTAGACAGTATTAAACTCTGCCAGATTTATCAAAGTGTCTAATACTAAATGATAAATCTGGCATATCTTTAGACTTCCTAGTCTGACTTTAACACCACCTATTATTTGTCTTAGGTTACCAACGCAAAAAAATACATCAAAATTCCTAACATATGGCTATGTTGGAACTATTGAGTACTTTGTTTCACAGACATACAGTAGTTATTGACCTTCCCCCCTGTCTGCCTGGCCTCTGTTTATATGGGGGCAAGTTGCCAATATTCACAATGGGTAGGCTCAGTGTTCATATACCAGACTACCAGCATTATGGCTTCTATTGCTAAGTGGTAATACCTGTAGCATGGCACATGACAACTAGGGCCACTAACTGGCTGCAGTGGACACATGCTATCAACAGTAAGTAGAGCCTGGGTGGACAACGAGAGTGCCAGGCAGAAGAAGAGGCATTCATTTCTTTTTCACGCCATTTACGGGTATTTTTAAGTTTTTTAATTTTTTTTTAAATTTTAAAAAGTAACCCCTTTAACCCCTTCATGCCTATCTATCATAAATAAATGTCTTGTTGAAGAGATCTTCATTCAATAAGGATGTTAATTTACTGTGCTTTGATGACACTGCACTCCTGCACATGATGCTAGTCACCATTTTTCATCCTTAGATTTTCTCCTGTTTCCAGCTATTTTGAGATGAAGGTCTTAATAAAACAGGCAAAAAGATAAAGGTTTGACCCTATATAGTGTCTAGAGGCATTCTATAGAGGGTGTTGAAATTCAAGCCGCTGGATAAGTTTATGATAATATCCTATCGATCCACCCAATGTTTATGATCATCATGAGGCTCTGTGTGTGTTCATAAGAGCACATATTTGCTGGATAGCATGCAACTGAGATAACTACAGTACTTGAATTATATGATTCTGATTTTCAATGCCTATTATGCCCAATACTGCAGTAAATATTCAGATTTAGAATAATACTTTAGTTTTATTTCACTTTGAGGGTAAAATAAGAGCTAAACCCTTCCTTTTAACTTCAATGCAAATGCAAAGCTATTAGGATACAATTGGGCCCATTATGTCCCATGGAGAAGACATTTACCCTTATGCAGTACTTTAAAGTGACTTTCTCTAAACCTCTGCAGATTGTACTTGCTTTCTCTTTTTCCCTTAAATTGGCGTGTCATACAAGTGAGAATGATTTTTTCAATGATATGGCAGGCTCATTCTGGACTAATGCAAAGATCCAAAGTAAGAGTTATAATGAGTGGCACCTGTGGGGACTGGCATTTATATTCAAATTCAGTGCCTTCCAAATGTGTGCTTACAAATGGAATGCATTAGCTCGCGTATAGAGGCCTGTGCGCATTTCACTTACTTCACTCTGAAGACTGAGACTATATAAAGATGTTTCTGACAGCCTGGAACTAAAGGAAATAAAAATAAAATAGATTGAAATCATATTACATTGACAATGTTTAACTTCCAGTGGTCTAGAAGAAAGAATCTCGCAAAAAAGATTGCCATATTGTTTTCTGAAGCAGGACGATGCGCTATTAAAGGGGAAGTACTTTTGTAATACCGTCTTTTCAAAGACTCTTTTAGGACATGTTAATTATATGAGAGGTTTCACATTGAAGACTTGCATTTATTAGTTTTATTATTTAGAAGATCAGAAGCATGTCCAGTTGGGTATTGCAGGACTGCAAATGTATCCATTGTAAGTAATAGAGGCACAGCAGTCACCCGATAATAATAAATACATTGCTAGGACTTCTACTTCCATGGAGTACTAAGCATGTATGATACTACATCAATAACCTTATCTTAGTGTTTGTCAAGTCACCTTGAAAAATAAAACCAAAACTGTTAACAATGTAATTGGTTTCTAGTAATACTACATTATTATGTTCTTTTATATTGAAATGTAATGATCTTCTATAAACTTTGTAGGACAATATAAAGATTATTTTTTTGTAAACTTTAAATCCTTTTAAACATTAGCCTATTTTCCCATAATATTAATCCTAAGAAATTGGATCTCCCAGGCTGAAAACTGCTCTTCTTGCTATTGTATAATCTGTAAATGTTATATCGGATTCTTTATTTAGCAAAGAAACACAAACATATTAGCAGCAAACAGGGCTCAAAAACGTCAAAACAAGGTCTAATGTTCCTCTTTAAATTCATGATAAGGGGGTACTGTCATTTCTTGTGGAGACCACCATGTTGGAATAGGGGGAATACAAGGATTGGTGTGCTGTACCAACATACTTATGCACACTCAATTTTAGGCTATTTTTTTATGACCAGTTAAATGAGAGGGTGTGGCTTAGATGAAAGGGGCATGGCTTATGATTGCAACAATCACACAAAAATTTTTGCATAAATTCATCAAGTGATAGGCAGTGTAATTAGACCACATGTTAAAAGCCAGTAATAAAGTATAATCGGTAAGCAGCAATACAATTTATAGCAATCAATTCTTAGCAAAGGCTATAATGATTATTTTTCTTTATCAAATTAGACTTGACAGTCTAGCAGTGTGCCAGATTTATTATTCAGCAGCAGCCACTGTGATAAATCTGGTGCATTGTAAGACTGACTAGTCTAAATCTGCACTGTTTAACTATTAGTAAATGTCAGCTAGTGAACATGGGAAAACTAGATATCATGAAACTGCAAGCATTTGCAGCTATTTAACTTAGCATGAAATCTGGAACACTGTGTTTTTACTCACATTTGCACTGCTTGTGGGTTAGAATAAGTGCAATATTGTAATATTGTAGTCAGTGAATATAACCAAGGAAATACTATTATTAGCTCTGTCTGGAGTTGTGAATCACTGCTTGGAGACCACTGCTATAAACAGTAGTAAAATTATCAAAATAGCCAAAGCACTGAAAAGCTATCTGAGGGAAATACGATAGACAGGTCTTATAATGAATCCCAACAATTTCCACTGATTTCTAATGGCTAATAAAGGTTACCCTTTCTACTGGGTATAAATAAAACTACATGCTAGAATATTCTACTTGTCAAAAAGCAAAGTAAAGTTGATGAAAGTGTGAACTTATTCATAAGTCCCTCATACACATAAAAGAAAAATTGACTGTATACGAGGGCCTCCCAACTTTCCCCCAACAGATTATGTAAGGGGAATGGAGGATTGAGCATGATGAATCTCATCATGCCCTATCTTTTGGAAGATAAGTCACTATCAGAGGTTTTTTTGGCACAGGTTTACTCTCCTGCCTCAATTGAAAGCATATGCACAATCAGCTGAACTGAGTATGCGTGTGAATGGGAAATTTGTGAGGAATAACTACTGAAGGTCAGGGCCATTTTAACACATTGGTGGGCCCTGTGCAAAGATTTCATAAGTGGGCCCCCCCATCAACACCACCTAGAAATACCTTACCTGCACAAATTATAATGCTCCCTCATAGTATACAGTGGGGAAAAAAGTATTTAGTCAGCCACCAATTGTGCAAGTTCTCCCATTTAAAAAGATGAGAGAGGCCTGTAATTGTCATCATAGGTAGACCTCAACTATGAGAGACAAAATGAGAAAACAAATCCAGAAAATCACATTGTCTGATTTTTTAAGAATTTATTTGCAAATTATGGTGGAAAATAAGTATTTGGTCACCTACAAACAAGCAAGATTTCTGGCTGTCACAGGCCTGTAACTTCTTCTTTAAGATGCTCCTCTGTCCTCCACTCATTACCTGTAGTAATGGCACCTGTTTGACATTGTTATCAGTATAAAAGACACCTGTCCACAACCTCAAACAGTCACACTCCAAACTCCACTATGGTGAAGACCAAAGAGCTGTGGAAGGACACCAGAAACAAAATTGTAGACCTGCACCAGGCTGGGAAGCCTGAATCTGCAATAGGCAAGCAGCTTGGTGTGAAGAAATCAACTGTGGGAGCAATAATTAGAAAATGGAAGACATACGAGACCACTGATAATCTCCCTCGATCAGGGACTCCACGCAAGATCTCACCCCGAGGGGTCAAAATGATCACAAGAACGGTGAGCAGAAATCCCAGAACCACACAGGGGGACCTAGTGAATGACCTGCAGAAAGCTGGGACTAATGTAAAAAAGGCTACCGTCAGTAACACACTACGCTGGCAGGGACTCAGATCCTGCAGTGCCAGACGTGTCCCCCTGCTTAAGCCAGTACATATCCGGGCCTGTCTGAAGTTTGCTAGAGAGCATTTAGATGTTCCAGAAGAGTATTGGGAGAATGTCATATGGTCAGATGAAACCAAAGTAGAACTGTTTGGTAGAAACACAACTCGTCGTGTTTGGAGGAGAGTGAATGCTGAGTTGCATTCAAAGAACACCATACCTACTGTGAAGCATGGGGGTGGCAACATCATGCTTTGGGGCTGTTTCTCTGCAAAGGAACCAGTACGACTGATCCTTGTACATGAAAGAATGAATGGGGTCATGTATTGTGAGATTTTGAGTGCAAACCTCCTTCCATCAGCAAGGGCATTGAAGATGAAACGTGGCTGGGTCTTTCAGCATGACAATGATCCCAAGCACACTGCCAGGGCAACGAAGGAGTGGCTTTGTAAGAAGCATTTCAAGGTCATGGAGTGGCCTAGCCAGTCTCCAGATCTCAACCCCATAGAAAACCTTTAGAGGGAGTTGAAAGTCCGTGTTGCCCAGCGACAGCCCAAAAACATCACTGCTCTAGAAGAGATCTGCATGGTGGAATGGGCCAACATACCAGTAACAGTGTGTGCAAACCTTGTGAAGACTTACAGAAAACGTTTGACCTCTGTCATTGCCAACAAAGGATATATAACAAAGTATTGAGATGAACTTTTGTTATTGACCAAATTCTTATTTTCCACCATAATTTGCAAATAAATTCTTTAAAAATCAGACAATGTGATTTTCTGGATTTGTTTTCTTATTTTGTCTCTCATAGTTGAGGTCTACCTATGATTTACATCACAGGCCTCTCTCATCTTTTGAAGTGGAAGAACTTGCACAATTGGTGGTTGACTAAATATTTTTTTCCCCCACTGTAATGCCCCTTAGTGGCACTCACACAGTATAATGGCTCCCTCCAGGTTGCCCCCCACAGATTCATGTCCTCACCCCAGGTTGCCCCCCACAGTATCATGTCCTCAACCCAAGTTGCCCCCACAGTATCATGTCCCCCTCCAGGTTGCCCCCCACATATTCATGTCCGCACCCCAGGTTGCCCCCACAGTATCATGTCCCCCCACACTGACAGGTTTCCCCCACAGTATCATGTCTTCACCTAAGTTGCCCCCCACAGATTCATGTCCCTCTCCAGGTTGCCCCTACAGTATCATGTTCTCACCTCAGGTTGCCCCACAGTATAATATCCCCCCACAGATTTATGGAGCCCTCCAGGTTGCCCCCCACAGATTCATGGCCCCCTCTAGGTTGCTCCCCACAGATTTATGTCCCCCTCTAGGTTGTCCCCCCAAATTCATGTCTCCCCACACTGACATGTCCCCCTCAGGTTGCCACCACAGTATCATGTCCTCACCCCAGGTTGCCCCAACAGTATCATGTCCCCCCACACTGACATGGCCCCCTCAGGTTGCCCCCACAGTATCATGTCCCCCCACCCTAGGTTTCCTGCACAGTTTTGTGACCCCCACTGTATATATCAAAGAAAAAAAATAAACCTTAATACTCATCTTTCCCCGTTCACTCCTTTCATTGGTCCCGGAGTCTTCAAGGAGCAACAGGAGCGATGTAAGTGACGTCACTACATCACGCCTCCTGTTCCCAGGACACCGACAGCAAAGTGGCCGGGTGATGAAGCAGGATGCCGTCCGATCCCTGCTTAATCACTGTCTGCAACTCATGGGGTAGCCCGGACCCACTGCCCTGGACAGCGGGACAGCAAATGTAGGACTGTCCTGCTGTCCAAAGGGGGCCCCCTGCTACCATGGGGCCTGGTGCAAGTGCAGCGTTGGCCCTATGGTTAAAGCGGCCCTACTGAAGGTGTATTCCTTTTTTCTACCTGAATGTAGTAAATACAGTATAACAACATATGTCTACTACTGTATACTGTATACAGTATTTATTGACCTTTTTGTAAATATGTTGCAGATTTACAGGCGTTAAAAAAGACAAAAATGTTATAGAAATGACATTCAATACATGACTCTTTTAGTGGGAATTAGCACATCATTTTTATGTTCAGAATATAACTACTTTTTACTATTTTTCTTTGCTCATTATTTTGATTAATGTCAAAATATTACATAAAAACTTGTAGCAAAGCAGTCTACGTTGTGTGCTTTCTTCAGCAAAAACATATATTAGATAGCTGTCTTGTGGCATGAATTCACCTGATGAAAAATGGTTTTAAAGTTTGGCATAAAACCTTTATTAAGTGCATTACACTAGAAAAGTCAGTTGGAACATTTTTCTTGGTTAAAGCTATTACTTCATTTTTGTATGTACAGAAGCCAATTTAACTGGTTTCTGCTGTGTTATTAGCATACACTTCCTGGTGCAAGAAGATAATCTTATTAAAAGATTAAGGCAGCACTACAGAGGTACAGGATATTTAAAATAAAGAGAAGATCCAAAAAGGACTATTGCTTTCTGCTGTGAATACCGATATTCTATTACATTTTTAAAGATACATGGTACATGTGATTTTATCATTTATTTCAGTACAATATAAAATAGCTATCAATAGATAGTTTTTTACACCTGTAAATAGTCATTTTTTAACATTTTGCCTAGAAGCTATAGCATCTGGTGAATGGTTTTAAAGCTTATATATTTTTTATGAATACAGAGGAGTAAGTTGAAGTTCTTGGGCCTCAATGCAAAATCTATACCCAAGTCCCCAATCTTTGTTGATAATTATTATTTCCAGTTTGGAAACATTTTATTTATTATATTAGGATGTGGCATCATCAGAACCTCTTATCAAAATTATAATTTTATTCAAAAAGAAGGGTTCCATGGTACCCAAACAATAAATTAAACTGCCTATACGGCCCTATTTTCCTTCAACATCAATTCTTGGTACTCTGCTAGCACAAAGACTGAAACGTGAAAAGGTTCTCCAGTTATTAATTCTCAAAAGAACATAAGTGGAATGAAAGGCATTTAGAGTAGTGGAGTGAGTGGTTCCTGTTTGCAATAGAAGCCTTACAGGATAAATCAGTTGAGTGCAAACACTAGCCTAGATAAAAAAGAAAATTACATTATTTAATATACAGTACATGGGGACATAAATAATAAATGTAGTCAAACTAGCCAGGATGAAGAAATAGAAAATCCAAAAAAGGTACAGAGAGGTCAAATTCTAATAGGATATTCAAATGCTAGCCTAGGCAACAATAAAAAGTATATTATCGAAAATATAGTACATGGGGCATACATAATAAAAATAGTCAAACTAGCCAGGATGGGGGGAAACAGAAAAGATCAGGGATCCAAAAAAGGTACGTCACAAACTAATAGGGTGATCAAACACTCTGGTACAAACACAAAGAGGCGAGAGGTTAATAGGAGGTAAGGTACAAGGTATAAAACACTATAACTGGCACCAGCCGTATACCAGCGCTCTTTATTTCTGATTGTTTGTCTGATTGTCTGATGATGAAAACTGCAAGATTCTGAAACTCAAACAGAAATAATTATAATAATCTTCACATATAATATATATATATATATATATATACAGTATATAAAGCACCAACATATTCAGCAGCATTTTACAATTAACCCTTTCAGGTCTGAGCCCAAAAGTGCGTTAAGGACCAGGCCTCATTTTTCAAAACTGACATATGTCACTTTATATGGCAATAACTTTAAGATGCTTTAACTTGCACAAGTGATTTTGAAATTGTTTCTTCGTGAGACATTGTACTTCATGTTAGTGGTAAACATTGATCAATATTTTTGTATTTATTTATAAAGAAATAGGAAATTTGATGGAAAATTGGAAAAAAAATCTCAATTTTCAAAATGTGAAATGCTCTGCTTTTCAAACAGATAGTCATACCACCCAAATAAGTTAATAGATATTATCTACCATATCTCTGCTATATATTGGCATCATCTTTTAATTGTCATTTCATTTATTTTGGACATTATAAAGCTTACAAGTGTAACAGTGATTTTCCAGATTTACAAGAAAATTTCTCAAACTAATTTTTTAGGAACCACTTCAGCCCTATATATTACAAACCCCCATGAATCACCAAATTTTCAAAACTGCACCCCTCATATAATTCAAAACAGCATTTGGGAAGTTTGTTAACCCTTTAAGCATTTCACGAGGATTAAAACAATATGGAGGTGATATTTAGACATTTCATTTTTTTCAATAATACATTCATTTAGCTCTAAAATTAACACACGCAGAAAGGGTTAAAGGAGAAAATGCATCTCACAGTTTGTTATGCAATTTCTCACAAGCACAGAAATACCCCACATGTGGGTGTAAACTGATGTTTGGGCACACGGCAGCGCACGGAAGGGAAGGAGCGAGACTGGGGGTATGAAAAGCAGATTTTGCTGGAATAGTTTTCAGGTGCCATGTCTCATTTGCAGAGCCCCTAGAGTACCAATACAATGGAAACCCCCTAAAAGTGACCCCATTTTGGAAACTACACTCCTCTCAGAATTTATCAAGAGGTATAGCGAGCATTTTGAGCCAAAAGCCTTTTCACAGATTTTATTAACATTGGGATGTGTAAATAAAAAATTACTAAAATGTCACTTTATCCCCCAAATTTTCATTTTCACAAGGGGTTAAAAGAGAAAAAGCTCCACAAAGGTTGTTAAAAATTTCTCCTGAACATGGCAATACCCCATATGTGGTCATAATCTGCTGTATGGGTACATGGTGCGGCTTGGAATGGAAAGAGCGCTATTTGGCTTATGGAGGGTAGATTTTGCTGGAATAGTTTTCGGGTGCCATGTCACTTTTACAGTGACAAGTAACAATACAATGCAAACCCCAAAAAGTGACCCCGTTTTGAAAACTACACCCCTCACAGAACATATCAAGGGATATAGTGAGCAGTTTGGCCCTACAGCTGTTTAACAGATTTTATTAACAATGGGACTTGAAAATGAAAAATTACTTTTTTTCTAATAAACCATCAATTTAGTCCCAATTTTTTTATTTTCACAAGAGGATAAAGGGAAAAAAAACTCCCCAAAGTTTGTCACACAATTTCTCCTGAACACGGCAATACCCCATATGTGATTGTAAACTGCTGTATGTGTACATGGTGGAGCTTGGAAAGAAAAGAGTGCTATTTGGCTTTTGGAGGGCAGATTTTGCTGGAATAGTTTTCAGGTGCCATGTCGCATTTGCAGAGCCCCTAAAGTGCAAGCACAATGGAAACCCCAAAAAAGTGACCCCATTTTAGAAACTACACCCCTCAAAGAATTTCTCAAGGGGTATTATCATTTTGAGCCCAAGAGTGCCTCTCAAAAATTAATGTACAAAGTGAAAATTGTCATTTTTAAATAAACATGCCATTTCGGTGCCCAATACGTTGCGCCCAGTTTGTGTCATCAGAGACACGCACTCCTAAAACTGTTAAGTGGGTATCTCGGGCACAACAGCTTTTGGAGCATTCATCTCTGATACAAGCCGGACACAACATATTACACACTGAAATGACATATTCCTGGAAAAATTGTCATTTTCTCCTATCATTATCAGCTGTGTATTCATTTCTGGAAACTTAATTAATGCAACACTTGGGGGTTAAAAATGTTCACTGTATCCCTGGATAAATTCCTTCAGGGGTGTAGTTTCCAAAATGGGGTCACATGTCAGGGGATTTCACTTTAATGGTGTTTCAGCAATTCTGCAAAAGTGTCATGGCGTCCAAAAAGCAAACCGTCTAAATTGGTGCTCCAAAAACCAAAATAGCGCTCCTTCCCTTCTGTGCCCAAACAGCCGTTTATACCCACATATGACATTAAGTACGTTATCCCGGGTACACCAATGTCATACATGTGGGTATAAACTGCAGTTTGGTCACACAGCAGGGCACAGATGTGAAGGAGCGCTATGTGGCTTTTGAAGTATATATTTAGATGTATGGTATCTGGACGACATGTCATGTTTGCAGAGCCTCTAAAGTACCAGTAAAGTGGAATCCCCTAAGGAGTGACCCCATTTTGAAAACTGCACCCCTCAAAGAATTTATCAAGGGGTGTAGTAAGCATTAGTATCCCAGACGTGAATGCACAGTGGATGGTGAAAAGTGAATAAATAAGCTGTGCGGTGTACATTGGGAACACCAAACTCCCTACTATTTCCCCAGCAGCTCCTATGAATGGGGGGTCTCTCTGGGGGTCACTTCTGGTTTATTTTCCCTTGTAAGCTCTAAATTTGGGGTGTCCCCTGATTTATGCTCACACAGCTTATACATTTCCTTCCTGCCACAGCCAGTTTTGTTTTCATGATTTGGCGATTTTTGTTTTTTTTTTCTCTTCATATTGTACAAGCTATATTTTCTTTAATTTTCTGGTGATGTAGCCATATGAGGGCTTGTTGTTTGCAGGATGAGATGCATTTTGTAATGACACCATTTTTGGGTGCCTTTAACTTATAGAATAAATTTTATTAACTCTTTCTTGGTGGATTAAAAAAAAAAAAAACATAAATTCTGGTAATGCTTTTTACCTTTTAATTTTTTTTTCCACGCAGTGTACAGCATAAGTAACATGTTACATTTATTCTGCGGGTCAGTACGATTACGGCGATAACTCATTTATACTGTTTTTTTTATGCGTTACTAGTTTTTCAGAACAAAAACCCATTTGGGGAAATAAATCAATTATTCTTGCATCACCATCTTCTGAGAGGTGTATCATTTTTTTTTTCGATTGACAGAGTTGGTTGAGGGCTTATTTTTTAGCGGGACGATCTGTGCTTTTTATTGGTACTGTTTTGGGGTACATATGACTTTTTGATCACTTTTTAAAGCATTTTTTTAAGGCAAGATGGCGAAAATCATTATTTCCTTGCTTTATTAATTAATTAATTAATTAATTGTTTTCATACACTTTACTTTTTTTTATATGACCCACTAGGACACCTGAACCAACAATAGTCTGATCGCTGATTCAGCACTATAGACTGCAATACATGTGTATTCCTGTCTATACAGGAATTCAGCCTATGTAGACGCACAGGCTGATTTCTAGAGGTCCCGGCAGGATCAACCAGGTACTGGGGGCTTCAGGCATCCTGGGGTCACTGGCCAGACCCCGGGCTGCATATTATAGATATCAACACTACCCGATCTCGCTGCGGGGGTGCTGGGGGGGGGGGGGCAACATGGCAGAACCCCTTGGATGCCGCGATCATGTTTGACCGCGGCATCCAAGGGGTTAAAACCCGATCGGCGCTGAGCGCCGATCGGAGGTTAAGGAACAGGGTGTTAGCTTAACTGACAGCTAACACCCACTCCCGATGCCGCGAACAAACACTTAAAATGCCGCGGACGCTATTGACCTCGGCATCTTAAGGGTTAAACAGCGGGGATCGGTGTTATCACTGGTCCCCGCTGTTGTAGCGGGAGCCTGGCTGTCAAATACAACCGGGCTCCCGCGGTGATCGCACAGGCTCTGCTTCTGAGCCCACTCGATCACCGTCAAGTACCTGCACGTGGGGATGCGGTAACTAACCACATTCTCCCACGTACAGGTACGTGAGAATGCGTGAAGGGGTTAAAATTGTACAGTACATATGCAGACAAAATTAGACATTACATAGGTAACAAAAGGTAAAAGGTACTTGTATATATACAGTACAATGTCCAAGCTGTCTTTTTATAAAAACAGAGTAGGTCTAAGAAATTAAGTCTAAGACTGCAACGGTTTTGTAAATCTTAGCTTTTCCGCTGCATGTATTTTCCTGCAATGTGTGGATGGAAATTGTTAGAACAGTCTTTAGTCTTGATTGGTTGCCAATGGATACAACCATGAATACAGGAACTTTCTACTGTCTGGGACTTGTCAGAAACCCAGCCATCTTTTCCTTTTTGTAGACAGGTTATCAGGCAGGGGCACTACATGCATGAGAAGAAAATCCAGTGACATGTTTGTAGGAAAACCCCTTTAGGCCAGGGTATCGGAAAAAACCGAGGCGTTTTACAGTACCTAAAAAGTGCATGGGATTCTGGCCAAGCCAATCCACACATTGCAGAAAAATATCTGCAGCAAAAATACTGCAATTTTAAAAACATTTTTATAAATCGCATCATGTCAATTATACCTATGGAAATGCTGGTGTTTTCTGTATTGGTATAATAGGGCAGAAAGTCTGTAGAGGAAACCTCTGTGGACTTTCTGTGAAAAACGCTGCAGAAAAAAACACAACGTGTGTCCACCTCAGTCTTTTACGCACTTTTTGATTGTGGATCGCTACGTGGGGCCTTAGCCTTAGGTTGACCTACAACTATGAATCATCGCCTAAATCTCATATTTTCAAAATTAACGAACTCCTTATCTTGACCCCATCCAACTTTCCTCAGTAACTTATCATATATAGTGTTTCCATGTCTCATTGTAAGCCTTTATGTGATGCCTTCAAACAGGGGCGCACCTCTAATGAGGCGAAGTGAGGCGACCGCCTCAGGCGGCACTATCTGTCACTGTCTGGAGGGACAGCATTTTTACTATTTATTTAACGTAAACCAGCCCACGACAGGCCGCTTTTAAAAAAAAAAACAAAAAAAACAGCTGAGCGGGACCTGTCCTGGGCTGGCTTCCGAGACATCAGACGCAGATGTCCTATGCGCGGGTCAAGGAAAGGAGGTGGCGGCTCCATCAAGGGATCGTAGGTAGGTGAGGATAACTTTTTTTTTCTTAATTATAAATAGGCCGGTACCTGCTGGAGTAACACCAGCAAGTAACGGCCTATTTACTTACCTATCCCCACTCCTGCTCGCGGCAGCCTCTGCTTTCCCTTCTGCTATGGGACACAGAAGGGGAAGAAGGAGGCGACTGGGAGCAGGAGCGGGGATCGGTACCCAGGATAAGTAAGTAACACTGGTTTTTATGTTTGTCACTACCTGTGTCTCCGATCATTATACTCTGGGGTCTGCAAAGACCCCAGGGTATAATAATAGTGCAGGGGCCACTATGGAGCATAATACCGTGTGCAGCTGTGGGACAAAATACTGTGTGCAGGGGCCGCTGCGGGGCATAATACCATGCAATACTGTGTTCAGGGGCCATTGTGGGCAATAATACCGTGTAATACTGTGTGCAGGGGCTGCTGTGGAACATTATAGTGTGTGTAAATGGGGTGTTATACTGTGTGGGGGCCAGGAAAGGGGGTGCTATGCTGTGGGGGAGGGGCCCAAGTCAAAAGTTTGCTGGGAGGCCCAGTCTTTGCTAGTTACGCCCCTGATAAGGGTTTGTTAGGAAGGGGCATTTTATATAAGGGAGTTTTATGAACTCAAGAGGTGTTATTTATATAAGGGCATTATTAATACAAGGGGGGTTATTTATATAAGGGGCCATTAGGGAGAATTTATAAGGGGGTGGTCATTTATATAAGCGTTAATTAGGGGACTTCAATTATATAAGGGTTATTAGGGGACAATATGAATAGAAGGGGGCATCATTTATGTAAAGGGTCATTAGAGGAGCAGTATTTATGTCAGGGGGACTCAGGGGCATAATATAAGGGGGCAATTAATTAAAGGGGTTGTCCAGGATAACCACTTTCTTTTTTTTTTTTTTGAACTTGTATTTTATTGAAAAGTTTTACATCTACATAATTGTAACGTCTCTGCCTGTTCGGGTCCGACACCACCCTCCGCTCGCACGCTGTGGCGAAGGAGGCGTGTTCGGTTTGATTCCTTGCGTAGGTTTCTTGTTGCTCAGTCTGAACATGGTCCTAGACTATGTAATGGATTTCCGGCCACACCCGTGTTCTGAGCATTTCTCTCTGGACTGCATAGGGTTAATCTCTTCCTGGCCTGTGTGATTGACAGCCTGTGTACCTATCAGGTCTGGGGCTGGGCCCAGACTTTCTATATACAGGATGTCACTTTCTCAGCAAGTCGCCGGTTATTGCACTGTCTTTGTCTGCTCTCCTTGTTATATCCCTTGCTACTTTATTACCTGATTCTCTGACCCTTTGGCTTACCTTTTGACTATTCTCTTGGATTTTGATTCTGTACTGCATTGCTTGTTTGTTACCGACCCCTTGGCTTGCTCACTCTGCTTCTGTGTTTGTTTTGTCTTGTCCTGTTCTGTGTGTCACTTATCCAGTATAGGGCTTGTCTTCAGGTTATCCTTTTACCGTTTAGGGTAACTGAGGCAATAGGAAGGGACAGTGGCTGGGGTGAGATTAGGGCTCACTTGTCTCTGTCCTTCCTCCCAGACTGCTGCAGTAGTGTAAGGTATTGCTACATCTGGCAAGACCCTTACAATAATACAGTACAAAAGTCGTCAAGAGTTGCGGCGGTACAAAATCAATGTATGAGAAGGAAAGGAGGGGTGGGAAAAAAGGAGGGGAAGAGGGGAGGGGGTCCTTATCTGGGAAGCACAGGTAAAACTGGAGGGACATAGGTAAAAAAACAAGTGATACATGAGTAACAAACAAGAACAGTAAACAGTAATCCAGTAAATATTATTAGCATGATTTTAAAGTTTGACAATCAAATTTCCATGGAAATCAGTCTAGCCCATAGTTGACAAACATCACAGCAGTACCAGTGTAAGTGGTGAGTATCAGTGCAGGATCAACATTTAAAATTTGACCGTTACCCATTTATCTCATAGCTTTTTAAAGGTGTGGGTGTTACCTAGCCTGCTTGACAGTAAATGTTCCATGGTACAGTTGAATGTGACCGCTCTAGTAATTTCAGGTATGCTGGGGAGGTCCGAGCTTTTCCATAGTTGGGCAATTTTAGTTCTAGTGGTAGTCAGTATGTGAAAGATAACGCACTGATCGCCAAGGGGCAGAGTCGATGCCCAACGAAAGCAGAGCTACATGGGGTTCCCTCGGAAACGGGTACTGAAGCACAGTACGTAGTAAGTCATAAACTCAGGTCCAAAGCTCCTGAACTCGAGGGCATGACCACCAAATGTGCATAAAGGAGCCATCCTCTAAATTACACCGCCAACACATTCTGGAGGCAGTGGGGAAAATAAGAGCTGGTCTAGTTGGGGTATAGTACCATCTGTACATTCATTTTCTAGATGCCTCCAAGTGGTCAATGCAATGGGAAACCCTCGTTGGCAGGGAGAAAACTTCAGTCCACTGTTCGTCAGTGAATGTCTGGTTAGGGTCTGATTCCCAGTTGGACCAAAATCTAAGTTGTGTAGGAGAGTAGAGATCGCTAATGGCTTTGTAAGTGTAAGATATACCCTTAGTTAATTTAGAAGAATTGTAAAAATATAATGTAAGTTGGGGGGGTCACTAGAGCACGTAACCGCTTTCAAAAAGTGGCAAATCTGTAAATATTTATAAAAGTCATGTCGGGGAACTGGGAAGTGATCGTTGATGTGGGTAAAGGAGTGTAAAACATTGTTCTGGTACAGCTGGTCCAGAACTAGCAGACCTTCTTTAGCCCATTTTTGGACGTCTAAGTTAGGTATAAAGGAAGGAAGGATTTCCAAAGGGGAAGAGACCAGGTTAGTCTGGAGGATGTTGAGATCAGTATGGCACAATTTCCACACCTCTACTGTTGCTTGCATTGTGGGCAGTGTGACGGTTATAGTGGGCGATGGGAATCTGAAGTGCCATAAAAGTAATGTGAGAGAAGACAGTGTTTCTCTATATCAACCCAATGCCTCCCTTCACACATATGCCACCAAGCTTTCAATTGATCTGCAGAGGTGTGAGGAAAGATAAGTTAATTGTATGCCCAAATAAGGTATCGCACCTGCTGCCCAGGGAAAGGGAAAGGCTTGTTGGAGATGTTGTTGTATAGGGTGGGGATGCCCATATTTAAAATCAGGGATTTTGAGGTGTTTACCTTGTAGTAGCTTACATTATGGAAGTCATTTATAAGGGTTGTCACAGTGGCCAATGATTGTTCCAGGTTAGACAATGACAAAAAGATATCATCCGCAAAAAGCCCTCTGCGATGCTCAGTTGCGCCTACCCCAATGCCCCACAAATCTGGAGAGGACCTAATGCTCTGGGCAAAGGGTTCCATGACCATAGTAAAGATTAGAGGAGAGAGGGGGCAACCCTGACGGGTTCCATTAGTTATTTGAAAGGGGGTAGACAAAACTCCTGCAGAGTAGACGCTTGCTGAAGGAGTGGTATACAGTGCCATAATGGCAACCTGAATAGAAGGTGGGAAGCCAAATTTCCATAACACTGTCTGCAAATATCCCCAATGAACCCGGTTGAACGCCTTCTCCGCATCCAAAGCCAGGAGCAGAGAAGGCGTCCAGCGGCTGTGAACCAAGGACACCAAGTCAATAAAGCGTCTTGTACTGTCCAATGTCTGCCTTCCCTTTATGAAACCTACTGGATCTTTATGAATAATAGTAAAACATTGGCGTAAAATTTTAAGTTTGTGTCTAAGAGGAAAATGGGTCGGAAGTTAGGTGGGGTGTCAGGAGTTTTCCCCGGTTTAGGCAATGTAATCACCAAGGCCTCCAACATTTCCGTCGGGGGGTACCCAGATACAGGCAGGTAAGGTACGGAACCAGAAGGAGTTGATTACTCTTATAATACTCGTTTGTTAACCCATCTGCCCAGGGGATTTATGCATCTTCAATGCTTTAATTGCCTGCGTTACTTCCTCCTGTGAAAATGGGGAAAGAAGGGAGATTTTTTTTGGGAGTCCGAGATAGAGGGGAGAGACACAGAGTCCAGGTAGGCGGCTATAGTGGTCGAAGTGGGCTGAGGGGTGGAAGAGTCCGATTTTAGATTGTATAATTTTGAGTAGTACTGTGGCAACACATCCACTATACCTTTAGGGTCCACTACCTTTCGTCCTTGGTCATTAAAGATAAAGGGAATGCGGGATTTGTTGATATGGGTTTTTAGTCATCTAGCTAAAGCAGCACTAGGCTTGTGACCTTGCCAGTAGTACATTAATTTGAATTTGCGCAGAGCAAGGTCATATTTATAAACATTGAGGTCGTGCAACTGAGCATACAGTACAGAAATTTGTTTGGATCTATTGGGGCACGGAGAGACTTTGTTAATTCTATGCAAGGATTCCAATTGGGTAAGTATGGTCTGTTCCTGTTGGATCCTCTGCTTTTTGGCATGAGAGGTTTGTTGAAGGAAGTGGCCTCTTATGGTGACCTTGTGGGCACACCATAGAGTGGTGTCGCTCACCTGACCATTATTGTTAAATTTAAAGTATTCTGTAAGGGCAGAGGAGGTAGCTCGGTTATATTTAGGATGCTGTAATATGTAATTATTGAGTCTCCAAACTGAATCGAGGTGAGAAAAGTATTGTTCCTGTGGATAACCACTTTCTTAATATGAGACCGGGGAAAGTGATTTAAAAACAAAAAAAAAAAAAAAAACACCTACTCACCTGTCCCTTGTGCGACGATGTCTCCCACCACGGTCTGGTTCTGCTGCTCCGGTGTTTTCTTATGGCGGAAGTCCCCACCACACATGACCGCTGAGGCTGCTGACACAGGATGTCACAGTGCTGTGGGGACTTCTGCTGGAAGAAAACACCAGAGCAGCAGGACTGGAACTCGTTGGAAGACAATGGAGAACCTTCCCCAGCCTCATCCTAAAAAAGTGGTTATCCTGGACAACCCCTTTAAGGTGGCACTTTGGCTTTATTAAAGGGGCTTTCCAGCTCAGTTTTATTGATGACCTATCCTTAGGACAGATCATCAATAAGAAATCAGTGGACCCCCCCCTCTGATCAGCTGTATGAAGGGACTATGGCGCTTGTTTATATCACACGCTGTCTGTCTATAGTGACCATGTGATGTAATTCCAGCCTTGTCACATAGATGTGTATAGGATGAGGCTGTAGTTACATTACATGGCCACTATGAGATGAATGACACTATGTAAACAGAGAAGCGGTAACGGTGCTTACACAGGTACCACGGTTCATTCAAACAGCTAATCGGCGGGGTCCCGGGTTTTTGAGCCCCACTGATTTTTTTATTAATGACCTCGCAAACCTTTTAATTAGGAAACACCTGGGGCATTATTAATGGGCACTATTTATACAGGGTACACACAGACATTATTAATATGAAGATGCACTTGGGGGTATTATTTATTATGGGGGGTGTGAAGGGTCTCGCCTTGCCAGGCCGCCTGGCATGCCTGTGATCAACCTTCTTTCCTAACCTCCCACTCACACACCATGAGCGGACCGGGTCATAAGATAATACAAAAGACGAGCTTTTTAAATTTTATATATTTATTAACCCAGGTGGGTCAGTACTAAGCATTAATATATACAGAAATATATATCAATGGATAAACAAGCAGATTATGGATAAAGGTAAAATACAGCACACAAAATAAAAAGGGAAATAAAAGATAGAAAAAATACCGGCACAGGCTTGTAGTCCGTTTCTCTAGGCCGCAACAGGTTTTTGGGCCTAGGGCGCATCCTTAGTGAGTTACAGAAACAAGTCTTCTACATGTTGTTCAGAACAAAGGGAAAGGCTTCAGGCCTGAATGCTAGGCCCATGCTGCATTCCACAGTAGGACAAGCTCTCTCATCTTCTCCAAGATAAGTACTCCTTGTTGCCTCTTTGCTGAATGGAGAAGAATCCAGGTCTCCCCCCAGCATATGGCTAGTGCCCCACCCCACACCTCCTCCCCAGGCAGTGCCCCCCTTCTCTCTCCTTTGCAGAACCTTCAGAGAGATGGATGTCTTCCTAGTTGCTGGGAGAGTTGAGTGTCTGTGGGTGAACTTAAGGTCACTGGCCTTCTATCCCCCATGGCCATCTGGCCAGGGATAATAAAACTGCCTGGCTGTAGCAAGCCATATTCCATGAAACACACATAAAACCACTGAAGCGTATCGTCCACCAGTGTAAACCCAGTGGGGAAGCAGCAGGATGGGGGCTTTGTGTAGATGAGGACAATATGGGTCAGGTGCCTGGAAAAGTGAGGAGCCAAAGATGTCTGTGTTGCAAACTTTACAGAGAGACAAGTAACAGCTGGAAGAAGTGGTCATGGCGGGCCAAAGGGAAGAGAAGGGAAATGTGACCGATTAGTCAGAGACGTCACCTGTAAGTCACAAAATGTTACTGCCCTGTATTCACCTAAATGATAGAGGATAAATACCTGATTGATGGGGGTCTGTCTACTGAGACCCCCACTGAACTTGAGAATTGTTATTTTTTCCCCCCACTGGGTAGGAATTCAGCCTGGCCGCAGCCAGGCTGAATATAGGCATGTTGCTTGGTGGATGGACAAACCCACACTCTCATTCATTTCGATGGGAGTGCCAATGATAGCCAAAGTATAGTACTCAGCTATCTGTGAAGCTCCTATTAAAGAGAATGTGGACTCATCCATCCACCAAGCAGAAGATGCGTGAAGTTATTGTTATTATTAATGCCGTGTTGTTGATCTCTAATACTGAAGTAATACAGGAAGAAGAATTCTTAAAAACTGTTTTATAACTTTGTGTATGTTTATTGTGTATGTTTATTGTGTGTGTGTGTGTGGGGGGGGGGGGCATCTTTCTATAGTCCGCCTCAGGCAGCAAAGAGGCTAGGTTCACCACTGCCTTCAAAGCCAAGAGTTACAGAAAGGTTTACAGCATATCTTGCAGCTTAATTATATTGAGTTAACTGTTATTGGTATTGTTTTGACTTTTGCTTTTTTTCTGGCAATGCTGAAAAACTACAACACTTTAGTTCTTTGTACTGTATATTAACCTAATGTAAAAACCAACACATTAGGACCAATTTACTGCATGCTGTTTAGATTGATTGCAAGAGTGGTCCTATTGACTTTCAAGTGCTTTCATTTAGGAAGATACTTTTAGAAGGCACACCTAATGAAATACTTTATGTTAAAACATTCAATATGTAAATAAGTCCCAAATCAGTATCTTCAAGGTTGGGTGCAAGCTCATGTCTTTCTTCCTCTTTTCTTCATCTGGTAGAGAATGTAAGCAAGAATCAATTTAAGCATAGAAATATTTTTTTTAGCATTAAAGGGCTTGTCTGCGCTATGAGACCCTTCTCTATGTGTGAGGATCTGCTAACAATGACCAACAACCATGTATTACTTTAATAACCATCATGTAATACTGTATCCTCTGCATATACTGTAAATAAAGGAAGGGAGCTATAAAAGGACTCACAAAGTCAATTCAATAAAAGCAAAAAAAATTTTGCACTCCAAAAATTCATAGAGAAACACAATTGTTCTTTATTGACTCACCAGATATGACGATTCAGTCCTCTCTATGACATTGAAACGTCGCACCTGATGAGTCAATAAAAAAGAATCACATTTTTCTTTGAATTTTCGGAGTGCTACAATTTTTTTCCTTTGCTAGCACCCTTCCTTTATTTATATGAAGAGTGCTGTCTTGGTTATTATCAATCTATCTGTTGCGATTTACAGAAAAAAAAATACATTCCTTAGGATAAATGCATTTCACTATTTTACAGGGTGATCTCTTTCAGTATCTCAGATGATTCCTTTCCATAGCACAGAAAAGAATATGACAAGGCAGTAGTAAAAGACTACAATTGATGTTATTGACATACATTTTTTTATGTATTTTTGCATGTGTCAAAATTGGTAATGTGTCTTCCTGTTGAAATATTGTATGATTTCCATTTCTTTTTGCCACATATAAGAAAGCAGTTTTTAACTATGGCTTTCTTTTCAAGCTATAAACCTTTCCTACAGGAATATAAACTGTGGGCTCAATGGGAAAATTGGCAGATGTGAATAAAACTGTTATATGATTTACAAAAAGAAGACTTTGGAAAGAGAAGAAACAAATGAATTCAAGATGAGATCATGCTTTTGATAGAAGAAATGCCTTGGGCAGCGCTACTGGCACTAGTTGTGAGGAATACTATGTTTTGCTGAGTTGTAGCAGAAGGACAGCAAGTGGTGAAGTTAGCCACTGCAAGGTCAAGTTGCTCAAAAGCCTATTTACTGAATGTATACTAATATCAAAACAGTAATGCTATTTGTGAATTCACAAAAGAACATTGCATATTGTAACATTACTATAAGAACATACTATAACTCACAAAGCCTGGCTTGAGAGGTCTCTCAAAATTCTGGAAATTACTTAGCAACCCAACTTTATGTATCCAGATGCTTCTGATCTTGCTGAATGTTATTGTTATATAAAACCTATGAAGTTAAAAATAGGGAATTCATATGCTAAATAATCACTGTCCATATTCATGTCACAAACTGATGAATATATATTGTAATAATATAAAATAATAATAATTATATATTTGTGAACATTGTGCAAATCTATTACCATAGAATGTGCAAAGGAAATGTTTATCTTTCCTGCAGGGTGCTAATTGAGATCAAGTCTTGGCATCTTGAACCCCCATACTTTTCCTCAATGTGACCTAATAGATCATACAATTAAGTCTCTCTTTAGAATGACTCAAGAGTCAATAATTAAAATGCTTAACTGCTCTTTTGGCTCTACTATATCTAGTAAGGTAAAGCTCTACCGCTGTACAGAACAAGGCAAAAAATCAATTGCTAGTCATCAGCAGCCTCCTCCTCCAAGTCCCTTTTTCATAGACATACAGTCATATGAAAAAGTTTGGGCACCCCTATTAATCTTAATCATTTTTAGTTCTAAATATTTGGGTGTTTGCAACAGCCATTTCAATTTGATATATCTAATAACTGATGGACACAGTAATATTTCAGGATTGAAATTAGGTTTATTGTACTAACAGAAAATGTGCAATATGCATTAAACCAAAATTTGACCGGTGCAAAAATTTGGGTACCCTTATCATTTTATTGATTTGAATACTCCTAACTACTTTTTACTGACTTACTGAAGCACAAAATTGGTTTTGTAACCTCACTGAGCTTTGAACTTCATAGCCAGGTGTATCCAATCATGAGAAAAGGTATTTAAGGTGGCCAATTGCAAGTTGTTCTCCTATTTGAATCTCCTCTGAAGAGTGGCATCATGGGCTCCTCAAAACAACTCTCAAATGATCTGAAAACAAAGATTGTTCAACATAGTTGTTCAGGGGAAGGATACAAAAAGTTGTCTCAGAGATTTAACCTGTCAGTTTCCACTGTGAGGAACATAGTAAGGAAATGGAAGACCACAGGGACAGTTCTTCTTAAGCCCAGAAGTGGCAGGCCAAGAAAAATATCAGAAAGGCAGAGAAGAAGAATGGTGAGAACAGTCAAGGACAATCCACAGACCACCTCCAAAGAGCTGCAGCATCATCTTGCTGCAGATGGTGTCACTGTGCATCGGTCAACAATACAGCACACTTTGCACAAGGAGAAGCTGTATGGGAGAGTGATGCGAAAGAAGCCGTTTCTGAAAGCACGCCACAAACAGAGTCGCCTAAGGTATGCAAAAGCACATTTGGACAAGCCAGCTTCATTTTGGAAGAAGGTCCTGTGGACTGATGAAACAAAGATTGAGTTGTTTGGTCATACAAAAAGGCGTTATGCATGGCGTCAAAAAAACACAGCATTCCAAGAAAAACACTTGCTACCCACTGTAAAATTTGGTGGAGGTTCCATCATGCTTTGGGGCTGTGTGGCCAATGCCAGCACCGGGAATCTTGTTAAAGTTGAGGGTCGCATGGATTCAACTCAGTATCAGCAGATTCTTGAGAATAATGTACAAGAATCAGTGACAAATTTGAAGTTACGCCGGGGATGGATATTTCAGCAAGACAATGATCCAAAACACAGCTCCAAATCTACTCAGGCATTCATGCAGAGGAACAATTACAATGTTCTGGAATGGCCATCCCATTCCCCAGACCTGAATATCATTGAACATCTGTGGGATAATTTGAAGCGGGCTGTCCATGCTCGGCGACCATCAAACTTAACTGAACTGGAATTGTTTTGTAAAGAGGAATGGTCAAAAATACCTTCATCCAGGATCCAGGAACTGATTAAAAGCTACAGGACACGACTAGAGGCTGTTATTTTTGCAAAAGGAGGATCTACTAAATATTAATGTCACTTTTCTGTTGAGGTGCCCATACTTTTGCACCGGTCAAATTTTGGTTTAATGCATATTGCACATTTTCTGTTAGTACAATAAACCTCATTTCAATCCTGAAATATTACTGTGTCCATCAGTTATTAGATATATCAAATTGAAATGGCTGTTGCAAACACCCAAATATTTAGAACTAAAAATGATTAAGATTAATAGGGGTGCCCAAACTTTTTCATATGACTGTATGTGTGTGAGGCAGGATATGGGTGCTCTTAGGCCTCTTGCGCATAGTTGAATATGGTCCGTTAAAACTGGTCATATATTGGCTTAATTTCCTGGCCCAAACCCAGTCCAGAGGTCCATACCAGGCATCATTGCCATTTATAGTGATATGAGTCCCCGCCCCCTGCACAATAACTATTCTGAGAAATCACAGAGAGAGATTTTCCGAAAGTCTAGTGTAGAGATCGCAGAAGGGAAAAAAGGCTCAAACATAACTTATATTGTATGGATAAATAAAAAAGGCTACATTTATCACAACCACAAACTAGTGAAAATTCATAAAAGACAGTGTACTAGTACTGGCATTTACCACCAGGACCCAGGAATTGCAGTTTTCCCTATGCTACTATGTGCTATTTGACGTAAAAGAAATATCTAATGCAGGTTTAGTTTTATTCACTTACCTCTATCCTGAAGCTCCTGATGAACCCCAAATGGCTTATTGTCAGGGAGAAACGCATTGAGTAAGCCAAGTGTAGTGTCAGCTTGGCGATGCATCAGACACAGGCCGAAGTTATTTGAGTCTTAGGGTGATTGACATGTAGTTCCTTAGACTTGATATTGACATATATGAATGTTGGTATTAGCACAATATTGAAGTCGATAGTGGCTCTGTTATTTATTTGGGAATATATTCTATGTAGTTATTCCCTATCCTCTCTGACAGTGTTCTTGTTAGTAGATGGGGTATATCCATTATAGTATATCAGTCAAAGAGGTGATGACCATATAACGTTCCCCCTTTCTCTCTGTGTATCATTACATTCATAGACCATACACTATTGCTTTCATAGACCACAAACTATAATCTTATGCAGGGTATGGGGGTCTTGCTTTGCAATTGTATGGGTTAGCAGGAGCTTGTATATACTACTGGTGGCTATAGCTGGTATCTGTAAAACATGATTGAACACTGCCTTTTCTAGATTTTCACTAGTTTGTGTGTTTGTTAAATATCATAGCCGTTTTTGTTTATTCATACAATAAAAGTTATGTTTTAGCCTTTTTTTCCCTTCTGTGACGATAACTATCCTGTACTGTATTCATGAATACAACACAGCCCAGAAATCGCATGGGGAGGCAGGGACACCTAGCGTCAAAGATGGCTAGTGAAGAGAAGGATGAGAAAAACATCCTGATATGTGGAGAAGGAAACATTATTCTTTAATGAGATATAGAACAAAGTTTCTTATATTCACTTGTACTATTCATAATAAAAAAAGTTTTATAATTAGAGATACATTTTAAAATACTTAATATTAAAGTGAATTAAATCTTTTACCAAGGTGTTGTTTTTAGGATGGTGTTTTGCTCCCCATTTTGAATGAAGTAGTACACACCCCCAATTGTTGGCGTCATCACTGAAGAAGCCTGATATTGAAGATGTCTGATTTCTGACATATGACACACTCATACTTTCCTTCCGTTACCTCTTCGGGCCTGCTCATGGCATCCAGTGCTCTCCTGGTGACGTCTGACACTCTTCTATGATGTCATTGGTCTGGGGGTCATGGCTGAGGCCTGTGATTGGGCTAGCAGCAGTCACACGGGCCGATGACAACACAGAAGAGCTCCGGACATCACCAGGAGAGCCCCGGATGCTGTGCAGAGGCCTAAAACAGGTAACCGAAGGGGAGTATGAATTTTTTTTTTGTTTCACTTCCCCTGGGCCTCCACCTATTATATTCTGAGGTTTGAAGGTGGTCATTTTAGTTCGTCAAGACGAATGTCCAATTTGCCCATCTCTAGTCACAACATAGTAATCAGATATCTGCCTTGTAACAAGCTGTGCACCTGTGTCACATATATATCACATGACCATGGACTGATTTTTATCCACTCAAAGTAACAGAATGAATGACAGCAAGCAGAAAAGTATGAGTAATTGAAGTATATTCAAGTATATTGAAAATTGTATTCAATACACACACAATAACATTTATTTTATGAAACTGGACAACTCCTTTAAAGGATTTGCTTTGTGTAAAGTTAAATAAAGCTAGTTAATACGGGGCTATTTTATCTTTATTTTACAGCTATTTGTATTATTGGACAATGGAATATTTTGTTCATATAAACTAATTAGAATTCATAGCAACTACAATAAGCAGCAAGTAATTTATGTCCTTAGGGAAACTTTTTTATATTGACAGTTTTTGTAGGATGCTGAAGAACTAAGTGTGATTGAATGTTTGAACCGGCTGCTTTGCCACAGTTTTGTTTTTATTAAAAATGGAACAGAAGACCTTTTCAGAAAGTCAATTTTTGCTGTCATGAGCACATCAATTAAAGTTAAGGTTGAGCACAGCATTAACCTAATCCAGTGTACCTTGCTGCAGTAACTTTTACCAAAATACAATTTCTAATCACTACATTTGCATATCCTGCATGCTCTATTTGACTGACATTCTTCTTTTAGGAAATATATCCCTAATGGCTCCACTTGTCAACACACAGACAATCAATTAGTCATGTGAGAATAATTGGTTTTGGGGACTGAAATGTGACCTAAGCTCTTCAAAACAAGCTACCTGTCATTTTGCAAGGAATCTAGTCTTTCCTTCAGTATTCTATTCAGGTGTAAAGCCACGTCACTTAGTAACCATCGTATACATTTTGGATATTTTACACTATATTCTTGCATATGAGATGTATTTAAGTCAAGTGTGCTGTGCACCTCTCTGCTGATATTCCTTAGCAACTGGATACTTGACAGTATTCTTACCAATTTAGAAAATGATCCACCTGAAAGCATTATCCTGCATGAAATGAGCATATATTTTATTATCATTAATCTACATCATACATAGCTGTGATTGACAACCTGGTAACATTTAGAGGTTCATATTTGACTCTTGACTAACAGTCGGCATACTTAAATGTCTCATTTCTATGTTTCTTATCTGAAAAACAGTAAATTAGAGAAATGCCACAACAAAAAATACCCCTTGCCATTATTAGTAGAGTCGCTGCAGTTTTTTCTTAAAAGATTGCTGTCCTTTCTAAATCTGTTAAATGTATTTCAGAATTTTAGAGAATACCTTACATGTCCTTTAATACAGTACATGTTTCATTTGTATGGTCTTGTAGTGTGAAACTTCTCCTGTTATAATGGAGGATATTTCTTGTTATATTTAGGGTAGCTGTAAATATACTTACTATTATAGTAATTGGGAATGAATATCTGAATGACAGAAATACCAATTTATCAAGCATGTCTACACAGATATGTCTGTTTTCATATTATTCACAGACACTTTACTCTATAATACAAATATTAGGGGGGAGAGATATACAGTGTGGAGAACATCAATTGGGTGAAAGTTACATGGGAGGGCGGATGAAAAAGTAAAATACTACATAGTGTTGAATAATTATAACCTGTAAGAACAAAAATGTAATTAAAAAACAATATGCCACAGAATGAACAAAAGTATTGTAAAGCACTGTACTAAGAAACTAAAATGTCACCTTTGTTGCATTTAAGTTAAAAAAAAAAAGGATGTATATAGTTAAAAGCTAACCGATTCACCGCACATTAGTCATAGTCTTAATAACGCAAGAACATTTTACATCCTGTAACATGAACCCAATCAGGTGTGGTATACATTAACCATTAGGCATCATGCACCGTACTATTACGGCACAGCTGCCCAGGTCTTAAGGAAAACCGGCGTACTATACCGCAGAGTCCTCTCGCTCGCTCAGAGTCTGAGCGGGCGGCTGCTGCAGCAGGTGTTAGCTGCAAGTTCCAGCAAACACCCTGCTCCAGCACCCCCGATCGGAGCTCAGCTCCGATCTGAGGTTTTAACCCCTTAGATGCTGTGGTCAAACATTTAAGGGGTTTTGCTAATAAAAGACACCCATCAGCTCCAAATATCAAAATGCGCTCCTTCCCTTCTGTGCCCCGCTGTACCCAAACAGCAGTTTATACCCACATATGGCATTGTGTATATTATCTTGGGCACAACTGTCATATATGTGGGCATAAAGTGCCGTTTGGGCATACAGCAGAGTGCAGATGTGAAGGAGCGATATGCGGCTTTTGGAGCGCAGATGCGACTGTGATATTGATTGCTGTGGTTTTTCACTACACCAAGCAGATCACTGTTCATGGTATAGCAACTGTGCTTGGTATTGCACCTCATCCCCACTGCAACATGGCCAAGTGACCAATGGACGTGATGTCGCTACCTGAGAGAAGAAAGTGGAGTTCAATATTATAGTCACCATATTATAGTCCCCTTTTGAAGTGGTTTTCTGGGCTTTAGTGAGAATTTTTTAATTGAGTTACTGCAGCTAAGTGCCTTCTTTTTCCAGTTCCATATACAGTGGGGAAAAAAAGTATTTAGTCAGCCACCAATTATGCAAGTTCTCCCACTTAAAAAGATGAGAGAGGCCTGTAATTGACATCATAGGTAGACCTCAATTATGAGAGACAAAATGAGAAAACATATCTAGAAAATCACTTTGTCTGATTTTTAAAGAATTTATTTGCAAATTATGGTGGAAAATAAGTATTTAGTCAATAACAAAAGTTCATTTCAATACTTTGTTATATATCCTTTGTTGGCAATTACAGAGGTCAAACATTTTCTGTAAGTCTTCACAAGGTTGGCCCACTCTGTTGCTGGTATGTTGGCTCATTCCTCCAGGCAGATCTCCTCTAGAGCAGTGATGTTTTGGGGCTGTCGATGGACAACACGGACTTTCAACTCCCTCTAAAGGATTTCTATGGGGTTGAGATCTGGAGACTGGCTAGGCCACTCCAGGACCTTGAAATGCTTCTTACGAAGCCTCTCCTTCGTTGCCCTGGCAGTGTGCTTGGGATAATTGTCATGCTGAAAGACCCAGCCACGTTTCATCTTCAATGCCCTTGCTGATGGAAGTTTTGCACTGAAAATCTCATGATACATGGCCCCATTCATTCTTTCATGTGCACGGATCACGGATTTGGAACATCCAAATGTACTAGCTTAAACAGGGGGACACGTCTGACACTGCAGGATCTGAATCCCTGGCAGCGTAGTGTGTTACTGACGGTAGCCTTTGTTATGTTAGTCCCAGCTTTCTGCAGGTCATTCACTAGTCCCCCCATGTGTTTCTGGGATTTTTGCTCACCGTTCTTGTGATCATTTTGACCCCACAGGGTGAGATCTTGTGTGGAGCCCCTGATCAAGGGAGATTATCAGTGGTCTTGTATGTCTTCCATTTTCTAATTATTGCTCCCACAGTTGATTTCTTCACATCAAGCTGCTTGCCTATTGCAGATTCAGTCTTCCCAGCCTGGTGCAGGTCTACAATTTTGTTTCTGGTGTCCTTCCACAGCTCTTTGGTCTTCACCATAGTGGAGTTTAGAGTGTGACTGTTTGAGGTTGTGGACAGGTGTCTTTTATACTGATAACAATGTCAAACAGGTGCCATTACTATAGGTAATGAGTGGAGGACAGAGGAGCCTTTTAAAGAAGAAGTTACAGGTCTGTGAGAGCCAGAAATCTTGTTTGTTTGTAGGTGACCAAATACTTATTTTCCACCATAATTTACAAATAAATTCTTAAAAAATCAGACAATGTGATTTTCTAGATATGTTTTCTCATTTTGTCTCTCATGGTTGAGGTCTACCTATGATGTCAATTACAGGCCTCTCTCATCTTTTTACAGTGGGGAAAAAAAGTATTTAGTCAGCCACCAATTGTGCAAGTTCTCCCACTTAAAAAGATGAGAGACGCCTGTTATTGACATCATAGTTAGACCTCAACTATGAGAGACAATATGAGAAAACAAATCCAGAAAATCACATTGTTTGATTTTTTAAGAATTTATTTGCAAATTATGGTGGAAAATAAGTATTTGGTCACCTACAAACAAGCAAGATTTCTGGCTCTCACAGACCTGTAACTTCTTCTTTAAGAGGCTCCTCTGTCCTCCACTCATTACCAGTAGTAATGGCTCCTGTTTGACATTGTTATCAGTATAAAAGACACCTGTCCACAACCTCAGTCACACTCCAAACTCCACTATGGTGAAGACCAAAGAGCTGTGGAAGGACACCAGAAACAAAATTGTAGACCTGCACCAGGCTGGGAAGACTGAATCTGCAATAGGCAAGCAGCTTGGTGTGAAGAAATCAATTGTGGGAGCAATAATTAGAAAATGGAAGACATACAAGACCATTGATAATCTCCCTCGATCAGGGGATCCACGCAAGATTTCACCCCGTGGGGTCAAAATGATCACAAGAACGATGAACAAAAATCCCAGAACCACACGGAGGGACCTAGTGAATGACCTGCAGAAAGCTGGGACTAACGTAGCAAAGGCTACCGTCAGTAACACACTACGTTGCCAGGGACTCAGATTCTGCAATGCCAGACGTGTCCCCCTGCTTAAGCCAGTACATATCCTGGCCTGTCTGAAGTTTTCTAGAGAGCATTTGGATGTTCCAGAAGAGTACTGGGAGACTGTCATATGGTCAGATGACACCAAAGTAGAACTGTTTGGTAGAAACACAACTCGTCGTCTTTGGAGGAGAGTGAATGCTGAGTTGCATCCAAAGAACACCATACCTACTGTGAAGCATGGGGGTGGCAACATCATGCTATGGGGCTGTTTCTCTGCAAAGGGACCAGGACGACTGATCCGTGTACATGAAAGAATGAATGTGGCCATGTATTGTGAGATTTTGAGTGCAAACCTCCTTCCATCAGCAAGGGCATTGAAGACGAAACGTGGCTAGGTCTTTTAGCATGACAATGATCCCAAGCATACCGTCAGGGCAACGAAGGAGTGGCTTCGTAAGAAGCATTTCAAGGTCCTGGAGTGGCCTAGCCAGTCTCCAGATCTCAACCCCATAGAAAAACTTTGGAGGGAGTTGAAAGTCCCTGTTGCCCAGCGACAGCCCCAAAACATCACTGCTCTAGAGGAGATCTGCATAGAGGAATGGGCCAACATACCAGCAACAGTGTGTGCCAACCTTGTGTAGACTTAAAGAAAACGTTTGACCTCTGTCATTGCCAACAAAGGATATATAACAAAATATTGAGATGAACTTTTGTTATTGACCAAATACTTATTTTCCACCATAATTTGCAAATAAATTCTTTAAAAAAATCAGACAATGTGATTTTCTGGATTTGTTTTCTCATTTTGTCTCTAATAGTTGAGGTATACCTATGATGTCAATTACAGGCCTCACTCATCTTTTTAAGTGCGAGAGCTTGCACAATTGGTGGCTGACTAAATACTTTTTTTCCCCACTGTAAGTGGGAGAACTTGCACAATTGGTGGCTGACTAAATCCTTTTTTTCCCCACTGTACTATATAGTGCTAGATTCTGCCAAGTGCTGATTCGTGAGAATGAAAGGTGTCAGATGACCCACCAATGTGAGTAATTCAGGGGATGAGGCAAAAAGCAGTCCAGAAACAGAGTAGATTTAGTATAAAGCAATCAATATAGAAATATGTAGACTAGAGTCAGTAACTAACAAGAACTTACACTCAGACAATAGGTGAAGTACATGACTGTCCTTTATGACCTCATCAGAAACAGCCCAGCCTAAGCATTCTGTTGCACACCATCAGAGAACATGAATAGAAAGAAAACACTATTGCTTCATCGATACAGCGTGAGTGTGCAGCAGGGACAGAGCAACATAAGATTCTTGGCAGGTGCGCAACAGTTGGACTCTCATGGGTGTACAATTTTATATACAGTAATCGAAGAAAAGGTATGACCAGATGCTAAGCTTGTTATAGGGTGAAATACGCTGATAAACAGGTTGTCTAAAGTACACTAGCTGGTGAAGGATTCAAAGATGGTTCAATCCTTGCTTCCTTGCTGTCAGGACCCTTGGAAATTATTTAAGAGCTTCATTTAGCATGTTACAGTCATTAGATCAGGCATCTGGATCAATAGTCAAAGTCACCTTCACACTTAAAGTTCAATTTAATCTTAGCTGTCTCTTCTGTTTACTTGTATTTTCAGTTCATTCCCCAGGTTAATCTACTGAGGCATGCGTCATGAGGATCCTACAGCTGTCATCTATGTATAGGGCACCAAGTACAGTGTATGGCCATTAGTTGGATTTTTAGAAAAGAAGTGGCATGGCATTGTTTTTGGGCTGGTGTAATCTTAAGTAAGAGCATTAACTGGTAGCTTGTTTGGTACTCAATGTTATTCTGAACATGTACCGCTTTACAAAGTTGAGCTAAAAGCTCTGTGAATTTTCAGTTATCTTTAAAGGCAATATGTTGTCATAAAATGACCTTTCTCTAATTAAGTTTTATGTTAAACATATTTTAAAGAATTTTTGGTGAGGTTTTAAAAATGTTTCCATGTTATTATCTATATTAAAAAAAAAATTCCTAAAAGTCCTTCAGCTCTGACTTTGTCCACTAGGCCATATAATATGTTGAGACTTAAAGTTTTCTGTAGATTTCTTTTTCAGTAGCCATCTAACTTATCAGTACACTTGTGATGAACATACCCTCAGTTACATATCTGTCTTTGAAATGTATCATTCCTGATTCATAGTAGTCGTACCTACTTTTAGGAATGCCATGTTTAAGTTGTGTTTACATTGGTGGTCACTGCCTTCAGTGGTGTTGTGTGCATACCATGGGGGATGGTCTCTCTAGCCAGCCAGTTTTTATTACCCCCTGGACAGCAGATGCCATGGGGGAGGGAGGGCGAGCGACCCCCCCCCAGCTCAACTGCAGACACACACATCTTTCTCTAGCTAGGCAACCATCTCCCTTTTCTTAGGTCCTGCAGGGAGTGGTGAGAAGGGGGCTGCGTGGGGAAGGTGGATCTGGACACTCGGTTTATACTCCAAGGAGAGGCTCGGCTCTTTTGTCTGGCTAGCATGTAGGAGAGACATGCTTTCGTAACTTGCTGAAGAACGGACCCTGAGGCCTACCACATGGGCTCAGAGAAACTGACTACAAACCTGTGCCAGTATTTTCTATCTGTTATTTCCCTTTTTATTTGGTGTGTATTTTACTTTTATCCGTATTTTGCTTGGTAATTGATATGTATAAATGTATATGTTAATGCTTAGTACCAACCCACTTGGATTAATAAATATATAAAATTTAAAAAGCTCATTTTGTATTATCCTATGACCCGGTCCGCTCACGGTGTGTGAGTGGGAGGTGAAGAAGGTTGGTCGCAGGTGTGCCAAGCGGCTTGGTAAGGCAAGATCCTTCACAACACTGATGATCACAGGTGTCATGCATATGTAGATAAGACACAGAACCAACAAGTTACAATAGGTGATTTCTCAGCTTATCTACTCCTCTCTCAACCTCTGCCCAAGTCACAGAAGATACCTAGAAAACTATCCCATACAAGTGAATATGATCTGCTCCAGACCATTGTGTCTATTGACTATGGTCCTTCTATAGGAAACAGGAAGACACAGTGTTGTAGGCTTAGTTGCAAAAGTTGGAATTTTTAGTATTTTTTTTAAATATAGCTATTAAATTTGAACAGCATTACCAAAATTATTAAAAATATATTTAACATAAAAGCATGATTTAAACAATAGGTCAGTTCCTGGTGACACATTTCCTAAGGTTGTATTAAAATTCAAATGAGATTTCTAATGATTGAGATTTCTTTTCATAGGGGCTCATATAGATTTAATCCCTTCAAGTGATGCATCCATTTATGTATTATGTTTTAACTCCTTAAGGACACAGTCTAAAAGTACCTTAAAGAGGACCTTTCATGTCCTCATGCATATGCGGTTTTATATACCACTAGAAAGCCGACAGTGGGCTGAATTCAGCGCACTGTCGGCTTTCTCGGTATGTGCCCCAATGGAGGAGATATCGGTGCTGTTAGTTTCAGCACAGATCTCTCCCAACTGTCAGAAGGGCATTCCTCATAGCTCAGCGTCATCGCTGGGCTATGAGGAACACCCCCCCTGACAGTACTGTAACATAGCCTTGTACCCCTTCAGTACAAATCTATGGAAAACTACTGTCAGGGGGGTGCTCACAGCCCAGCGATGATGCTGAGCTATGAGGAACACCCTTCTGACAGTGGAGAGATGTCAGTGCTGAAATTAACGGTACCAATATCTCCTCCACTGCACTGAATTAAGCGCACTGTCAGCTTTCTAGCGGTATATAAAGCCACACTTTCATGAGGACATGAAAGGTCCTCTTTAAAGACATGGCCTCATTTTTCAAAACTGACATATGTCACTATATATAACAATAACTTTGAGACACTTTAACTTACACAAGTGATTTTGAAAATGTTTTTTCATGACACATTGTACTTTACCAAGTTAGTGGTAAACATTGATAAATATTTTTGTTTTTATTTATATAAAACAGGAAATTTGGAAAAATTTTCAAAATGTGAAATGCTCTGCTTTTCAGACAGAGAGTCATACATTAATAAATATTATCTACCATATTTCAGCTTTATATTTGCATCATCTTTTAATCATCCTTTAATTTATTTTGGATGTTAGAAGGCTTAAAAGTGTAACAGTGATTTTCCAGATTTAAAAGAAAATTTCTCAAACTTATTTTTTAGGCACCGCTTCAGTTATGAAGGGGATTATAAAGTGACATATCATGGGAAGACCAAGAAGATGGTGGTGGACTTTCAGAAATGCAGATACCCTCCTAAACCAGTGGACATCCAGGGGACGGTCATTGAGATTGTCAACACCTATAAATACCTGGGTGTGCTCCTTAATAATAAGCTGAATTGGGCAGATCACATGGAGGTCCTGTACAGGAAGGGCCACAGCAGGCTTTACCTGCTTAGGAGGCTGAGAGACTTTGGAGTCCAGGGGGCACTTCTTAGGGCCGTTTTCAACTCAGTAGTGGCATCAGCCATCTTCTTCGGAATGGCCTGCTGGGGGAGCTGCATATTAACCAGGGATAGGAATAGACTTGACAAGTGTGAGAAGGAGCGCTATCGGAAGTCTTTCCTCCATGCTGCGGTTAGGCTGTACAACCAACACCGACCTAAGCGGAGATCACTCCATACAGAGAGCTGAAAGATCTTTAAGTTGTGATATCCCCTCTGCAACTTTTTTTTTACCTGTACCTCTCTATCTGTACCTACTATTACTGTAATGTCTCTACCTTGGAGCATTTTGTATTGTATTGGATTTGTATTGCATATCTTTGCTGCTGAAACAAACTGAATTTCCCCATGGTGGGACTATTAAAGGATTATCTTATCTTATCTTATAATTGCAGAGCCCCATAAAGTACCAGTACAATGAAAACCCCCCAAAATGACCCCATTT
Source organism: Leptodactylus fallax (assembly GCA_947044405.1). Lineage (NCBI taxonomy): Eukaryota > Metazoa > Chordata > Amphibia > Anura > Leptodactylidae > Leptodactylus > Leptodactylus fallax. The sequence continues at coordinate 2,476,057 of CAMRHE010000212.1, forward strand.
TGGAACCTACACTCCTCAAGGAATTTCTCAAGACGTAATATCATTTTGAGCCCAAGAGTGCTTCCAAAAAAGTGAAAATTTTAATTTTTAAAGAAATTAGCGATTTTAGTGCCCAATACGTTGTGCCCATTTGTGTCATCAGAGACATACACTCCTAAGACTTTTAAGTGGGTTTTGCTGGTTACAAAAAAGTTTCATATGTGGGTATAAACTGCTGTTTGGGCACACAGCAGGGCTCAGAAGGGAAGGAACACTGAGCTTTTTAGCTTTTGGAGTATCGATTTAGAGGGACTTTCTGGATGCCATGTTGTTTTTGCAGAGTCCTGTAGGTGCCAGTATATTGGAATTATCCAAGAAGTTACCCCATTTTGTAGGGATAATTTTAGGGACTCTGCAAACATGACATGGCGTCCAAACACCAACAATCTAAATCTAGACTCCAAAAGCACATAGTGCTCCTTCACAGTATATGCCCACATAATTGACACTCAGGGCTGGCGTTAGGGGGGGAAAAACTGGGCAACTGCCCAGGGCCCCGACCCCAATGGGGCCCCTGGGATCTGGAGCCTGATGACTCCGGATCCCAGAATCAGGACCGGCCATATCGATAACAGAAAGGAACCCAGCGTCATATGCCGCAGGGCCCCTTTCCGAGGTGAGTAAAAATAACAAGCATTTTTACTCACCTGTCCTTGGCGTCCGACGTCATCTTCTGGCATTGCGGACATCACCGCTGAGGCCAGGCCTCAGCCTTAGCGATCACGTGGAGCGTGCCTCATGTAACCGCAGAGGCCCAATCACAGGCTTCAGCGGTGACATCCCCTCTGGATAGCATATTATACTGTGTGGGGCCCCTGTGGAGCATTATACTGGGGAGGGGGCCCTCTAGATAGCATATTATACTGTGTGGGGCTACTGTGGAGCATTCTATAGGGGAGGGCCCTCTGGATAGCATATTATACTGTGTAGGGCCACTGTGGAGCATTATACAGGGGAGGTCCCTCTGGATAGCATATTATACTGTATGAGGCCTCTGTGGAGCATTATAATGTGGGGGGGCTCTGGAGAGCATGTAATATTCTCTGGGGCCCCTGTGGAGCATTATACTAGGGGGCCCTTCTGGAGAGCATATTATACTGTGTGGGGCCACCGTGGAGCATTATTTTGTGGGGGGCCCTCTGGAGAGCATATTATACTGTTTGGGGCCACTGTGGAGCATTATACTGGTGAAACCTCTCTTGGCAGTATATTATACTATGTGTAGGTCATTCTGGAGCATGTTATACTGTGTGGGGTCACTGTGGAGCATTATACTGGGGGCCATCTGCAGAGCATATTATATTGTGTGGCGCCACTGTGGGGCATTATTTGGGGGGGAACTAAGGAGCATTATACTAGGGGCCCCTCTGGGGAGTATATTATACTGCGTGGGGCCTACTGTGGAGCATTATACTGGGGGGACACTCTGGGGAGCATAATATATTGCGTGGGGCCACTGTGGAGCAAAATACTGGGGGGGCACTGTGGAGCATTATACTAGCGGGTGAAGGGGCAGTGTGGGGAGCCTGTTATACTTTGTGGGGCCATTGTGAGTTTATTATATTGTGTGGGGCTTCTCAAAAGCATATTATACTCTGTGGGCCCATTGTAGAGCATTATACTGGGGGGGACTGTGGGGAGCATATTATACTGTGGGGGACCATGGCGGAGCATTATACTGGAGGAACCCCTCTGACCAGTATATTATACTGTGTGGAGGCCATTGTGTAGCATGCTATACTGTGTTAGGCCACTGTGGAGCATTATACTGTGTTAGGCCACTGTGGAGCATTATACTGGGGGGGCACTGTGGGATGCATATTATACTGTATGGAGCATATTGTACTGTCTGGGGTCACTAAGAGGTAATATACTGTGTGGAGCCTTATATACCATGTGGGGCCACTATGGGGGGCTCAGGGAAGCATTTTATACTGTGTGGGTCCACTATGGAGCATTATATACCATGTGGGGAAACTGTGGAGGGCTCAGGGGAGCATTTTATACCATGGAGCATTATATACCATGTGGAGCATTATACTGTGGGGGAAGGGGGCTCAAAATTCCTGCTGGCAGCCCTGTGTGCTATGTCTGCATCACAGCTCCCTCACTATAATCTTGTACACACGTGTAGTGCTCCATGGCCATGTCATTCCCCATACAGTACTGTGCATGAACGGGCCATGGAGTTATTGAGGCCTGCACAGTGTTATAGGGGCTGACTATACTGGGAACATACTCAGTAACACCAGATATTCAGCACCTATGTAAGACTTCAGTGAAGGAGCCATAGTTTAGGCTATTAGCAGGAAACTGTTGGGTGGGGCCCCAGAACATGTTCCTCTGGTGGGCCTAAGGCCCTTCAGTCCGACACTGTATAATGGAGAACTATTATATATAAGGGTGGGTTACTATATATAATTGGGATCTTAAATATGAGGGGGCTATTATAAGGGGGAACTATTATTTATAAGTCGGGCTATTATTTATAAAGGGGGGAACTATTATATAAAAGCCATCCATTATAAGGGGAAGCTATTATTTATAAGAGGGGAACTATTTATAAGGGGTTTATAATTGTTAAGTGGGCTTATTTATAAAGGGGGCTGTTAGTGATAAAGTAGACTATTATTTATAAGGGTAACTGTTAATTACGAGGGGGCTTTTATTTATAAGGGAGCAGTGTTATTTTTACGGGTTGACTGTTACTGATAAGGGGGAATATTACTGATACAGGGCACTATTTATCATTTATAAGGGAGCTATTACTGATAAGGGTGTAATATTATTTATAAGCAGGGACTATTATTTATAAGGATGCGCTATAATAACTGATGACTGGGTGCAAAAATCTATTAGGTGGTACAAAGGTGCTCATTTGAATTGTGTGTGGGAAAATAGGGGTTGTTATTACTTTTTTGTTGGCAGAAAGGAGGCATTATGATAGGGGCTGTCACTGCAAGACGATGGTGTTGTTTGCATATCAGCATTTGGGGCCCCACTTTTAATTTTGCCCAGGGCCCAAGTTTGTCTAAAACCGGCCCTATTGACACTGTTGTACCCAGGGTAACGCACTTAACAATGCCATTTGTGGGTATAAACTGCTATTTGTGCACACAGCCAGGCTCAAAAGGGAAGGAGCACTATTTTGGTTTTTGGAGTACAGTTGGGTTTTTGGACGTCACACCACTTTTGCAAAGCCACTGAATTGCCAGTAAAGTGAAATCCACAGACACGTGATCCCATTTTGGAAACTACACCCCTGAAACATAGGCTGACTTACTCTCATTGCGGCAGTATCAACCAGCTCAAGGCAGCCTGGGGTCACTGATGAGACGCCAGGCTGTGGAAAAAACGTATCGGCACCTCCTGAAAAAGGGGGGAAGGGTAGGGTGGAGGGGATATATTTTATTTAAATGGCGAAACTCCTTAGATGCCGCAGTCATTGGGATACGATCGGACTTCAGGTCACATAGTATAGTGGGTGGGTGACCCAGGGCGTAATAGTACGTTCTCAGTCATTAAGGCACCGGTGGCCAGGATGTACTGTTACATCCTGTGTCGCTAAAGGATTAATGTACCTTAATGATTTTAAAAGAGTGCTAGAAGTATAGACTAGCAGGTATCTTTTATGGGTCAAAATCCTTAGCAAGATCATTAAGAGTCAACTATGGACATTTAGTTTCATTATCAATTTTTGATATTCAGTTTGTGCCGTTTTTTGTTACTTTATTCTTATTAAAACTGCTGTGGCAAACATCACACCTAAAAGATAGTTAAAGGTGTGTGTGTTTTAATTGATGTTAATTAAGGTATGGAAAAGTGGTAGTACATTGTATGAATGTGGACGTGTTATTTTTACATTTTATATGGCTTAACTGGATTATTAGTCTCTATCATCTTAATCGATGTGTATACAGCGTTCAATCAGCATTGTGTGTGCAGTTAAGGGAGTCTCCACTTCTGGCCCGTAGTGATGTGATCCACCAGGGCCCTGGGAACTGCAGGAGCTGCTGGGTCCTAGTGGTCCCAGATCAGCTCAGCAGTTAGTGATAGGAGGCTGCATTCCTCCTGTAATTAGGACTCATGTAGGCTCTAGTCCCACCCCCTACATAAAAATAGTGAAGGAAAACTATTTTAATTTTTTTTGTATCACTTTGTGCTATTAAATAAACATGAAAAATGTGAAAAATAGACACATTTTTCACCCTTACTTTGTTTACATTATTTTGGATATTAAAATAAAGAAAAAACATTGAAAAATTAAAACAACATAAAATTAAAGCCCTATGTAACACAGAAAAAAAAAATATATATTTGAATAATTCAAATGGAAAAAATGTTATAGCCTTATAAACTGCATAAACGAAAAAAATCTGAAAATATGTCCAGTCCAGAACCAGGGAAATGGCCTGGTCCTGAAGTGGTTAAAAAAAAGAAAATGTCAGCGCAATGATAAGTTAAAACGCATGGTTCTTTGACTTTTCATTCTCATCAATGATGAGTATGTACTTGTGTCTCTGGATTGTTCTCATCTGTAAAGCTAACAGCTAATTCCTCCCCTGTCCAGCTTGTTCCATCTGCTTCTAGCATTGTCTACTACCTCCTGCAAGCTGAATGTCAAGTTTCTCAAAGACCTTCATTCATCAATGTCCTTAATTTAACAGACTTTACAAGCACTTAGAGGCAGATGAAAATATTCTCTGCAGGTACTGCCAGTAGTACATCATCATAGCAGAAGAAACACTTTATATAGCAAGGTCCCCTGCAGGAAGGAAGACTGCTAAAATGTTAGTGTTTAGTACCGTGATGTACTAAAAGTAAAAGGAAATAAGTAAATTGTGAATAAAACACTAGTGCTGCCTGCCATGGATTGACAGGTTGCATAAATAAATAAGAATAAAAATCATTATTAATGCTTAGAAAAGAAATTATCTAACAGAAAAAAGAATGCACTTCTCCCAAGAGGTTACTTTGAGATGGTGTTCCCCATAATATCAGTTAAACCTATTAGGTTTCAGGGTTACCGGATAATACAGCTGTAAATGGACATAAGGTATTTTAGAACAGCTTTTTGCCTTCAGATAGGGAATGGCTTATTTATTTTTGGAAAATGGACAAAAAAGGCTGAAGCATGTCTTTAACAGGAAAGAGGATGGACTGCATTTTAGAATACCAACTTCAAAGGTGAATTTCCTAAGGTTTACAGAAATATTGTATGTCAAGTTGATTTTTTACTGTACATTAACTTCTTTGACCTGAGAAACATATGATAGCTCTAAATGACCTGCTAGTTTCACATTACCACAAAGCACTAAGCTTGACAATAATATTCATAGTTAACTTTTTTTTTTAAATTATTGTTAAGATTGAAACTATGGCTAGTAAAAGGTAATAATGAACCAATCACGCTCAAAACTCCTTCACATTATTAAGATGTGTCCTTTCTTATCTGTTCTCTTGACTGGACATGTCCAGTGTGGTGAATATGACGTGTTCAGGAGGAAATTATTACAATTATTTTGGGTCTGACTCACTTAGGAGGATTCCTGCGTGTGTTGGTGTTTTCACCTCTGGTCTGGGAATGGCATTCCTTTGGAATCAACACAACAGGGAATCCAGGGCTTGTGGTAATTTCTTGGGGGCCGGGGGGGGGGGTGTCATTAAACGTGAAGATTTGTATTAGTTTCTCTTACCCTTCCCCGCTACTCGATCCTAAGCCCATCTATATGACTATGAGGTTTTTGGTTTATTTCCTTTTAAGAAACTGTATTGCATAATATTACTGTATGTCATTTGTTACCCCATTTTGTATATTTAAGCATTGTGTCATATTAAACTCACTTTAATAAGATCTGTTTTATTTTCTTGAACAAATCTACGAACTAAGCTCTTGGTAAAAAACCTAAGTGTGGGCAAATCTAGGTTGTTGACAGTGAGTGAGTATGTGGTACAGTTGTGGGGATATCAGTTATTTAGCTACAGTGGTGGAAAAAAAGGATTTAGTCAGCCACCAATTGTGCAAGTTCTCCCACTTAAAAAGATGAGAGAGGCCTGTAATTGACATCATAGGTAGACCTCAACTATGAGAGACAAAATGAGAAAATAAATCCAGAAAATCACATTGTCTGATTTTTTAAGAATTTATTTGCAAATTATGGTGGAAAATAAGTATTTGGTCAATAACAAAAGCTCATCTCAATACTTTGTTATATATCCTTTGTTGGCAATGACAGAGGTCAAACATTTTCTGTAAGTCTTCACAAGGTTGACACACACTGTTACTGGTATGATAGCCCATTCCTCCATGCAGATCTCCTCTACAGCAGTGATATTTTGGGGCTGTCGCTGGGCAACACGGACTTTCAACTCCCTCCAAAGGTTTTCTATGGGGTTGAGATCTGGAGACTGGGTAGGCCACTCCAGGACCTTGAAATGCTTCTTACGAAGCCACACCTTCATTGCACTGGCGGTGTGCTTGGGATCATTGTCATGCTGAAAGACCCAGCCACGTTTCATCTTCAATGCTCTTGCTGATGGAAAGAGGTTTGCACTCAAAATCTCACGATACATGGCCCCATTCAGTCTTTCATGTACACGGATCAGTCGTCCTGGTCCCTTTGCAGAGAATCAGCCTCAAAGCATGATGTTGCCACCCCCATGATTTACAGTAGGTATGGTGTTCTTTGGATGCAACTCCGCATTCACTCTCCTCCAAGCACAACGAGTTGTTTTTCTACCAAACAGTTCTACTTTGGTTTCATATGGCCATATGACATTCTCCCAGTACTCTTCTGGAACATCCAAATGCTCTCTAGCAAACTTCAGATGGGCCCGTATATGTACTGGCTAAAGTAGGGGGACATGTCTAGCACTGCAGGATCTGAGTCCCTGGCGGCGCAGTGTGTTACTGACAGTAGCCTTTGTTACGTTAGTCCCAGCTTTCTGCAGGTCGTTCACTAGGTACCCTCGTGTGGTTCTGGGATTTTTGCTCACTGTTCTTGTGATCATTTTGACCCCACAGGGTGAGATCTTGCGTGGAGCCCCTGATCGAGGGTGATTATCAGTGGTCTTGTATGTCTTCCATTTTCTAATTATTGCTCCCACAGTTGATTTCTTCACACCAAGCTGCTTGGCTATTGCAGATTCAGTCTTCCCAGCCTGGTGCAGGTCTACTATTTTGTTTCTGGTGTCCTTCCACAGCTCTTTGGTCTTCCCCATAGTGGAGTTTGGAGTGTGACTGTTTGAGGTTGTGGACAGGTGTCTTTTATACTGATAGCAATGTCAAACAGAAGCCATCACTACAGGTAATGAGTGTAGGACAGAGGAGCCTCTTAAAGAAGAAGTTACAGGTCTGTGATAGCCAGAAATCTTGCCTGTTTGTAGGTGACCAAATGCTTATTTTCCACCATAATTTGCAAATAAATTCTTAAAAAATCAGATAATGTGATTTTCTGGATTTGTTTTCTCATATTGTCTCTCATAGTTGAGGTCTACCTATGATGATAATTACAGGCCTCTCTCATCTTTTTAAGTGGGAGAACTTGCACAATTGGTGGCTGACTAAATCCTTTTTTTTCACCACTGTAGCTAAATAACTGATATCCCCACAACTGTACCACATACTCACTCACTGTCAACAACCTAGATTTGCCCACACTTAGGTTTTTTACCAAGAGCTTAGTTCGTAGATTTGTTCAAGAAAATAAAACAGATCTTATTAAAGTGAGTTTAATATGACACAATTACAGGCCTCTCTCATCTTTTTAAGTGGGAGAAATTGCGCAATTGGTGGCTGACTAAATACTTTTTTCCCCACTGTACATCAGGTGTTTTTGTACTTATTCTCAGCCAGAACAACACCTCACATGACATCCAGACATGTATATCACAAGTTATAGGGGTTGTCTAAGATTTCATATTAATGACCTATCCTTAGGTTATCAATATGGGATTAGTGTGGATATGACACCTGGAACCTCCAGTAATCAGCTGCTTTCTGCACTGTGTATTGATATGAAAGCAGATGACTCCATACACTGTCCAGTGGCTGATACTATTGCAACTCAGCCCCATTCAAGTGAAGGATAAGCCATTAATATGAAGTCCTGGAAAACTCTTTAAGTAGATTTTCTTAAATATGCATGATTTCATGGTACGTTATAGCAAAATGGTATGCTAGCTATCCTACAATATAACATAGAGTGTGTATGGAGGGGGAGTGTAAACTGTAGCTTGAAAAGAGTCTTGGTAGCATGTTCCAATATTGTGTTAAATTGTTTTCATAAGAAATTAGAATCCTTAACAGAATTTGAGTCTGCCTCAAATGAAAACTGAATAATATGGAAGTCAATATGGGCACATAGACATGTATGGGTGCTACATCACAACTCTATACAACTCAGAGCTTGTATGTATTTGTCACAAGAATCCCCTTTTAAAGACCTATTTTTTTGAATGACCAATATTTTTCCCATTATACGCTATGGAAGCTATCTCTCTATAAGCAGACCAGCCCCTTATTCAACCATTTTGAGCAATTTTTTCAGTGGGAACCCATTTAAAAAGACCACACATTGGATTAACATACACTGTGAGCAAGCAAGAGCAAGAGACTTGCAAGCAACAGCATAGGAGAAAAGTCACCCACATCATACTGAAAAAGAAAACCCAATAAACAATGACACTAAGGTGCTGAGCATGCATGCCAACAGCCCAGGAAAATCTTGGGAACTGGGCCACAAAAGGTTTATGTATACCTCACAGTAAAATGAGCATTTTTGGGTGTTCCCAAGTGAGATTTAAAGTTAAGATTTAGGCAAATGAAAATGAGGAGGAACCATGCTAAGGAAATTGATTTAAAATGATACTGTGCTGGGGACCAGTAATGAGAGCCATGCTAGCGACTAGAAATGAGAAGAAGCAATGCTGGGGTCCAGGGTTTAGAAAGATGCAGCACGGTGGCTCAGTGGTTAGCACTGCAGCCTTGCAGCAGTGGAATCTTGGGTTTGAATCCTGCCAGGGACAACATTTGCAAGGAGTTTTTATGTTCTCCCCGTGTTTGCGTGGGTTTCCTCCCACACTCCAAAGACATACTGATAGGGAATGTAGACTGTGAGCACTATATGGGACAGTGACTGTCAATGTCTGTAAAGTACTACGGGATATGATGGTGCTATATAAGTAAGCATAATAATAATAATGCCATGCTGGAGACCTAGAATGTTGGGGCCTTCTTGAACTAGGAAATGTGCAGGACACCAAGGGACTAATAAAGAGTTTGGGGCCCCTGTGGAGTTGTAGTGACTTGTCTACGGTGCCATGGATGCTTTATTAGTCCCACTCTAGGCCTGATTCTGTTTAGTTTGCTCATGTGATATCTGGTTCTGTGTAATATGCGGAAGCATAAAATACATGATCTTTATCTCTTTCATCATTATTTGGGGGTTCAGGGAGACGTTATATGCTTACTGACTTCAATAGACACTTTTAGCAAGTATTATTATTACTATTATTATTATCATTATTTCTCTTACTTGTATAGCACCATTTTTCTATGCAAATTTGAATGGTCGACTCAAAGAGCTTTAACTGCATTTATGTGCACAAGGTCTAAAATTGATTGCTAGATGTTGCATTTAGTGTTGATCTAGTGATTATTTCAAGAAAAGTAGAAGCATTAGGATATGTTCATACAGCATTTTTTCATGCTGTTTCTATGGAAAAACTCCTCAAATGTGCCTCTCATTTCTTTTACTGCGCTTGAACTTATGAACTTACCTCACCATTATTCTAGTTGGCTCAAGCATGCTGACAGAAGAGTTATCTGGGATGTGGGGCATTCATTTGGCAATATCACTACTTGATTCATGTTATTACATATACAGTTGTGCTAAAATGTTTACATACCCCGGCAGATTTTTTGTTTTTTTTGGCCTTTTTTCAGAGAATATGAATGATAACACAAAAACTTTTTCTCAACTCATGGTTAGTGGTTGGTTGAAGCCATTTATTGTCAAACTTCTGTGTTTTCTCTTTTTAAATCATAATGACAACCAAAAACATCAAAATGACCCTGTTCAAAAGTTGACATACCCCAGTTCTTAATACCGTGTATTGCCCCCTCTAACATCATTGACAGCTTGAAGTCTTTTGTGGTAGTTCTTGATGAGGCTCTTTATTTTCTCAGATGGTAAAACTGCCCATTCTTCTTGGCAAAAAGTCTCCAGTTCCTGTAAATTCCTGAACTGTCTTACATGTACTGCGCACTTGAGATCTCCCTAGAGTGGCTCAATGATATTGAGTTCAGGAGACTGAGATGGCCACTCCAGAACCTTCACTTTCCTCTCCTGTAGCCAATGACAGGTCGTCTTGGCCTTGTGTTTTGGATCGTTGGCTGATGAGTGCAAATTTGCCTCCAGTATTTGCTGATAACGTGCTGCATTCATCTTTCCTTCAACTTTGACCAAGTTTCCTGTGCCTTTGAAGCTCACACATCCCCACATCATCAGTGATCCACCTCCGTGCTTTACAGTAGGAATGGTGTTCCTTTCATCATAGACTTTGTTGACACGTCTCCAAATGTAACGCTTATGGTTGTGGCCAAAAAGTTAGATTTTTGTCTCATCACTCCAAATGACCTTGTTCCAGAAGTTTTGAGGCTTGTCTCTGTGCTATTTGGCATATTGAAGGTGAGATTCTTTGTGGCATTTGCGCAGTAATGGCTTTCTTCTGGCAACTCGACCATGCAGCCCATTTTTCTTCAATTGCCTCCTTATTGTGCATCTTGAAACAGCCACACCGATAGTTTTCAGAGAGTCCTGTATTTCAGCTGATGTTATTTGTGGGTTTTCTTAGCATCCCAAACAATTTTCCGGTCAGTTGTGGCCGAAATTTTGGTTGGTCTACCTGACCATGGTTTGGTTTTTACAGAGCCCCTGAGTTTCCATTTGTTAATCACAGTTTGAACACTGCTGATTGGCATTATCAATTCCTTGGATATCTTTTTGTATCCTTTTCCTGTTTTATACTGTTCAACTACCTTTTCCCATAGATCCATGGACAATTCTTTTGCTTTCACCATGACTCACAACCCAGAAACATAAGTGGCTGGAGGAAAGATGCAACAGTCTGTCTGGATCCCAGAAACTCACTCAGCTTTTATGCATACACACTGATTGCAAGCAAACAGGTCACAGATGAGGATGTTACCTTTAGTAGCCATTCAAACCCCTTTGTGTCAACTTCTGGGCATGTTATCAGGCCAAAATCACCAGGGTATGTGAACTTTTGAACAGGGTTGTGTCAGAGTTGGTTTGGGAGGCCCTGGTTTAAGAATGCACAGATTTGATTTCTAGCAAATCCCATCCACACATTGCAGAAAAATATGCGCAGCGGAAATGCCGTGATTTTGAAAACCATTGCGGTTTTGGAAATCGCAGCATGTCAATTATATCTACGGAAACTCCGTCGGTTTCCTTATAGGTATAATTGAAGCAGAAAGTCCGCAGAGGAAACCTCTACAGACTTTCTGTGAAAAGTGCTGTGGGAAAAACCACTATGCATTTCCGCCACTTTTTTTCCCTCAGCACTTTTTCGCTGCGACCCGCTATGTGGAGCTTAGGCTAAGGTCTATTCAAATAATTAGGCCTAGCTATAGGCATTTCCTTATTTGTGTATTACTTTAGCTGGGTTCACACTCTGCATTTTTTATGTGTTTTGGTCTCAACTGTGTTGCTTTTTTAAATCAAAGCGTCTTAACAACTGCATGGCTTGCTTATTTGCTGTTGAAAACTAGAGTTTTTCATTTAATGGCTATTAGTGCATTTCAGCTAAATATTGTTAACTGTGAACTCAGCCTTCCGGAAGTGCATTTCAGTGACATTGAACTTGCTTTCTGGATTTCTGACCCTTGCCTGAGCTCGACTTCTCTCTCTGAATTAATCCTCTGCTACTTGCATGTATTTTGGCCTGGACTGTTCTGACCCTCCTTGCCTACTGATTTTGGATTTTGGTTATGTTTTTGACCTTGGTTTGGTACTTGGTACCTTGATACTGTTTTTGTTTCGCCCTTGCTTTGTTAATTTCTTAATACTTGGCTCTGCTAGTTTTCAATTACACTTAATCTTCTTGGCCAATTGATCAGCAGCAACTCTGTAGTAACAGCTCAGTTATTTTTTGCAGAGAAGACAGAATCACAGTATGGGGGTTAAAAAGTGAATACCAAAAATCCTTATACTCTGCCAAGCAGAGTGGCGGTTTAACTCAAAACTGACTGATGGAAGCCAAATTAAAGACATCTGACTAACACTGTAACACACACTGCCTATCTTCTCATGGTTTCAGAGCTGGAAACAGGGTTGGAAAGTGTGAAACTTTGGAGAAGGGGGCTTAGGGCCTGCACACCCATTGCAGTAACTGCAGCAGAAACCCAAGGCTCTGCCTGTTTCTAATGAGTATTTGTCTGTGTTAACATACCCTTACACTTGTGGAAACACAAACTAACAGTAGCCTGCCTAATGGAAAGCATCAATATTACGTGTCCTGTAGGTGGAAGATATCATTTTTATATATGAATGTATCTATATACTATAGCTGATCTATAGTGACTAAATGCCTTTCATTATGGTATAATAAATTATACAGTGCACTTCCACTGACAGAATATTGGTATATACGATAACGATATAATTTTTTGCATTACTATATTGTGATAAAAAATGCTGAATAGAATACTTTACTTACTGTATAGTGAAGATTTTAACATATTAATGAAATGCTTCTAGATGAGCATACTAGTCACACATGGCCAATGCTATGATCTACATGAGTCCTTAAGACTAAGGCCCCACATAGCGTCCTGCAGCAAAAAAGCACTCCGGAAAAAACTGCGGAGGAAACGCATTGCGGTTCTTCCTGTAGCGCTATGCACAGAAAGTTCGCAGAGGTTTCCTCTGCAGACTTTCTGCTTCAATTATATCTATAGGGAAACCACCAGCGTTTCCGTAGGTATAATTGACATGCTGCGATTTCCAAAACCACAATGGTTTTGGTAATTGCAACGTGTCCGCTGCGTGTACTTTACCGCAAAGTGGGGATGGGATTCGCTGTGACTGTAAAACGCAGTCTTTTTTTTTCCGTGTCGTTTCCGCTGCAGGCAAACCGTGGTGTATATAGCACATTGGGCCCCAGCCTAAAGGTTTATTTCCATTTCAGTAAATCATATCTGAGAGAATAACTGGGCAAAATCCTGACCACAAGGGCAGGATTTATGGAAACAGGTAAACGGCGCTGCTGTACACTCTTTCTGCAACTCCCATAGAGGTGAGTAGAAGCTATAGAAACAGCATAGCACAGTACTGTTTCTGTAGTTCTGCAGTTATGAAATCAGCATAGCTAAATGTGCACCAAAATTTTGGCACATAAAGTTGTATATCATTTCAATTTCTAAAAGATACTGCACACAGCAAGGCCAGGGCTACACTGTGACTTTTTGTAGCAACTATGTTTAATTTTAACTGTTGAGTGACAGCTGCAGCCAGATTACTGCAGGTATAGCTCAATGGTTAAAATCACTTAGTAGTACTTCATAAAGTCACAGTGCAACCTTTCCAAACTCCATGAGCATTCAAGAAGTTTTACTTTTACTGTTCTCACTAGACACCCCCTCATTCCCCCTGGTTTGTTTAGGTCTGAACTTATTTGGCCCAAACTGGTAGTACTATTATTATACTCTGAATCTATTCAGATCCCAGAGTATAATAATAAGTGGAGGCCCAGGGGAGGTGCGGCAACATGGTAAAACATTATGCTCACTTTGCCTCACCATTGGTTGCTACACCTACATAGCCATGTTAGTGCAGGGAATGTCTATACTGTATCACAACAGAAGGAAATGTGAATTACAGTGCCTTGCGAAAGTATTTGGCCCCCTTGAACTTTTCAACCTTTTGCCACATTTCAGGCTTCAAATATAAAGATATACAATTTAAATTTTTTGGTGAAGAATCAACAATAAGTGGGACACAATTGTGAAGTGGAACAAAATTTATTGGTTATTTTAAACTTTTGTAAAAAATAAAAAACTGAAAAGTGGGACGTGCAATATTATTCAGCCCCCTTAAGTTAATACTTTGTAGCGCCACCTTTTGCTGCGATTACAGCTGCAAGTCGCTTGGGGTATGTCTCTATCAGTTTTGAACATCGAGAGACTGAAATTCTTGCCCATTCTTCCTTGGAAAACAGCTCGAGCTCAGTGAGGTTGGATGGAGAGCATTTGTGAACAGCAGTTTTCAGCTCTTTCCACAGATTCTCGATTGGATTCAGGTCTGGACTTTGACTTGGCCATTCTAACACCTGGATACGTTTATTTGTGAACCATTCCATTGTAGATTTTGCTTTATGTGTGGGATCATTGTCTTGTTGGAAGATAAATCTCCGTCCCAGTCTCAGGTCTTTTGCAGACTCCAACAGGTTTTCTTCCAGAATGGTCCTGTATTTGGCTCCATCCATCTTCCCATCAATTTTAACCATCTACCCTGTCCCTGCTGAAGAAAAGCAGGCCCAAACCATGATGCTGCCACCACCATGTTTGAAAGTGGGGATGGTGTGTTCAGGGTGATGAGCTGTGTTGCTTTTACGTCAAACATATTGTCTTGCATTGTGGCCAAAAAGTTTGATTTTGGTTTCATCTGACCAGAGCACCTTCTTCCACATGTTTGGTGTGTCTCCCAGGTGGCTTGTGGCAAACTTTAAACAAGACTTTTTATGGCCACTCTTCCATAAAGGCCAGATTTGTGCAGTGTACGACTGATTGTTGTCCTATGGACAGACTCTCCAACTTCAGCTGTAGATCTCTGCAGTTCATCCAGAGTGATCATGGGCCTCTTGGCTGCATCTCTGATTAGTCTTCTCCTTGTTTGAGATGAAAGTTTAGAGGGACAGCCGGGTCTTGGTAGATTTGCAGTTGTTCTGATACTCCTTCCATATCAATATGATCGCTTGCACAGTGCTCCTTGGAATGTTTAAAGTTTGGGAAATCTTTTTGTATCCAAATCCGGCTTTAAACTTCTCCATAACAGTATCACGGACCTGCCTGGTGTGTTCCTTGGTCTTCATGATGCTCTTTGCGCTTTAAACAGAACCCTGAGACTATCACAGAGCAGGTGCATTTATACGGAGACTTGATTACACACAGGTGGATTATATTTATCATCATCAGTCATTTAGGACAACATTGGATCATTCAGAGATCCTCACTGAACTTCTGGATTGAGTTTGCTGCACTGAAAGTAAAGGGGCCGAATAATATTGCACGCCCCACTTTTCAGTTTTTTATTTTTTACAAAAGTTTAAAATAACCAATAAATTTCGTTCCACTTCACAATTGTGTCCCACTTGTTGTTGATTCTTCACCAAAAAATTTAAATTTTATATCTTTATGTTTGAAGCCTGAAATGTGGCAAAAGGTTGAAAAGTTCAAGGGGGCCGAATACTTTCGCAAGGCACTGTACATAGGGAAATTTTCAGTAGTATTTACTAAAAGAAATCGATATGCATATAGGCTATTTAAACAATATTTTAGACACAGATTTATCTTTTAGTTTTGCATACCCAGTATTTTATTAGCATTAATTTCCAACTCCAGTTGAAACTCAATATCATAATTTCAAAACGATGGCATTTTACTAATGTGCAATCCCATGGGTATAAACATTTATTTAAAATAATTTCCTGAATCAGTGAGATTATATCAATGCATCAAACAGAATTATAATATTTCTGTGGTTTTCAGAATTCATTTCTTTGAGATAAATTCCAAACTTTAGTACCAGCATGTTTAGGAACATACCACTCATTATGGTCTGTTAAACTTTTGGACACACCAGTATAATAAAAAATAATCACAAAAAAATATATATATCATAATATGGAGAGGTACACTGTATTTTTTATCAAGTGTGAAAAAAGCAATAATGGGGAAAACTTTCAACAGAAAAAAACAATATATCAAAATTAAAAAATATTTACCTAGCATATTATAGCATATGATATTAGGATAGATCACTTATCTGATCGGTAGGGATCTGACACCTATCAGGGATACTGCACCGATCAGCTGATCCATTTGTCGGAAACTGCATATAGTGTGACAGCGTGTGAGCTGAGATATACACTGTATGCAGCTTCCTGGAGCCGAATCAGCTGATTGGTGTAGCGTTCTGGTTTCTTTTTTTTAGTCAAAAGTATTATGAAATATAACAATAATAGAAACAGCAAAAAAACAAAAAACAAAAAACAACACCAATATAATCCTGGAAGGTACATGTAGGTGCAAAAATAAGGAAATAAATTGCCATTAGGCAATACACTGTTATTAAAATCCCTAAATAATTAACTATAACTGTGCCAAACTGAAAGACTTACATTTAAAAGCCCTGTCCCTGTGCATTGATCCATTTCACTTAAATCCATGTATTGTTTATAAGTCACCTTCATATTTATTCCATATAGGATATCACACATAGATATGTGAAAACATCACTTTTATAATATTTAGTTGTAGCAGTAGCCCATTTCTATGCATTTTTGACTGCAGCTGAGCGGTCATCATCAACAGTGGGCAGAACTGACTGCTCAGCTCAAATACAGCAGGCACCTGTCACTAACAACTGTGAATGGTGAACACTGATCATGGCTATTAACCACTTATATATAAAGTTCAATTGTAGAGATGGGTGAACTTCTGAAGATTTGTTTTGTCCCATCTTCGGTCCTCCTGTTTCTTTTCGGTCTGAACTTCCAATAGATCCAGAAGTGAAATTACTATACTCTAGGGTCTCTTCAGACCCCAGAGTATAACAGGTGTGGGCCCAGGGGAGGTGTAAAAAATAAAAAAAACATTTATACTCACCTTCTGTTACCTCTTTTGGGGTTATTTATCTGCCTCCTCTGTGATATTCTGGCACTTTTCTGTGATGTCATGCGCCCGGGGTCACCGCTGAGGCCTGTGATTGGGCCTCAGTGGTGACATGGACACGCCAAGCATGCTGGAACATGATACAGGGAGAAGGTGGTAGCTCTATTCGGGGGCATCACCTGGAGGTGTGTGAAAATCCTCACAGAGCCATGCCTGATTCATTTTGATGAAAATAATTTTTTCCACTCTAGCGGTGGGCAGTTTGGTCCTTCTAGGTGTTATAACGCCACCAACAGCACTGAACTCCCTCTCAGCCATTACGCTTGAGACTGAACAAGATAAAGCTCCCTTGGCAAACTAGGCCATCTTCTTCCACTGCTTTAACCTATGATCTAGAATTCCATTGGGTCACAGTTATCTACAGGAATTTAGGTACGTCTGTATCTGCTGGTGTACCCGGTGGGTGTCAGTTGCCTGTTGTGAGTCTAGTTGGTGCTGCAAGGTAACAGCATAGAGCCTCCTTTCCTGGCCCCCACACAGTATAACGCCCCATTTACACACACTATAATATCCTAAAGTGGCCTCCAAAAAGTATAATATCCCATAGCGGCCCTATAATATCTTATAGTGGCCCCTGCAAACAGTACAATATCACATAGCAACCCCTGCACACAGTATAATGTTCCATAGCGGCCCCTCCACAAAGTATTATGTCCCATCGTGACCCATATGGTGTTCTTTGCAAATATTGCACAAATTTTGAGTTCGGCAGAACCCAAAATTTTGGGGGGTACACCACCCACAGAATAATATTATATATGTACTGTATAATGATCGAAAGCCCAGGGGAGGTGACAAACATAAAAACCAGTGTTACTCACCTCACCTGGGTTCCAGTGTAACTCCCTGCTGTTTTCAGCCCTCTTCAATGACATCACAGACGTGGGTTACGCCGGCATCATTATCTGTTGTGACACCAGTCTGACGCATGTGATGTCTATGACAGCACCACAGAGGCCAGGTCCTTATCCATAACTGCTGCTCCACATGTTGACAGTGGTGTGCACCTTTCCTCAGACTGACATATTCAAGGAAAGACTCACAGTCTGACATATGGCCATTTAAAGCTATAAATGAGGAATGGTGGCTAGGTATCCTCCATTGAGGTTGACTGTATGCCATCAGTTGGCAAAGCGTAGCGGAATCCACTAAGTGGTATGGCAGCAGCTGCACCGGCAGCAGCTTGGCCAGGTGCAAGTTAAGTTGCAGAACTGCTGGATGACTGGGCACATATTGCTGTTTCCTGGACACACATTCCCTTATGGATGACTGACATTGGTGTGAAAGAGGAGAAACAGTTGGTGATCATGATGATAACGATGACCATGTGCTAGGTGTAGATGTGGGCTGCCTACAAGTAAAATCACAGGGAGAAGGAGTAAGATGGTCTTGCTCACTTCCTCTGCCAGTGCCACTGCCAAGTCTATTTTGGCAAATAAGCTGGTGATCCCTTTTCATGTTAGTACATACAGATTAGAGATGGGCGAACAAAAATGGCTGCCATCACATGTATTGAGCAGGAAATACAGAAGATACATCTGTCTATGACTCAGACTGTGATGTTCTACCACCACCACCTGACATCAGCTGACAACCTCTCAGTGGTAGACAGTCGTAGGTTGGCACTAGAGATTGGCAAAGTGCTTTGGAATATTTGGTACGAATACAAATTCTGGCTCGTTACAAATTGGCCACCAACACATATTTGAACAAGAAATACAAAGGAAACACCTTTGTATGACTCAGACACTGTTAGTGACATTGTAGCACCACCTGACAGCCTCTCAGCCATTAGAGAGTGGTAAGTGGACCTTACATTGCTGATGTCTTATTGATTATAAAAGCTTGTGCATTTGTGATCAGCCTTTAGTTGCTGTAATGGTGGACATGCAAATATATCTATAATATGTGTAAGTGTGCATATATACACAATAGTACAGCTTCTGCTAATCAAAATTAAGAATCTCTGTAATTTAAGCATTTTTTTGTGTTTTTCACCAATATATTCAGTATGGCCTGCGCTAATCTGAAAAAAAAACAAAACTCTTGTTATTTAATGGGGGGGGGGGGGGTTATGCTCTGATCACCAAATACACCAAAATCTCTATTATTTAAACTTATTTTGGTGTATTCACCCAATATACAGTCTAGCATGCGCTAATATGGGAAAAAAAAACTAGCCAGCGATCCACCTCCTCTGCCAGTTTTACGAGTGTCAGGAGGAATTTAAACATGCAAAAGGACTAATAACGCACCGATTGTGCACCATGTAATAACATCCTAAACCAAAAAATCATGACCACTAAATAATAAGACAGTTGCATTTTATTAATAAATATGTAAAACAACACATACAATGACAAAGGGATTAGAAAAATGGAGATACCACATAATAGGAAGGCCAAAGGAGAATGCAAGGGTATGTAAAGGTTTGTATACAGCAGTGCAAAAGCAGAGTCCAAGGAAATCGCAAGAACATTATTATAATTAGAGATGAGCGAATTTTTCGAAAATTCGATTCAGTAAGTTCGCCGAATTTTCCCAAACGATTTGATTCGATCCGAATCAATTTGCGGTGAATCACATTAAAAAACAGTTATTTCCTGGCTGCAGACAGCCTGTATAGTGGTGTAGCTGCTAAGGACGTCACGCTACCTGATAGTTTATACGTTACCATAGCAACGTGGCCTAGGCGAAGTATCCAGCCTCGGTGTCTAGCGAGACACCATCGGGTAGCGTGGCATCCTGTAGCTGCTAAGAACGCCTCGCTACCCGATAGTTTACACGTTACCATAGCAACGTGGCCTAGCGCGAAGTATCCAAGCTCGGTGTTTCGCTAGATCCCCCACAGTAACACATCTCACAAAGGTATCAAGTTCGCTATCCCCTACAGCTCAGCCCCACAGGGCCACAGCTTGCCAAATCCACCAAAACTGTACCATAGCTTGTCATCCTCTATAGTAACACAGCTCTAAATCCCCACCCCAAAACTCCCCCCACAGTTCACCATGCACCACACAGTCCACCGTACACCCCACATCTCTCCCCCCCACACTACACCCTGCACCCCACATCTCTCCCCCCCCCATAGTACACCACGCACCTCACATCTCTCCATGTTCCTCCACTGCACGAATACAACTTTTCATCATGTGTACGGACCTTCTTACATGCAGATATGCCTTCCCAGTCACATGACTAGAGCATGTCATGTGACCGTCTGACGTCAGAAGGCCCTTACTGAGTATAGTATTTAGCCTTTACCACAATGTCATGCGTGCAGCCAATCAGGGCTCCCTGGCTGCTGATTGGCTGAATGCATGGCATTGTAGGCGATCCTGCGTTCCCAGAGTTCCTTGTCCCATGTCCTAACATGTGCAGCAAGCCATTTTAGGAAAAAATGCGATTCGTTACCAACAAAGTGTGAGGAAATCTGGATTCAATGCAAATCGAATATTTCCTGAAATTCGTATTGAATTCCACTTCGTCAGCCTCGATTCGCTCATCTCTAATTATAATCAATCACATATTGTATAGTATAACTTTGGGAGGAGGCAATACAGAGCCATATGGATACTACATAGTTAATACATAAGACTCAGACCCAATATGCTCATAACATCTGCAAAAAGTCAAACATCCCAGCATAGTCTCACCTGGCCAGCACTCCACCCCAAGTTTGCCTTAGAAAGCTAGAAATTGGATAGGTTCCTGGGAGCCCAGTAGTAAATTGCTGCCTAGCCCTTGCCCCTGTTTCTGTTCTTGCGTTCTGTCATTATTCTGCTGTCTGGAGCATGCCTACGGTCCTCTTAGCCAGTCATGTGCCAACACAGCAGCAGACCTTAGGCACCTCTTAAATAATCTACTTTATTTAATATGAAATAGCAAGCTTGAAAACAGTGACCAAAAATTGTGATTCTTCTCCACTGTATCTATAGCATTGAAGACACTCTTTGATAACTACCTTTTAAGAAGAAGCGGAGGTCTTCACAGAGGTCATGTAGTTCTACAATAACAGTTAGGAAGCTTATTATACTCATATTTTCTTTCAACAGCAGGAATCCTATAAATTAGGATGGAAACAAGAAAGAAAATTTTATTTTTAAATGAAACTGTTTTAAACACTTATCGCTTTAATATATACTTGTGAATTGTTTTTCATATATTTTAGTGTTTTGAAAGATGTTTGTAATATTTTTCCTTGATGTAGCACAGATACGTTTGTTATGGTACATCAACAAACTATACTAAAGAGTAGGACATTCTTAAAAGTTTTTGTCTTGCCTATTCATCAGCCCTCAAGGTATCTGTCTCTATTTAATGGTTTCTTAATAATTAATAACTAGATTTTACTATTTAAACTGTTATATGATTTTTGCAATATTCATTTTTATTATATTGAGCCCCTTTCTCTGATCTAAAATGAATATACTTCATATTTTTCACTCTTTTGCCTTTTTACCCATTTTTATTAGCATTAATTTTCCATCCTTGTAAAAATTCAGTACTTTGCTATTATTCTAAAGGGATGATATTTGATTAATATGTAGGCCCATGGGTATAAACATTTATTTGAAATCCTTCCCCAAAGAGCAGAGACATTATCAATATTTCAGTTACAATTGTAATATTCCTAGAACTCATTGAAGTCATCTCGTCTTGGATAAACCCAGAAATGAAGTAATTTATGGCTAAGAATGCTGTAATTATAAGCAGAATTATGTATGTTCTTGTGAATAGAAAGTATATTATTATTTATATACTTCAGGTATTCCAGTTACAGAAAACAGACTTTATTTTTTTAAAATAAAAAGTTACAAATTTTTCCAACATACATTCTATTCTACATTCAATTCCTCTTAATAGTTATGCTTGCAGTAATTTAGTAACCTTAATTTTTCAACTCTAGCCATGTGATGGATACACAGACTCGCGGTTTATTACAGTCATAGTACATTTATCAGAGCTCTTGTCTTGTAAAAAGCCAAATATTTGTTTGTCCATTGCACGACTGAGAGATTATTTTTAACCACTGTAAGTACATTGAGAGTATACTGTACAGAAAAATTGCACAAATTTTCATGTCACATAAAATAACATTTAGTTGCTGAAAATCAAATGGCCTTTATGAACTTATTATAAAATAATGCTGGCTATATAGGAGCTTTGCTACATTAGCACTGTCTTCATATTCTCTGATTCCAAAGCAAATCACCATGCTTACTGTATGTCATGTAAAAACAATTAGCAAGTACTAGTTTGATTGTATAATTCCTTCTGGATGTAGCAGCATGGTGGCTCAGTGTTTAGCACTGCAGCTTGTTATCACTGAGTTTGTGTGTTCGCCCTGTGTTTGCGTGGGTTTCCTTCCACACTCCAAAGACATATTAATAGCGAATGTAGATTGTGAGCCCTATATGGGACAGTGACTAACAATATCTGTAAAACGCTGTGGAATATGATGGCGCTATATAAGTAAGCAAAATAATAAATATTAAACTGTACACGTCTTTAGGCTAATGCAACACATGGCAAAACACAAATAAAAAAATGCTGCGCAAAAAAAGCAGTGGAGAAAAACACTGGCATATTCACATGAACGTGAATTCTATACTTTCTAACTGCTGTCACACAGCTGAATTAATATTCATGTGAATGGGGGTTATTCACATGACCGATATTTTGACTTTCCAGTGTAACGAACTGTCAAAATATAGGTCATGCTCATTTTTGTCCATTTTCACAGATCCCTCCATACACTGCAATGAATGAGGGATCCATGAAAATGGGTACCTCTCGGTGCAAAATGGCTGTGAAAAATGTCCGTTTTTCATGGCCATTTTCACCCATGGTCGTCTGAATGAAGCCTAAATTAAATCTCAGTCACTATGCAGTGACGAAAATTGCTGCATTTTTTTCCCACAGCAGCCAAAATGGCTGCATTTCCACAGCATGTGGCCTCAGCATTTATTTTATGAATACAACTACTTTTCACATGTTTCATATGTAAATATGGTTAGAGTGTCTCCCTATAAGAAAGAGCAGTTGATCCTGTTACATGGTCTGTTATTTATTGAAATGCACAGTGTGTTCTCCCTGAATCATTTTGCTCTGTTTTAATGTTAGTGCAGTACTGAAATATGTTTTTTAGATTTAAAATGTAGCATTACCAGTATTTTTTAAAAAGTTTCGATACATTTTATCTCCCATATCATGCAAGAATTGGATATGCCCTTTCTTTTGTTAGTTTGCATACTCCATATACCCTACCTATCAGGACATTCATCTACAGCTTAATGTTTTATGATCTATTTGTTTCGCTTGCAAACTCTTGTTCGGCAATGTGTATATACCTGTTGCTGTCAACTGATGGCCTAGGGACGCGCTATAAGACCCCCATGACAGCCAGACCCACACCCCCTCCCTCTTGATGACAATGATAGTGTGGATGGAGACAGAAACCCTTTGTAAGTGGCAGCTTCCCATAGATTTGATTGGGCCATGTCACACACACACACATCTCCAAGGTGGGTGGAGTTTGAGACATAAAAGATCTTGGCAGTGCAGAAGTCACTGTCGATTGATGCTGACATTTCATTGCATGGCTAAACACATTGGAGTAGGGAAGAAAACAGGCTAAAGTTAGGAAAAGTGTAGGTAGAGGGCTCCAGAGACTTTGAGAAGGTTGCTTTTTTGAGAGCACTTTGACTAACCTCCTCTGGTCAATTAGGGCCAGTAAATTAATCCTGGGAGATTTAATGGGGGAATTTAATGCAGGGATAGATGGAACATTATAATTTGTAAATGGAACCTCCCTAATTTGAAATTAAAGCAAGGCTCTTATAAGAGCATGCTAGGACATATCTGGGGTTGCATGTCTGAAGCACTATTTGTGACATCACTACAGTTTTCTCTGAATCTATCCCTCTATATCCCACTATTACTAATATGCGGCCTCGACACTCTTTAAAGTATTACCACTACATGAAGGCATTATCTCATTCATGGGTATTTATTTTCAACTTTATTAGCTAATACCCCTTAAAATATAACTTTGACTATTTCACATGCTGTATTTAATTCCCAGCATTTACCAATCACTGGGCAATTTTCAGGTAAAATTTCTCAGAAAAAAACTGATGGTTTGCGATCTTGTGCTGTTTGGCCAAAATAATGATTAGCATTGCACCTATGCTCTTTCTATCATATACTGCAATGGGGCCTGTCTTCATCTGGTATTGGGTAAATGTAGTGTTTTTTCTGTGACATGTTTTTTCAACAATTTCTTTCAATTAAAATATACTTTGCACATTTTTTTTTCTTTTTTTATTAGGATTAAGTCTATGTTTTTGACTAATAATTAGTTTGAATAAAAATTCTGTGGCTTCCAAACAATTTGTTAAGTCTGTATTTAGCTAAGTTCTTGATAAAAGTTATCTCAGCTGCCTTAAAAAGTAGAAGGTTGCTGATCGATGAGCCTACTTTAAGATGCCTTAATAGAATTTCAAGAAGCTATGCACTATTTATATTCTCTCACTTTAGAGTTATTATCCATTTATTACAGTCAATGATTGAAGTGCAGTCTTTTTTTCCTACAATACAATTTTGCTGAAAAGAGTATGTATAGCAATGCATCTAAATGTTTCATATTCAAATTTTAAGTTCAAGCATTTCTATTTTATGATTACACTAAAACAACCTAGACTTTATTCACATGGCAGAGAGCCCAGCAAAAATCAACACATGACCTAATTGAATATTTCCCTACCAACCTCTCGAACTTGGTCTTACTCTTTATCTAGCACAGCAAAATAGCTAAAAGTAATTAAAGATAGTAATGCTGTTCTAGTCAAAATTCCAAAATATTTAAAAAAGGTTATTTCTATATAGTCCATTTGCTATAAATATCACTGGCCCCTTACAGTTTTTGACAGCTCTCTGCCAAGAACTTCCTCAAACACTAACATCTATTAGGGAATTTAATTATTATCTCTGAACAGTAAGTTTCTGCATAGTTATAATAATTTTGAGCTTGAAATTTTTAATAGATGTTTGTGCTGCTGGGAAAATGTGGTCTAACATGTCTATTTTCTGTAAAACAAAAGCACATTAAGGCTGAAACTCCACGTGGTGTAAACGCTGCGGATTGGCCATGGCGGAAACAACGCAGCAAAAAACGCAGCATTTTACAGTCCCTGAAAAGTGGATGAGATTCTAGCGAAAAATATCCACAGCAGAGATGCTGCGATTTCCAAAACCTTCAATTATACCTGCAGAAATGCTGGCAGTTTTCCTATAGGTATAATTGAAATAGAGGCAGTTTTCCTCTGTGGACTTTCTGCAAAAAGCACTGCAGGACCACAATGCATTTCCGCCACGGTTTTAAAAAAATGGACACATTAACATCAGTTAGTGTCCGTTATGATAGGCGTCCATTTTTTTTTTTTTTTTAACGGACACCTTCATAACGGACTCCAATGGTAGTGTGAACCCTGCCTAATAATGAATTGCAAGGTTTTTTTTCAAGTGGAATTCCCCAAACGTTATTAAAAGTACATTATTTGTATGTCTCTTCGGTACTTACCAAGTACAGTGCTGTACATTTGGAAATAAATCTAAGTAATCTAGGCTCCAGAGTCCTCTACTAAAATTAAGTAGTAGTACAGCAATTTTTATTATTAATTTGTAACTTGTTTTATTGAAAACTGTGCAAAAGACAGAATGCAAATAAAGCAATGAATCAAAAACAATCTAACAAAGCTGCAGATCCACCTGTTCAAGTTTTCCAAGTTCATGTACAAAGAACGAAGCTGCACTTGGTGGTAGCAATACGCATGAGGTTTACTTCACTGTTGATACTGGTTCTCACATGCTTGTGCTGCATTCTCACTGTTGGGTATGGTGTTATTATAAGTATATTTGCTTATATTTGGCTATTTACCCCCTTATTGTTTATTTTGTATATATGTATTAGTTATTAGCATTTTTTTCTATATATGCCCAGACATGTCTATCAGTTTGTTGGTTTCTTTATAACCACTCCAACAGCATACGGTCCACTCATACCATTGTGTTATTTAGGAATTTATTTTGCATATATTTATTGTGTGCATCTTTTTACACGCGATCTTTTTTTCTTGTTTGTCCGTAGGTGATACCAGCAAGGAGATAGGTATACAATGGGAACATGGAAAATGGAAAGTACAAATATCTATAAATATATATGATATTTTGTTAAAAACCAAAACTTTAGAAAAAATTGTGTGAAATATTTCAGTCAAATCTAGTTCATTGCGAACCAAGGTTCACCTATCTCTAATAGTAATGTAGCATCGGCAGGCCTGGGAGCCTTTAACAGGAACATTTCTTGATTTTTTCCTGTGACAGAGCTGTTCTGTTGCAAGACCTAAAATAGAAAATTCCTGCACTCATTTGCAGTAGAGCGAATCAAGGCTGACGAAGAGGAATTCGTTCTGAATTTCATGAAATATTTGATTTGCATTGAATCCGGATTTCTTCACGCTTCGTGGTAACGAATCGCATTTTTTTCCTAAAATGGCTGCTGCACATGTTAGGACATAGGGCAAGGAACTCTGGAAACGCGGGATCACCCACAATGCCATGTCTGCAGCCAATCAGCAGCCAGCCCTGTGATGTCACAGCCCTATAAATACCCTCTCCCATCTTGGATTCAGGCTTTTTCCAGTGCACTTAGTGCAGGGAGAGACATCAGCAGGAGCTATGGAAAGTGTTAGAAAAGACTTGAAAACTGATATTTTGCTCAATGGAAGTTCAGGGAAAGAGCATTAGAAGTGTAGGGAAAGGATAAAGAGGAACTTATACAGAGTATTGAAGCAGAACAGGTTTCATTTGGGATGTTTGTAGCCTGGGTAATAGGAACAATCCTACTACACCTTGCTGCACTGACTGCCATTATACTCCTGCTCATTGCAGGTTTGCGTACTAACTCACAGTATTGTTTCACTACCACAGCAGACTCCCTATGCGTGTTACTGCAGGGCACAGTGTTCTACACCATTATACAGGCTCTCTGCAGCCAGGAAATAGCTGTTTTTTAACACGATTCGCCGTGGATTAATTCGGATATAATCGAATTGGTTTGGAAAATTCGGCGAAGCGGCCGAATCGAATTTTTGAAAAATTCACTCATCTCTAATCAGAGGCATCATTGACCAGGACACTGCCTCTGGGTTCTGGCTAGGTACAGTGGTGGCTAAAAGTTTTGATTTCATAGAGTTTGCTGCTTCGTTATCTTTAGATCTTTTAGTTAGATGTTTCTATGGTATACTGAAATACAGTTATAGGTGTTTCATAAATGCATCAAGTTTATGCAAAGACTTTATATTTGCAGTGTTATCCCTTAATTTTCAAGACTTCTGCAACTCGCTTTAACATGCTGGATATCAGCTTCTGGGACAAATCCTGACTGATGGCAGCTCATTCTTTCTTAATCAGTGCTTGGAGGTTATCACCATTTCTGAGTTTTTATTTGTTCAACCACTTTTTGAGGATTTACCATATGTTCTCATTGGGATTGAGATCTGGGGAGATTTCTAGTCATGGACTCAAAATTTCAATATATTGTTCAAAGAGTCACTTAGTTATCATTTTTGCCTAATGACAAGTTGCTACATCATCCTGAAAAAAAACATTATTTGACACCAAATTGCTCCTGGATTGTGGGGAGAAGTTGCTCTTGGAGGATGTTTAGATACCATCCTTTATTCATGACAGTGTTCTCAAGCAAAATTTTAAGTGAGTACACTGCCTTGGATGATAAGCAATCCCACACATGAATGGTCTCTGTATGCTTTACTGTTGGCATGACACAGGTCTCATGGTTGCGCTAACCTTCTTCAGACAATTATTCTTGTCCCAAACAGTCTTGAGGGTCTTCATCCTGCATGTCCTTGATGTTTTGCATGGAGAGAAGTGGCTTCTCTGCTGCCCTTATTAACACCAAACCAGCCTCCAAGAGCCTTCACTTCAATGTGCATGCAGTTGCACTGAAACCTGTCTGCTGCCATTACTGAGCAAGCAATGTACTGTAGTTGAACCAATCCCATTGTTGAATTCTCTTTAAGAGATGGTTCTAGAACTTGCTAGCAGGGCCATTTTAACACATTGGTGGGCCCAGTGCAAAGGTTTCATAAGTGGGCCCCCCCATCACCACCACTTAGAAGTACCCTACTTGCACAAATTCACAAATTATAATGTCCCCTTAGTGGCCCTCACACCACAGTATAATATCTCCCTAGTGGCCCCATATAATATAATGTCCCCTACAGTGCCAGCTACCCCTACAGTCTAATGTCTCCCTCCAGCTGCCCCCACAGTTTAATGTTCCCCTACAAGTGCACCCACAGCATAATGTCCCCTCTCCAGCTATCCCCACAGCTTAATGTCCACATCCATGTACCCCACAGTATAATATCCCCCTCCAGCAGCCCCCACAGTTTAAATTCCCTCTACAGTAGCCCCCTGTTTAATGTACCCTTCCAGCTATGCCCACAGTTTAATGTCCCCCTCCTATTGCCCCCAGTTTAATGTCCCTCTGCAGTTACCCCCTGTTTAATGTCCCCCTCTGGCTACACCCACAGTTTAAAGTCCACCTGCAGTTGCCCCCACAGTTTAAAGTCCCCTGCAGTTGCCCCCACAGTTTAATGTCCCCCTCCCACTGCTCCCGACAGTTTAATGTCCCTCTCCAGCTGCCCCACAGTTTAATGTTCCCCTTCAGTTTCCCCCACAGTTTAATATCCCTCTCCTACCTAGCAAAAAAAAAAAGACTAATACTCACCTCTCTTCGCTCCCCTGCTGTCTCGGGCCTACAGTCTTCAGGGAGCTGCTGGCAACTGGTGAAACAGAGAGAGGACGGCAACTCATCGGTGTCCTAAGGATGCTGATGAGCCAAAGTTGGTGCAGCCCAGAACAGAGGGACAGCATATACTGGACTGTCCTGCTGTTTTTTTTTTTTATAATTAACATTTTATTGGATTTTCAAATAACGCCAATGAATATACATAGTTAAAGACAATGTGCATGACAAAACAATCATTAACCAAACGATCAGTTGAGCTGGTGTATTATATACAACAGTTAACTATGAACACAATAATAGATGGAACGTGGGGGGTGGGGAAGAGACGATGAGTCCTTAGGGTGAAAGGCCAAGAGTCTCAAAAGGTATGTTAATTAAACAGGGGGTTCCCACAGGTGCGTCCAGGTAGGATCTTTAGAAAACTCATACCATGGCGCCCAAATAGAGCTAAACTTCTGGTGGGTGCGAAGTTCTAAGTGGGAAAGTTCTTCCATCCGGGCTACTTGAGAGACTTTCTGTAGGAAGTGGGATACTGGAGGGGGGGAGTCGGATGCCCAGTATAGAGAGATCATAGATTTGGTGATAGCCACAAGTTGAAGCCAAAGTCGTTTGTGGGACCTGGGCGGGAAGGTGGGCCACAGATTCAAGAATATGCCTACAGGGGTCAGAGGCTCAGTGAGTCCACAAACCTGGTTCAGTACCTGCTGAACGAGTGACCAGTAAGGGGATATTTTTTCGCATTCCCACCAAGTAGGAACCTGAGGACTTATGGCAGCGCCAATACAAAGGGGATACATCCGGAGAGCACTTATGGACTACAGTGGGCGTTCTATACCATCTGGTGACCAATTTGTAGCTTGCCTCCTGCAAGCGCACACATCTGGAAGGACCTGTGGATCGCTTGAGGACAGATGATATTTCTCCAGGGGTAAGGGACATTTGAAGGTCTGCCTCCCATTTTCGCACTTATGAGGGGAGCTCTGTGCCCAGTTCACTCAGAAGGTTGGAGTAGAGAGTAGATAAAGGTCTTGGTGTATTTTGCTTCCGGAGTAGGAGCTGTTCTAGCCATGAAATAGTGCGATTGTCAGGCTCCTTCTTCATCACTCTCAGGTACAGTGTTTTAATCGACTGATATGTTAGGAAATTAGTATGGATGGAGAGGGGGTGTTGGGTGAACTCAGAATAAGAAGGGAAGGCCCCATCAATCAGTATAGAGTCGTAAGGTAATCGCCCGACATGCTTCGGCACTATGGGGGTCGATTCTATAAACTT
The DNA here is from genome assembly GCA_947044405.1 of Leptodactylus fallax. Taxonomy (NCBI): domain Eukaryota; kingdom Metazoa; phylum Chordata; class Amphibia; order Anura; family Leptodactylidae; genus Leptodactylus; species Leptodactylus fallax. The sequence continues at coordinate 2,506,185 of CAMRHE010000212.1, forward strand.
TGATTCCGATAGAATTAAATCCTGAACGGACATGAGAGGAAAGGGACCTGTTGGCAAAGGAAGTAGTCTCCGTACCCATTGCCATGAGTCATAGACCGCTGATGTTAGTACATTGGGGGTGAGGACCTGCTTAGCCGTTTGGCGGGGGAAGCCATAGTATTGCAGTAAGGGGGAAGTCTATAGTGGCTTCCTCCACTGACACATGTAGCCTCAAATTTTCACTCTGAAACCAGTCAATGGTCTTTGCCAGTTGTGCTGCATGATAATATGTTTTTATATCTGGTAGACCCATACCACCCAACTTCCTAGGTCTGGTGAGAATGCGGAACGCCACTCTAGGACGTGAATTATGCCAGACATACTTCGAAAACATTCTGCGAAGGGAGGAGAAGAATGTTAGTGGAAGAGGGATAGGGAGGGTTTGAAATAGGTATAATATCTTAGGAAGGACCATCATTTTCAGTAGATTAGTTCTACCCATCCATGAGATATATGGAACATGCCAAGATTCTAGTAGAGATTTGATGTTGGAGAGCAGAGGGGCATAGTTAGAATCGTACCAGCGCCTGGGCGAGGGCGTTAAATTTAATCCTAAGTACTTAATAGAATCGTGACGCAGTGGGAATGGGGAGGCAGCCTGTAAGTCAGATTTAATCGATGGGGGGCAGTAGACACATAGGGCTTCGGATTTTGTGGTATTAATTTTAAAATTCTAGAGGGTACCGAAGGCCGTAAAGATCGTATCTATGTGAGGTAGTGCAACAGTTGGGTTGGTGAGGATTATTAAAAGGTCGTCTGCAAATGCGGCCGTACTATGACATATCCCTCCAATTACCAAACCTTTCAGCAATGGGTCCTGTCGAATATTCTGAATTAATGTTTCAATGGTCAGGACAAAAAGTAAAGGCGATAATGGGCATCCCTGGCTGGTGCCATTTTTAATATCAAACGAGGGGGAGAGGCATCTATTAACTCTAATCTTGGTGCTAGGTCTAGAGTACAAAGCCATAACCTTCTGAACAAACATGGGTGGAAAGCCAAAATGATGTAATGTCTCTGTCATAAAGGTCCAGTCTACCCTATCGAAGACTTTTTCCACATCTGTTGAAAGAAGGACCAATGGGATCTTCTTACGCTGGGAGTGTTGTATCAAATGGAGTACTTGTTGGGTGTTATGTTTGCCCTCTCTGCCCGTTACAAACCCCACTTGCTCTGGGTGGACCAGGGAGGGTAGTAAGGATTTTAATCTATTAGCTACTAATTTGGCGTAAAGTTTAACATCTAGGTTTAGCAGGGAGATGGGGCGGTAGCTACCACATTGTGTCGGGTCCTTGCCTTCCTTAGGAATGATAGAAATATGGGCTTCCAAGGCTTGGGGAGGGAAGTAGTGGGCATCGTCTACAGAGTTACAAACCTGGAGAAAATGGGGGAGGAGGATAGAGCTGAATTGTTTATAATAAAAGGCTGGGAGGCCACCCGGGCCAGGAGCTTTCCCCACAGGGGTGTCAGCAAGTGCTGACTGTAGTTCTGACAGGGTAAAGGGGGTCGAAAGGGCATCTTGTTGTTGGGGAGTGAGCGATGGCAGAGAGAGAGATTGCAGGAAAGACCGGATTTTAGTAGATCGATCCTGTAGCTCGAGAAGGGTCTCAGCAGGTCTAAGGTTATACAGTTTTTGATAGAAAGCACAAAATTCAGAAGCTATGTCTGAGGTGTCTTTTAGGCTAGAGCCTGACCGTGAAATGATCTCCGCTACAAAGCTTTGATTGCGTCGTTTTTTTTACTAAATATGTCATCAGTTTTCCACCCTTATTACCATGCATATAGCATTTATGGGAGGATGACAGATAGGCTTTAGCAGTTTTTAGTTTCATGCAGTCTTTAAGACATTCTCTGCACAAAATCAGTTCTGAGAGAGCCCCCTGAGCCGCAGTTCGCTTATGCTGACTTTCTAGGGTTGCAATTCGGGCAAGTAGGTCATCAATTTCTTTGGTATGTTTTTTCTTAACGTGGGAACTCAGACTAATGAAAACTCCTCTGATCATAGATTTGTGGGCTTCCCAAACAACACAAGGCTGTACGTCAGGTGTAGTGTTCTCATTGAAATAGTGAGAGCTTTAGAAACAGCTTGACGAGAGTCCTGGGAGCAGAGCAGAGTCTCATTAAGTCTCCAATCATAGCTACGAGGTGGGAGAGATGAAATTTGTAGTTGTACAGTTATGGGGGCGTGGTCAGAAATAGTGATAGAGCCAATGGTGGGAGAGGAGGATAAAGTTAGCTGATTCTGGGGCAGAAAGATGTAGTCCAGACGCTGGTACGATTTGTGTGGGTTAGAATAAAACGTATAGTCCTTAATGTCGGGATTAAAGGCCCTCCATACATCTACAAGATGCATAGAGGAGAGATGCTTGGCGAGTTTACTAAGGGCAGCGAAGCTATGTGAAGATATGCCAGTGGAGGTGTCCTGGAGGGGCTGAAGGACAAAGTTAATGTCACCACCCAACACTACAAGACCCTCTGCGAACATAGAAAATCTGTCTAGAGTATCGAGTAGCCATGTAATTTGGCCAACATTTGGTGCGTATACATTGCCAATGGTGACCAGGGTATTGGCAATGTAACCTTTAAGAAACAGGTATCTGCCCTGGTCATCACTCAAGCGAGCAACCACAGAGAAGGGGACGTCCGATTTAAAGGCAATACTAACTCCATTCTTCTTCGCAGCGGTATCACACGAGTGAAACCAGGCAGAGTAAGGAGATTTGGGTAGGTTAGGTACTTTACCTGTAGGGAAATGTGTCTCTTGGAGGAGTAGGATAGAGGATTGTGATCGTTTAAGAGCGTGGAGTACCTGGGAGCGCTTGGTGGGAGAGTTGAGACCCTTGACGTTCCATGACGTGAACTTAACACAAGACATAGACAACAGTTAACAATAAACTGAGAAATACTAATAAGTATGTAAAACAAACGCTATAGTGAGGCAATCAAATTTAAACAATTATATATAATGCACTAAGCTATAGTGCTGTGTCATGGGGGGGTGGTAGAGCAGGGAGGTCGGCCCAAAGAGCCGGTAACAGAATCGCTAAGGGAGCAAAGGGCGTTATAAACTCCTTTAGGAGGTAAAGGCAAACAATATATAAACTGTATGCGAACTAGGCCCATCCCCGGCTACGGGGTGGCACGCGTGAAAAACAACATTATAACAAGTAATGAATCGCGGTCATAGGTCAGATAGTAAAAAGGATATAAAATATTTAGGACATCATGAGAGATAATTCAGTCCTGCTCCACAGGTGCCCTCTTCCTCTGGTGTTTAGATTTCGGACGTTTCCAGGCTTCCACTTTAGGAAGATCGGGTAGAGAGGCAATGTCTGTGAAAGTAAGCCATGATGGAATGGTGGCTGGATCCAATTCCAGAGGCGGACACGCAGCAAACAGGTCATCTGGGTGCTGGATATTGTAAAAACGTCCATTGAAGTTGTAGGAAATCCCGAAGGGGAATAGCCATTTATATGGTATCTTAAGTGTCCAAAGACGGTCAGTGAGTAACTTCATCTGCCGTCTTTTAGCCAGGGTCACTGGGGAAATATCCTGAAAGAATGTAATCCTGTGTCCTTCATAGGTGAAGTCCGGGGTTACGCGGGTTTTCTGCAAAATCGCCTCTTTGACTGGGAAGGACAGCAGTTTGCAGACGATGTCCCTGGGAGGTTCCCCCTCCTTAGGCTTCGGGCGCAAAGCCCTATGGGCTCGTTCAAGTTGGACATCCAATGACAGATCGCCCTCCAAGACTGATTCCAGGATTCTCTTTGTGATGGCCATGGTTTCAGAGGGCGGGAAGTTCTCTGGCACACCTCTGATACGTAGATTATTCCGCCTACCCCTGTTGTCCTGATCCTCCAGATAGGAGTGCAGAGAGTTCAGATGGGCCTGGCAAGTCGTAAATGCCATAGTAGTGGCTTCGCCATGTGTCAGGAGCGACGTCTGTGTTTCCTCTAAGTGCTCGACTCTGGAACCAATGCCCCTGACATCTTGTTTAATATCAGCTAGGTCTTTCATGACCGGTTGCAAAGTTTTCTCAAGTAGTTTCTGCAGTCGCTTGGAGGAAATGGTGACCATGGAGGTGGAGGCGGAATCGGACATGTTTTCATCATCCATGATACTTTCTGCATCGGACGCCTCTGCAGGATCAGGGGAAACTAGAGAGCGTCTTGCTGTTGATGTGGAATTGAGTGGTGAGCGCTTCTCGAGAAACTTGTCTATTTCTGCTTGGGACTTCTTTGTGTGTTTCGGTGTAGCTCGTGGGTCTACGGGCTTATTCTGACCAATTTTGACCATGATGCAGCTGTCAGGACATGCCAGCCCACACCGGGAAAGAGCACAGTCCGGCTGGGTTAGGGAGGCATAGTGAGATTTTGCCTGTCTAAACTAGGTGTTATCTAAGGGACCCTAGTAAGAAGTGGCAGGCACCAGAGGGTTAACTCACCACCCGAGTGGAGGATCCGCGTCACACAGGGCCACTGGTAGTATAGAAGACAAATTTGGGGTCCAGGTGTAGCAGAGAGAGGCTTGGTCTTGAGGTGAAGAGATGAAGGCCCCAAGATGGCCGCCTCCCGTTGTGAGAGTAGCGGTAGGCCTCAGGCTTCAGATATTCCTCGGCGTCGGCTAGAGCATGGTGGGAGAGTAGAAGAAATCACCCACGCAGATGGGAGAGCCTGGCAGTGTGGGCGGTGGAGTCGCCGAGGAGTCAGCTTGTAGCGGGCGGTCCCTTTCAGGCTGGTCCGCGGAGGTAGAGTAGGCCCCAAGATGGCGGGGGGATTCAGTAGGCCGCAAACCCTGGACGTCCCGTGAGTGCAGACGGAGCTATCGGTAGTACCTTCGGCGGTGATAGGTGAGAGCCAGAAGGCACTAGTCGGTCCGGCCTTGCTAGTGCCGCGGAGGCTCCTGAATCCAAGATGGAAGGCCTCTGTGAGGAAGAAAAGGTAGGCCTCAAACCGGAGCAGCCAGCAAGAAACCCCGAATCGTAGTCAAAAGCACCCTAGATGTACTAACAGGGCCTGGGGGAATGCCCAAGGGTGTCTGAAGTCAATAGAGGCTAGGATGGCAAAGATGATGATCAGATTAGGTGAAGTACTCAGGAGAGCAACAGAGTACACGTTCAGTCCCTTTGCCGGCTCTGTCCTGCTGTTTTAAGGGGGACAAGTGCACCATTGGCCCTATGGTTAAAGTGGTCCTGCTTGCTAGACTTCTTTGGTCTGAAGCCTTCTTCACCTCTCTTCTTCAAGTTCTTCATGATCCAAGAAATGGTTGATTTAGGGGCAATTTCACAAGCAGCAATAATAACTGCAAGTGTTTCCTTGAAGGTAACCATGCATAACAGAAGGCAACAATGATTTCAAGTACCAAACCCACCTCTAAAGCAACAAGTTTTTTTTTAGTTTTTTGCTGTCCTTTCTACCAATTTAAAAAAAAATCCAAAAAGCAAAAACACCATATGTGAAAATACCCAAAAACTAAAAAGGCCGCAGTTTGTAATTTAATATTACATGGGTGTTGTAGTTGAAATAACCAGACTTTTGCTTTTACATTACCACATTAATTGCTACAACAGTCATAACTTTTTTTTTTATTTTTTACATAAACGTATATACCAGAACATTAAGCTTGAAAAGAATACAATTGAGGCCAAAATAATCCCATCATAGACAAAATTGTTCCACTGTTTTTGTTTCTGTCTCCCATACAATAGTTCAAGGATTTGGCCCCTAGCAAAGATGAGTTACAAGACCAGTCAAGAGAAATGCGTACCATAAATATACTGTATTTCAGATTGTCCCGAATACAGAGTGCTTCACCATGTGTTGAAGAATAATATGAATGGGTGTAAGAATATGTGTAGATTCTCCTACACAAGTATGCAGAGCAGAGAGCATCAGTGGAACTCTCTGACACTTGCATGACCCTGCTGGCTACTGATGCTTACCCTGTGTAGAATGCTATAGTATCATTGGGCATACATTTTTATTACAGTGAAATCCCACTAAGGAACACTAAAGTCAAGTGTGAAATAGCAAATATGAATTATATCCACAGACTTATACCAGTAATCCATCCATTAGAAATACTAGATGATGCATTTTTCATGAATTTTAAGCTATTTGTCAAAATCTGGTAATTTTAACATTTTACCATAAAACTCAATACCAAGCACACTTATCATTATGAACAACAAATTAAATAATTAAAAGAAAATAAAGTAATAGAATAAACATACTTTGAAAGCCAGTAGGGAAAGACTGACATGATATACTCCATTGGTGCCAGAGGAGCAAGAGAACGCAAACCAGCAGCAGGCTCATACATTGAAAATTAGAGACATTTATTGCCCTGAAACTTTTACCTGCAGAAACCTTTAATCTTTCTTAAGTCTAGCTTTTTGTTCTAAATTAATGGAAAAATACAACCAGCTAGGCTTCACTTTGCTGGAAAAAACACTACTTTTATCCACAGATCTAATTAATACTGCCCTATCAAGTTTATTAGAATTCATTATGGGCTTAGTAATGAGCTAAATGTCCATCCTTATTTCATATTTTGTCATTCACATTTTAGGGTGTTCGATGGTTTGACTTTTACCCTAAACAAACCCTCATGGTAGAACATTACAATGAGTAAAGAAGCCTGCACACGCCCATAGTGGATTTACTGTCTGCAAATACTGATCACAAACCTACAAAAAAACACATTCACATTTCATCAGTATGTCATCCACAATCACAGATCTTCTATTATTTCCTACACTGGTCAGTGCCGTAAATGCGGCCAAAAAATGGACATGCTTCATAATTTTGGATCTGCAATTGCAGATAAAACTAAGGTTATGTGCATGAGGCCTTGAAGGGAGAAGAATGGCTGTTGGTGTTTCCTATTCTCAAGGTCATTTTCATAATGAATTCACCACCACCTATTTCCCAAAGCTGCAAAGTATAGGGGATAATGTATAGACTGATTGCACTAATGAGATTGTCCTGGAGCAAGTCTTATTATTGTGAATTATTTTAAAATATGCATAATTTTATTAAAATCACAATTTTCTTTGAAATGGTATGGTGCATAAACTGATTCAGTTATCTAGTGTATAGTTCATGTGATATTATGTATATATTTATCTGAATAATGATTTATATAAAATACACTTTTTTGTTCATGTTCTTGTTTTAGCCATAACCCTGGAGCTACTAACATTGAAGTACTGTGCAAATTTCTGAAATTTGAAAGACAGATAGCATTTTAATAACTATTTTATTATTTCTTCTTACTTTTTGCTTTATTGATTTAATCTGTGTCCAGTGCCATGAAATTTGCTTTTCTAAGCTATCCATCATACCTATACCACTGTATACATTTGATAAGAGGAAAACTCAAGCTATGCAGTCATGCATTAAACTGACATTTAGTCATATAGTGAAGCTTGATACACACCGACTGATTCAAGGAAACTTTTCAGATCTTTAATATCACATTCATATGCGTGCCCTAGAGAAACACTTTAAACGAAAAACTCTCTAACTTGATTGTACTTTTTATATATTAAATAACTATATCCTCTATTTGTAAGGTATAGAGAGCAGAATATTCTCACATAGCTACAAAAATTAGAGAATCTTTAGAAATGTACTTTCCATTGATTCTCCAGGAGGGCCCAATTGAATCTAGAATTTGACTTATCAATTATAATACATTTACAAATTACTCAATTACTGAAGATGTTTAATAATGACAATGAGGTTTATTACAACACACACAACAAAATATCTTTTAATTTGGTTATTAATAGTCAGATGTGGTCAAGAATGAGAATAGACAGTAATATCAATAAAACTAAGTAACTTCAAAAGAACTAAACTAAATATCAATCACGAATTTATTTTTTTTTTTTTTTACTGATACTGCTTTCAGGTTGATTGAAATACTCATTTGCTGAGAAAAACTAACCACAATGAGGGTGATTTATTAATCAAATGCGCCAGAATTCAGGCATAATTTGCATCAAATAAACCGTCTAGCATGCTATGTGCCACATTTATCGAGCGTTTTAGACACTTTTCAGACTCTTTTTCACAATATGAAAGAACTGGATCCCGTTTTGTTTTTTAACAAAATGTTGTTCTGCTGGACTTTGAGCTACTGGGTGTTACCAGACTAACAGGAAACCATTGAAAGCCAAAGGGTGCTGGTGGCATCTGCTGGTTTAATTGATGTTTATTAATTGGACTAAAAAAATAGTAAGCAAATAAAACTAATAACTTGATTGAGTGTCTGTGTCTTTGTTTAGGGGGGATTAAGTAATGACAAGGTACACAGAGTTTGTCATTGTGCTCCTTGCAGTCATATTGTCTTTATTGCAATTAGAGATGAAGGAATCGATTCTGTAGAAGTGGAATTCGATCCGAATTTCAGGAAATCTTCAATTCGCCACGATTCCGGATTTCCTGATGCTTCGTGGTAACGAATATTTAGTAAGGACCTTTGTGACATCAGACGGTCACATGATGTTCTCTAGTGATGTGATTGGGTAGGCATATCTTTGCTTGTTAGCAGATCCTTCCATATGAATAAAACTTGTCCATGCTGGAGAGAGAGAGAGAGAGAGAGAGAGACATGACAGTGGCATCCAAGGGCTTCAACCATTTTGCTGTCCACCCGCCCACCCTGGCTCTCTGCAGCCCGGAAATAGCTGTTTATTTGTCGCGATGTAATTCAGAACGAAGTGATTTTTTTGGAACTTCGAATCGAACTGCCGAATTGAGCTCATCTCTAACTGCAATCAATGATGTTTGCAAAGGATATGATCTGAAATGAGGGACACTCAAGCAGTATCAGATTCCATGTGTTTAACCTGGTTAATCCTATTCTGGATTCTAAATATGTTACGGAAATCAAGGAATACTTAGGAATATTTAGCATATATGAGCACCAGGGAGAGAGAGACCATTATTTCTAGTGAAAATTGATAAAAATCAACAATGCCAAGAACATGCATAACATTAGTATAATTTGTCAGTGTGAATTTACAAAGCAATTGAAAATATACATACATGTTTTTTAATTATCTTACATATGTAAAATTATTGTTTTGTGCAGTATTGTTGGATTGATACATATACATGTAAATGGTTGCTCTGTGATTTGCTCTACTGTACCATATTACATGTAGATTCAACTATGTGAACAATAGCATTCTTTTTATATACCATAAATGTTATGGTGAAAACAATCATTGTACAGCAGTAGACATTTTGGGAGTCCACTATAGTAATATTATAATATGCAACAATAGATTGTATCAGTGATTGCTTCCTGTTAACCCAAACAAGTAAGTTGTTCTCTGCTCATTTAGTAACTTGTTGTATTTGTGTACCTTTTAATACTACAATACTAAAGTTTGTGTCAAATGCTTGTCATCTAGTAAGCCGAATAAAAAGCAAAAATAACACAAAAATAACAATAATTGTGTTTATTAAAGGTGATGAATCATTTTCCTTCTTGTACAAGCAATGACCCATGGCCACATTTAATAAACTTGTATCAGTCCATTGCTATGAAGAAATTTGTCAGGCATGGATAATATTGACAAGTGGTCTGTAGAAAGAGCTAAAGATGATACTAGGAAGACAAACATAAAATAAATGATAAAAGTTTTCTGTTCATGCTGCTACTTGCCACATTCTGGAGGCAATATAACAGATTAGGAATGTATAATATAAGCATATTATGCAAAATGTAAAAAAAAGTTAGTCAATCTGTCTAACTCTAAATTCTAAAATAACAGGCAGAATCTTTGATATTAAACTAAGTCTTAAACTGAAGTAGACTATCGCTAGCAAGCTGAATATTATTGTAATATAAATGTGAGTTGGCATTTATATTATCTGTCTAGAAGTATAATGAACATGCACATTTAATATTATAGTATAATATTTGTTATCAGGTGGGTTGGACTTTTGCCATGCGATGAAAGTCTTTGTATGTTCCAAGGATCCTGGAAGCTGACACATCTGGTAAAAGGCCATGAGTCAAAAGAGGAACAGACTGTTTGTGAAGATGATATTTTACTCTTAATACTATATATACACAGGTATTATAAAGACTGCACCTTCTGTGTACGGAAGAACCAAGTAGTCCACCTGGAATATGGCTGGATTAAAAAGTGCACTTTCAGTGTACAAACTGTTAAGTATAAAAAGTGCAGTAACTAGGAAGACATACAACATCACAAAATCCTGTGGTGGTGTGTTTCTTTGCATGCAGGGGTGTGCAAAGACGCTGTGCGAAAGCTCCCCCTGCAATTCTCACAAACATCAACTGTGTCCCATCCATATATTTTTGCATAATTTTCATTTCACTTTCCTTCTCCATCTGGGCCCAGACCATCATGAAGACTTGCTCACAACATGTGTGCACACACAAGCTTCCCATCATTCCCATCCCTTGTTGGTGCCCCCATATAGTAATCATTTTCCCTTTTGTTCTACAGCCTCCCCCACAGAATCCCCACTATATGCTGATGACCAAAGGCTATTTTTTGCCATGAAAGGGTTCATTTTCTCCTTTCTGAAAATGAAAGGCTTTATCTCATAAATCTTCTCACTCCAGCTCACCAGAGGGCAGGTGTAATAAATCTACAATAAAAATGTTAAATATGCACGGGCTGCCAGGTAGCAAAGGAAATTAGAAATGAGTTGCAATACCAGTTTTCAATGAAGAGGCTGCAGTGCTCATCTGAATGCTGCAGTCTCTTAAAAAAGGTGATTAGCTGGATTCCAAGGTGGTGGACGCCTGCCGATCTTCGAACTTCCTTTTCTTCCCACTTACTGAATCGGCTTTATCAGTGCAATGGGGCCTCAATGAACAATTTATTTTCAGATGTTTCATACAATATTAGGATTTACATGTTTAGTTCCTTTTTGTCATCAGTTGTCCACTCAAATAATCTACTGTTTATAATTTTTTTTATTTATCATGAAAGACATGATCTGTCTGTATCTATCCATAAGTAGGCACATTGAGTTTCATTACCTACTACCCACTGTGTATGATTGTCACTTATCAGACTTATATTTGTGTACCATCCTGTGTGTATTTCTCAAGTGAGCTGGTTATGGATATATTAGACCAGAATGTCCTTTTCTGTACTTTTGTGTTTCTTTATCAGTTATAAACTACAGACTTCTACAGTAATTTGAGTCCTTGGCACTTGAGATGTTAAGTAGCATGAAATGTAGGACCTTGTTTCTGGAGATGCTAGGTTACAGTGCTAAGACACAGTGTCCTGTATCTTAGTAACAACAACACAAAATTGAGAGACCGTATATTTGGGAGTTTGTGTAGTGTACTTTCTAGGCTTCCTTGCGCAGAATGGGGCTTTTTATTGACTCACAACAGAATGTGGCAATGTTGGAAATTATGTATTTAGGAGCCAGATGGATGGGGTTCTGATAAGCTGTGATACCCTGACTGCTGACTAATGAGCAATACAAGAGAGATTTTTTCAGGCATACACGACTTGCCATGTATGGGCCGTTCAACATTTGTCAATATAAGAGGATATTTATGTCTATTCATGCATTTTAATTTTATATTAATAAAGTATCATTTTAAATTGGATTTTTGTTTCTTGTAGAAAGCAAAAACATGGATAGAGCTACCTGGAAAACAATGCATATTAGTAACTTAACTTATTTTCATCGCTTGAAGGGATTACTGCATTATTTTAAAAATGTAGTGTTATATTTCTCCTTTATAGTCTAGTACAAAAAGTCACTTCACGCCCTAAGTCTGGGACATAAGCATACAGGAGGTTAAAGCTAGTGGGCCTGATGCAAAATCTGTACCATAGCCCTGCCCTATTCATAATGTTGGTGTCAATTGTTGGTGCCAATGTATTAATTGGACCACCTGGAGAATAGTCTGCAAATCATTTTATGAATATTTTTCTCACATCTTGTAAATGTCTAGCATTGTTATGCAAAAATATTAGATAAGCTTCAGTTCCAGATTCAGATTTATAAACTGATAAAGAAGATTTCAAATTGCTGACCCAAATGCATCTGCTTCCAAAGAGAAGAAGACTTGGATCTTTTCCATTTAAATTAAATGTCCGCAATATGTGAAGATAAATTATTGCAATTTCAGTTCTGATTCAACCTCCAAGATGCAAGGTTCCACTGAAGTTAATTGGAGAGAGTCAGTTCTTGTAATTGTGAAAAACAGAATAACAAGAGTTGATTTGCGACTCAAGACTATAGAGTGATTTGTATCTTAATGAATCCAGCTGAAAGTCAATAGATATACCATTAAAGAATACAGATTATTACATTTGTAAAAACAGGGTAATGAACAGAAGAGTATAATGCTTAGACTGAGGGAAAGTTGTGTAATTGGTTATTAATGGAGCACTCAGAAATGGTTAGTGTTACCAATGGGATATCATAGGGGTCAATATCCAGAAAATACCTTCCGAGTAAAATTTGAGTTTTTATAGGTGATTATAATTTCAGCTATATGTTTAGAATTCAGAAAATTGAGTCTTGATCAGAAGGTCTGGTCAGAGGTCTCACTGCAATATATCTACTCCCAACTTAGTCAAACTTAAAGAACAAGTACTGCATGGTATGCAACCCTTCATTTAACTCCTGAGGATGGAAGCCTATTTGTCATCACATACATTAAATCTGAAAAATCTTCCAGGAACCCTTTTTAAAGGCTATATAGAATTACTATTGTCTCAGATATAGTTGATAGAGGCTCTTCCTGCACCTTTCAGCAATTGCAACTGACCTTTAACCTTTCAGATTGCTCCCTGTTCAAATTTCTCCAGCTGAGATCTTTCTTCAGGGCACAGTGTGAGGATTTGGCAGACCCCCTAATCTATGTCTTTTATGAGGCTTAACTCAAAGAACTGGCCTTATAAGACACTATTTATTTTCTGTAGACACCTGGCTCACAGTTTGGCCAGTCTGTAGTGTGATGTGAGCAAATATTCAGACTAAAGAGACCCAATATAATTCATATATATATATATATATATATATATATATATATATATATATATACAGTGCTTTGCGAAAGTGTTCGGCCCCCTTGAACTTTTCAACCTTTTGCCACATTTCAGGCTTCAAACATAAAGATATAAAATTTTAATTTTTTGGTGAAGAATCAACAACAAGTGTGACACAATTGTGAAGTGGAACGAAATTTATTGGTTATTTTAAACTTTTGTAAAAAATAAAAAACTGAAAAGTGGGGCGTGCAATATTATTTGGCCCCTTTACTTTCAGTGCAGCAAACTCACTCCAGAAGTTCAGTGAGGATCTCTGAATGATCCAATGTTGTCCTAAATGACTGATGATGATAAATATAATCCACCTGTGTTTAATCAAGTCTCCGTATAAATGCACCTGCTCTGTGATAGTCTCAGGGTTCTGTTTAAAGCACAGAGAGCATCATAAAGACCAAGGAACACACCAGGCAGGTCCGTGATACTGTTGTGGAGAAGTTTAAAGCCGGATTTGGATACAAAAAGATTTCCCAAACTTTAAACATCCCAAGGAGCACTGTGCAAGTGATCATATTGAAATGGAAGGAGTATCAGACCCCTGCAAATCTACCAAGACCCGGTCGTCCCTCTAAACTTTCATCTCAAAAAAGGAGAAGACTGATCAGAGATGCAGCCAAGAGGCCCATGATCACTCTGGATGAACTGCAGAGATCTACAGCTGAGAGTCTGTCCATAGGACAACAATCAGTCATACACTGCACAAATCTGGCCTTTATGGAAGAGTGGCAAGAAGAAAGCCATTTCTCAAAGATATCCATAAAAAGTCTTGTTTAAAGTTTGCCACAGGCCACCTGGGAAACACACCAAACATGTGGAAGAAGGTGCTCTGGTCAGATGAAACCAAAATTGAACGTTTTGGCCACAATGCAAAACGATATGTTTGGTGTAAAAGCAACACAGCTCATCACCCTGAACACACCATCCCCACTGTCAAACATGGTGGTGGCAGCATCATGGTTTGGGCCTGTTTTTCTTCAGCAGGGACAGGGAAGATGGTTAAAATTGATGGGAAGATGGATGGAGCCAAATACAGGACCATTCTGGAAGAAAACCTGTTGGAGTCTGCAAAAGACCTGAGACTGGGACGGAGATTTATCTTCCAACAAGACAATGATCCCAAACATAAAGCAAAATCTACAATGGAATGGTTCACAAATAAATGTATCCAGGTGTTAGAATGGCCAAGTCAAAGTCCAGACCTGAATCCAATCGAGAATCTGTGGAAAGAACTGAAAACTGCTGTTCACAAACGCTCTCCATGCAACCTCACTGAGCTCGAGCTGTTTTCCAAGGAAGAATGGGCAAGAATTTCAGTCTCTCGATGTGCAAAAGTGATAGAGATATACCCCAAGCGACTTGCAGCTGGTGGCGTTACAAAGTATTAACTTAAGGGGGCCGAATAATATTGCACGCCCCACTTTTCAGTTTTTTATTTTTTACAAAAGTTTAAAATATCCAATAAATTTCGTTCCACTTCACGATTGTGTCCCACTTGTTGTTGATTCTTCACCAAAAAATTAAAATTTTATATCCTTATGTTTGAAGCCTGAAATGTGGCAAAAGTTTGAAAAGTTCAAGGGGGCCGAATACTTTCGCAAGGCACTGTATATATATATATATATATATATATATATATATATATATATAGTGCAATAAAATGAATAATAATAATAATAATAATAGTAATAGTTCCATAATTGTTCCTCCCTATAGGAGGCCCGAAAGAGGTTAGGGAAGGTGAATATAAATGTTTTTTTTTTCACCTCCCCTGGGCTTCCACCTATTATACTCTAGAGCATGAAGAGACTCCAGAGTAAAATAATTTATCGCAATGCATGTCGCGGCAGTCATTTTGTTTGAGACTAATCCCCAATTGTTTGGTTTTGTTAAAAAATAAACAATTTTGGATAATCTAACCCAGCTCGAGACAAAGCAATTCACCCATCTCTAATTATGACTTGTTTGACTTGGATGATTAACTGTCATTATAACTCTTGACTGACCATTATCTGTGCCAGAGGCAAGTTAATACAGGTCAAATTCCTTCACAGGAGTTATTGTATCTTGAGTTTATTCACTGGACAGGTCAGTCTCATAGAAATGCCTAAGATACTTGTTAATCATTATCATTGTCTTTGTAATAGGGGATGTTTTTCCATAAAATCAGAATGTCTTATTGATGTGATATAACAGGGTTAATGTTTATAAAAAGAAAACCAACACTGAGAAATTGAAATGTCTGTGTTAACAAAGCTGTTTAGTTTTGGGGTAGATAACAAAAAATTGAGTCCAGTGCTCTGTTGAGTGCATAGATCATGATGATGACTCAGCACTTGGGGGTTTGTGACACCATTCTGTCAGACAGATCCCAATCAGTCAATGGTGAAGCTTGATATATCTCTTAAATGGCAGAAGACCACAGCACATGTGGGAAGGGTATGTGTGTTGACGCTGAATTTGAGAGATGTACAAGTAAAATAGGTTGTAAAGACGGAACAGAGGTGTCTTAGAGACAAACAGCAAAAGCCATATGGTAAAGCTGAGCTAGGAAAGAATAGATGGTAGTATGTTAAGAGATGATAATCCAAGTACAATGTGCAAAGAGATAAGGAATTAAGGGTTCATGGATTTTCTATCTAGCAGAGTGCCAAAACATAGATGTATGGATGTTAATGCATGTGAGATGGTATCCATGTCTGTCTATATGTTAAGTCATGTTCAGATGAAACACAATTAACTAAAAAGGTATTGACTGCTTACTACCCCAAAGGGGATGGTAACAAGTGATGTAGATGGGATGGAGGAGAGCAGTGGGCATCAAAGGGAGGCATATATTACAAAAGAACAGCTTTTACAGCCACATCAACCTCTCATGAAAAAGTAAAAGAAGAAGTTCTTCCCTCCTTTGAAAACATTCTGAAGAGGTTAATACAGATATATTGTTTTGGTGAATGCGAGGTGTATTTGATATCACATATCACATATACTCAATGATTGTTTCTGAGTGTTTGTATGTATGAAGTATATCATATAGTCTTTACATTTGCTTGAATAATATTAAACTGAATTGAGTTTTCTTTTATAAATAAAGAAAAACAGATTTTTACACTAAATAATATGTATCAATCAAGGTCATGCTATTTGAATATTATGTATTAATTCATATTTGAAAAAAAAAAATGATAAATGGTATGGAATTAACTTCAACTATCAAATATAAAGGATAGTGTAGGTTTTGGTAATTGTGTTAATATTATATACCATTGAGTTGGTACATGAGGTGTTGGACTGACAATGTCAACCCTTAGTCAACACCTGCCGTCTGGTTCTAGAGGACAGCTGCCGTAATAGTCTGAGTCTGAGCGGGCAGCTGCTGGTAACTTACAGCTAACACCCTGCTCCAGCACCTCTACTCAGAACTCAGCTCGGTCGGGGGTTTTAACCCCTTTGATGCCGTGATCAAACGTATTACAAATGGACACAAACTGACACAAACGGTCAGTTTTTTTGAACGGATACCCATTGACTAACCGTCTAAAAAGACGGATTCAGGTATCTGCTGTGTAACCATTTGGAATCCTTTCTGTACCAAACCATTTTTCTCTTAAAACGGTTTGCAAGCGAACGGATACCAGACGCAGGTGTGAACCTAGCATAAAGTGAAATCCCCTGACATGTGACCCCCATTTTGGAAACTACACCCTGAAGGAATTTATCCTGAGATACAGTGAGCACTTTTAAACCACAAGTGTTGCATTTACCCCTTCCTGCCACGAGGGATTTTCTTTTTTTTGATTTTTGTATTTGACTCCCCACCTTCCAAACCCCATAACTGTTTTATTTTTCTGTTCTCAGAGCCATATGAGGGCTTAATATTTGCAGGACAAATTGTTCTTAATAATGGTACCATTTATTATTTTGTACAGTATACTGGGAAGCTGGAAAAAAAATCAGAATGGGTTGGGATTGGAGAAAAAGTGCATTTGAGCGACTTTCTTACAGGCTTCCTTTTCACGGTGTTCAATGTGCAGCCAACATCACATGTCACCTGTATTCTATGTTTCGGTACGATTCCAGGGATATCAAATTCATATAGTTTTATTTACATTTTAATGCCCTAACAAAACTATGCAAAAAAAATAAAAAATTCTGTGTAAAGGGGTGCATAGGGCGTCTTTTTTTGTGGGGCCAGATGTACTTTTTAGTTCTACCATCTTGGGGAATGTCTATTCCTTTGTTCACTGTTTATTCAAATGTTTATTAGAGGCAAAACAGCAAAAAAAAGTGTGGTTTGGTACTTTTGATTTTTTTCCTGATAAGATGTTCACCGTAAGTGAAAAATATTTTTATAAGTTTTGTAGACCGGGCGTTTTTGGACACAGGGATACCTAATGTGCATGTGTTTCACAGAATGTTTAGTTTTATATGTATTCTAAGGAAAGGGGGTTGATTTGAACTTTTAGTGTTTTTTTTACTATTATATTAGCCCCCATAGGGGGCTTGAACCTGCAACAGTAATATACCTATGACAAGCCTGGGAGCCTTCATAAGGGTCCCAGCTGTCATAGGTACAGGTTGGCTCCTGTGATCTCTTGTGTGAGCTGGCCTGCAATGGGAAAGATACGGAACCAGTGGGGACCAGCACCAGTGACTTTATTTTAACATTGGGGGGCCCTGGGAGGTAGCAGTGCCCGCGATCAGAGTGGACTCTGATCATAGGCATTAGCACTGGGTCTCCGCTGTACAGTATATTAGTATGGTGGACGTTAGGAAGTAGTTTGTTTGGTTTGGTTATCTTTATCTAGTTTTAGGACATGTGAAAATTTGATTTAGTTTTAGGTACAATTTGATCAGAAATATAGACAATTTTGAAATCTTTCAAGTACCACTGTAGTTATTACATTTTCTGGTTCTCAGTGTGGCTAGGGAAGACCTCTTGAGAATCCTCTTTCAGAAATGTGAACAAGCTGAATACCTGATAACAAACAAGGTCTACATGAAAGGTTCGGCTTAAATTGAAAACCATGACCCACTCTACTTTTTCCATGCTGTAGAATATTTCTATAATTGGAAATTATAGAAAATAATATAGTATATTATTATTAAAAAACAAACATTAATTTCAAAATTCTTAATTCACTGCATTTTTTCAAATAAACATTTGAAACACGAAATGGTTCTGTGTTATACATATCCTAATACAGTGTTTATAGACTGCTTTAGACCCATACTTTGCCTACGTGTGCCTCTAATTGTATACAGAGGCATGTGGAAGTGTGGTGTGTTCCTCTGCATATTGTCCAACAGTGATGCCTGGGACCAGCACTAATACAGGAGAGTACAATGCCAAATGGCAGCACAATATGGTGAAACAATGAACCACAGTGTGCCACTGTATAGATTTTGTTGTGTACATGAGGCCTTAGTGTGATAATTAATTTATGAGTACTGTGAAAAGTTATAGGAATTCAAAAGGATTTGTTGACTGGATTACAAAATTAGGCCATCCTGCTCATAAAGACCTTTCGTTTTACTATCCTCACAATCTATTAACACAATACACAAATAATGTGCTTGAGTCCCTAGGTCACAATTCTAATGAATTGTTTTGATGGTTATAATAACTTTTGCATTTCAAAGAGTTTATCCAGATGCAGCACTATGGTTATTGCTTTGCA
The DNA here is from genome assembly GCA_947044405.1 of Leptodactylus fallax. Lineage (NCBI taxonomy): Eukaryota > Metazoa > Chordata > Amphibia > Anura > Leptodactylidae > Leptodactylus > Leptodactylus fallax. The sequence goes on from CAMRHE010000212.1 coordinate 2,524,980, forward strand.
TGATTTATATTTCATTACATCTTTATAATAAAATTCTAAATAGCATTTTAAGTACTGACCAGACAATTATGCTTTGCTCTATGAAAACACAATGTACACACAATTCTCCTTCAATCTTAATATATTTCATCATCTTTGTTTTTAAAATCTCTGTAAATATAATTACCCGGGCTAATAAAATGTGCTGTTCTGTGTAACAGCTGTAGAACCACGTTTCTTAGAGAGGCTTCATGTCATGGATTTTTACAAAGCTCTGGATCATTAAATATCAAGTAAAGTTAATAGCACACAGGGAAGATCAATTTTACATGGGTGTTGAACATCTTCTGCTGAAAACAAAAATGAAGCTGGACACTTTATATTCTGAGCTTGGTGGCAGCTGCTCAGTTCCTCTAGTTAGCGGTTATTTCTAGCCAATAATATATGACATTGATATGATTATAAATTCATTAATTGGAAACAGGCAGTGGTATGAATTACATTGTTGTTGTATTACATGAAAGCTGGACAAAAGCATAATAGAATTTACATTGAACTGCACACAAGATGAAAGTCAGCGCTGGTCAAATTTACATGTAATATACTTGGCTTTAATGCGCTATTGTGTTTCAATGTAATTTATATTATATTTACAGTAAGTCAAATTTCCAGAGCCTTAAAATAGACAAAGTATATATTTATAGTAAAAACCCTACTTTTATGAGACACTGGATTACTGTATGTGAAACAGTTAAAGTACCCAATTGCTGAATTTGATTCTTGCATTTTCTAAAATAACGTATGATTCATTTTCTAATGCAGAACTAGCAAAAATTATCATCAGGAATTTCAGAATTAGGAGAAAATGGTTGCTTTCTTGCTTAAACAGTGCCACATGTGTGCACAAACAGGACCAGCACTGGTATAAACATGGCCACCTTTGGTGCAATGTGGCGCAGTGTAACACATCTTTGGCACATCTAGTATGGGCTAAAATTTTTAGACTTGCTACACATGTGGGCATGGATTTTCAGAAAAAAAGGAGTGTGGCTTTAATGAGACATGATATGACAAAAATGCATCAAAATTATGTCGTAAATATCTGGCTCAACATAAGCCAACTAAAAGGTTGTATAAACTTAGGCAAACAGTCTAAAGATATACCAGATGTATCATCCAGCATCAACCACAGTGTTAAATCTAGTGAAATTTCAGACTGCCTAAGAGTACACTGTCTAACTATTTGTAAATCTAGGCCACTGTCTGTGGTATGTGCTTAGCCCCAATTACTTTAACATTGTTAATCTGAAATAACAGACAAACAGTTATCTATGGACAGGTGCAGTACTGTTTTTGTAGAACACAGCCATGTTTTCCTAATCCTGTGCAACCTTTTCCATGAAAGCTAACTGTTTACTGTTTCAGTAGATTAATCCCAGTTTCCCATACAGAATATATTCACATACACGTGAAAAATCTATTAACCACTTCCATACCAGATGCTTTACCCACCTTCCAGACCAGGCATATTTTTAAGTTTTATTGTATGTACAGTTTTGAGGGCTGTAACATTTTTATAATTTGCGTTATTCAACTAATTTCTGCGTCTTTTTTCGGTGACACATAGGCCTTTATTTTTATGTTGTTTTTACTTGTGCATATGTTTTAATTTTTTTTCTATCCGGGAAAATATAAACAAAAGAGGAGGGAAAACGTGTCTGTTTTTTACTTTTAATTTTTTTTTTTTTTTAATAACACAAAGTGCTACTAAAAAACTTTGTAAAATAGTTTTTCCTCTCTGTTACGGTAATTTTTATTTTGTATGGTGTTGTCGAGGGTGGGTCTATAACCTTTAATAAGGGCTTGTTATTGACGTATTATTTTATTTATTTTTTTCATTATTTTATTTACTTTTTTTTTTTTTACTTTTCTATACAATTTATTTTTGTTTTTTGTTACATTGTGTCCTCATAAGGTTATAATAGACATCTAATCACTTTTTTTTTGGGGGGGAGGCTGATTTCCCCTGTAACTGGGGCTGGTACATTTAACCCCAGTTGCAGGAGGAATGCAGCCTCCTGCATGTTACTTACACATAACTATAAAGCTGATCTGGGTCCTGTAGCTAGGACCCAGCAGCTCTTACAGACTCTGATCCCAGCGGATCACGTGACCGCTGGGTCAGAGGGAAGCCGAAAGATGGCGGCGCCCATAGCGCTGCATACAGCACTCATTTTGTGCAGCTGCTGATTTCTGCTTGGACGTACTGGTACGTCCTTGCACAAATAGACAACCACCTTCCGGATGCATATAGTGCCATAACATGGAAGCCTATGTGAAATAGCACAATTGTTTTCTGACAAATTGCATATGAATATGACACAGAAAGCCTCAATTTACAGAGGGATCCATAGACTTTATCAGGTGATATGAAGAGGACTTTCAACTATATTATATTACTAGTCAAGGATTAGAAATGGTAAAAATGTAGAAAAAGAAGTGAATGGAAGTAAAATACATTTTTTTGTAGTTTAGTGAATGGAAAAAATAATTTTATTCACATATAAGTCAGAAAACATATCTAAGAAACACTACCCAACAGTAACCAATCAGATCACTTCTTTCATTTTTGAACCTGCTACCAAAAAATAAAAACTTCCTGAGAGCAATATTTACCGTTTTTGATAGAATTAGTCTTTGATAGTCTTATAACATATTTAACATATCATTCACTGCACTGTGCAATGCTTGTTATGGAATAACCTAAATGCACAAATGACAATGGGAACATACACTGTTGATATGAAAGATGTACACCAACTGAACATACAGGTTTACAATCTCTAAGAAAAGTTCTGATGAAAAGAAAAGAAATGTTTTGAGTCAAATTATCCATTAATTGTATGTTAGTTTTATGGTTAAGAATTTGAGACAAGATTATATTACTGTTCATTCATGCAAGTAGCAAGATAACAACAACACCTCATACATTTTCATGAAAAAATAGGAATTTTTTTTTGCAATTGAATTGATTGAATTTTAAGGTTTGTTGATCTCATGAATGTTTGGAGCTTGAAATATAATATACAAGTAAATACAGGCTTAAATAACTAAGTTTCTGAGAAATATGCATACAGATTTAAGCTACATTTTAATGTGCTTGACATTGGGAAAATAATATCATACAAACATTTTATGTGTATGTACTGTATATTATATATTTAGAGATGTGCCAAAGGTTAACATGACTCAAAAAACAATAACTGATAACATTGTGGCACAATGGGTTTTCAATGACTTATGTTGTCTTCGGAGATAAGGTATCAAGCTGCAGAAAGTCAAGTTAAACAGTGCTACATCTGTGCGTATTCTTTGCTGCTTATTTTCATGATAAATGTTTATAGGAATTGGACCCTAGGAGGTTAAAGCAACCCAAAGCTCGAACTTGTCCATGCTGGTGGGATTCTTATTTTTATGTTGGAGTTTTACATATGTTCCATTGAGAGCTGCTAGATGTCTTTTTCTTGTGGTACTGAAAATGGCATATACACTTGTATTGTGTGTAAAACCATTTTTTGTGGGATTGCTTTACATTAGGGAACAGAGCATACAACTTATTTGATCATCACAAAATTGCAGGTGAATTTGGGATGGATAACGTATGTTATAAGTAAATCAGGATGATTATCTTGAAATCTGAAACTTTTGCATAATCAGATCTCATATAAAATGTAAAAAAATCCAAAAACACTGTGTGTCATTAAACAGTCTGTTTGTTACCACTGGCTAGTATTTGTTTCCCATAACTATATATGGTGATGCAATTTTGGCATTACAAATGTTATCTTGGTGTTTGCTACCGGAAAGGGGTTTGATCCAGTCATGACTTTTCAAGGAAATTGGCAAATAATTTTAATTTAGACCCGATTCTAATAATAATAATAATAATAATAATAATAATAATAATAATAATAATAATAATTCTAATGACCCAATTGCTATCTAAACAGAAAATGTACATATCCACTCTTAACTGCAGATGTGTTTCATGCACTTAGTACAGTAAAACTAATGTAGCTGAGAGCCAAAATAAAATGAGCAGACTTAACTAAGTTTTTGGCAATTTCAGAATTTCAGCTTTACCCTGCAAATCTGCTTCAGACTAAGGCCCCACATAGCGAGCCGCAACCAAAAAGTGCTGCAGAAAAGACCACAACGGAAACACAACACGTTTTTTTCTGCAGCACTTTTCACAGAAAGTCTGCAGAGTTTTCCTCTGCGGACTTTTTTGTCCCTATTATACCTATACGGAAAATGCCAGCATTTCCATAGGTATAATTGACTTGCTGCGATTTACAAAAACGCAGATATTTTTCTGCAATTTGTGGATGGGATTAGCCATAACCCCATCCACTTTGCAGGTACTGTAAAATGCCACACTTTTTTTTTTTAGCCAGTAGCAGCTACAGTTCTCATGCTGGTCTTGTTTAAAGGGTTAAAGTGTGAAACCGTACTTCAGCCACAATATCATTGTATGAATCTGTTGTTTAAGTTTTTTTTTTTTTTGCAGAAAAAATGTGCTAAATTATTCTGAATGATAGCTATGGTTAAAATGTCAACTTTGCTCTATGTGATGTATTTTTCAACCAAATGCCTCAATCAAAGCCACCAGAGAGCAGTGTCACATTAGTTGCACTCAATTACCTAGCACTGCTTGTAATTGTTGGAGATTTTTTTCTTTTCTGTAGCCCAGGGTGCAATTTTTTTGTAATTTCTGATTGCAAAGTAGAATCTTGACTTGACCTAGAAGTTCTTGGTTTAATTTAATCCAATCTCAATTAGTTGCAAATTAATTCCAACATGAGTGGTAAATGGCCTGAATCTTTTCAATGTAGCCACTGAGAACTATAGCAGAGATAATTAAAGATGCACTTCTGTTAAAGAGCAATGGCAAATAGAAACAATGATAATGTATTTCTGATTTTTCCACTGTAAGCCTAACACCCCATTTAGTGACTATTGAAATCACTTTAGAATCATCAGTTTTATCATTAAATGATATCATAGCAATCATATATTGTGATTAGGCTGCCAGCGTCTTTTAGTCAACCACTTACCAATCAGGATAAAAATTCATCTTTTAAGTGAAGTATTTTCATCTTTTGATATATTCTGACTTCTACCAGCTTCAGATGTTGATTAGAACTTAACAATTCAACATTCTGACAATAATCAACAAGATTGTCAGAAAAACAACCAATATGTCATTTTATTTATGTGTAATAATCATAGAATTCTGTTCCATGTATAAATCAGCTAAAAAAGCTCACAACTTTATCATGGCAGCTTGGAATGACAGTTAAAGTAAAAAAAGATAGCTATCATTAATTTATCCATCTCTTTAAGCTAAGGCACCATCAAAAAACATAGCATTTTTTCTGCAGCGTTTTTCAATGCGATTTCACAGAGTTTTCCTCTGCAGACTTTCTGCCCCTAATATACCTATAAGTAAAAAGCCAGCATTTATGCAGGTATAATTAACATGTTGCGGTTTTCAAAACCAAAAGTGTTTTTTTGAAAATGCAGCTGTTCCTCTGCAGATTTTTTTCTGCAATGTGTGGATTAGCCAGAATCCCATCCACTGTGCAGACAATGTAAAATGCTGCATTTTCGCAATGTGGGGCTTCAGCCTCAAAGGGTTTTTCCTATGAACAACATTTATCACTTATCTACAGGATAGGAAATAACTGAATGATAAGGGCGGGTGTGACAACTACTAGGACCCCACCGATCATGAGAATGTCCATCGAAATGACAACATCTAATGCGAATTAAGATAAATCTGTCTATCTAGCATGGCCACTTCCCATTCAATGTGGCAAGCGCAATACGAACATAACATTCATTTAATAGTTTCTACATCTCTATCTGTCTGCCTATCTGTCTATCTATCTATCTATCTATCTATCTATCTATCTATCTAAAATAAGATTGGTGCTTTGCTGTGTTCCTGCCAAATCTATGTCATCACAATTATCTATGTATTATTGTGCACCTTAACTGGACAATTTAAACAAACCCTTAATTATGTATTAAATGAGTGGGTTCTTATAGAAACAAGCTCTCATGGGAAGTGCTCTGTCAATTTTAGCTCATTGTTATCATCTTTTATCCAAGTAACTGTTTTAGACCTTTAGAAAATGCCCTTGCACTTTTCATTCTCCGCTCTCTGTTTGAAATGTGCATTAGCAGTCAATTCATTTCTGTAGCATTGTACAGCTGAATAGAAAGACAATTTCATTAGGTTTTCATATTAGAAGATAAAGCAGAATGTACGAGTAGAGGAAGATGAAGCATCTTGTCCTGGCAGGTATTGTGACATATGAATTTCATCAGAGATGTGCATGATGTTATTATCATGTTCCTCCTTTCAATAGAGTCACATATAATCACATTTTACGATCACCTGCAGGACATGCAAAATAAATACTATCCGATCCTATCAGTTTGGGAGCTGCTTTTAAAACGAATTGACATTGCTTATTCTTTGCATTTATATGGGCTAAAATGATATTTACATCTCACTGTCTTCCTTATAATAACACAGAAATGTTGTAAATGTGTTGTTTGCTTTACAGAAAATGGCATCTAAAAGTTATGTCTGCTCTTGGTTAGAAACATATTGTTCAGCTCTCAAAGGCTAAAACCTTGACCTCAAGATAAATACAAGTATTGAAAGACTTCTCCTCCCGATTTGTCAAGTATTCTTATTAAAATACAGTTACTGCAGACCCTGACTAAACAAGAAACTCATAACTTTGTAATGACTTCCTGCACATCGCCTATTATCTGGCATTAACATACCACAGAAATTATCTCCCAGGTCATCTTATAATTTTCTAGGTAGGTTCATGAGACATTTGCTTAATACCATGTATTTTACATGAATCTTATGTTTTAATACAATATACATCTAAAAATAAATAATGGTATACAGAATAAAATAGGCATCGCTTTACATTTTCAATGGTTAAAACACTGAACACTGTCTGTGCTCAATCTGTCTTCCCAACCTGTCATGTCTAAGGCCATCTTCTCATCAACTGACCATTGTGCGCCAATGTTTAGGCCGTTAAGTCCTCCTAGAAATCACCCTGGTTTACTGTGCTAGAGTTTTAGGACCATTGCCATCTAGTGCCCTGGGTGGATGTACTCCTATCTGTTAGGAACTACAGTAATAGGCAAAAAGTAACAATAACATCAAATATTTCACAGAATTATATACAAGAATTTAGTTTAGCAGTTTATCTGCTCTCTTTTATTTAGTTCATTTGCAGTCTGCTCTTTATCCATAAGGAAATAATTGCTCAATCCCCAGGCAGCATTGATCCCCTTACCTACCATTCTTCATCCTCTTAATTCTCATTTTTTTGATCAACTTACAGATTAAGAAGTCTCCCAGCTCCTTTCTTCTTCTTCCCCTGCTATTTGCATTAGTGACCTTTTCCTCACCCACCTTCTCCAGTCTTTGTCCCCTGCTGTCACTACTTACCTTACCAAAATATTTAACCTCTGTCTCTTTCCCTCTTTCCCTTGCTGTTGTTCATCAGGTCTCAGTCCTAGGTCCCCTTCTATTCTCACTCTACACAGCCCCTATTGGACAAACCATCAGCAGATTTGGCTTTCATTGCCATCTTTATACAGATGATAACCAACGTTATACCTCTTCTCATAACATCACCCCTGCACTACTACAGAACACCAGTGACTGTGTCTCTGCTGTCTCAAATATCATGTCTTCCCTCTATCTGAAATTGAATCTTTTAAAGACTGAACTACTGCTGTTTCCAGCATCTACTAACCGACCTAACCCTGATATTTACATTGCAATCTGCGGTCTTACTATAACACTGAGGCAGCATGCCCGTTGCCTCGGGGTTATGTTTGACTCAGACCTTTTCTCTACCCCCCTCCCCCATATCCAATCACTAGGATGCTCATGTCATCCGCATCTCAAATACATCTCCAGAATCTGCGCTTTCCTTACCATGGAAACATCAAAGACCCTTATTGTTGCCCTGATTCAATCTAGACTTGACTGTAACTCCTTACTAATCGGTCTTCCCCCTACTAAACTCTCCCCTCTACAACCTATTCTGAATACAGCGGCCAGGCTCATCTATCAGTCTAAATGCTACACTGATGCCTCTGGACTGTACCAGTCACTGCACTGGCTGCCTATGCATTATAGAACTTAAACGTATAACCCTTATCTGCAAAGTTCTCCATTGCAGTGAACCTCCCTACATTTCCTCCCTTATCTTTGTCTATCACCCAACCAACGATCTCTTTCGGCCAATGACCTAAGACTTACATCCTCTATTATCAGAACCTTCCCCCCTGTATTCCAAGACATCTCCTAAATTGCACCAGTTCTCTGAAATGCTCAACCCCAGATTAATTCCCAACTTCTACAACTTCAAACGCATCCTAAAGGCACATCTCTTCAGGCAGACCTATTATAATTCCTAATCTAAATCTTCTGAAGTTAGGCTCCTTAAAACTAATGCTGCTCTGTTCACCCAACCCCCCATTATCCCACAGGACATGATGCCTTATTGGTATGTAACCTTGTATGCCCAGGCATCTTAAATCTGCACTTATAAGGACACTGGTTTATGACGGCTCATACAGCTTTATTTATTTGTGTAATTAAAATAACCTTTTTCTTAAAAATGGTTGGACCTCTGTATAATCAATTCTACCTCCTATGATGCCCCTGCTACCTTTTGTGTCACCCCCCTCTATCTCATAGATCGTAAGCTCTTGCGATCTATGAGATCAGTCCTCACTCTTACTGTGTGAATTGACTTATTACTCTGTAATGTCTCATTTTGTCTTTACTTTAACCCTATGATTTGTAAAGTGCTGTGAAAAATGTTGGCGCTATATAAATAAAATGTATTATTATTATGTCATTGATGACAGAACTGAAAACTTTTATAGCAAGTAATGACAGATATACAATGTGGCCCATAGTCTCTCACGTCAATGTGAAAAACTGATAGAAGTAATGTTTAAGAATATGAATTCACTTTCCTCAAGCTTAGGGGCTTCCTTGACATGTAAAGTTTTACTCTCTTATAACTCTCTTATAAAAGAGTTTTTATCAGCTCTAGTATTTTACTAGAATGCATCAAATTAACTTCACATTACGTGCACTGACAGCCCTCATAAATCAACTTGTGCACTAGTCAGTACTAAGCTTTAACAGCTCGGAAACATTTTGCAAAGTTATCAGCAAGTGTCTAAAACTGAAAATTTATATCACTTTATGTACTTTGGAAGTTCATGAATTTATATAGTTAACATAGATTTATTGTACACTCTAATAATTAGAGCTCCCACGTTTTTTTGCTCATGAACTGGCTTTCAAATCTATTGGAAGAATGGTCTCATGCTGCATTTATCATGAATCTATCCAAGAGGATTTATGATAGTAAACACAATTCATACTTCAGGGGCTAATGTTACTCAGTCATTTTATACATTTTATCATCATCAATGCCCCAATCTCTGCAGTTAATCTTGCCATATTCACAACTCTGTTTCAGCTGCCAGTTCTATACAAAATGTTAATGCAAGTTCTATAGAAATATTTTCAAAAATCTTTCCATGAAATACAGTTACAATGAAAAGTTATATAGAAACCTTCTAAGTCTAAGGCCACAAGGCACAAAATCAACTAATTCCCTCGTGGCTGGTCCAGCTTTCAACCTGTGTATTCCAACAGTAATTGTCATGCTGTGCATTGAAACCCTGCAACACAAGACATTTTGCACTGTGGGATTTGCTTAAATTTAATCCACTATATTTTCAGGTGTTTTTTACCATTTACCTGTGGACATTCAGCAGTTGACTAAGTCATATCAGGCCTCATGTTAAAAGAACAGTACACCCCTTTTTAGTTGCTGTTTTGTGTAAAAAGCAGCATATATTATGTGCATCAGACTTAATAAGTATTTGCAGCAAAAGAATTACTCTTTGAGTCACAACTAGGCATGGTTAGAGTAGAATATCATAGCTATGAAGTTCCCTAGCAGGCTAAATAAACTGTAAGCCACAAAGCTAAAACGTCTAAACAAATTTAACAAACGGTGTACTGCACTGGAAATTTTTTTTAACAAAATAAACTCCAAAAATACCTGCAAAATAAAATTAGACATACAAAATAAGTCAGTAGTGAGCTGTTTGGGCCTTTGTGTTTCAATTCCTCTCCAGTTTCAAATTCTAAAAATAGAGTCCTTAGCTAATCCTATTTTAGGATAAGGCCCCACATTGCAGAAACGCACCAGAAAAAAACGCTGCATTTTACAGTACCAGCAAAGTGAATGAGTTTCTGGCTAATCCCATCCACATGATGCAGAAAAAAATGCTGCGAAAAAGCATGTGTTTTTGAAAAACACAGCATGTCAATTTTACCTGCGGAAACGCATTTTTCCTATAGATTAAGTAAAGGAATAAAAGCCGAAAAAATGCAATGAAAAAAATGAAAAACGTGAAGGGATTATTATTATTAGTATTATTTATTTTATGATTATAAAGCATTATTATGTATGTTAAATGTCTAGACACCTCCTTTAAATATGTGCATTGCAACAATATCAGTTAAATAAAGATGCAAAAAAAGGATAAAAAATTATTTTTGCATTATTTATGGATTAATATCTGTCAATTATTTTGTTGTGGAAAATTCCTTAATATTTGACTTACGCTAGGTTCACACCTGCATTCGGATATCTGTTCTCCGGGTCTGCTTGGGGACCCAAAAACGGAAACCCAATCCGTTTAAAAAGTGGTTACCTGTGGAAACCCAAGGACCCCATAGACTATAATGGGGTCCGCCCGGTTTCCGCCCAAATGCGAGAAAATGAGAAAAACGCTGCTTGCAGGACTATTCCCTCCGCATTTTTCAAGCGAAATGGAGAACGGAATCCCCAAACAGAAACCAGGCGCAGGTGTGAACCTAGCCTTAGATTCTCTGAAGCTGTTGTAGAACACCTAACGCAAAACTCGATCTATTTCAGGTTCTGATTTTGTAAGACCGTCAGTTTGTGCATTGGCATGAGATGCCATAATTATAAAGACCTCTGACCCCATAAATTTGAGCACTTTGCAGGAGATCCTGTGCTACCTGAATTGAAATCTACAACAGTCTTAGGCTAAGGCCCCACGTGGCGTCCCGCAGCAAAAAAAGCACTGCAGGAGAAACCGCGGTGGGATCGCATCGCGGTTCTTCCCACAGCGCTTAGACAGAAAGTTTGCAGAGTTTTCCTCTGTGGACTTTCTGTTTCAATTATACCTATGGGGAAACCGCCGGCGTTCAATTATACCTATGGGAAAACTGCCAGCGTTTTCATAGGTATAATTGACATACTGTGATTTCCAAAACCGCTCTGACTGTAAAACAATTTTTTCCACTGCGCTTCCGCAGCGGGCGAATCGCGGCGTTTCCACCTCGTGGGGCTTTAGCGTTAAGCTGTTGTCTTTTATAACTTGGTCCACTTTCATAGCTTATGGTATAATAAATTTTCAGACTGTGGTATTCCCCGCATGCCTTCCACTCTACTTCTTCACACACTTTTTTGAAAAATAGTCAGTGAGGTCCAAATGGAAAAAGTAAACATTTTTATTAAAAAAACGGAAAGCTGCAGCAAAAATTATGACTTTTTCATGCCTTTTACACCAGACAATTGGACAAGGCATGAAAAACTGTCCCTAGTGTTTATTATCCTCTCTGTATGTCACTGACTTTCAATAGGTCTTGCTATTTTTTATAGCTTACGAATAAATGAGGGTTTACAGTTATAGGCTTTAACTTTAGCCTATCCCATACTAATTTATCAGGTGAATCCATGTATAATCTACAGAACTACGGGAACCATCAAGTTTATTGTGTTTTTCTTTAGGGCAGGTGGGGATAGGTTCCTGAATATCCTTATTTAGGGTGGGAGAGACATGGTAAGAAACATGTTTCACCCACCTGTTTTCTTCCTTTTTTTATATCCTTAATATCTCAAGTTAAAGGGCTATTCCTCCAACCATTTTTAAATTTGTAGATAATTAAAAGTTAAACATTTTTGCAAATATAAGTAATTAAACATTTTGCAGAGTTTTAAAGATTTTCTCTAAATATGACATTCTGTCTTGATCGTTTGCCAGTGGATACGACCATGAATGCAGGACCTTTCTAAGGTCAGAAAATCAGCCATAATTTCCTTTTTGTGGCCGGGATATCTTCTCATACATGTAGTGTCCCTGCCTGATAACACAGCTACAATAACAAATTTATGGCTGGGTTCCTAACACGTCTCAGACCACAGAAAGCTTCTGCATTCATGGTCGTATCCATTGGCAACCAATCAAGACAACAGACTGTCACCACTAAGACGGTTAGAAAAAAATCTTTAAAACTGCAGAATTTTTAACTACTTATATTTGCAAAAATGTTTAACTTTTAATTATCTACAAATATAAATATGGCCATGTTCATGGGAATACCCCTTTAAATTATTCTACTGGATGCCTAGATATGACAGAACAGTAGGCATCCTTTTACACACGCCAATTTGAGGCCCAGAACAAGCATCGATCTAAGTTATAGCAAGTCATTTGGTGCTTGTTTATTGGGCAATCACATGGCCTAATGTAAACTGTATGTAAACTGTATAGGAGACAAGCAATAGATAATGTGTTTGTCTCTTGTCAGTTTACATTATGACAGCAGGACTAACTGAACTACAGAGAGGACAGAGAAGGGCGGCCAGCATAATAGACAGGAATTCTTTACTGTAAAAGCAGTGATGAAATGCTGCAGGATTTGGTGATGGTGGATTCATTGTGCCTGGATGCTTTTCTTAAAAGGAAAAATATTACAGGTAACAAATTTTAGGCTTTTGCTGAAGACAAGCTGATCCAGGGATTTATATTGATTGTCGGATTTGGAGTCAGGAAAGATTATTGTTTTTGACATGGGAAAATTGGCATCAGCTTTATGTTTTTTTGTTTTTTTTTTTTGCCTTCCTATGGATCAATACTGTAGGGTATAATGAATGAATGAAATAAAAATCGACTATATGATACATTCTTTTTATACTCAATTAGCTGTTTTGTTTGGGCATTGTCAACAAATATGATAAAAATGCTAAAAACCTCCTCATAGTTTAATAGCCAAATATTTTACAGCAGCAGAAAGCAAAAACACCAGAAGCATATTGTATTCTCTTATGTATGAAATACAAATGACTTATTTGACTAAGTACATAATGCATAATCCATTCATTGTATTTCAGCTTCTGTGCTCTAGACACTTTATACATTTTATTGCTAACAACTGAGGATCCAATAGAGAGTTCATTTCATTTTCATTTTACATTGTTTCAGAATTCAGCCCATCAGGTGTACAATATTTGATGCAGTTGTAATGCAGACAGCATATTTGTGAGGCTTGTGTCCTGGTACAGATGTACTTTATTTTAACAATATCTTTTTCTAGGAACATCCATATGAAGCAAGTAATCTCAGCACTTGGCAGCTTTACAAAAACAAAGCAAAGGTCTATGAGTGTGCATTTCTATATTTCATCATTAAACTACAGTATAATTTAAAGCGGGCTCATATGTAGCCATATTTAGGATAAAACTAAAATCTATTTTATGGCTTTTTCAATGGGACTTCATTTTCAATGTTAAACCTCAATTACAGGCATACATCAAGATGATGGTTACATGCATAAAGTCTGAAGTACAAGAAGACCCTTGGGTAAAATAACACATACATATGTCTTAGGTTGTTTTCCTGAAGAATTTCCGCAGGATATTTTTCTTATATGGAAATAAGAAAAATAAAAATGGAGGAATGGCACTAAAGAAAACTTAATTGCCAATCAAAATAATGGAGCAAATTCCCTAGGCCTGAATATAACATGCTGCATCTACAAATCACCTCTGGTAGTCCCCAAAGCTGATTGATGGTGATGTAGTATTGGATGTATGAAATTACTATTTGCTGTGGAAGCTCAATGGATCATCACATTCATAATGTGTATTTCTGAACATATAATAATGAATCAGGGTGTCTCTGCTCACTGCTATCTCTGTGCATGTGCTAAAAAACAAGGTCATTTTATGGAATTCACAGTGAATACATGTACAAAATATACATAAATATACTGTATCAGTCTAGTTACAGCAAACTGCACACTTCAATATACTGTATAAGTTACAAAAACTCAGGTGTGCAAATAAAGTCAGGGTGGACATCATTTATGTCACATATGTTTTATACAGTAGATATGATGTTGTTGAATTGTTAAAGCTTATTTATCACCCATATACTGACACTTACTGTGTCATGTTATTAAGCTCAATGGCCAGTGAGAAAACTGTAAAATTCTTTCTAATTTGGATAGTGACATAGAAAAATGAAATAAACACAACCAGAAATGTAAAAACACTTTTCAGTTGGGTGACAAACAATAGACCTGAATCATTGTCATTGGAGAATAATACTGGAAAATACTTGGAAAATAAAACTTGGAAAATACTGTGTGGATACCTAAAATGTTGTTTTAATAAAAAAAATTGACATGACAATAGTTAATTCCTTATGAATTCAGCCTAGTATGGACCTTCATGCTTAACCACCCTTTTATAAATTTGACATGTTACACTTATTTACATGAATAATTCTTGTTGACACAATATACTTTATGCTGGTGTTACATTTTGTTCATTAAGTTCAGTGTTCATCTATTAAAATGTAAAAATTTTTTTGGAAAAAAAGATTCTGCTTTTAAGACAGATTATACCATCCAAATTAGTTGATAGTTAAAATTTAACATATATTTAGTTTATGTTGCCATCATGTTTTAACCCTTTCAGGATGTGGCCTATGTACAGTTTTATCACATGGCGACTTTTTCCATTTCAAAAGCCATGACTTTTTTCAACCAATATAGTCATCTCAGTGCTTGTTTTTTGTGTGAAAAAAAAATAATTTAAAGATGGCACTTTTGTAGGGTACATTTGTTCAGCCTTTACTAATGTTTTTTGAGAGGACCACATAAAAAAGCCTGCCATTTTATCATGTTTTTTTCTTTTAGTATATACAAATTGGCTAACATACTCCTTTGACTGGCAATGTGATGATATCCAATACTTAAATAATTAAATATTTAGCCAAGTTAGTGATCTTGTGTTATTGGAAATGTCCGGTGTCCCCCTGCATTGATGAGCTTATCTCATTAATCAATACCACATGGCAGAAGGTTCCCTTAAAGGGGTATTCTAGATACAATAAGTTACCTTGTGTCCAAAGGATGCGGGGTAACTTTTTGAACTGTGGGTTCTGACTGCTGGTCAAACAGTGCTCGCCACTCATTTCAATGGAACCTCCAGAGATAGCTGAAATTTGACTATTTCTGACAGTCCAATTGAAATGAATGATGTGATTCATGCTGTCTTACCAGCTGCTCCAACCTGGTTCTTGTTATTGACAGGGCTCCTAGCTGTCAGACCCCCACTGATCAGCAAGTTGCCCTCTAACCTTTAGATAAAGGGTAACTTGCTGTGATTGGAATAAATCTTTAACGATATGTGATCACACAGTGGTCACTGATGGGATGCAAAGAAATCAGCTGTAATCTGTGAGAAAACTTGACAGAAAGCGTACATTTTTTTTTAACAGTACCACAACAAGAGAAACTAGATATTACACAATGACCATTCAAATCAATGAGTTGTTTGGGTAATGCAGCTAAAGTAAGACATCCTCTTTGAGCTGCTCTCCTTTCTTCTTTCCGGGCCAAGGGATTAGAACTATACCTCTATTAACTCTCACTTTCCAAATACGCTGTATGAAAACTACATAATCTTTTGATCCCACCATAAGAAGATGGGGGTGGAGCGTTCCTCACCCAAAAGAGTTATTTCTAATGGTCTAAGATTCTGCCTCATTCTGCCACTCACTAAAGAGATGTACATTATGTAAATTGTAGTGAAATTAATCTAATGAGCGACTGTATTTGTAAATTATCAACTACTCTCTGGTCCAAGGCTGTGTCATGAGACCAACAATTATAATCTCCAAGTGACATAGCATCCCATGTGTGGACAGGAAGTCATTTGATCTATCCATTCTTATCATTCCTATAGGAGATATGATGTGAGTTTCATAAGAATAAATAGAAACACTGACTTTTTGTTCACACATGAGAAACTGTTAGTCAGGGAGTCAAAATGTTAGACACATGTAGAAATGAGGGAACAAGTTTGTTTCCAGGTTCATTAAAAATTATTGAAAATATTCATATTTTAATATATCTGAACATTTTGCATTTCAGGCTATATGAACTGACTAAAATGAAAACCACCATGTGAAAAGCATGGAAAAAGGTATAATATGACCCTCGAGATAAGGCAGGTTCATTCATAATACTTTGCAAGTAGCCTTCTTGACATGGGACAGCAAGTCACAGGGGACTAATGCTCTAAGGTCACTAATGACTCATACAAAGTGTCCATTTTGTGGTGAGAGATTAGAGTGATAGGGTCTCAAATGGTTAGAGATATAGCATCTCAGACAGAATGAGATAGAAAGGAAATAATATAGAGGTAACAGAGTACGGGTCTCAGGAAGTTAGTGAACTCAAGAAGATTTAAAGCGTAACTAAACTTTCAGACAACTTTTGATTTCTGGCAGTATTTGTTTCATAAATAAATTTTGTAATATACTTTATTAACAAATTTTGGATCATTTCTGCAAAATCCTACATTTTTTCACTCTATCCGTTACTTCTGTATTGAAAGCTGTCCCTACCTCTCACTGAATGTTACTGTGTACGGGAGTACGGGCTGTGTAAAATGTAAATGAGGGTAGGGGAGGGTCACTCCAAACAGTTTTATCTCGGGCATTATAAAATATACAAACCTGCTTTTCATTTCATATGAAAGAGGAGATTCTCTTCTTTCATATGATAGCATAATTATAGTCAACTGTATAATATATATGATATAAAAATCCTAATCTCGACTTTGTTTTCAACCAGTGATATAATAATTTACATAGCACTGCACTGAAGAGAATCTTCTTTTTCATAAGATGCAAAAATCAAGTTTGTATGTTTTATAATGTCCGAGATATAACTGTTTGAAGTGACCCTCCCCCACCCTTATTTTCTCTACATCTTACACAAACCTGTACTAACCATAATATTCAGTGAGGGACAGAAACAGATCTCAATACAGAAACCAGGGAAAGAGTGAAAAAATGCAGGATTTCATAGAAATTATCAAAATTTTTTTTAATAAAGTATATTACAAAATTTATTAATGACACAAATACTGCTAGAAAATCCAAAGTTATCCAAAAGTCTGGTTACGCTTTAATGAATTAATTGATAGAGAGAGATAGTAGACTGAATGAAAATATCTCTCTCCCTTGTCAAAACACTGTTAGAGGAGTCAGCAGTGAATTGCAGACCCAGGCAGTATGTGTAGTCATTGCGCAGCAGTTGCAACAAACAATCAATCACAAATTCTCAGGGTCCAGTTCAAATCCAATCTGTTGTATGTGTGATACTGTACTGCATTGTGCAGCAGCTGCGTGAAACAACCAATCAATTAGTCAATTATCAGTCAAATAAACTTAATGGGGGTGATTTATTAAACCAAATGCACCAGAAAATGGTCTAGCATGCTGTGTGCCACATTTATCAAGCGTTTTGCCACATTTTTTTAAATTTTTTTGTCCGAAAAGAGGGCATGGCCTAGTGGGAAATGGGTGTGGCTTCCTGGGAAAGGGACGTGACCTAACTTGCATCTCTGAGTGACAAAAATGCGGCAGTAACTTTTTAGCCAACTAATAAAAGGTGTAAGCTTAGACTAGACAGTCTAAGAATATAACAGATTTATCAAAAAGCATCAGGTATTTTAATAAATCTGGTGCAGTTTGAGAATGTCTAGTCTGAGTTTGCACTGTCTAGCTTTTAGACAATATTAGTAAATCTGGGCCAATGTGTACTAAGAACAGACATTTTAACTATGGCAAATATACTCTTTCTGTATATATCTGGCAAAATTTGGCTATTTTTTTCCTTGTCAAAACCCAAAAAGACCCCAGTGAAGTAATACACACTAACAACGTTACCTCTTTTTCCCCTAAAAGTCATTCTTAAGCATTAAAAATAGGCCTGTTTTTTAATTGATAAACATTAGTTTACAAAAGACCCCAGGGATAGGGAAGTTACACATTATCTTCACTAACACTAGTACCTTAGATGTTCCTTTGTGTTATAATTGTATTTTTGCTGTTTACAACATTTTCATTCGCTAAAAACTGGCCTGTTGTTTTCATTGATAAACATTATTTACATACAAGTTACAAACCTCCCAAGGATAGTGAATTTATACACTAGCTACACTAAAATTAATATGGTCGGTGTTCCTCCTCTTTTTGTGTGCATAAGTCTACATTCACACAAATGTTGGACATTTTTCACAGCTGTTTTGCATCCAAGGGGGCACCTGTTTTCCCAGTGTCTATGTGTCTAGAGTGTAAAACACTACACTGATTGAAAAACTGTTGAGAAGTTTGCAGTATATTACAGGTTTTGATTTTTATGCCCCACTGGGGATATCCCTAATCAATCGCCAGCAACCTGCGACAAAACCCACAATATTATCACATAATAATGATCTCCTATTCAGAAGGAAAGAAATGTTACCATGTAGTGAAATATTCGCATAGGATAACCCATCTGCACTATAGACACCCATACATTGACATTCTGGACAACTGGAGAGATGTTGTTATATTAAAATTAGAACCCCCCCGACATCAGGGGTACAGGGGTATAAACATCATGCTTGTATCCCTCAACCATAAATAATGTTTTGTGACGTCACAAACACGCGTACCATGTAAAGAGCCAATCCTCATAACTTTAAGAAAGTAAAACATAAGAGTAGCCAATGCATTGTTACAAAGCATGTTATTAATGTCCACCCTCTGTCCAAATGTCAGATATCCAATCACCAATATGTGCCGAGCTACCAAGCAGGTGCATCTCCCAGCCTACTATAATGGCCCTTACATCTCCAACCCACACTGACCTACAGCTCTCTCCACTTACCTGCACCCTAAAAGACCTGGAGCCTCACTCCTGGAAGGAGTTGAATCCCGCCATACTGAAGGAGCAGGTCTGGCCTCCTCCACAGTCCCGCAACCGCTGCTCCACTACCTACCAGAGGTGAGTCACGTTCCTCCGAAGCCTGCTACCAAATACTCTCTCCTGCAAAGTGACACTCGGTACAGTAACGTCCGCTACTGGCCTTACATCAGGAGTCCTGAATGTTACCCCTCCCTGCATTCCACAGCGTTCTGCCTGGAATTATGTATCCAGCCCAACCCTACCAGTCCCACATAGTAAAATCCAGAACCCTGATACAGACTCTCTACCCACCTGCTAATTGTTAACCAACCTCATATAGCAGTGTCAGTGGATGGTCCTCCGACAACTCCTCCGGGCAGAGTCCATATCCTTCTTTCTAGCTGGGCAGGGGGAGTGCTGAGACTTTACACTACCATCAGGAAGACTCCTCATCCATCCCCAGCATCACCCAAGGCTACCTATTGCTGTGCATCATCATACTGCTCCTGGTGGGACTCTGTCATACTAACACTAGGATAATCCTTCCTGGCACAACTCTTCCTGAATTGTAGATACCTTTCAACGAATACTGAGACTTCACGTTAACATCAGGAAGACTCCTTGCAAGTTCTACTGCTGCTACTCTTCTCATAACATCTCCTTTCAGCCATCACAGATCTACTAAGAGTCCAAGGTACTAACCCTGAGCTCACCATCTCCTATCACAAGCCCGGTTAAACAGAAACCCCACTTAGACCTCCCAACTACATTGAGACCTACGCAGGCCACACATCCTCTCAGATATCTACACAGCCCCCTGACGGAGGCCTTGATACATTTCAAGCCTCTAACAGTCCAGCATCTGAAAGTACCTTGAAGGAAATGCTCTTGGCCCTCTGAAGCTCCCTACAGGCGGATATGTCACAGCTACTTCTATCTCTGCAATCCTCGGTTACAACCCTAGGGAGCAGAGTATCTCATATTGAAAACAAGATGGGTGACTTGCAACTTCTCACAACAAAGACTCTGTCTTATCTAGATAATCGACATTATGCATTGGATTTCCCATATTACCTTGTATCCTATTTTCAGTCATTTTCTGATCTGCAAAACTCTGTATTACTGTATACTGATTTTTTTCCTTTACAGTTTTGTCCCTTTGTTGTCTTATTTTTCTCTCTGCAGATATCAAGCAATTGGCGACTTTATTCTCCTACCCATACTTTCTGATTATGGACATTGTCATTAACTGTTTAATGACACTGTCTTACTTTATTATACAGCGGAATTACCTCATTTTACTTTCTTTTGTATTGGTATACATGTGTTTCTTATTGTTTAGTATGTATTCTGAAAAATAACAATAAAAACTTTTGAAGTTTAAAATAGAATTTATTAACTGAACATAAAGTGAACTCTGGGTAAGGCTGGATTCACATCTGCGTCACGGAGGAAAAAAGTTCTGCATGGAGGAAAAAAGTTCTGCACGCTGCTTTCAGTTTCAAAACGACAGACACCTAATGGACCCCATGATAGTCAATTGGGTCCACCATGCTCTGTGTGTTACCACTGTTTTAGAGGTCCAGCACTAGTGTGCACCTAGCCTAAGGGTTTCAGAGTGGTTATGATATTTAGGTTGCTTTAAGATCAATTATCCCACTCTTAATTGCCCTGCAGGACCCCATATTTGGCCAAATCGGCAGTACGGCAGTATTTGTGTGTACTGTACTTTGTATGTACCTTATATTTTGGGCTATACTCCATATTTCTGTCTATTTATAAACTTCTTGAATTTCCAATAATGCAAAATGGTTGATAATGCTATACTTATCAAGTTCCTTAGATGTTTTAGTATAGTGGTTTCAGTAACAATAAAAGAGTACACTATTTTAAACTAGCCAAGTAATATTTGTGTTTGTTAAATATAGTGCTTATATTTTATACAACTGAAAAAGTTTTCTTTGTCATTATAGTCATTTGGCTTTTAAGATGTCTGTTATTTTTATGGTTGTCCTTAGACTATATGATAACATATGCAGAAAAAACTGAGCATACTTTGTTTTTCTATGTAAAACTATATTGTTTGTTTTTATTATTTCTTTAATGCAAACGGGACTTCCTCTGTCCCCACTCAACAGCTTAACAGCTGGTGCAAACAGTACATACCAGTTTTAATCTTGTGTTTTATGGATTGCATCCAACCAGTTGTAATAATGTTGTTAGCGCTGCAGCAAGTTGAATATCTTTCTTGCAGCAATATAAAAAACTTTAAAAAATTTTTTTAGATAAAAAAATCATGAATTTGACAGAATACACTAATATATATTAAAATATCTGAACAAAGGTCACAACTTCAGGGTAATGCATCTAGACAGTCAAATCACATTTTCTACATACTTAAAGAGGACCTTTCACCATCCCAGTTGCTGTGCAGGTTTTTGTACCGTGTTATAGGTGCTGGGGCACTTTGAATCTTCTTTTTAACCTCCACCGTTGCAAAGTTATGAACCCCATTATTTTTGATGCCCTGTATGCTAATAAAGCCCTTCACTATTAGAAGAGCAATCCCTGACTGTAAGTGAAAGGCTACGCCATTTGCGTCACTCTGACACTGTCCAATTAGCAGAGGACCGTATCAGAGCAGCTTCGGCTGTGTGATTTCGCGAGATCTCGCAACTTCTCACAAGATCACACAGCCAAAGAAAATTCAAAGTGCCCCAGGGTCTGTGCAGCAGCGCCTATAACACGGTACAAAAAACTGCACAGCCCTGGGGTGGTGAAAGGTCCTCTTTAAGGCTTAAGTCTAGGTTCACATCTGTACCGGAGTTGGAGACTCTATCGAGGAAACTGCTGAAATTCAACGGAGAGAAAAATTATACATTGACTTTTTATTATAGTCTATGACTATACTCCTGCATTATTGTCTATGGGGTCCACGGTTAACCGCTGTTTTAGCGGTCTGGGTCTCAATTGTTTGGGTCCGCCAGGGGGACCCTAACGAAGGAGACCCATGCGCAGATGTGAACCTAACCTCAGTGTTTTATTATTTTTATAATTATTGAATGACATGGTTTCACAGTAGCCAAGATAGTTTTAAATCATTTTCAGTTTTATATATTGTATCCAGAAATAAAGACTTGGATGGATTTTTCGAAGTTTTAACATTTTCTTCCCATACGCAACCTTATTATATAATATCAAGTAAGTAATCGGTGAAGATCAGAATGCTAACCAATCATGTAATGCCACCAATAGTGTAATCAAAGGAGTCATGACACTCACATTCTGTTAAACACCGCATATTGCTTATATATACCATTAATGTGAAATCATGTTGGCAGAAGAAACCATTAGTCAGTTAGTAGTTATAGCAGTTGGTAGACAACCTTATTTATACCCAGGAAGTGACTGCAGGCTGGTTTTGGTTTGGAAAGTCAATACCTAAAGCATTTTCATAGAAAGTAAAATTTTAAATATAATTTCAAAATCAGATTAAATTAAATTGCATCTTCAATTACTTAGAAACTTATATTGATCAAAGTTTGATATAGAGTTTAAAGGGAATGTATTACAATTGACATTTAGTATAGTAGAGAAAACATAATGTATAATCATTTTATAGTTATTTTTAAATTTTTAAAAACTTATTTGAAGCATACCCATGTTTTGTCAAAGAGATGCCTGAAGCAGCAAGCTAAAAGCATATTGGGGTGCATTATACTGTGGCGTGTACATTTTCGTCTTGTGATGCTTTCTGTTATCTTTATATGGTCCGCATTTGGGCTTTGCTTTCTCATATATATTTTTATTGTTCTGTGTTGTAACCTTGTAAGATACTTGCATCCTGTGAGAGTATGAACCCAGAGGGCGCTAGTGAGCGACCCAGGGCCATGCCTGAAATGGTCCTCAGCCACACCTATGGGTGGAGCTCACCTCCAGACGGAGTGTGTACAGCAGGAGAGACTACTGTGGAGAGACATGCAGGAAGCAGGGAGACGGGGCACCAACTCCAGACAGAGTGTCTGCAGCAGGATAGATTGCTGTGGAGACCTGCAGGAAGCAGGGAGACGGGGAACCAGTTGGAGACAGACAAGGCGGTCTGTCCCAAGAGGACTGGGGTCCTGAAAGGACTGATTGAGGCAGGCTGCTTCTTGCCCCCCCAGAGTCTAGTAAGGGAGCTAGCAGTGAGGTAGTGCCTTGGTGTGACCTAGGTTGTTTTATTGTTTTGTTCATGTACCATTGGTAAAGCTGAATAAAAGCTATTTACCTTGGATTTACACTGCCTGATACACTGCTTCTTTCGGCACCCAGTACCACCAACCCTGCTGTGGATTCCAGGAGGCCGCCGCCTTTGAGGCTAAATCCCCCCAAATTGTCACATATGGTGCTTCGGATGTGGGCATAAAGAGATCCACGCAAGTCCTGGAAGACAAGTGTTTGGTGACTGCAGTGTGCATTGTGGCCTACAGCTGGAAGAAATCTGTGATTTCAACTGAGAAACACAGGAGGGGGTGAGCGGAACTGCAACATAGCAAATTGTGTGCAAAACTGGTGAAAGTAAAACTCTGGAAGAGGAATCCAGGGAATGGACTTTGTGTATACTGTGGCACAGAAGTCTGTAAAGTGCTTGCTGATGGCAAGAAAGTAAGCAATGTGTGTAGAAGCTGGATATTGCAAACAGTCTATGTGAAAGGCTATGGTGCCATGTTGGTGTTTTCTTTGGAAGACAGAAGAAAATGCTGGTTGTTGTAGTGCCACATAAGTTAACTGTTTGAATACATGTGACTGCAGAAGATAGCAAAAAGTTGCTGCCGGTTGAACCCAAGGTTGCTGTGGAATATTGTGTAATCTTGTTATTAAACCATGGGCAAGAAAAAGAAAATTTCAGCCTGTAAGAAAACAGAGAAGCTGTGCACAGGTTTATTAGTGCAGCAGTCTGAACGCAGAGAGACACAAAACCCGGAACAGAGCATGTGGAGTGCAAGTAAAGATAATGGGTTGCATGAGAGTGACTTAGTTTTTCTGAAGCACCTCTGTTCTATGAATGAATATGTCCCTGCTGACTGTGTGTCTCATACTGGAGTGCATGAAAGCGCCAAAGATGAAAATATTATGGCGCAGCAGCTTCAAGATGAGATTAAAACCATCAGGTTCATTTATGAGGATGAAATATCTGATTGGAAATGGCAACTTGAGGTATCAGAAAAAGAGAACCTTAAGTTAAAGAAAGAGCTTGACTCTATGAAGAGGTTATATCCTAGTCATTGTGAAAATGTGGTGCTGGGTTTGCCTGGAATGGACTGTGTCACTAAGAAGGAGTTTGCAGAAATGAAATGCGCTCTATCTAATAAAGTCCTACAGAGCGTAGAGCAAAAGCAAGTGCTTAAGAAGCAATTGCAGGATTTAAAGGAGCAGCATGTCCAAGACTCCATTGCCAAAGAGAGTGTCATTGAAAAATTAAGAAATGACCTTGAAACTGCTAAACGTGAGAAAAGTGAATTTTTGCAGTGTCAGTCAGAATGTCTGGATGACTAAGTCAGGAAGTGTGAAAAACTTTCGGCTACATTAACTGATAAAGAAAATGAAGTTGTAGAGCTGAGGAAGGAGGTGTGTGATCAAGAGAGTGATTTAGAATCTCTGGTGCAGACATTGCAGTCAGAGCGAAACTTGCATGAACTAAAGCAGGTTCGCCTAGACCAAGAAGTGAAGGAATGGCAGAGCAGAGCTGGAGTTCTGGAACAAAGAGAAATGGAACTCAAAGCTAGAATATGTAGCCTGGAGAGGGTGCTGTCAGGATCTTGTGAAGATAATGAGAAATTGTCTGTTTTGGTGCAAAATAAAGACA
Organism: Leptodactylus fallax; assembly: GCA_947044405.1. Taxonomy (NCBI): domain Eukaryota; kingdom Metazoa; phylum Chordata; class Amphibia; order Anura; family Leptodactylidae; genus Leptodactylus; species Leptodactylus fallax. The sequence goes on from CAMRHE010000212.1 coordinate 2,550,014, forward strand.
AAGAATTGATGGAGATGTCGTCTGTCCATGCTCAGAATTTACAAACCTTACAAGAGAGTCACAAAGAAGTTGAGAAAAACCTGGAATCTGTGCAGATGTTGTATAAGGACAAAGCCAATGCTTATGACAAGCTGGAAAAGGCCAAGCGAGAATTGGACCTCCAGATAGAAGACATGAGGATTCAGTTTGAGGAAAACCTGTCTAATTTATCTGCTGAGATTGTAGATCTAAAAATGCTTTTGCTAAACTAAAGGTGCAAGTGGACAAACAGGAGGAAGTTGCACGATCAAGGAACAGCTGGAGTTTCAGATAGAACAGTTAAAAACCAAAGTTGAATCCAAAAAAGAAGAATTGGATCGATTGCAGCAGTCTTTATCCAATACTGAACAGTCGACATCTGCACCTTCAAAGCTGGCAGCACTAGAAGCTGAGAAGGACTCGCTGCAGCGCCTGTTAACCTCTAAAGAATCAGAGCTGCTGTCTGTGAAAAACGTGACTCAAGAGACAGAGTCTTTATTCAACCAAGAGCAAGATAAGAGAGCCATACGGGACTTGAATGAAAGACTTGACAAAAAGTCTTCAGATGAGCAGAAGCTTTATCAGAAGATGTTGGAGGATCAGTTCAATATAATTCAGGGAACAGTGAGGGAAGCAGAAAATATCATCCAGGATGCAGTTGCTAAACATGATCCTCTACATATCCGCTGCACTAGTTCACCAGATTACCTGGTAAACCGAGCAAAAGTTGCTATAGACTCATTAACCTCCCTCTCTATTGGGCACTACAAATACATACAGAATATGACAGATGCCTCTGACTTAGTTGGAACACTGGCACAGTTTGCACACTTAACATGGAGTGTGTACAGCAGGAGAGACTGCTGTGGAGAGACATGCAGGAAGCAGGGAGACGGGGCACCAACTCCAGATGGAGTGTCTGCAGCAGGAGAGAGTGCTGTGGAGACCTGCAGGAAGCAGGGAGACGGGGAACCAGTTGGAGACAGACAAGGCGGTCTGTCCCAAGAGGACTGGGGTCCTGAAAGGACTGATTGAGGCAGGCTGCTTCTTGCCCCCCCCAGAGTCTAGTAAGGGAGCAAGCAGTGAAGTAGTGCCTATATGTGGCCTAGGTTCTTTTATTGTTTTGTTCATGTACCATTGGTAAAGCTGAATAAAAGCCATTTACGTTGGATTTACACTGCCTGATACACTGCTTCTTTCGGCACCCAGTACCACCAACACCGCTGTGGATTCCAGGAGGCTGCCGCCTTTGAGGCTAAATCCCCCCAAATTGTCACAATCCATTATTTTTTTTTTATCACTTTTGCATGTATAGGATGATTTACATACTTACCCACCATTACCTTACTTGGGATGTTTTCTCCTCTGCATTCATTATATGTATATGCATTTTTAATCCTAATGGTGTAAATAAAGATGAAGTATAGTTTAAACATTGTGTTCTTTAAAAATGTTGGGGTCTTGTATTATAACCTCTTTGAAATACAGCTTTATATTACTTTATTTTAGTCCTTAGCAAAGTTTACCATATCATAGGGAAGCAATTTAGTAACTCTTTTCTTATGCTACTGAGTAGTAGCGAAAATTATGCTAGTCATTGTCACTGATGTATTGTATGATACAATCTATTGTTATTGAAACACTTTAACTTTTATGATCATAATAATGAAACCTGATGAAGGGGTCAGAGTTAGCCCAAAATATGTTATATAATACTCATTAATAACTGATCTTGATTTCCTATCATGAATTTGACCACCTGCTACATTGACTTTTTGGTCATGTGAGGAAACCAGATTTTGTTCCAGCACAACTAGACCGTGCAGCAGGCACTTTCTCCATTTAAAGCTCTTTACAATGTTGTGATCGTTGTCCCTGGTATTGAGCATAACTCCATTAGATAAGTGCACCACTACCACATCTTGCAGACTAAGCAGTACCTGCTACACTTACTTTCTAATTGTGTGAGCAGCTCAACATAACTAGTTTGTACGCTTTCTCCATTTTAAGTTCTTAACAATGTTTTTGGTTTTCAACATAGCTCCATTAGTTGTGTGCATTAGGCATGTGCACCACTCATTCCCCACAATCTATATGTCACAAGCTAGCACACTATTAAGCACTGTACATTTTTTCTAGACTGTGTAGGGCCCAATACCTTGGGTTTTTTAATGACTAATTCTGTACTAAATAGCACTGTATATCCAAAACAAGTTAGTGTAAATCTGTCATTGATGTTTAAAGTACATAAATTTGCTTTAATTTTCACAGATATCAGTCTTTGATTTCTTTTTCCATATAATTCACTGTAATCTCTTCGCCAGCATAATGGTTCCAGTGCAGTTCAATGGCAGTCTGTCTGGTTTCTTTATTGTCCACTATCCATAATGATATACTTTCAGAACAAAAATAAATCTGGTTTAGAGACTAGAGATGAGTTTAGATCATTAGATCTAGAAACTGTGTGCGCACCCTGCTTTGCAGGTGTCAGCCATATGTAACGGCTGACACTGTCTTCTAACACCCCTGGTCGGAGCTGAGCTACGATCACTGGTGTTAACCCCTGAGATGCTGCAGTCAAACATGACCGCAGCATCTCAGGGGTTTTATTATACATTGGGGTCCCGATCTGCCCCCCCGTGACATTTTTGGGAGGTGCCGCTGCTCCTATTCGGCAGCCCAGGGTCTGGCCAATGACCCCGGCTCTGCCCCATCACTGTCCCTCCGCATACCTGGTTGATCCTGCCTTGAATGGAGACTGTCAGCCTATGCGTCTGCACGGGCTGACAGCCTCCTATACACTGCAATACACGTGTATTGCAGAGTATACCTATTGAAGCAGTGATCAGAATATCGCTGCTTCAATCCCCTATGGGGACAAAAAGAAAAAAAGGGAAAAAAAGGGAAAAAAAAAAAAAGCCCCCCTAGAGCTGGTGCTATTATTATTCTCTGGGGTATAATAATCAGAGGCCCAGGGGAAGTGATTAAAAATAACTGAGGTCCTCCTTGCTCCTCTTCTTCCTTGCGACTGAGGTCCTGCTCCCCAGACTTCACTGCTGGGGCTGTAATTGGGCCTCAGTGGCCACATGGGGCACGATGACGTCCAATCACAGGCCCAAGCAGTGAGGCCTGGGGAGCAGGACCTCAGTCAGCGGCCGGAAGAGCTCCGGAGTGGATGCTGAGCCCAGGACAGGTGAGTATCAGTATTTTTTTATTTTTAATCACCGCGTGGGGTGCCAAGGGGGACATGTAGCATGGCGGAACCCCTTGGATGCCGCAGTCATTTTTTACCACGGCATCCAAGGGGTTAAAAACCCCGATCTGAGCTGTGCAATTCGTTACCATGAAGTGTGAGGAAATCCGGATTCCATGCGAGCCAAATATTTTCTGAAATTCAGATCGTATTCCACTTTGTCAGTTTCGATTCGCTCATCTATAGTTATCACCCCCAATAATAATGAGAATTGCAATAATTCAAAAAAAGACAAAGCCAATAAGAAAACAAATATAAATGGAAATATTGAGCTCCTGCAACTTCACTATGTACATATGTACTCAGCCACAGAATGAGAGATTTTCTAGTTTTCTTCCTTTTTGTAAAATATGGCAGTACATTTTCAAGTAATAGCACAAAACCGTGAGGTGTCTGTAATGGAATGCACAATTAACTGATTGATCTTTATATCTTACACTGAAACACGAATTCTATAATGAAAAAACGGTGTTCTTGTCACTAAAAAAATCCACTGGGCAATTATTAAGGCAAATTAGACTTCATTCTGTCCCAGATTTATACTATTGAGATCTTATTAAATATGTTAACTTTCATCCTAGACTTGTTAAGAACTACTGTAGTAGAAAAGGTCATTTTTCATTTGCTGATTTGAAGCCTCTCAACTGATGTCCACCAGCGATACAATCTTGCAGCTTTGTGTATGACATTTTTAGTAGCAAAGCTATACCACTTAAAAAGTATATTATTGATTTCCTCTCTAGTTGTACTTTGTCCTTTTGTTCGATCTGGCATCCTTCAGCTATTTAGAATGACAAAGCAGCAAGTTCAGCATGGAAAAAAGTAGTCATTTTAAATCCATGTTCTCAAATGCCATACAAAAAATAGAGTATAAACTGTTTTATTTAAATATTTTAAATATTTTGCAGCTTAAAGAGGACCTTTCACATCCTCATTGATGTGCAGTATTATATACCACTAGAAAGCCGACAGTGCGCTGAATTCGGCGCACTATCGGCTTTCCCGGTATGTGCTCTGGTGCTGGAGATATCAGTGCCGTTAATTTCAGCAACAATATCTCCCCACTATCAGAAGGCGAGCCTTGCAGCTCAGCGTCATCGCTTTGTGGTAAGGTATGCCCCCTCTGACAGTACAAGTCTATGGAAGTGTACTGTCGGGGGGGGGGGGGTGGGGAGGGGAGCGTTCCTTACAGCCCAGCGATGACACTGAGCTGTAGGGCCCACCCTTCTGACAGTGAGATATTGATGCCAAAATTAACGGCACCGATATCTCCAGGGAAAGACAACAGTGTACTGTCGGCTTTCTAGCAGTATATAATACCGCTAGAAACAGTGAATTAAAAACAGACCATAATAGTTAGGGATGGGCGAACCGATTTATTTAGAACACAAAACTTTTGGGATTTGTCACACAGAAAACACTATTATACTCTGGTGTCTCCTGAGACCCCAGAATCTAATAAGAGTCTAATAAGTGAAGGCTCAGGGGAGGTGAGGGAAAATAACAAGCACAATTTCAAAAATGCTTGCGTTTTTGTGAATCGCAGCATGTCAAGTATACCTACGGAAATGCTGGTGTTTTCCATATAGGTATGAAAGCTAAGGCCCCACGTAGCGAGCAGCAGCCAAAAAATGCTACAGAAAAAAACGCAGAGCTTTCTTCTGCAGACTTTCTGCCTCTATTATACCTATGTGGAAAACACCAGCGTTTACATAAGTACCTGCATAATTGACATGCTGCGATTTACAAAAACGCAAGCGGTTTTGAAATCACATCATTTCCGCTGCTGATTTCTTTCTGCAATGTGTGGATGGGATTAGCCAGAATCCCATCCAATTTGCAGGTTCCTGTAAAACAGGCCATTTTTTGCCGCAGTGTTTCCACCGTGGCCAAAACGCCAAATTTTCGCAACACGGGGCCCTGGCCTAGTAGAAGCAGAAAGTCCACAGAGGAAAGCTCTGCAGACTTTCTGTGAGACATGTTGCAGAAAAACCTGCAGTGCGTTTCCGCCATGGTCTTTTCCGCAGCATTTTTTGGCTGCAGCTCGCTACGTCGGGCCTTATCCTAAATGTGTTGTCTACCTTCAAAAAGGAACAGGAAGTGATCAGAAAGCTGTGCATGCCAAAAAATGGTACTAAAAAAATACAACAATTTGCCCTGTAGAAAAAGAGCCCTCACATAAGGGCCAGTTCACATCTGCGTTCGGTTTCCGTACAGGGGAGTCCACTTGGAGACCCCCCGAACGGAAACCTATATGCAGAGAGAAGCGGTTTACATAAGGAAACCTGCGGACCCCATAGACTATAATGGGTTCCGTGTGATTTCCGCTCGGTTTCGAAAAGTGCTGCTTCAACAAAAAAAAAATTGTTATGGGTGTCAGAATACAGTACCCCCAGACATACACTTTATTTTCTCAAAATAGCAATTTATTCAGTAAAAGTGGTAAAATAAAATAAAACAATGTAAATAAATAGTATTGCCATAATCATGATGAACCACTGAAAAAAGTTGGCATATAATTTTTAATGCAGATTGAACGCTATACAAACAAAACCCAAAATAATAACAGAATTGTATGTTTTTTCAAGCAGACCCCTCTAAATTGTTAATAGCTAAAAGCTAATCAAGATATTGTATGTACCCTAAAATGGTGCCAACTTAAAGGAATGTCCGTGATAAATTGAAATCCCTACACTAATCTAAACACCCTCCCCTCCTACTTTCTAAATAACATAATTTATCAAAAATGTATATTTACCCATATTCATGTGACCGCCCCAAGGACAATTGCTCGTTATCCGGTGACGATCCATTTCCCCGTTTCCGGAAATGGAATGTCACTGCTACTCCCACACCCATCCACTCCATCATACTTACCTATCTTCTTCCTTCCAGGCTTCTTCCTGCGGGATGGCTGTGGAGTGGTGGGGTCTGAAGCCTGATTGTAGTCTGTCAAAGAGTAAGTTAGATGAGAGGTAGGAGGATAGTTCGGAGTGGATGTGTTGTTCAAGCAATTTAGAGGCATACAGGAGCAGTGAGATGGGGTGATAGTTGGCTGGAGAGGACGGGTCGAGGGACGGTTTTTTAAGTATAGGTGTGACGGTAGCATGTTTGAAGGTGGAAAGAAAGGATAGGTTGAAGAGGTGGGTTAGGGCAGGAGTAAAGACTTCGGTGAGGTTGGGGATGAGGTGTGAATGGATCGGGTCAAGTGCACAGGAGGTGAGGTGGGATTTAGAAATTAGGGTGAGGAGCTTTTCTTCAGTGACGGTGGAGAAACAGGTTAAAGATGAAGAGCACCGAGCAGTTGGGTAGAGTGGTTGGTTGTTGGGGGTGGAGGGTGAGACTGTCTCTGATGGTGTCAATTTTGCTTTTGAAGTAAGAGGCAAAGTCATCAGCTGAGATAAGTGATGTCGGAGTGGACACAGGAGGACAGAGAAGGGAGTTGAAGTTAGTGAATAGCTGTTTGGGGTTGCGGGATAGGGCAGATATTAGTGTGGTGAAGTAGACCTGCTTTGCAGAGGTGATTGCGTTCTTGAATGTGAGTACTGTCTCTTTGTACCTGATGAAGTCCTCCTGGGAGTGGCTTTTCTTCCAGAGGCGTTCTGCAACCCGTGAGAAACGTCTCAGTTTAAATACAACTTATCACGCAAAGATTAAGATCCTCATATGGCTATATCGACAGAAAAATTTTAAAGTTATGATTTTTTTAAGGCGGAGATGGAAAGCATGAAAAATGTCACCAAGCCTTAAAGTGTGACCTCAATTGCACAACAGCTTTTCATAAATAAATACTACAGGTGAATAAAAGAAACTTTGCATTTTATCTTGTTAAATGTTTACACTTTTCTACACTGTGAGCGAGAGGGCTTTTTTGACACTGCTATAGCTAAGATAAGACTCTACCACTGCACTGAATGAAACAGTAAATCAATTAACTAGACTCCTCCTTCCCTTTTCTTCTCAATAGACTTCTATGTGTCAGATGAGTACAGAGGTTGAGAAGAAGAGCAGCCTAATAAATGTAGATGGCGAATGTAGATGTAGAATGTAGATCGCTGTGGCGAAGGAGGCGTGTTCAGTTTGATTCTTTGTGTAAGTTTCTTACTGCTCAGTCTGAACATGGTCCTAGTCAGTGTAATGGATTTCCGGCCCCACCCGTGTTCTGAACATTCTCTCTGGACGGTATAGAGTTAATCTCTTCCTGGCCTGTGTGATTGACAGTCTGTGTACCTATCAGGTCTGGGGGCTGGTCCCAGACTTTCTATAAACAGGTTGTCAGCCCTCACATAGTCGCCGGTTATTGATCTGTCTTTACCAGCTCTCTTTATTATATCCATTGCTACCTTGTTACCTGATTTTCTGACCACTGGCTTTGACTTTGACTATTCTCTTGGATTTTGATTCTGTACTGCATTGCTCGTGTGTTACTGACCCCTTGGCTAGCTTACCTCCCTTTGTTGTTTGTGCATCCTGTCTGCGTTCTGTGTGTCACTTACCCAGTATAGGGCTTGTCTTCGAGTTGTCCTTTTACCGTTTAGGGTAACTGAGGCAATAGGAAGGGACAGTGGCTGGGGTGAGATTAGGGCTCACTTGTCTCTGTCCTTCCTCCCAGACCCTGCAGTAGTGTCAGGGTTGCTACGGTTGGCAAGACCTTTACAACTGGTCTACAGCCAAATTGGTTCAGACATGAAAACAGTTGATCATAACTAATTTTGGGGTGCTGAGATTGAAAATGATGCTCACATTTTGAAATTGGCTCTAATTTTCATGATATAGAGGTGCTTTTGATATGTCTCACAGCCTTTAATACGATACTGGGAAAAGTTTGCATCATAGTATTGCATCATCAGTATTGCATCATCTACTAGAATTGCATCATCTCAGAATGACCAATAGAAAGATGCCAATAAAGGCCAGGTGATGCAATCCTAATTAAACTTGCTTCACACAACTTTATACAGTATATTCTCCTTCTATCAGCCATCCAGAACTTGGTACAGTTCGGCTTACATCGTTCAGCGATGCCTAGGATTTGCATTACTAAAGCAGATAATTTCTGCTATATATGTGGCGAAGTGACTTTTGCATCACAAAAGCAAAGTTTGACTCCCATGGTTAGGAAAGCCTACCACCTGTATTTCGGCTGCAAAATAGGAGATCAGGACAAGAGTTGGGCTCCACACACACATGCTGTAATAGATGTTCATCAAACCTCACACAGTGGTTGAATGGGAAAAGACAATCTATGCCTTTTGCAGTGCCAATGGTCTGGAGAGAACCAACTGACCATACTGCCAATTGCTACTTCTGCATGGTGCCTCCAATTGGGAAAGGAATTTTGAATAAAAAGAATTGGACTTTACAGTATCCAATATCCCATCTGCGATACACCCAGTAGCTCATTCAGAAGAATTGCCAGTTCCAAAAGCACCAGAAACAATCTCACTCCATTCCACTAAGGAAGAAAAAGAAGAAGCATGTGGTCATGAACCATCTACCTCGCACAATCAAGATTTTCTTTCATCAATCTCCACCGAACCACACCTTATATCGCAAAGTGAACTGAACGATCTTGTTAGAGATCTAGATCCGCCCAAGAGTAAGGCAGAGCTCTTAGGTTCCAGACTTCAACAGTGGAATCTGCTAGCAAATGATGTTCGGATTTCTTTGTTCCTGGACATTCAAAAGCATCTTGTCCAATTCTTCTGTCTTACTGCACAATGGCAATGCATTACCATCTATACAATTTACATAACAGTAAAACGAGAATTCTTCGATATCATAGAAAGTAGAGCCAAATGACAGTTTTCCTTGTGATATTTGAATTCACCACATGAAAATCATTAAGAAATGGCTCATTTTATTTCTGAACCAAACAACTTTTGAAAATTTCTTATTTATGAAAAATTCTTTTATAATTGGAGGAAGGCTTTAATACCCAAACTAGGCCATGTTCTTAAAGGGTTAACCATAAAAAGTCTACAATAAAATAAAAAATTATAAAAATCTTCTGACTAGAGTCTACAGGTAAAGGGGTATTCTCGTCTCAGCAGGGATCAGAATACCTGTCTTTGTGGTTACCTAAGGTGATAGATTTTCCTGTTTTATGCTGTTTCCTTAACTTTAAAATAGGTAAATCGGACTTATGGAAACAGCTTAGCACAGCATGTCATACTATTTCCATGACATGGAAGTTCCAGAAACAGTGTTTTTGTAAATCCTCTTAGTTATATGGAAGTTATGGAAACAACATAGAACAGCCCCTTTGACTGTTTCTGTACTCCCAGCCAAATCAAACTGTATTCTGATTTTAGCCATAAAAAGCTGAGAAGGAAATACCCTTTTAGGCTATGGGCCATCATCGTGAAAATTCAGAGTTTTTGGCAGCTGTGGAAATTCTGGCTCATCCCATCCACACATTGCAAAAAAAAGTGCTGCAGAAAAAGCTGCGTTTTCAAAAACACATGCGCTTTTGAAAAACGCATCATGTCAATTTTACTTGCAGAAACACGTTTTCCCTATATATTTAATAAGGGAAGATATAGTACAGAGAAAAATTCAGCAAAAACAACAAGAAAAATACAGCAAAAACAACATGAAAAATGCTGCAAAAAATGCAATGTGTTTTCGCTGCGTTCGGTCTTGTTGGAATGAGTTGAGTAGTTGAGTTGTTACTTAATGATATACTTTTTTTTTTTTGCAATGAGAGTTCATGGTAAACAAATTAAACTATAGACATGTACACCACCTATCCATTAACTTAAATGGGTAAAGCAGTTAACCTAAATCAGCAGACAGGGGTACACAAGATAGGAGCTTGAACCCACACCTATCAAGATTTATGTCATATACTGGGTATATGCCATAAATGTTTATCATGGGAATACCCCTTTAATTTCAATAGTAGTCTGAACCACACTCCCTCTTGATCCTTACAAGATCTTTCTTGTCCTTTCAACTTTATTGTCTAATTTCAATCTAAGAAAGTCATTAATATTAAATATATAATATGGTGGTCTTCTTGTAATGTTTACTTGATAAATCTGCCTTACTGTGTCTTCACTACAGATATGTGATTAATTTCGGATCATAACATACTGTACACTGTGAAAAACAGAATCGCGACACAAACTTTATTCTGTAATATACACTGTCAGTCTGAAACAATTAAAAGACAGGATTAGTAGTTATATTATTTATGTATTTTGCATTGTAAAACCATCTAGAGATAATTTGATATGACACATTAGCAATGATATTCTAAACTAACAATATTCTTTAACTAAACAATGCAAAGTTTTGCTTATACTTCTGCTACAACTAAACTGCAGAGGCGTATTAACAGCTGTCTTTTGGAAACAAAAATGAACATATGGGAAATAGTTTTCCGCATTGTATTGTATCAAGGAACCGTCTGTTTTTTTCCTATATGGTACTTACAGTTTCTAAGTTCAGATTTTAAGGCTGGGAAGTTTGCAAGCATGATTCTTAATAGTCAAACCTCACTTGGTTTGAACATGTCAAATTGGAATTTGAAATTCTTATCCAAACTCAGTCAAGCTTGAGCTTTGAAGGAGTTTTTCTATAAAATCCGGAATAGCTTTGGTGTACTGCATTATAATGAACCCCATACAAACCCAATGGATTGCTTAGGAAGCTAAGATCCATGTGAAAAATTCCACACTGAAGTAAATGAATTTGTAAGGTTTATCTCAATACCCATTCTAGAAGCAAATATTACATATTGCATTTCATTTTTCTTTTAACCCATATACGGACTAACCAATTTGAAAATGTGAGAGCTCTAAAAATGTTTTTAGTCTATGCTAGCGTCACTCATATATTTGCAAAGGGTGGTTACACCAAATACTGTTTTGATTGAAATTTCTCATTTATTCCTTCATTTAATTTTGTTAACTGACAATAATAAACTATTAACACTTTAATTTTTGAAAGCATTCTTACTTTGCAGTATTTTCCACACCTGCCTAAAACATTTGCACAGTACAGTATGTACACATCTGTTCACAGTGTTATCTTATGTACAGACATTGGACAATGGCACACAAAGTCCAAATGCTTTATAGACATTTAAGTGCCTTTGCAAGATGGCATGAATTTTGGGTTATCTTTACATAACCTATAAGTGTGTGGCTTCATTTGTATTCATAGGCACACAGTGAAACATTATCAATATGCCAGTTTTTGGGAAGATCTCTGGTTCAGGTCCCCAATCGGGACAAAAAAAAAAGTAAAAAAGTAAAACAAATTATTTCAAAACTATTAAAAAAAATAATTAGCTCCTCAATAAAATGCTCTTTTTCCCATATATGATATAAAAAAAATGTAAAAACACAAACCATACTATATAACAGCACACATTTGGTATTGCTGAGCCCATAACAAGCTATTAAATAAAACTAACTAAACCATTAGTTAACTCGCATGGTGAACATCATAAAAAAAACTGCGATAAGTAATGATTTTTTTGCCATCTTTCCTCACAAAATATGGAATAAAAAGTGATCAAAAAGCCATATATAGTCCAAAATGGTACAAATAAAAAGCAAAGCTCGTCTTGCAAAAAATAAGCCCTCAACCAACTCCGTCAATAGAAAAATAAAAATGTTGCACCTCTCAGAAGATGGCAATGCAAAAACGATTTATTTTTTCCCCCAAATGAATTAATATTCAGCAAAATTGGTAACATGAAAAAAAAAACTATAGAAATTAGGTATCGCATAATTGTACTGTATGATATATACCTATAATTACGTATATATCATAATTGTACTGTACTGTGTCCGCTGTTATAACTAGCGGCCACACTGAACCACTAATGCATCATGTTCTGTTGTTTTTGTTTTCACAACACTTTTTGCAGCAGTTACTGTATTATTAACCTTTGATGATCCATATTTTTTGGAGAAATGCGTAAGATATGTATAATGTCTCTGCCTGTTCGGGTCTCTGCACCACTTTCCGCTCGCACACTGTTGTGCAGGAGGCGTGTTTAGCTTGAATCCTTGCTTAAGGTTCTTGTTGCTCAGTCTGAACACTGTCCTAGTACTACTACTATGTAATTGAATTTCAGCCACACCCGTCTCTTGCACCTTTGTTTCTCTCCGCTCCTCTAACAGTTAATCTTAGCCTTGCCTGTGTGATTGACAGCCTGTCTACCAATCAAGTCTGGGACTGATTCTGAACTTCCTATAAACAGGTCTTCAGCTTACACATGGTCGCTGGTTATTGTGACTCTGTCCTGTGTCCTTGTCCTTGCTAAGCTTTTCCTTTGCTATTGTATTGTATTACTCACCTCTGACCTTTGGCTTCCCTTGTATTACCTTTTGGATTACAATTTGGTACTACTTTGTCTCTCTGGTTTTGACCCTTGTTTTGCTGACTCTTCTTCTGTATTGTTAGTCTTGTCTTGTTCTGTGTTACAATTATTCAGAGAAGGGCTCGCCGCCAAGTTGTCGGCTGTCACCTAGGACAGTTCAGGCAATTAGGTAGGGACAGGGCTGGGTTGAATTTAGGACTCACTGTCTCTGTTATTCCCTTCTTCCCTTGTTTCTGTAGCAGCACTGGGGAATTGCTCAACTAGCAATTCCCTTACACATGTAGGATGTTTCTAAAATCAGGAAACAAAGCACAATCACTGGAGAGTTATGACTTTTCACAGTGCCTCCAGATGTGCCTGAAATAGCATATATCTGGCTATATATATATATATATGGCTCTGTTTATGTTTTTTTGTAATCTCTAACCACCTATGTACTGTAACTTGTTTAACCCTTTCCCAATATTCACTGTATGGTGGATTTTGGGTATTTATATATGGCAGATACTCAGTGTCCACATGCCTTGGTCAAAGCTGACCAAGGTGCTATTTTCCTGGCGACACAGGTGCTCCATTATTTTGGGGTGGACTTCTAGCCCCAGGAGTGAGATTCAGGGATGATGATCCATTACTATAACAGACAGGAGCTTATTGAAGTCTCGCACGATTGTCTTTCATTTGCATCTACAGTCATGGCCAAAAGTTTTGAGAATGACACAAATATTATATTTTCACATGATCTGCTGCCCTCTGGTTTTTATGTGTGTTTGTCAGATGTTTTTATCACATACAGAAATATAATTGCATTCATATTATGAGTAACAGAAGCTTATATTGACAGTTAGAATGAGTTAATGCAGCAAGTCAATATTTGCAGTGTTGACCCTTCTTCTTCAGGACCTCTGCAATTCTCCCTGGCATGCTCTCAATCAACTTCTGGACCAAATCCTGACTGATAGCAGTCCATTCTTGCAGAATCAATGCTTTAATTTTGTCTGAATTTGTTGGTTTTTGTTTGTCCACCCGTCTCTTGATGATTGACCACAAGTTCTCAATGGGATTAAGATCTGGGGAGTTTCCAGGCCATGGACCCAAAATCTCTATGTTTTGTTCCCTGAGCCATTTAGTTATCACCTTTGCTTTATGGCAAGGTGCTCCATCATGCTGGAAAAGGCATTGTTGAGCGCCAAACTGCTCTTGGACGGTTGGGAGAAGTTGCTCTTGGAGGACATTCTGGTACCATTCTTTATTCATGGCTGTGTTTTTAGGCAAGACTGTGAGAGAGCCGATTCCCTTGGCTGAGAAGCAACCCCACACATGAATGGTTTCAGGATGCTTTACAGTTGGCATGAGACAAGACTGGTGGTAGCGCTCACCTCTTCTTCTCCGAATAAGCTGTTTTCCAGATGTTCCAAACAATTGAAAAGGGGATTCATCAGAGAAAATGACTTTACCCCAGTCCTCAGAAGTCCACTCCCTGTACCTTTTGCAGAATATCAGTCTGTCCCTGATGTTTTTTCTGGAGAGAAGTGGCTTCTTTGCTGCCCTCCTTGAGACCAGGCCTTGCTCCAAGAGTCTCCGCCTCACAGTGCGTGCAGATGCACTCACACCTGCCTGCTGCCATTCCTCAGCAAGCTCTGCACTGCTGGTAGCCCGATCCCGCAGCTGAAACACTTTTAAGAGACGGTCCTGCCGCTTGCTGGTCTTTCTTGGGCGCCCTGGAGCCTTTTTGGCACCAATGGAACCTCTCTCCTTGAAGTTCTTGATGATGCGATAGATTGTTGACTGAGGTGCAATCTTTCTAGCTGCAATACTCTTCCCAGTTAGGCCATTTTTGTGCAGTGCAATGATGACTGCACGTGTTTCTTTAGAGATAACCATGGTTAACAGAAGAGAAACAATGATGGCAAGCACCAGCCTCCTTTTAAAGTGTCCAGTGGTGTCATTCTTACTTAATCATGACAGATTGATCTCCAGCCCTGTCCTCATCAACACCCACACCTGTGTTAATGGAGCAATCACTGAAACGATGTTAGGTGGTCCTTTTAAGGCAGGGCTGCAATGATGTTGAAATGTGTTTTGGGGGATAAAGTTCATTTTCTAGGCAAATATTGACTTTGCAAGTAATTGCTGTTAAGCTGATCACTCTTTATAACATTCTGGAGTATATGCAAATTGCCATTAGAAAAACTGAAGCAGTAGGCTTTGTAAAAATTAATATTTGTATCATTCTCAAAACTTTTGGCCATGACTGTATTACAGGCTGTACTAGGCAGCCTGTAATAGAAACATTGGCATTTTTCAATACATTTTACACACTTACACAATACACACACTTACACAATACAATATGGGGTCTAAAGATGATTGCAAAAAAAAAAAAAGTTAAAAACACATATAGAAGTACAGTGGGTACGGAAAGTATTCAGACCCTGTTAAATTTTTCACTCTTTGTTTCATTGCAGCCATTTGTTAAAATAAAAAAGTTTGTTTTGTTTCTCATTAATGTACACTCAGCACCCCATCATGACAGAAAAAAAACAGAAATGTAGATATTTTTGCAAATTTATTAAAAAAGAAAAACTGAAATATCACATGGTCATAAGTATTCAGACCCTTTGCTGTGACACTTAATTTATGCAGGAGATTCTGGACACAGGGATACTTAATATGTATGTGTTTAACTTTATTCATATACAGTGGGTACGGAAAGTATTCAGACCCCTTTAAATTTTTCACTCTTTGTTTCATTGCAGCCATTTGCTAAAAGCAAAAAAGTTCATTTTATTTCTCATTAATGTACACTCAGCACCCAATCTTGACAGAAAAAAAACAGAAATGTAGATATTTTTGCAAATTTATAAAAAAAAAAACTGAAATATCACATGGTCATAAGTATTCAGACCCTTTTCTCAGTATTGAGTAGAAACACCCTTTTGAGCTAGTACAGCCATGAGTCTTCTTGGGAATGATGCAACAAGTTTTTCACATCTGGATTTGGGGATCCTCTTCCATTCTTCCTTGCAGATCCTCTCCAGTTCCGTCAGGTTGGATGGTGAACGTTGGTGGACAGCCATTTTCAGGTCTTTCCAGAGATGTTCAATTGGGTTGAGATCAGGGCTCTGGCTGGGGCAGTCAAGAATGGTCACAGAGTTGTTCTGAAGCTACTCCTTTGTTATTTTAGCTTTGTGCTTAGGGTCATTGTCTTGTTGGAAGGTGAGCCTTCGGCCCAGTCTGAGGTCCAGAGCACTCTGGAAGAGGTTTTGTTCCAGGATATCTCTGTACTTGGCCGCATTCATCTTTCCTTCAATTGCAACCAGTCGTCCTGTCCCTGCAGCTGAAAAACACCCCCATAGCATGATGCTGCCACCACCATGTTTCACTGTTGGGATTGAATTGGGCAGGTGATGAGCAGTGCTTGCTTTTCTCCACACATACCACTTAGAATTAATGCCAAAAAGTTCAATCTTCGTCTCATCAGACCAGAGAATCTTATTTCTCATTGTCTGGGAGTCCTTCATGTATTTTTTTGGCAAACTCTATGTGAGCTTTCATATGTCTTTCACTGAGGAGAGGCTTCCTTCAGGCCGCTCTGCCATAAAGCCCCGACTGGTGGAGTGCTGCAGTGATAGTTGACTTTGTGGAACTTTCTTCCATCTCCCTACTGCATCTCTGGAGCTCAGCCACAGTGATCTTTGGGTTCTTCTTTACCTCTCTCACCAAGGCTCTTCTTCCACGATTGTTCAGTTTGGCTGGATGGCTAGGTCTAGAAAGAGTTCTGGTTATCCCAAACGTCTTCCATTTAAGGATTATGGAGGCCACTGTGCTCTTAGAAACCTTCAGTGCTGCAGAAATTCTTTTGTAACCTTGGCTAGATCTGTGCCTTGCCACAATTCTGTCTCTGAGCTCCTTGGGCAGTTCCTTTGACCTCATGATTCTCATTTGCTCTGACATGCACTGTGAGCTGTGAGGTCTTATATAGACAGGTGTGTGCCTTTCCTAATCAAGTCCAATCAGTTTAATTAAACAGAGCTGGACTCCAATGAAGGCGTAGAACCATCTCAAGGAGGATTAGAAGGAAATGGACAGCATGTGAGTTAAATATGAGTGTCACAGCAAAGGGTCTAAATACTTATGATCATGTGATATTTTAGTTTTTCTTTTTTAATAAATTTGCAAAAATATCTACATTTCAGTTTTTTTCTGTCAAGATGGGGTGCTGAGTGTACATTAATGATAAATGAAATTAACTTTTTTGCTTTTAGCAAATGGCTGCAATGAAAGAAAGAGTGAAAAATTTAAAGGGGTCTGAATACTTTCTGTACCCACTGTATATCTGACATAAGAATTCATTATAAAAAACAACAAAAGGTTTAATCGTAACAACTGAAATTTTGACTTCCAAGAGAATTCAAAGAGAACTGGGAGGTAGCCATGCTCTCCACGACTTCATCCACCTGAGCACCCCTCCACCACTTAGTAGCTTGGAACATCAATGAAGCATTACAGTGGCAGCCATCCAGGAGGCTGAAGTCACAGGCCCCTGGACATACCAGTCAGATCCGAAGTGTATCGGTGTATCTCTGGCATTTTGTTCCCCTGTTTGTCTAAATCGACAGGGACCCCTGCAACAGTTGTTTTTGAATCCTTATTGTGTTCTGTAAGGTTTGTCTAAGTGCATTTTTGGTGTGTTGTAGGAGAATGGAAATAAAGCTTTCCCATGTATTAAAAATGGTTCCGCAAGTTTTTCTTTTTACAGTGATGCCTCTTTACAATCTAATTTAAAAAGGAATATTAGTTTGTCTAAAATAGTTGAAATTGTGGGACTTGTTTTTGAAGCCAGGTCTGTAAGTCTAAAGTTCCTTTCAGGGGCTTACTTACAAGTTGTGCATCGCGAGTGGGGTGATTTGCGGAATACTCTGAATTCCTGTCCTAACACCCTCAGTCAATTACTGTTAATACCCCAAAAGCACTCTGACAAAGGGGTTCTTCAATCTGGCTCACAATGTTTGGTCACTAGTAGGAAACCCTCCTCTATAATGTCGATATGCTACAATAGGAAATTTGGACAGGTGTTGTCTCAGAGACAAAAAATGTATACATTTTTCTGCATTATTTACATAATTAGAAAATCTATTCATATAGCATATACACAGACTGAGTGCCATATTTATTAATCTAACAACTTCCTTTCCTCACTGCTATTTCTGACACTTCACACTTTTTAAAAATGATAGAAAAAGGAGGCTTATTGTAGGTTTTTAATTTTAGTTCTAAAAGATTTATGACATTTATTAAGGCTGGTGATTTGTTCATTAACTAATAGATGTACTCCTACCTCAGACAGACACTACCATGTTGTAGAATAACATATCTATCTATCTATATATATAGAGAGAGAGAAAGTACAATTGGAGAACAAGTACATGTGAACAAAACTTGTACAATGGAAAGAATGATATAGCTAGTGGCCTTTCATGTTCTTGGTATTTTATACATTCCTGTGACTTTTGTGAAGTCTTGGTTCACTGGAGGATAACTTCAGCTATGATGCTTGGCTCACTCTTCTTTTTAATAGATTTTTTTTTTCATTTCCTTCCCATTTCTGACAGGAACACACCAGGTGGACAGTTCATTCCACTATCTCTCCTTCTAAATGTTGACTATCTATTGAAGCACAGAAAAATGAAATTTCATTATGCTTTCAAAAGGTCAGCTGACAAAAATTAAGCCGCAATTCTGGGATAATTGTCTTTTTCTCTGAGTATGATTATTGTCTGTTTTAAATTAGACTGAAAATTACTTTTCTAGCTAATTTGATTTAATATACAGAACACTGTTACAGTGTTTAGAGGATTTGTGGAAGAAACCCTCATCCACAGTAAGTAATGTTTTAATTGAATTGATATAGTAACAATTGCTTTCAACTTTAATTACATTTTTGTAACTTGAGATGTTCAGATCGAGTATGTCTAAATTGAAACTAATAAGGCACATCAGCTGGATCTGCGATACAACATAGCTAAGCCATTTACTGGAAATATAAATGAAATGCAAATTGTTCCATGGACCAAAACAGCAATACATCTAGATGATACCTTGAAAAAGTTATTCAAAAAGTACGAAATTACATACAGTAATTATTGATTACTAGATGGTCATCAGTTAATTCTTAGAAATTAAAAAATTACAGATATTTGCCATTTTTTCAACTAAATTATTTTGAAAGAGCATAATGGAGTTCAACAGCATTATATGTACAAATATTTCCCATCATGCTTTCCCTCAAACTTCACATTTACAATACCAAAAATGAATATATAAGATCTTTCTTACAATCAGAAAATAATAGATGGAATACATGGGCAAACAAGTAGCAACAATACACTATAAAACACTAGAAAATTATTCCGGTTGTGTGACAATTGACAGCGCATTGTTTAGCACATGCTGCATTATGCTTATTAGAGATGACTGAATCCGTTTGTTACAAGCTGGGTTCATCCTGAATAGTCCAAATTGTTGGGTTTTTAACAAACCGAACAAATGGTGATTCTCCTCAGATGAAAAAAATGGCCTCACTATGAGAAAATGGCCACTGCCACATGTTTGTACTAGAAATACAGAGCAGACAATGTCATGTGTACAGTAACTCACATATCATGTGATTGCAACATGTGAAAGCCTCTCAGCCAATAGATAGTGGCAGGTGTACCTTACAGTGCAGATGTCATATGGTGCATAAAAAGCTTGGACACTAGTGATCAGCTTCAGTTGGTGTAATGGTTGATATGAAAACAGATCTGTGATCCATCTCACTGCATCATATCTAAGCTATAGGCAGAACAGTTCAGAAAATTCCAGCAATAGTTATCGGAGAACTTAGAGAATCAAGCAATTATACACATGCAGATTAGTGCTAGCATTGAATAGTCATATATAGGACAGGTTCAATTCAGTGAGTGACTGGAATCTGTGCTGCTGCAGTGCTTATACAATCAGTTAACCCTTTCATTGCCAATAATCTAATAATATCTGACAGTACTTGCAATAGAGCAATTTAATCTCTATACACATTCTTTAAACATAGTTTTTTACTGACGACAACTTTTTTGGGCAAGAGTTAACATTTTTTTCATTAAATACATACTGCTGTTTTCCTGAGAATGAATATGAAGTTTTTGATTATTTTGCTGGCTCATCTCAGTTACATAATTTACCGCAGGGCCTTTCTGGACTGTCAACCATGTCTCCTTCACATTCTTCACTGACCCAGATCCCTGGTAGTGATAGGGCATCTGCTGAGCAATCTATTTCTCCTAGTCAGAGCAGTCTTCCTCCTTTTTGATGAGCTGGATGAGAACAGTCAGCATTGTGTGCAAGGAGAGGAGAAAGACATGATGATTGTTGGTGGTGGAGGTAGTAGTGGCATAGGTTGGGGTGTGATATCTGGAGGTGGAAATTCTGAGGGTGTGCATGGCCATGATGACGTGATGATGAAAAAAGCAGGGAAAATGATGATAACAGCATAGCCAATGATGATTCTTTTGCGGATAGGACCTGGCAAACCGGTCAGGGTGACAAGGTGAAGAGGGTAGTGGCAGTGGTGATAGTAATGATTCCAGCCATTGCTCAGGTCCAACATCCAAAAAGCCTGAAGACGTAGGAGAACATTTCAGGGTGGGGGAGGTGGCACTGGTGGTGGTAGTGGCAGACATGTTCTTAATCTGGTGGTTCGCCACTTTATTAACCTGTGCAGTAGCTTAAAAGAGGTGCTCCTCACATCCAGAAAAATCTCTGTGCATTTCAGCCATTCTTATGTCACAAAAACCACCCTGCTTGATTTGCAGTGACAAAATTGTCTGCCTTTGCACCGCCTTATCTGTGGGGTTTCAACTCAGTGGAACTCAACCTTAAACATACTGGAGCATCTGTTTGAGCAGCAGAAGGCAGTGAACAATTAAACTGTTAGTATTGTACTTGTTTTGTGTATTTTGTGTACTGTATGTAAACTCTCAAATGCACAGCACCATGGAATTAATGATACTCTATAAATAAATAATAGTAAAAATAACTAGAATCAAGCATGGGGATGAGTGTGGATGTCAGTGCTCCTAGACACTTGCTATAAAAACAAAATGGGGAAATTTTTCCTTGCTTCCCAAAGGAAAGAAAAATTAGAATATTATCAGGATAGGCTGTGGTCACATTGTTTAGGGAGAGCACTGCAACTGCCAGTCGCACGTGTACCCAGGTGGCCTCTGCCTGCTCCCAGTCCACCTCACTCAGCCAGCATTTCACCACCTCTGCCAGTGCCTCTGGTGGGCCCCTGCTGCTTTTTTATTTACCTACTGGATTAACCTCCCAGAAGGTAATGGGCCCTATTTACTTACTGATCTCCGATCCTGCCCAGGGCTGCCTCTACTTTCCCTTCAGCCCTCCAGGGGGCCCCAGGTGACCCATATCACATTGATGAAGCTAAACGGTGTCAGGACATTGCTGGCAGCAATGTGATATGGGACACATGAGTCCCCCTGGAGGGCTGAAAGAGAAGAGGAGTTAGCCGTGGGCAGGAGTGTGGATCGGTAAGTAAGGCTGCGGGCCCTCAGCAAAAGTATTTGTTGGGTGAACCTTGCAATATTTGTCTTGTGAGGTTTGCCTGACAGTTTCATTCTGAACTGAAACTGCTATTATTATACTCTGGGGTCTCTTCAGACCTCAGAGTATAATATGCAGAGGTCCAGGGGAGGTGGTCAAACATAAAAAACAGTGTTACTCACCTCTCATGGGCTCCAGGTCTTTTCAATGTCATCACAGACATCATGTGGGTCGGGTCAGCATCAAAACACATAATGACGCTGTGTAACCACCGGAGGACCGAAGACCAGCGACGGAGTACAGAAGAGGTAAGTAACACTTTTTTATGTTTGGAAAGACCCCAGAGGATAATAATATGTGGGTGGATATAGTTATACTGTGTGAAGGGGCTGCTATGGGATATTATACTATGTGCAGGGGCCCCTATTATACATTATACTGTCTGGAGGCCACTATGGGACATTATGCTGTGTGGAGGGGCCGCTATGGGACATTATACTGTGTGGGGGCCCCTATTGGACATTATACTGTCTGGAGGCCACTTTGGGACTGTTAGGACTGGAGCTGGCGCCTCTGCAGTAGTGCTGTGAGGTGCCACTCTGGTCCTCACACTTTCCGGCACGCTCGCTTTTCTAGGGGTTAACTTTCCTGCACTCTCCTGTCTATTTAGCCTCCCTTCCGGCACTCTGCTCTCGCTGGTTATTCATTTCCCCTGGGTATCAGCTCCTCCTTGTACTTTGTCCTGACCTTCGATCCTGTCCTGCTGCCTCTTTGTTTATTGCTCCCTCCGGTTGTGACCATGCTTGCCTCCCAGACCATTTCTCCTTGAACGCTAAATCTGTACCTCGTGACCTCCTGAAATCGACCCGGCTTGTCTTGACTCTTCTTACGTCTTTTCCTCTGGTACTACGAGATTGTCTTGCTGCCGACTCGGACTAATCGATAATTCTACTGCGCTGCTGCCACCTTCTGGAGAAAACCTGTTACTGCATCTCCTCCAGCTATTTCAGTATCCATCTGCCTCCAAACTTGCTCAGGTGAGTGGTTTTGGATTCCGGGGTCCTTCTGTGACTTGTGGTGCGCTGTGCGCTCTGCGCCTTTAGGACTGTTGTGGTTCTGGCCGAAGGTAGCGACCAAGTCCAACTCCACCATCAGGAGCTCTGGCGAAGACCTCTGAAGGCTAGTTCCACTTCGGTTCGGGGTTGCGTCTTGTAATATAACCACCATGTGTACCTTTTCCCTCCAAAAAATGGTAATTTTTGTAGCCTTTTAAAATGTTAAATGTGTAAAAGCGAGTGTCAGCACAGTATATGTTAAAATTCAGAATTTGTATCCTCTGCTTACCATTTGTTTTTCCATAGACATAGACATACATACTCTAGAAAACCACTGGATATCCAGGGGATGGGCATTGAGATAGTCAACAGCTATAAGTACCTGGGTGTGCTCCTCAATATTAAGCTGGACTGGGCAGATCACTAGGATGCACTGTACAGGAAGGGCCACAGCAGGCTCTACCTGCTTAGGAGGCTGAGAGCCTTTGGAGTCCAGGAGACACTTCTTAGGGCCTTTTTCAACTCTGTAGTGGCATCTTCTTCGAAGTGGCCTGCTGGGTGAGTAGCATATCAACCAGGGATAGGAATAGACTCAACAACTTGATTAGAAGGGCCAGCTCTGTCTTGGGGAGCCCCCTGGACCCAGTGCAGGTGGTGGGTGACAGAAGGATACTGTCCGTGGTGAGCTCCATGCTGGAGAATAACTCCCATCCCATGCTTGAGACCGTGATAGCGCTGGGCAGTACTGTCAGTGACTGACTGCTTCACCCTAAGTGTGAGAAGGAGCACTATTAGAAGTCTTTCCTCCCCGCTGCAGTTAGGTTGTACAACCAACACCGACTTAAGCGGAGATCATTTCATACAGAGAACTGAAAGATCTTAAGTTGTGATATCCCTTCTAATACTTTTTTACCTTTACCTTTTTATCTGTACCTACTGTCACTGCCTACTGTCTACCTTGAGCTTTTTTTTGTATTTGTATTATCTATGCTGCTGCAACACATTGAATTTCCCCATGGTGGGACTATTAAAGGATTATCTTATCTTATCTTATGTCACTTTCACTTTGAAATAACTTTGGCAGTGTTTGCCATAGAGAGCTAGAAATTGGATAAATAGGTTCCTAGGAGCCCTAAGAGTATTATACACTATGTTTTAAGCCAATTTAAGGTGAGGTTTGTACCAAACTTGATTGACCTGAAACAAATAAGGGACCGGAGCCACCTGAACCCGAAACGTAAAAAACCTTGGGAGTTTCACCAATTTTTAATGCTGTTGTTGGATCAGCATCTTACAATGAACAATACTCACTTGTGAAATAAAATAAAGCATATTTTGCTACTGTAAGTTATCTGAGTAGCTAAGCTTGTGGCACATTTTTAGAAAGCAGGTACTATGCCATCTGGTTGACCTCCAATCCTACAGAGGCTGCAATTTCCAAATGACTTTCCATTCTAGTTTCAAGGGACTGTCCATTTTATTTTTACACCTCTTCATCAATTCGCCCTCTTGGTTTCCACACTGAAGAGAACCTGTCAGCATAATTTAACCTTTACAACCGTTATCAAGGCATTTCACCTCTTCTGCAACGCTACTTTTATAATGAGTGATGTCATCATTCTTAGATTATTATAATTATTATTATTATTTTTTTATCTTTTTTATTCCATTACAAATACTATATAAATTTGGTATCGCCGTGATCGCACTGACCGCACTGAATACAGGTAACGTGTAATTTTTACCACACAGTGAACACTGTAAAAATTAAACCCATATGAAATTAGCGCAAATGCTTTTTTTTTTTTCTAATTCCACCTCATTTAGAATTTTTTTTCCAGCTTGTCCCACAAACAATAAGCCATCATGTGACTGTGTGGACTGAAAAAAAAATATGGCTCTTGGAAGGTGGGATGGAAAAAACATATACGCAAAAACTAAAATTGGCTCAGTCCTTAAGGGGTTAAACTGTGCCTCAAGCACTGCCTGTTACAACTGCCAGCCTGTTTCACCTATGTTTATTCACACCGAACACCAAGGGCACCCAGAAACACCACCACACAGAAGACCATGGCAGGAGTACCCCAGGGATCACCTCAGTGAGCCCCCCTCATCACTGTGCCACCCTAGGTCCTGAAGGAGGGTTTAGTGTCAAAAGCCCCCATGATCAGTGTAATACCACCTTGGAGCTCCAGGGGAGTTGCACAGTGGTTTCATGATAAGCATAGTCTGCTACACTTCAGCAACAAAAATGGTACTGCTGGGATCACAAGTGTCAACAATTGCAGTTTTTTTTTTTTTTAAAAAACAATAATGGGCTCATAATGTTTCCTGCAGTATGGGAATGTGTTTAGGCATAGTTAATTTTTTCACAACTTGGAAACCCGCAGTGCTTTTCACAGAAAGACCGCAGAGGTTTCCTCTGTGGACTTTCTGCTTCAATTATACCTATAGGGAAACCACCGGCATTTCTGTAAGTATAATATACAAGCTGAAATTTCCAAAAATGTGACGGTTTTGGAAATCACAGCATTTTTGCTGCCCATATTTTTCTGCAATGTGTGCATGGAATTTGCAGAAATTTGTAAAACGACGCGGTTTTTGCTGCCAAACCACAGCATTTACGCCACATGGAGCCCCGGCCTTATGATCATTTATGTCAGTTTACGTCTGAAAATGATGTCTGAAATGTACGCCAGCTACGAGCTGGCATAGATTTCAATTCAGGCATATGGCCCGGTGAAGGATATGTCTGAATTATGAGAAGGCATGTAAAGTAAAGTAATACACAGTAAAGTAATGCTACTGAACTTTGTATTGAAACAGCGTTTCCTTTAACTATAACTCTGTTTTGTTTCCTAAAAAGGTGGAACAAATAATTTATTGTATTGGGTTTTATAAAGATTGTCTCATATTTTTAAAACGATCTCACACCCTCCCTTAACCTTCTCTTCACTTGATTAAATAAATTTAGGTTTGCTAAACTTTTCCTCTTACTGAGATCATACATACTACATATTTAAAGTGCCTTCTTCAAACCTCTACTCACAGCATTTTGGCTTGGCATTTTTAGAGTGGTTCCATGCTTAGGTTCTATTCACAAGAACGTCAAAATCAGCAGACACCCGTTTTTAAAACACATTGGAGGGAATTTATTAAGACTGGCATGTCTTACCCCAGTCTTAAAGGGGTTGTGCCTTTACAGTCATGTATCTCCTATCCACAGGACAGGGGATAAGTGTTCAATCGCTTTGAAACCAAATGCCAAGTCCCCGAGTGACCAAAAGTCCCCAAAAGCCTCCTTGTGAATGAAGTACCAGTGTGCTTGTGGGACCTGCTACATAGAAGTGAATAGAGCTCTGGTCACGCAAGCACACTGGCGCTCCATTAACAAGGAGGCTTCGAGGGACTTTTGGTCCCCATCGTCCACTTGATCACTGTGTAACTCAGTGTTCGGGCCTCCAGCAATCGGACACTTATACCTTGTACTGTGGATAGGAGGTAAGTGTTCATGAAGACACAACTCTTTAAATAAGGACCTCACTGGTGTGAGGTTCATCTGAATTATCAAGGGACTCCAGGTTCTTAATAAATCAGGTGCATGCACGAGTGCCAGAATGGAATTGTACGTCACTCAGGAACTGGCATAGATCTCCTTTATAACATATGTCAGTTTTCTGGTCTGAGTACTAATAAATATGTTGGACTGAGCCATGATCCACCCCACTTTACCCAGTGGTGAACAAAATGCAAAACAGGGGATGTGGGACATCTTTAGTGCAAGAAAGGGCCGTGCATTACATTACACCCATCCACACCATTGATTTCAATTGAGATATTCACGGATCGTCAACAAATATGAGACCACATGTCCTGTTTCTGGCCATTTTTCACAGATCCCTCATAAACTCATTCATGAGGAATCCATTAAAACGCGTACACCACAAATACAGATGCTTTTTATTTTAGCATAACTCTGTGAATATATGCTGAGGTCAGATAGTTCAAATAATTGAATAGGAAATTATGAATAGTCATACATATACTTGGGTAGATTTATGGCTGGAAGTTTTTAAAGCCAGTCTTCTGTTCTGGTAGACTATGTACCTGATTTAAAGTAGATGCACCCTCCACTGGTTCCTAAGCCTGTACTGAAATCTATGCCAGATCATAGCTACCATAGATTTCAGGCTTCATTTACGCCATTTTTTTTGGAGTAAATGATAATAAATACCCTCACTACAGATGAGTGAACCTCTCAATATTCGTTCTGTTTCAGGTTTGAGTAGTTTGGGACCAAGAATTGTTTCAGGTCGAACAAGTTTGGTACAAAACACAGCTTAAAATAGTGTTTAATACTGTCAAATTCTAGCTCTCTAAGGCAAACACAGCCAAAGTTATGTCAAAGTGGAAGTGACATGAATGTCTATGGAAAAACGGATGGTAAGCAGAGGATACAAACTCTGAGTTTAACCATTCACTGCTCTAACACTCACTTTTACACATTTTAACATTTTAAATGCTCCAAAATTACCTTTTTCATAGAGAAAAGTTCTTGCCCATCTTTTTTAGACACATACGGTGGTTATATTGCAAAAAGTAATGGTTTTATAGAAATATTAGCCCCTTTTGATGACTTAAGTGCTACAGACTTGTTATTTGGGAGACACATTTGTGACTGTGAGCCTAGTTAAAAGTGATGAAGAAGTAGCATTTTAGCTGTCTAGGAGTAGCAGGCAGCATCAGCAGTACAGGATCCATACCTGATTCATTTTGACACAAGTAATTATGGACAGTTTCGTCCTTCTAGGTGTTACCACTCCACTGGCAGCATTGATCATCTTCTCGACCATTACATTTCAGCCCGGACAAGATAAAACTCCTGTGGCAAACTGGGCCAGTTCTTTCCACTGCTCTAACCTATTGGCCCAGAATTCTTTGAGGTCACAGTTATTCGCTGGAATATAGGTGCACTTTAGGTGCAAATGTACCGGCTGATGTAGGTGGTAGGTATCAGTTGCCTGTTGTGGGTCTGTTTGGTGCTGCAAAATGAAAAACTTCTGATTCATCATGTTCCAGATACTGTACTTGTGGCTGATGTTGCCGTTTTTACTCCTGCTACCTGTAACTTTGGCATTGGCAAAAAAGGTGGCATGTTGGCTGAATGACTGGGAGAGATGGGCTTAAATTACTGAGATTTTTTTCAGGTTAGCGCAGGCATTTGTATGTAATGAAATTAACTTAAACTCTTGCCCAAAAAACCCTTAAGAAAAGATTTTTCACTATTAAATTATGTCGGACAATCTATTGCAAAACAGACTATGATAATTTGATTATTAGTAATAAAAGTGTTAATTGCCCTTTGTCTGTCTGTATTACTGCTGCAGTCAGGGTCACACTGCACAGATATTCTCTTTCAAACTATGATTTATATCACTAATCTGCCTGTAATTGATTAAATCTGACTGAACTGTGTTGTAATTATCCTACTCCTAAGATTATTTACCTCTATTGCAAGTTTTGCAGCACTCAGTGCTCTGTATCATTCAGTGATAAATAACCCATCCATCCCCCACTTCCACCATCACTGAAATGCCTGGTGTTCCAGCCCACACAACCTTATATCCTGTTTATGACATTAGCACCGTAAGGTGTCCACCTACCACTGATTGTTGACTGAGAGGCTGTCAGGTGGTGCCAGAATATCACAGTGACTCACAAGACACGTCTATTCTGTAATTTTATAGTGCAATACATGCGGTGGTGGCCATTTTATTTCATATGGGATGAATTGTCGTTATAAACCAAGCAATTTGGAATATTCGGGTCGAACCTGGCTTGTAACAAATTAGTTCACACATCTCTAACCCTCAATATGGTGCTTTTTTTGTTTTAATTTTTTTACATTTTGTTTCTTTCGCATTTTTGTCAAAATGTACCATGTCCTGCTTCTGGTGTTTTTGTGCCATTTTCCAACAGATTTCATTATAGCAAATAATGTCCCCCCAAAAAAAGCAATACTGTTTTTAACTTTTTTGACCTTTTTTTTCTAATAAAAATGCCTTGACAGAGTGTGTCAGAAGTCTCTTGTTCAAGAGTTCAAAAGTTCAAGGTGGAGGTATGATAAGATTTTTATATAATTTCTGAAATTCAAGAAACTTCAGAAAAACAACTTAAGATGTCCTTCACAGAAGGGGCATGTATAAAAGCTTCCTTTATATTTTCCATTCCTTTTTTTGGTACTCCTGTATTTGGATTTAAAAAAGAAAAAAGAAAAAGCAGCAAAATCTGCAACAAAAAAAGTAGCTTTTCTGCAACATGGGGCCTCAGCCTAGGCCTACATTCACATGTCAATGGGTGAAAACAGCTGAGGGGGAGCCCCCACTTTTTCATGGTTCCTCATACATTTCAGTATATGGAGGGATCCCTGAAAACTGACAAAAATACAGCATGACCTATATTTTAGCGGTCTGTTACAACGGATTGTCAAAGTATCGGTCATGTGAATAGTCCCGATTCACAGGCAGTGAAATTAATACAACCGTGTGACAGCTGATATTCACTGTTGTGTGGCTATAGGGTAATCTGATCTAAAAAAATGTTTACACTAAAATATAGTTTAATAAAGCTAAGATGTATTCATATTTGTGAGTACCAAATACTCTTTAATGGCATGCATGCAATCTAAAGATTAACAAACTAAATTATCATGTATTTTTGGTATTGATTTTATTTTTGCATTCTTGTTTTTCAGAAAAGGACAAAGAACATGTGTTTGGAGTTCTAATTAAGGTTCACTTGAGGCAAGTTCAGCCCACAACAGATGCTGAACACAATCAGAGTATTACTTTCAACTGCATTGCCATAATGTAAGAAGGTTTCAGTGGAAAAAAATATTAAGGTTCCATTTCAGAGTTAGAGTTAATGAGATGTAAATGCTATGCTGTGACATATTAGTGCCTTGATCTTAGCACTTCTTAACAACACAATATTAGGCAAATACATTCTTGATGTTGATAGTGATGTTGTATAAATGATGATATCCCTTTGAGGTTCATATCCTGAGTTGAATCTCTTTCTCTAATCTTCTAAAGTTTTGATGTTTTCCGAGACATATATTTTTTCCTCATCAGTTACTCACCAACTGTGTAGGTACATATACAGTTACGTCTAGAAATATTTGGAAAGTGAAACATGTTTTGGCATTTTAGCTGTTTACCCAAACATATTCAAGGTATAGTTATATAATCAATATTGGCTTAAAGTGGACTCTCAGCATTAATTTGAGGGCATTCACATCCTAATTGGAGGAAGGGTTTAGGAATTACAGCTCTGTAATGTGTAGCTGCATCTTTTTCAAGGGACCAAAAGTAATTGAACAATTATCTCCAAAGCTATTTAATAGGCTGCATGGGCTATTCCCTCATTAATCCATCACCAATTAAGAAGGTAAAAGGAGTTGATTCCAGATGTGGCATTTGCATTTGGAATTTTGTTTCTGTGAACCCACAACATGCGGTCAAAGGAGTTCTCAATGGAAATGAAACAGGCCATCATTAGGCTGAAAAAAAAGAAATCCATCAGAGAGTAGGAGTGACCAGATTAAGTTTGTTACATTCTGATAAAAAAAAAAACTGCACTGGTGAGCTCAGGAATTCAAAAAGGTCTGGACATCGACAGAAAGCAACAGAGGATCAGAGAATCCTTTCCATGGTGAACAAAAACCCCTTCACAACATCCACCAAGTGTAGAACACTCTCCAGGAAGTAGGTGTATCAGTATCTAAGTCTACCGTGAAGCGAAGACTTCATGAAAGCAAATACAGAGGGTTCACCACTAGGCACAAACTATTAATCAGACTCAAAAATAGAAATGTCAGATGAAACTTTGCAAAAAACATCTAAAGAACCAGCCCAATTATGGAACTTTGAACAGATGAAACCAAGATCAACCAGAATGATGGGTAACAGAAAGTATGGAGAAGGATTGAAACGGCTCATCCATAGCACACCACATAAAGTTTATCTCAGAATTTAGACCAAATTAAATTTAAGAAGTCTATACATCTCAAAGAATATTGATGTGTTGAAAGGGTTATAAAGTAATGTTTGGTTTCATTACACCTTTATTTCAGTTTGCCAAGATATATCTGCAAAGAAGGATGTACTGGGCCAACATATAATATCAACATGATGATTATTATTACAATCCACATAACTAAACTACTAAGCGATTACTGTTATTTTCACAATGTAAATAAGCAGACTATATGTGACTACATTGATCATTTGACTAAATTGTATCATAGGGATAAATATGGGACTAGGGGACTATTGTGACTTTAAGAGCCCACATACATCTGGAGTTGAGCCCAATCATAGTGATAATTGATATGCAAATTGAGCCATCTTGCTTGATTTTATCCAATGTCTGTCAATACTCCTGTCCAGTATTCCTCTTGCAGACACTAAATGGGTAGTGAATAAACTGCTCACCTCTTTTCAGGATTCTCAATTCATATGCTATGTCTTCAAGGTTACTGTGTCAACGTGGGAAGCTTCTGCAGTTTCAGAAGTTCCCTGGGCTTGTCCAATAAACAGCTGTGGAGGCATATAACCTGACCCCGGTTGCAGACACTAATTTTCTGCTCTAGTTTGGCTGTGAACCTAATCGTGTTTATTGGATTGGTTTTCAATGGTTTTGCCCTCTGACTTGCTGCATTTAAATGCAACAGATCATTGCCAATGATTCATTGGTATCATATGTGGATGAACAAATCGTTCATCCTCAACAATGTGCACAGTTTGCACAGGGCACTGTGCTGTCATCAATCATAGCTTATGTCACATTATTGGATGATCTTTAGTACATTTACATGAACCAATTATTTGGAATGACATTCCTGAGAACAGTAGTTCCTGATAGTTGTCTTGATAATTGCTCAGTGTAAAGGGCCCATTAGTAAGGCTCTGAATTGATAAGTAGAAACAGTACTAGGACACTCACCTGGATAAAAGCTTTCTTTTATTCCATCAATTTGTCATAAAAAGCATAGGGAGGGAGAAATATACTGCATATAGCGATGAGGTGACAATTGTCTTACGCACTTTTTCTGATCACTGACAGCATTAAAAAAAAAAATTGTGCATACATGCTACATATCCACTTTCCAAATGCTATCATTGTTTGCAATTCCTATCATAGAAGCTTAGAGGAGAAAACATTAATTATATGTCATGTGACTCAGAAAATGCTCTTACGTTATTACGTTTCACCCATATTCTCTGTTTCTTGGAATTTATATGGCTTCTTTTATATAGTCCCAGGGGACCCAAAGCAGTGGAATGTATAATCTATTTTGCCTCCCTTTTCAACAATAACTACCGTGACATGTTCTAGACCAGCAAATTTCAAAACTCTCTGGTTTTCTTGATGTTCCTGTCTTATATATGTTTTCATTCTCCCGCACTTGATGTAATGGATTTAAAATGCCATGTGAGCCTCGTATACATACATCTAATCGTCTTACATAAAAGCACTTCCAAGCACAAACCATAATATACACCACAAATTTAGTTTTACACACAATTTAACTGTTTAACTTCATTAGTAATACCTCCAAAATGTAAGATCTTAAATATTTTAATTAAAACTACAAAAGGCAAAATTCCCACAACAATAATTGCCTTTCAGTACCATCTTATTCAACCAAGTCTCATGAGAAAAAAGCTTTGTACCAATACATCTTTTAATGTTTGGCTCTTGCAGAAGGCAATGAAAGATCTTTTTGCTGCTATTTCTCATAAAGCAGAATAATATCTACTATATGCCATTGTTTCAGAACTCGGTTGGTTGTCTGTTTTGCCTAGAGTACATGATTTATAGGTTTCAGTAATGAACTAGGTGGGTCCAAAGTCCCGGACGTGTGACTGGGCCCTCACTCATCTTGAGCTGGCCATGACCACATTTATTATTTTTAACTCATATTCCAAAGTAATTATCACCAACTTTCATTACATAATGACAAAGTTTAGTATAACACAATTAGTATTTCCTCCAATTTTTACTTTAATAAAACTGAAAACAAATTGAAATCCATTTCTTTTATGAACCATGACCAGCTGGTTACATACTTTATTTCTGTTATTACCATGCGCATGTTGTACTTCAAAAATGCATGCCCTGTCTCTAGTTATATCATGAAGTTAATGAGGCAAAATATATGAAACGCTTAACCGAGTCTAACAGCTCCACATTTTGTGTATGGTGGAAGGATTTTTATTTTAATTAAACAATATGCAGCTTGTAAACTGCACTGACTAGGTCTGATAACAAGCTCTAAGATTTTAGAATGTCATAATGTTCAATTACAATGATTTTAATTATATAGTAGAATCCAGTACAGTACAAGTAAAGATAATATACCTCTAATACAGCAATCCTATCAGGGATGGGACAACAAATAAATAACTTTGTCACTAAATGCAAAAATTATTAAACCGACCATATAACCAAGTTCAAATCAGTAACAAATGCATCTTTTTTAGACGGAGGAGTTGAAGGAGTTTTACAGCTTAAGCTGGAAACATAGTTTTCCTGCTAGTGTAAATAAAAAATAAAAAAAACCTTTTACAGCTCCTTCATTCCAGTGCCAGCAGACTTGCTGATGTCTTCTTTTGACGTTCCATTTTCTGAGGCCATTCAGTAACGTGTAACGTATGTACCCTCACATCTGATGCCAGTAATCGACCCAGTTGCCAGCACTGCAAAAGAATTGTAAAAGGTAGCTTAGTTCTTATTTTACTTACAATGTATACAGCCTGCAAGGAAAATATCATTTGAGTTGGACAACCCCAAGCTTTGAGGAGCATTATACTCATAATGAGCATTACACACAGAAGTTGAGGCTACTAGGTCTGCATATTATACATTAAAGCATTAAATACAGTCATGGCCAAAAGTTTTGAGAATGATACAAATATAAATTTTTACAAAGTCTACTGCTTCAGTTTTTCTAATGGCAATTTGCATATACTCCAGAATGTTATAAAGAGTGATCAGCTTAACAGCAATTACTTGCAAAGTCAATATTTGCCTAGAAAATGAACTTTATCCCCCAAAACACATTTCAACATCATTGCAGCCCTGCCTTAAAAGGACCACCTAACAGTAATTCTTCAGTAATTGCTCCATTAACACAGGTGTGGGTGTTGATGAGGACAGGGCTGGAGATCAATCTGTCATGATTAAGTAAGAATGACACCACTGGACACTTTAAAAGGAGGCTGGTGCTTGCCATCATTGTTTCTCTTCTGTTAACCATGGTTATCTCTAAAGAAACACGTGCAGTCATCATTGCACTGCACAAAAATGGCCTAACTGGGAAGAGTATTGCAGCTAGAAAGATTGCACCTCAGTCAACAATCTATCGCATCATCAAGAACTTCAAGGAGAGAGGTTCCATTGGTGCCAAAAAGGCTCCAGGGCGCCCAAGAAAGACCAGCAAGCAGCAGGACCGTCTCTTAAAAGTGTTTCAGCTGCGGGATCGGGCTACCAGCAGTGCAGAGCTTGCTGAGGAATGGCAGCAGGCAGGTGTGAGTGCATCTGCACGCACTGTGAGGCGGAGACTCTTGGAGCAAGTCCTGGTCTCAAGGAGGGCAGCAAAGAAGCCACTTCTCTCCAGAAAAAACATCAGGGACAGACTGATATTCTGCAAAAGGTACAGGGAGTGGACTGCTGAGGACTGGGGTAAAGTCATTTTCTCTGATGAATCCCCTTTTCGATTGTTTGGAACATCTGGAAAACAGCTTATTCGGAGAAGAAGAGGTGAGCGCTACCACCAGTCTTGTCTCATGCCAACTGTAAAGCATCCTGAAACCATTCATGTGTGGGGTTGCTTCTCAGCCAAGGGAATCGGCTCTCTCACAGTCTTGCCTAAAAACACAGCCATGAATAAAGAATGGTACCAGAATGTCCTCCAAGGGCAACTTCTCCCAACCGTCCAAGAGCAGTTTGGCGCTCAACAATGCCTTTTCCAGCATGATGGAGCACCTTGCCATAAAGCAAAGGTGATAACTAAATGGCTCAGGGAACAAAACATAGAGATTTTGGGTCCATGTCCTGGAAACTCCCCAGATCTTAATCCCATTGAGAACTTGTGGTCAATCATCAAGAGACGGGTGGACAAACAAAAACCAACAAATTCAGACAAAATTAAAGCATTGATTCTGCAAGAATGGACTGCTATCAGTCAGGATTTAGTCCAGAAGTTGATTGAGAGCATGCCAGGGAGAATTGCAGAGGTCCTGAAGAAGAAGGGTCAACACTGCAAATATTGACTTGCTGCATTAACTCATTCTAACTGTCAATATAAGCTTCTGTTACTCATCATATGAATGCAATTATATTTCTGTATGTGATAAAAACATCTGACAAACACACATAAAAACCAGAGGGCAGCAGATCATGTGAAAATATAATATTTGTGTCATTCTCAAAACCTTTGGCTATGACTGTAGTACTATCTTAAAAAAAAAAAGCATGAATGACAAAGAATTACTGACTAGGATGGCAACCGCACCCCAACATGCATTTAAGTGTTGCTTCTTCTGGGGGTAATGAATTAAAGGTGCTGACCGGCCCCCGAATCGGTTTTTCATATTGATGGTCTATCCACAGAATAATAATAATAATGATAATAATAATTGTATTTATATAGTAGCCAACATATTCTGCAACACTTTACAAATCAGAGGATACATAAGCAAACAATATCAGAAATTACAATGAAATAACAAAATAATTAATTTAATATATTAAACAATAGGAGTGGGAGCCCTGCTTGCGAGAGCTTACAATCTATGTGGAAATAGGGATGACACTCCTAAACAAGGAAAGAGGGCTTGTTTAGTACAATGATCCAGCCATCTATTAATAAATTATGTGATATAACTTAAGCTGTATGAGCCAGACAGCAACTGGTATCTGTAAATAAACAAATACTAAGTGCAAGGAGTGCTGGGTAACTTCAGGATGTGGGGTCAGGTTGTACGGAATAGAGTAGAAAGGATAGTTTAGGATAAGAAATGTTAGCTTAGTGTGAGGAAGTGTAGCACAATGTGATCAGATTGTGTGAAAAGCATGCCTAAAAAGATGTGTCAGGGTATGTTTGAAGCTGCCATAGTTGTGTATTGATCTGGTTGTCCAAGGTAGACCATTTCAGTATGTGACCTGCTGGAGTCCTGGACCCCACACAGTTCAGCTGTTCGACATCTGCACATGCTCCCCGATATAGCCCACTGATATAGCTTCTAGTGGGTAGAGGCTACCTGGACAACTAATTCTATGGATAGGTTATCAGTATAAGGCCCCACGTTGCTGTAAACTTCTTTTTTTGTTGCAGATTTTGGTGTGTTTTTTTTAGCTAATCCCAGGAGTGGATTTAACATAAGGGAAAAGTATAAGTGCTACCTTTAATTTCCCATTCATTTTCAAGCCATTCTTGACTTCGGCTCAAAAAAAAAAACAGCAGAAAAATCTGTAACAAAAAAAATCAGCTTTTCCGCAATGTGAGGACTTAGCCTAAAATAGTTTCCTAGACTTTCTTGCATATATATACATATATAAAAACTTCAGCTCACCAAACTCTTGACGCTACCATTTTGACGCTTTCTGAGTCCCCCACCAGTCTCTGAACTTCTTGGTCCCTATCAACCCTAAAATGTGAATGCTTAGTCACTGACTGAAGCTGGACAGTAAAGAACGCCAATATTTATATATCAAAGATTCAGTTTGACATCTTTGAGTTTTATGGCAATGCAAAGTGAGGGTGCAGGTTGCTGATGTCACAGATGAAGACAGAGATGAGGTTGCATATAATATAAAAAATACTGTACATATGTTACATCTTGATATTCCATTGGAGGGTGAAAACACTTTATCATTAACATGATATATATGAAGGGGGATAGTCTCCCTCTTCCCCCTGCATGTTCATTAAGGGACAGCTTGACCAGGCATCATCATCTGTAGATAATCCATCTACAGGTGCACTACAACAGCCAATAACATCAATATCCATCCATTTACAATCTATAAATCCGAGTAAGCCCCACTAACATTATGCTAAACTGGTCCTATGGACAAAAGGATCTGCTTCATTGCATAGGAGCAGTACATACACACTTAGGATCAATCAACAATCACTTGCTTGTGCTGAAAGGCAGCACACAACACCAAATGACTCTAAGCATTTGTTCACACAGGGGAATTTGACATTGAATTTGACGCTGAATTTGCCAAGCAGAAAATTTCTGCTTCAGGAATTTAAAGCAGATTCTGCTTGACAAAAGCCATTGCAGAATCTGAAACAGAATTTGACATGGAATCCAACTTGGAATTTCAGCCTGATGTCTGTGATGGGTGGACTGGACGGTGGTGATAACTCAGCCTCAGTTGCTGTTGATGTAGGTGGTGGTGAGAGATGCTCCTTTCCCGGCAATACAGACGGTCCAAGTTGGTCTAACACCCCCTCCCATTCAGGAAGGACATCCGCAGATGTTGATGGAGTGGGATTACTTTCCTCCTTCTCCTGTTTCTCTTGCAGAGCAAGGGACTCCAACTGTCCCTCTGGTTCCTGGAAGTTTCCAGAGATTCTGTGTAAAAAAAAAAAAAAAAAAATGAATGGTATAAAAGCAGAATATAAACTTACTTGTGGATAACTTATATTATCAATACTTATGGTTGTTGTCCCCTGCTTGGTAGGAGGAACAGGACCACCTCATAGTTTGTGATCTACTTCCGTTTAGAAAGAGAGGCCTCACTCTTATCAGCCCTATGGATGTGCTTCATGAATTGATCCTGTACACTCTTCCACCAGCTTTTGATATCCTTCTTATCAAGGAAATAATCTTATTAAAAATTGTCCAAAATTTTAATAAATGAATCCTGTAGAAAGAAAAAAAAACATTTTTTTAAAGATTTATATAAACATTATACTCACCAGTGTGCTCCTTCTCCTCTGCATCAAAGTTGTCCCATTCAGGATAGTGGCCCTGGCAGACTTCCAACCATGCGTCCATCCGGGCATGCATTGTCAGCATAGGCCTTCACACTTTTGTTCCACAGGCATGGGTTTGAATAAACCTGCATAAAAGAAGAAAAGGACAAAAAATAAATTAAATAAATAGTAATAAAAAAAATTGTCGCAATGCTTTAACTCTGAATGAAATGCCCATAAGAGGATACGTTTTTATAGATGTTTACCTTATAAAAACCCACTGCCTCCAAAAAAAAAAATAATAAAAAATCTGTTATGCTCTCCCTCTCCCCTCTCCGTTATTTCAAATGAACAGAAAAGCGTGTACTTCCACACCTTTCTGTCCTTTAACAATCGTTGATTATGATGTTAATCTGTTTTTCCTTAGTCCTAACAGCAGCACAATATGGGGTATTCCTGCCCCTGTGTGCTGGTAGGACAGGCATAACTTTTAATTAACATAAAATATGCATGACTACGCTACCCTATAAGAGGGCAAAGAGACCTCTCCCCCTTGTGTAAGTTATAAAATAAAAATTTCTAAGTTTAGAGAGGGAAGCTTGTGCTGCAGTTAGGACTAAGGGAAAACAGATTAACATCATAGTCAACGATTCCCTTACATCCTACAGCAGCACAATATGGGGATACTGCAAGTAATTCCCTTAGGGAGTGTTTCCCTGCTCTACAACACCTAGGACTGACTGTCTAAAGGCAGTCGCCACAGAACTCCGAACATCTAGTCGATAATGTTTTACAAAGGTTAGGCGAGACGACCAATAAGCAGCTGCACAGATCTGATCCAGCGGTAAGGCCCGGTTCTCAACCCAAGAGATTGATACAGCTCTGGTTGAATGGGCTATACAAAATTCGGTTGGAGCTAATCCCTGAGCAAAAAAAAAGAGACTTTGATTGCCTCCTTGATCCACCTAGACAAGGTAGGCTTGGAAGCCCTGAGACCTTTGTCTTTACCATACATGTTGACAAGGAGATTCTCGGCTCTCCTAAAGGAACGTGTATGTAAGAGGTAAACCTGGAGACATCTCACAACATCTAGTGTATGAAGTTTTTTCTCCTCTTCAGAGGAAGGGGCTGGAAAAAATACGGGTAAAGAGACTAATTGATTAATATTGGTGCGGGAAGGCACCTTACCTTAGGGTTATATCCAGGACACAGAGGCAGGAATACTCCATATTGTGCTGCTGTAAGACGTAAGGGAAAAACAGATCCGCGACATTCGTTTTCAATTTACTATAGTTTTCTATGTAAACGGATGCAAGTGATTTGCAGCCGCTTAATCATTCCGTTATGGCTTGTCATTTCATTCCCTGAAGAGGGAATCCTCCCCCATTAGCCACAAGGAATGAGAAGCCAGCAGAACGCTTGTCTGCTACCTCCACACCCACCATCTTCTATCTACAAACTTTATTTAGTGTTTCAGTTGGTAAACATAAAAAACTGATTTGTTTTTTAGCAAAAAACTGATGCAAACTGATGCAAACAGATGCACATCTGTTAGCGGATCAGTTTTTTTGATGCATGAATTGACATCAGTTTGCATCAGTTTTTTATTAGAATAACGGATTCGTTAACCCTTTCCCAACATCGATGCCAGGTGTTTAAAGATGGCAGCCGCTCAGGAGTCGTGCAGCTGCCATAGACGCCGGGTCTCTGCTGTAAGCTGACCGAGGCGCCATTTTACCGGGGATCGCTGGTACCCAGAGCAAGCTTCGGGGTTGGCGTCCCGTTGCTATGACAGCCAGGAGCCTTGTGAAGGCTCCCAGGCCTATCTTTCATTAGCTTCTATTGCAGGCTATTCTATGTAGCCTGTAATAGAAGTGTCATTTTTTTGCAACCCTAGGGGTCTAATAAATGCAAAAAATAAAATAAAAAAAGAATAAAAAAATATTTAAAAAAAATAACAAATATTTAAAGTTCAAATCACCCCCCCCCCTTTTCCCTAGAACACATATAAATGTACTTAAATACTGTGAAACACATACACATTAGGTATCCCTGTGTCTGAAAACGCCCGGTCTACAAATCTATAAAAATATTTTTCACGTCCGGTAAATGTCGTAGCGGGAAAGAAAAAATCAAAAGTGCCAAACCAAAGTTTTTTCACTGTTTTGCCTCTGATAAAAATTTGAATAAAAAGTGGTCAAAGCAAAAGCAATTCCCCAAAATGGTATCACTAAAAAGTACACCTGGTCCCACAACAAAAGACGCCCTTTACATCCCCAAACATCGAAGTATAAAAAAGTTACGGGTGTAAGAATATGGCGACTTTTAAAAAATATATATTTTTGCACAGTTTTGGATTTTTATTAAGGGGTTAAAATGTAAATAAAACCATATAAATTTGGTATCCCCGGAATCGTACTGAAACATAGAATACAGATGACATGTCATTTTGGTTGTAGAGCGAACGCTGTATAAACGAAGCCCGTAAGAAAATCCCACAAATGCACTTTTTCTTCAAATCCACCCCATTCTGAATTTTTTTCCAGCTTCCCAGTACATTGTACAGAATAATAAATGGTAGCATCATGAAAAAAAATTTGTCCCGCAAGCACGGAACGGAAAAATAAAAAAGTTATTGGGTTTGGAAGGGGGGAAGTCAAAAACGAAAAACAAAAATCAAAAAATGTCACCGGCAGGAAGGGGTTAAACTGATCAGTTAAATGGACCTGAAAAACATGATGTGAATGGCCCCTAAGTATGGGGCCATTCACATCACATTTTCTACATCAGTTTAATAAATGCAAAAATCGGAGCAAAAAACGGACGCAAAAACGAACGCAAACGGATGCAAATAGATGGCCATCCGGACACAAAAGTATGATATACTACATTTTTGTGTCCTTCAAAAAAACGGACAGCAATGGATCTGTTATTTTTTTTAACATTGATGTCTATGGAAACGGATGGCCATCTGTTTTCATCTGTTTGCGTCCGTTTTTGCGTCCGTTTTATTAATCAGTTTTTTGCATCCATTAAAGGGAATCTGTCAGGGCAATTTGGGACACTAAACCACCCACATATCCATATGGACCTTGGGTTTAGTGTCCCAAATCACCTTGTTATAACGCAATCCATGGCCACATTAAAAATAAAAAAGCTTTATACTCACCCTGCCGGTGTACTCCCCGCGCCTGTGCAGTTCTTCAATGAAGCCAGAGGAGTACTCCTCGGCTTCAGTGCGCATGCTCCGCAATTACGTGAAGCCAGGGTTTCCATCTTTGGCTTCACTGAAGAACAGTGCAAGGCGTCGGGAGGTGTGCCTTATGAATAAGCCGAACTGATCTCACCAAACAGCGTCGATCGGACCCTTATCTAGATAAGTATAAAGGTTTTTTATTTTTAATGCGCCTGCGGATTGCATTACAACAGGGTGATCTGGGACACTAATCCCCAGGTCTATAAGGACCTGTGGGTGGTTTAGTGTCCCATATTGACCTGACAGATTCCCTTTAAGCTGATGTAAAAAACGTGAGCTGAATGGACCCTTTGATAGAGAGGGGTCCCTGGGAAAAATCTGGGTTCTATTCTACAATGTGCTTTACTCCCCGGCCTAAAATGGATGATGTAATATACAATATGGTTCTATTCTACAATGTGCCACCTTCCCCAGACTAAATTAGATGGTGCACTGTATTATATTCTCTTGACCTACAGCCTCTCCCTGACCAGAAATATGCAATTCCTATACTATCTGCATAAAAAAAGATTAGCTAACTGAGAAATGATAAAAAATAAAGTTTTTCCAAACAGTATTGTCACTGATCAAATTAGTATATATAGCAAGAAAGAACTTTTCCATAGGTATCTTCTATTATCCAAAGTCAGTCACTCAAATGAGTCTCAAATGGGATCTGAATACTTGAACACATACAAAAAACTGGAGAAGGGTTATTCCATCACACCGTAAGTAGGACCCACACCAGAAAAGGGGGCATCTGTATATCACACACCAAAGAGCTCTATTTGCATTACCCCCTTTTTTATATCACCCACACCAATACCTAAAAAGCCCCCTTGAAATGGAATGTCTACAATTGCTTACCTACCATGGAAGCAAGGTAAGCAATTGCTATGGGACCTGTGGAGGGAGGAGGCCCAAAGTTTCGATTGTGACACTTTGATCTTTTTTGATGTCTGGCAGTCCAAGCATCGTAAATCCTTCCCTCTGCTCCATTTACGGAGATTTATGATACAGTCTGTCAGACGTGCCCCTTACTGTATAAGAAGATTATTAAACAGGTTGTCCAAGATCTGCTACTACGGGATAGGTCATCAGTAGTGTTGAGCGAACCCGAACTGCACAGTTCGGGTCCATGCCGAAATTTGTGCTTTCAGGCACCTGACCCCAACCCCGATCGTCAGCGCTGAAGTTCGGGTCCGGATTCGACTCATCCCTAAAGCTGGTTGATTGACTGCTAAGCAGCCAATCAACCAGCTTTAACCCCCTGCGATCACCGTGGGAGTCCGGCTGTATCTGACAGCCAGGCTCCCGCTGCAACAATGAGGATAGTGATAACCCTTAAGATGCAGCGGTCAATAGCGACCGTGGCATCTTAGATGTTTGTCAGGGAACTGAATGCCATGGTCAG
Organism: Leptodactylus fallax; assembly: GCA_947044405.1. Lineage (NCBI taxonomy): Eukaryota > Metazoa > Chordata > Amphibia > Anura > Leptodactylidae > Leptodactylus > Leptodactylus fallax. Next base: position 2,591,925 of record CAMRHE010000212.1, read on the forward strand.
CATAAGGAGTGGGTGTTAGCTGTAACTGACAGCAAACACCCTGCTCCTTAACCCCCGATTGGAGCTGACCTCCGATAGTGGGTTTTAACACCTTGGATGCTGCGGTCAAGCATGACCATGGCATCCGTGGGGTTCTGCCATATCGGCAAGATCGGGAGGTGCTGATATGCATCTTCTGCAGCCCGGGGTCTGGCCAGTGACCCCAGGCTGCAAGTAGCCCCCAGTAGCTGGTTGATGCTGCCGAGACTGAGGAAGTCAGCCTATGTTTGGGTTTGGGTTCGGGTCAAGTTCGGGTACCCGAACCAAACTGTTGGACAGAGTTCAGCGGAACGCATCGAACCCGAACTTTGATGGGTTTGCTCAACACTAGTCATCAGTATTAGATTGGTCAAGGCCTGACATCCAGACGCCGTTCCGATCAACTGTTTTGGCAACCATATACTAGATATGCAAAAGTATTCATACCCCTTGAACTTTTTCACATTTTGTCACCTTACAACCACAAACTTAAATGTATTTTATTGAGATTTTAAGCGAAAGACCAACACAAAGTAGCAGATAATTGTGAAGTGGAAGGAAAATGATACATGGTGTTCAAAATTTTAATCAAATAAAAATCTGAAAAGTGTGACATGCAAAAGTATTCAGTCCCCCTATATCAATACTTTGTAGAGCCACCTTTCGCTGCAATTACAGCTGCAAGTCTTTTGGGATATGTCTCTACCAGCTTTGCGCATCTAGAGACTGAGATATTTTGCCCATTCTTCTTTGCAAAATAGCTCAGGCTCAGCCAGATTAGATGGAGAGGGTCTGTGAACAGCAATTTTCATGTCTTGCCACAGATACTCAATGGGATTTAGGTCTGGACTTTGACTGGGCCATTCTAACACATGAATATTCTTTGATCTAAACCATTCCACTGTAGCTCTGGTTGTATGTTTAGGGTCATTGTCTTGCTGGAAGGTGAATCTCCTTCCCAGTCTCAAGTCTTTTGCAGCCTCCAACAGGTTTTCTTCCAAGATTGCCCTTTATTTAGCTTCATCCATCTTCCCATCAACTCTGACCAGCTTCCCTGTCAGCATGATGCTGCCACCACCATGTTTCACAGGGGGGATGGTGTGTCCAGGGTGATGAGCAGTGTTACTTTTCTGCCACACATAGCTCTTTCCATTTAGGCCAAAAAGTTCAACTTTGGTCTCATCTGACCAGACCACCTTCTTCCACATGTTTGCTGTGTCCCCTATATGGCTTGTGGCAAACTGCAAACAGCACTTCTTATGTCTTCCATTCAACAATGGTTTTCTTCTTGCCACTCTTCCATAAAGGCCAGATTTGTGGAGTGCACGACTTATAGTTGTCCTGCGGACAGATTCCCCCACCCGAGCTGTGGATTTCTGCAGCTCCTCCAGAGTGACCATGGGCCTCATGGCTACTTCTCTGACCAGTGCTCTCCTTGCTCGATCTGTTAGTTTAGGTAGATGGCCATGTCTTGGTAGGTTTGCAGTTGTAGAATGATTGATTGAACAGTGCTCCTTGGGACGCTCAAAGCTTGAGATATGTTTTTATAACATAACCCTGCTTTAAACTTCTCCACAACTTTATCTCTGCCCGGTCTGGTGAGTTCCTTGGTCTTCATGATGCTGTTTGTTCACTAGTGTTCTCTAACAAACCACTGAAGCCTTCACAGAACAGATGGATTTATACTAAGACTAAATTACACACAGCTGGACTCTATTAACTAATTAAGTGACTTATGAATTCAATTGTGCGCACTGGATTTTATTTAGGGGTATCAGAGTACAGTGGGCTGAATACTTTTGCACGTAACACACTTTTCAGATTTTTATTTGTTTAAAATTTTGCAAACCATGTATCGTTTTCATTCCACTTCACAATTATGTGTTACTTTGTATTGGTCTATCACTTAAAATCTCAATAAAATACATTTAAATTTGTGGTTGTAAGGTGACAAAATGTGAAAAAGTTCAAGGGGTATGAATTCTTTTGCAAGGCACTGTATGTTTGGAAGCAGCCATGCTCCTATTCAAGTAAATGGGAGAGGGACTGCAGTTCCAGGAACTACTGCTATACTGTATGGACCAGAAGCTGTATACAGTGTAGCTGTAGCACCTGGAACTGCAACCCCACACCCATTCACTTAAATAGTAGCTGGGCTGTTTCTGGCTGTATATTTAGTATATGACTTCTGGCGGCTGAAACAAATGATTGTGACAGGGTCCAGGTATTGGACCCCAACTGATTTCATACTGATGACCTATCCTGTGAATTAGTCATCAATATGTATTACCTTCAGATCTTGGATGACCTTTTAACTAACCCTTAAATTAAAAAGCAGCAGTAGGTCAGTATATAGTCAAATAAGGCTGTGGAGAAAATTGTAGCTGAAAGGGTCACTGACTGTTAGCTCGACTTGTAAATTTTTTTTTTTCTTTTTTAGTCTTCAAATGCTTTTACTTTTAGTTGTCAGCAGTGGTGAACCTAGCCTCTTTGCTGCCTGAGGTGTACTATAGAAAGACGCCCCCCCCCACAAAAAAAAAAAAAAAATTGAGTTTCCATGCTACTAGCTTCACATGCTGTTATCGTCACACAACATACACAATACACAAAGTTATAAAACAGTTTTTAAGAATTTTTCTTCCTGTATTACTTCAGTATCAGATCAACAACACGGCATTAACAATGACAATAACTTCACACATCTTCTGCTTGGTGGATGGACAAGCCCACGTGGCCCCAATTTTCTATAATAGGGGCACCACAGATAGCTGAGTACTGTACTTCGGCTATCTTTGGCACTCCCATTGAAGTGAATGAGAGCCACGCGGGTTTGCCCATCCACCAAACTGCACGCCTATATATGGCTGCGGCCAGGCAGAATTCCCACCCAGTGGGGGAAAAAACCCAATTCTCAGGTTCAGTGGGGGTATCAGCAGACAGACCCCCATCAATGATCTTCTATCATTTAGGTGTATACAGTGCAGTAACATTTTGTGACTTACAGGTGACGTCTCTGACTAATCCTTCACATTTCCCTTCTCTTTCCTTTGGAGCGCCATGACCACTTCTTCCAGCTATGACTTGTCTCTGTAAAGTTTGCAACACAGACATCTTTGGCTCCTCACTTTCCAGGCATCCAACCCACATTGTCTTCACCTGCACACCCATCCTGCTGCTACCCCAATTATAAAATATATGATATAACCCCCCATAATAAATTATGCTCCCAAGTGCATCTTTATATTAATAATGTCCGTGTATACCCTGTATATATAGTGCCCCTTATTAATAATGCCCCAGGTGTTAACTAATTAAAAAGTTTTCCAGGTCATTAATAAACTAATCAGTGGGGCTCAAAAACTCAGGACCCCTACTGATCAGCTGTTTGAATGGTACCTGTGTAAGCACTGTGACTGCTTCTCTGTTTACATAGTGTCATTCATCTCATAGCGGCCATGTAATGTAACTACAGCCTTGTCCTATACACGTCTATAAGACAAGGCTGTGATTACATCACACGGTCACTATAAACAGACAGTGTAAGATATAAACAGGTGCCCTGTTTATACCGCCCCATTTACACACACTATAATGTTCCACAGCGGCCCCTGCACACTGTATTATGCCTTGCAGAGGCTCCCTGCACACGGTATTATGCTCCATAGTGGCCCCTGCACATGGTATTATGCCCTGCAGTGGTCCCTGCACACGGTATTATGTTCCACAGCAGCCCCTGCACACGGTATTATGCTCCATAGTGGCCCCTGCACACGGTATTATGCTCCATAGTGGCCCTTGCACATGGTATTATGCCCCGCAGTGGCTCCTGCACACGGTATTATGTTCCACAGCATGTCTTGCACACGGTATTATGCTCCACAGAGGCCCCTGCACATGGTATTATGCCCCATAGTGGCCCCTGCACATGGTATTATGCCCCATAGTATCTCCTGAACTCAGTATTCTGCTCCATATTGGCCCCTGCACACGGTATTATGCCCCATAGTGGCCCCTGCACTGGTATTATGCTCCATATTGGCCCCTGCACATGGAATTATGCTCCATAGTGGCCCCTGCACATGGTATTATGCTCCACAGTGGCCCCTGCACACAGTATTATGCACCATAGTGGCCCACCCATGAACTATTATTATACCCCAGAGTATAATGATCGGAGACCCAGGGGAGGTGACAAACATAAAAATCAGTGCTACTTACCTATCCTGGACACCGGTGCACTCCCTGCAGCTTTCAGCCCTGTTTAATTGCGCACAAATGTCATGTGATCAGGCCGGCAACGCGACCTGATGACGTCACCAGAGGGCCCAAGCTTGCTCGGAGTAACATCGGATCGCAGGAGAGTTAATTAACATTGGTTTTTATGTTCCCTCACCTCCCCTGGGTCTCCGATTATTATACTCTGGGGTCTGAAAAGACACCAGAGTATAATAATAGTAGTATTTGAGGCCCGCGGCCTCACTTACAGATCCCCGCTCCACTTCCCCTTCTGCGTCCCATAGCAGAAAGGGAAGCGGAGGTGGCCACGTGCAGGCGCGGGGGTAGGTAAATAAATAAGCGGTTACCTGCTGGGGATACTCCAGCAGGTAACGGCCTATTTATATAAATTAAAAAAAAAGTTATCCTCACCTACCTGCGATCTCTTGATGGAGCCGCCGCCTCCTCTTCTTGTCCACGAGAAGGCGCGATGACGTCGTTGTATCGCCGCCTGCACTGAGATGTGGACGTCTCATAAGCCAGCCCAGGCCGCTTTAAAAAGAACAAAGCTGAGCAAGGCCTGTCCTGGGCTGGTTTACATTAAATAAATAGTAAAAATGCCGCCCCGCAGACAGTGACGGATAGTGCCGCCTGAGGTGGCCGCCTAACTTCGCCTCATTAGAGGTGCACCCCTGGGTGTCAGCCAAATTCGAGCCCCATGATTTCTATGTACTCTCCTGAATGACTATATTGTAGTAGAACTCTCACATACTGTATATAAATGGCTGTAAAATGGAATATAGAATACATAGATTTAAAGATCCTTATGAACAGATCAGGGCATACATAGATAAGTGGCTGTAAAAAAAAAAATACTAGGATATACAGAACGTTAAAGGATCTTACAACTACAACCCCAATTCCAATGAAGCTGGGACGTTGTGTAAAACATAAATAAAATAGAATAAGATGATTTGCAAATCCTTTTCAACCTATATTCAATCGAATACACTACAAAGAAAAGATATTTAATGTTCAAACAGATAAACGTTATTGTTTTTTTGCAAATATTCACTCATTTTGAATTTGATGCCTGCAACACGTTCCAAAAAAGCTGTGACAGAGGCAACTAAAGCTGGGCCAGGGGTATGTTTACCACTGTGTTACATCACCTTTCCTTTTAACAATACTCAATAGGCATTTGAGAACTGAGGACACGAATTGTTGAAGCTTTTTAGGTGGAATTCTTTCCCATTCTTGCTTGATGTACAACTTCAGTTGCTCAACAGTCTGGGGTCTCCGTTACCATATTTTGCGCTTCATAATGCACCACACATTTTCTATGGGAGACAGGTCTGGACTGCAGGCAAGCCAATCTAATACCCGCACTCTTTTACTACGAAGCTACGCTGTTCTAACATGTGCAGAATGTGGCTTGGCTGAAATAAACATGGACGTCCCTGAAAAAGACGTGGCTTGAATGGCAGCATATGTTGCTCCAAAACCTGTATGTACCTTTCAGCATTAATGGTGCCTTCACAGATGTGCAAGTTACCCATGCCATGGGCACTAACACATCTCTATGATGCTGGCTTTTGAACTTGGCGCTGAAAACAATCCGGACAGTCCTTTTCCTCTTTGGCCCGGAGGACATGACGTCCATGTTTTCAAAAAACAATATCGAATGTGGACTGATTAGACCACAGGACACTTTTCCGCTTTGTGTCAGTCCATCTCAGGTGAGTTCAGGCCCAGACAAGGCGTTTCTGGGTGTTGTTGATGTATGGCTTTCACTTTGCATGGTAGAGATTTAACTTGCACTTGTAGATGTAGCGAGGAATTGTGTTCACTGACAATGGTTTTCTGAAGTGTTCCTGAGCCCATGTGGTAATATCCATGTCGTTTTTGATGTCGTTTTTTTAATGCAGTGCCGCCTGAGGGGTCGAAGGTCACAGACATTCAATGTTGGTTTTCGGCCTTGTCGCTTACTTGCAGAGATTTGTCCTTGTTCTCAGAATTTTTTGATGATATTATGGACTGTAGATGATGAAATCCCTAAATTCCTTGCAATTGTATGTTGAGAAACGTTGTTCTTAAACTGTTGGACTATTTGCTCATTCAGTTGTTCACAAAGTGGTGAACCTCGCCCCATCCTTGCTTCTGAACGACTGTGCCTTTCGGAGATGCTCCCTTTATACCCAATCATGACACTCACCTGTTTCCAATTAACCTGTTCACCTCTGGAATGCTCCAAACAGTTTGTTGATCATTTCTCAACTTTTCCAGTCTTTTGTTGCCCCTTTCCCAGCTTTTTTGGAACGTGTTGCAGGCATCAAAATGAGTGAATATTTGCAAAAAACAATAAAGTTTATCCGTTTGAACATTAAATATCTTGTCTGTGTAGTGTATTCAATTGAATAAAGGTTGAAAAGGATTTGCAAATCATCGTATTTATTTATGTTTTACACAACGTCCCAACTTCATTGGAATTGGGGTTGTAGATAGAGGCACATGTAAAGCTAGATTCACATGACAGCGACAGGTATCTTTCTCTTTTTTTTTTCCCTTTTATTTCCTTTGCATGCAGACTGTTTTCACCAGCTGTTTATATTATACACCAAAGGTCAGCAACCTTCGGCACTCCAGCTGCTGTGAAACTACAACTCCGAACATGCTCCATTCACTTCCATGGGAGTTCCAAGAACAGCAGAGCAAGTATGCATGCTGGGAGTTTTACAACAGCTGGAGTGCCGTAAGTTGCCTATTCTTGTTATACATTATGAAGTTGTGACTTAAATTTCTAGCAATGGTTTCTTTCTCATTGTTTCATTATTTTTAACAGACGATGTAATACTTGAACAGCATGGAATGCGTAAAATACATTATAGGACACATATTCTCGTATTTGTGGGAATATTATACAAGTTTCCTTATGTGGAGGCACTGTGACAGCTATTATTACTTACATACAGTGGGGAAAAAAAAGTATTTATCAGCCACCAATTGTGCAAGTTCTCCCACTTAAAAAGATGAGAGAGGCCTGTAATTGACATCATAGGTAGACCTCAACTATGAGAGACAAAATGAGAAAAATCCATAAAATCGCATTATCTGATTTTTAAAGAATTTTTTTGCAAATTATGGTGGAAAATAAGTATTTGGTCACCTACAAACAAGCAAGATTTCTGGCTCTCACAAAAATTTCAAGAAAAAATTGGGACACAATATCACTGTACCTTGGTTTGGCGGCCAGCTGAAAACACTAGAATTACTTTTGAAATGGAAAGGATTCTATGACCCTGAAAACAGCACTTGGGAGGCAGAAAAGAACCTGGATTATCCTGCTTAGTTTTCATTGAGCACCTAGAGAAATTGACATCATCAATTTTACTTTGGCTCAGATAAATTGATAATGTATTGATCCATTTGACTGGCTCATATGATGTTCTGGGAATTTGTGGGTGCGATAAATCATAGCAACCTCAATATGAATTTAACAGTCTCTATTGATGCCCACAGTATTACCTTCCTTGATCTATTAATCTTAATTGGTGATGACGGATGGCTTTGTACTACACATTACCGGAAAAACACAGATACGAACAATTTACTCAGGAGGGACAGTTACCATCTAGCTCCCCTGAGAGGGGTATACTGAAGGGACATTTCCTGAGAGTTTATAGGAACTGTTCCTTTGTGGATGAATATCAGGTACAGGCAAGGGAACTTGAGTCCTGCTTCAGAAGACGGGGCTATTCAGATACAATACAATAAATGAGAGTTTGCCCTATCCCTTAATTGCACAGACTTACTGACCCCTCGGACACAGGTGGATGAATGTAATGTCATCCGCCTAATTGGTACATTTGTCAGGACTTCCAAGTGATCATGGAGATTCTCAGTTCTGGGGCATTCTCAAATTAGACCCTAATCTGGTAGACAAGGTGACATTTGCAACCTCGGCAATATGCTAGTTCATAGCCACCTAAATCAGGATAAAATGAGCATCACTTGGCTTGATAAAAGTAGATTGGTCAACACCTTTAGGTGTGGATCCTGAAAGGTAACAAAGTCAGGAGTGTGTCCACAAGCATCACCTATTTTGTTAATGACTTCATAAATTGTTGTACTATGGGAGTAGTTTATATCATCATTTGCCCCGTCCCCAGAAGTATATGGGAAAAACTAAGAGAGAACTAAGATGTAGAATACATTTTACAAAGAGAGGATCGCCCACTTACTGCAAATGTCTGGGAACACCATGAGGGGACCCGACATGTCTACGTTTCCATGGCATGCAACAAATTCATTGACCCACAGGATAGGATTATTGGGATTGCACCATTCTTCAGAAAGAGGCCCAGTGGATTTTCCACTTTGAGAATGACCAAAAGGCCTCTATGACGCTATCTCATTTACATCTTTTATATGAGTGCTTTTTGTCATTGGTACTTTCTTTTACAGTTGACCTATGCATGTATAATTCTCCTTGAGACCGGATTTTCAGAATACCCTATAGCATATACAATCCACCCTTGACTATATACCTCTCCCTGAGACCAGAAAGTTGGTCCATGGTTACATATCTCTCCCTTGGACCTGACTTTTGGAGTATTTTACTTTACTAGTTATCTCTAACATTCAGTTAGCCTATTCAGATGGTCCAGGACAACTCACATCTTTGGTTACGGAGTATCCTAACCAGGGTGATATAACCATCACAGTAGTATGGTGGTCTGAATACAATGGGGGTTATTCATGACCTGTGGGATCTGTCTCTGGGTGATAGCATTCATTGGCTTTATCTTTAGCCTCATATTTGTAGACTTTTTCATTCATTATCTTTATGGACCATACATGCCATTCATACTTTTCATGCATCACCTGATATAGACATTTCTTGGCAAACTATTATTAGTAGCTTAATTAATATTAGTATTATGCAGCTTTGATCATTGGACTATGCACAATCTCACTTATTGTTGATATGGATTTTCATCCCTTTGCCCCCACACAGTATAATGACCCTCTTTCACCCCATACACAGCTTGATGGCCACCTTTTACCCCACACACAGTATAATCCTCCTGTCAGGAATCTCAATTTAGCTGCTGTTGCTTTAAGGTTTCCTGTAAAGCTTCTGCAGTGTTTAGAGTTCTCTTAGGCATATCCAATTAGCAGCTGAACATGCATATTTAAACCATCTTTCTCCTCAACCTGGTGATTGCTATTTGTTTGTATGTAGTTTGGATTACATTTTCTGAACGTTTATACTGGACTGCTCTGAATTGACCTTTGGCTTGTTACTGGAAATTTGCTTGTCTTCTGATTCTGGATCTGATGCTATCTCTCCTGAATTATTCTTCTGGTTCCGAAATGCCTTATAAAATATTGTGTTCTGGTTTGACTTCAATTTGTGGAGCATTTATTTCTTGCACCCTTTTCTGTAGTGACAACCTGGACCCCAGATTCAGTACAAGTCCATCTGACTTTACGGCTGGCTCTGGTGAAGGCGTTTGGGTGTCTGGGATATATCTCTCAGTGCTATATAGGATTTAAACAGCTAGTTCTATTGCTCTGTCATGTCAGAGTGTTCTTGTAATTTCTGATATTTGCTCCAGAGACTCTATCATAACAGCCCCCCTTTTGCCCCCACAAACAGTGTAATGGTCTCCTTTTTCACCTATGCACAATATAATGGCCCTCATTTGCCCTCATACAGGGTTTAAGGAACCTCTTTTGCCCCTATATATTATAAAGGCTCCTAGCCCCATATGTTCACCATCTTTACTTACCACTTGTTGCTTCTCAGAGCCCCCACCTCTTCTCTTTGATGCAGCGCTGCCTTAAATAACCAAAGCAAAGAAGGAGTCAGGAGTCCAGGGAGCTATGAGCGGTAAATAATGATAAACTCTGTAGCACTGCTTGCTCCCCAGGCTGTTAGCAAAGCAATCTGTGCTTCCATATGTTCTGATGGAAGAACTCATTGCAGATAATAAGTGAGCCTTCAGGTTGGCCAGATGGTGATGCCGTCCTGTGGTTTAGGAGGGCAGAAAAGACCAGACAGATGTGTGCAGTAGGGGATTCTATTATTAATAACAGACAGAGTCATCTGCCTCCAAGGCAATGAGTGCTGAACAGTGTTAAGCCTTCCAGGCGCTCATGTTTGGCATATTGCTGATCAAGCATCACTAGAAAGACAAAGGAAGCTATTGACTTCTCTATTGGCTACAGGCTCTATGCTAGAGGTGGGTGACACCTAAATGGGGATGGTACAGCTGTGCTTGGAAAAGACGATTAGATAGCTAGAGGAGCTTTTATATGCAGATAAATTGAGTAGGTAAAGGGATATAGCAGAAGTTGATTTCTATATATTGAGGGTTGAGGTCAGTACGGGAAGTAGAGAGGTGACTAGGAGTAAATGTGAGTCTAAAACAAATAAAGGTATTGGTAATATTATGTGTTTGTTGGAAAATGAAAGGATGAACTGAATATTCTAAAGACAGACAGATTATGATGTAGTGGGCATAACAGAAACCTGGATGGACAAGAGCCATGACTGGTTAACAAATTTGTAGAACTACACTGCAGTAGCATAGCTATAGAGGACCCATCCTCACTGTGGTGGAAAAATATTGGAAAATGGCTTGAGAATCAATAATCAACAATAATTGTGCCTATCGATTTAAGAATATATTCCAGTATTTTTGTAAAAGCTTTGTGTGAAAGTGTTACTTAGCCCAGATGGCTTTTAGGCATTAGAATGTACTATTGTTTAAAAGCTCTTCTCACGCTACATAGACAAGGTTATTAGATAAAAGTGTCCGGTTATACATCTTGCTCCTTGCCTCCCCTATACTCCCTTTGTGTGAGAACAAAATGTATTGTATGGGATAGGAGCTAGTTTTCAGTAAAGATGTTTTAATGAAACATTTCAAGGTCTACTGACAATGAAGAGCCTATGTGGTCAGATGCTCATTACGCATCCAAGATGGCGGATACTGGAAGTCCATCTGCTAGCCACGTGCGGGCCATGCAGAACGCCCACTAATCCTTAACCAATTGTATTGCATGCTTTGTGTGATGTATTCTGTGATGTGTAAACTGGCATAAAGCCATTATTTTCCTTTATAATCTTGTGCACCGCCTCAATAAAGAGGAAGAGAATTATCATAGAGAATCACCTGTCTCTGTGTTGATTCACTGAGCGCAATTTAATTAATTAATTTGGACATCTTCTGACAATTAGAGAGTGGAACCGTTTGGGTTCCGATGACATCACCACACACTATATACTTAAGCAGGTCTACATGTTAAAGCAGCATTGGCTGCTGACCTTCACAGAAACCCACAATTTGAATGGGTTGTGAAAACAAACCATCTTAGCTTATGCTACGCACTGGGCAGCCGACGGCATTTGTGACACATGAAAAAAAAAAACACAACCAGCGACGACCAGAGACGCTGCTGGCGAAAGGAGGAAGAAGAGGGGGACGGAGTAGGGACAGCAGGACTACGAGGTAAACAAACTTCCGAATGTGCCATGAATGTGCACATTACCTGGGTAAAGTGCAGAAAACTCCTGATTCCACACTTTAACGGAGCAAATCAGTTAATCTGCATATTACCTAGGTAATGTGCACATTCACTGATTTCGTACTTTAACGGTAACACATAGACAGTATCAGTCAGCTCATTTGTGGTATAATACATGCACCAGCTGCCCTGCTCCATGGAAAGCTTCCATGATCTAGGGGTATATATGCTGTATATATACACTGTATCAACTACACATACAAGAGCCCATATCATGGGAAATTTTAAGTTTAAGGTATGAAAAAGACCAGGGAACATAGGAGCTGTGCTTGCAGCATTACTTCCAGGCTTCAGCTGTACTACACAGCCGAGACCTGGAACTAGGCTTAACCCCCTCGGATGCCACGATCAATAGCAATCACGTCATCTGGGTGGTTTGGGGCAAGATCGCCTCCGCCAGCCCTCGGATCCCCCATGATATAATTGCAGGGTCCAGAGATCCCAGGTTGAAACTCTCTTGTGGGACAAGACAAAAATGTAAAAAAAAAGTTAAAAATAAAGTATAAAAATTAAACCAATTACAAAAAGTTAAAAAAAACCCCCTCCTTTACATGATGTAAACCAAAATAAAATTAACAAACATGTTAGGTATCTCCATGTGTGTATAAGTATGCACTAACCAAAAATAGCGTTATTTATACCATACAGTGAACACTGTAAAAACAAATATATATCGCAATGTGCAAATTAACATATTTTGGTTACCTCGCTTCCCCCTCAAAAATAGCAATAAAAAGTGATCAAAAAGTCATACATACCAAAAATTGGTACCAATAAAAACTACATCTTGTCCCTCAAATAAAAAGCCCTGACATATCTCAGTCAACAAAACAGTAAAAAAAGTTCTAGGCGTCAGAATACAGTAACCCCAGAAAAATTGTTCATTTTCAAAAAATGACATTTTATTAGTAAATGCAGTAAAAGATATTAAAAGCAATATAAATGTGGTATCGCCATAATCGTAATGACCGACCAGACAAAGTTGCCATGTCATTTTTAATGCAGAGTGAATGCCTTAAAAACAAAATGCAAAAAATAATGATAGAATTGTGTTTTTTTTCTACACAAACACCCCCAAAAAACAGTATTAAAGCTAACAAAAACATTATATGTACCCCAAAATGGTGCCAAATAAAAGTACAACTCATAATGCAAAGAATAAAGCATTCACTTAGCTACAGTGCCTTGCGAAAGTATTCAGCTCCCTAGAACTTTTCAACCTTTTGCCACATTTCAGGCTTCAAACATAAGGATATAAAATTTAAATTTTTTGGTGAAGAATAAACAACAAGTGGGACACAATTGTGAAGTGGAACGAAATATATTGGTTATTTTAAACTTTTGTAAAAAATAAAAAAACTGAAAAGTGGGGCGTGCAATATTATTCGATCCCTTTACTTTCAGTGCTGCAAACTCACTCCAGAAGTTCAGTGAGGATCTCTGAATGATCCAATGTTGTCCTAAATGACTGATGATGATAAATATAATCCACCTGTGTGTAATCAAGTCTCCGTATAAATGCTCCTGCTCTGTGATAGTCTCAGGGTTCTGTTTAAAGCGCAGAGAGCATCATGAAGACCAAGGAACACACCAGACAGGTCCGTGATACTGTTGTGGAGAAGTTTAAAGCCGGATTTGGATACAAAAAGATTTCCCAAACTTTAAACTTTCCAAGGAGCACTGTGCAAGCGATCATATTGAAATGGAAGGAGTATCAGACCACTGCAAATCTACCAAGACCCAGCCGTCCCTCTAAACTTTCATCTCAAACAAGGAAAAAAAAAGATCAGAGATGCAGTCAAAAGGCCCATGATCACTCTGGATGAACTGCAGAGATCTGCAGCTGAGGTGGGAGAGTCTGTCCATAGGACAACAATCAGTCATACGCTGCACAAATCTGGTCTTTATGGAAGAGTGGCAAGAAGAAAGCCATTTCTCAAAGATATCCATAAAAAGTCTCGTTTAAAGTTTGCCACAAGCCACCTGGGAGACACACCAAACATGTGGAAGAAGGTGCTCTGGTCAGATGAAACCAAAATCGAACTTTTTGTCCACAATGCAAAACGATATGTTTGGCGTAAAAGCAACACAGCTCATCACCTTGAACACACCATCCCCACTGTCAAACATGGTGGTGGCAGCATCATGGTTTGGGCCTGCTTTTCTTCAGCAGGGACAGGGAAGATGGTTAAAATTGATGGGAAGATGGATGGAGCCAAATACAGGACCATTCTGGAAGAAAACCTGTTGGAGTCTGCAAAAGACCTGAGACTGGGACGGAGATTTATCTTCCAACAAGACAATGATCCCAAACATAAAGCAAAATCTACAATGGAATGGTTCACAAATAAACGTATCAAGGTGTTAGAATGGCCAAGTCAAAGTCCAGACCTGAATCCAATTGAGAATCTGTGGAGAGAGCTGAAAACTGCTATTCACAAACGCTCTCCATCCAACTTCACTGAGCTCGAGCTGTTTTCCAAGGAAGAATGGGCAAGAATTTCAGTCTCTCGATGTTCAAAACTGATAGAGACATACCCCAAGCGACTTGCAGCTGTAATCGCAGCAAAAGGTGGCGCTACAAAGTATTAACTTAAGGAGGCCGAATAATTTGGCATGCCCCACTTTTCAGTTTTTTATTTTTTACAAAAGTTAAAAATATCCAATAAATTTCGTTCCACTTCACGATTGTGTCCCACTTGTTGTTGATTCTTCACCAAAAAATTTAAATTTTATATCCTTATGTTTGAAGCCTGAAATGTGGCAAAAGGTTGAAAAGTTCAAGGGGGCAGAATACTTTCGCAAGGCACTGTATGTTGACAATGTTGACAGAAAAATAAAAAAAATTATTAATTTTGGAAGGCGGAGAAGGAAAATGTGAAAAAAGTTGTCCAGCATTAACGTACAAACTACCCTGCATCCTTAAAGGGTTAAGGGTGGAGAAAAGGTTTTTTAGGCATCTATAAAGGAAAAGGTTCTTTACTGTTAGAGTAATAAAACTATTGAATGCCCTTCCCCAACAGTTAATAATGGCAGATTATATGTCAGCATATATTATTTAATAACAAATAAAATTTAGGGTTATAATTAATCTAACTGTAAATTATACAAACTAGATTTTTGAAGATCCAGGGATTAATTTTGAAGTATGGAAGGAGTTTTTGCCTTGCTCTGGATCAATGCTGTACAGTTATAGGTTAAACTTGATGGACCTGTACCTTTACTATATAGTTATATATAACTATTCCATACCTTTCAATAGTATGCAAAACTGTGGTTTGACCCTAAAGTATAAAGTCCTGAAATGGCATTTGGTAAAATTACAGCAAAACTTTAGCAATACTTTAAAAAGCATCCTAAACCTTCTATTTAAAAAATGTAAAACAAAATAGCCCCTTTAGGCCATCTGCACAATCATACAGAAGATCCAGTTCCTCTTAATGGACAAAGAACACTTATTGTTCTACTCTCTGAATATACTGTACCTAATAGTCTGCATGGATGACTATGTGTTGCTTTTCTATTTACTTTTCTATCCCAAGTTTCATCACTGAAATACTATATACAGTTTTTATTCACCATTATCTGGAACATTTCTTAAAGATTGCAGGTCTTTCTTTACAAAACCCTGAAAAACACTTCCTATTTTAGCTCTTCTTACAGAGAAACTTTGTGCAGGGAAACTTTCTAAATATACCATCAATACTTTATTTCTCTACTTGCAAACAGAGTCAATGATTTTATCCAATCACCAGCAATTTCCTTCTACAAGTTATACTAACATTAGGATTTTGAACACTTTATCTTCTACATATGTAAAAAAGCAACAAAAATAAAAAAAACATTTTGTTCATGTCTAGACTTTTATCTTTTGACTGTTTCTGAATTTACTGTGCTTTTGAGAGTTTGTATTTTTGCAAGATTGGGGTAGTAATGTATTTATTGTTTATTGATTATTGATACAATTGTAAATTCCAGAAACTCTTAAATGCAGCAGAAATTGCACATGTATAACCCTTTTGTTGAAATTGGGACAGGTAAAAAAAAATCTTAAAGGGAATCTGTCTTTAGTTTCATGCTGCCCTGAGCACAATTAGAATAAACTATCTCCTCTGAAATTGTGCAGCATTTCAGTCCAAACAAAATCCTAGTGTCCATTGGGTGGCTCCTCTTCAGCTGCTCCTCTGGAGCAGCATTGATCTAAGGTTCTTTTGGCCCTACTTAAGTAATA
This sequence comes from Leptodactylus fallax, assembly GCA_947044405.1. Taxonomy (NCBI): domain Eukaryota; kingdom Metazoa; phylum Chordata; class Amphibia; order Anura; family Leptodactylidae; genus Leptodactylus; species Leptodactylus fallax. The sequence goes on from CAMRHE010000212.1 coordinate 2,607,985, forward strand.
ATGAATGAGGATCTATTCTTCACCTATAGAGAGTCTGTGCATCTCCAGTTTTAACCCCCTACTTATAATTTCCAGCTGTGCTAAGGTAAAACGTTAAGGACATTACTTTTTGTCCAAACACAACTTAGGCAGCTGTGTGAGTGCAGATGGTTAATAGCAGCAGTTTCCACCTGAAACTTTCCCCTACTGTAGAGGTCAGGATTGGAGTAAACTCTGATCCAGGCCATTTAACTCTTTGAAATGCTGTAGAGCTCCCTCTGTCAGCCCAAGTAATCTCTACAATGCAGTTGTGTGGTGTCTGTGGGTTGCCATACACATACTTGGTATTGATGACTCCATAATGCCCCCAACTATAAATGTAACATTTTACCTTTCCTCCTAACTCATAACCATAAACAATACAGTGAAGAAAAGTTTGTTTTTAAGCTGGTGAAAACAAAATACAATAAGGTCAAGCATTTTAGGACCTTGCATTGAAAATCTAGTTTCAACCGTTGCATGAATAATAACTGTCAAATTGGCATTCCTGTGATTGCTGATCCCGGAGAGGATTCAGTTCTAGCCCTTTATCTTTTGAAATGCCAGGACTTTTATCTCAGTGGTCTACATCTGAAGATAAGGTTGCTGATATGTTATGCACTGCACCTTGCTGAACTATAACAGTTAAGTCTTTGCTTTTTGCAGTGTCTGCAAGTGGACAGGAATTGTAAAGCTATAATGAATGACATTTCCCTTGTATGAGGAAAACCTTCTAGAAGAAACAGATTTTCTCTTGAGAAAAAGAAAAAAAGGTTTTGTTTATACTGCAGTTTCAAGTGTAAACCTCCATTACTATACTTGGATGGCATCTCTGTTCACAAATCACAGTTACATTATGATAATATATCTTTGCATTGTGTAATGTAATGATAAGCTAATCCCTTTAGGTAAATATTAAAACAAATAAACACTACAAATGTAATTTTTAAGTTATTATGCATTTATGCTTAGTGCTGGACCTGAGAGGAACAATGCATGCCACGAGGATTTAAAGCGTACCATGAAGACAACCATTGTGTCTTACATCACCAACCATCTCCAACCCTGTACTAGGGACAACACAGTGCCTGCAGTTTTCTCAGGTCGTCCCTCTAGTCCAGGGGTAGGCAACCTTTTTTTGTACGGCGTGCCGATTTTAATTAAAAAATCAAAAATGAGGTACTCGGAGTGCCTGACAATAATTGTAAGTCTGACAACCCCTAAACTAAAGTCATATACCACAAACCATAATACAGAAGTGCTGCCACCAGATGCTTTAGGACACATGATTTTACTGCTATTTCCTGGGATGCTCCTGTACTTTCCGATTAGAAGCAATGAAAGTACATGTACAGCCGCCAATTAGTGGTAAATGTATGTGTCCAGGAGCACCGTATGACAGAATTCTTATGGTGAAAAAACACTATGTATCTGGATGCAGCTATATTCTTAGGCCACTGGAACTTTTAGCTTGATGTAAATCTGCGTTCACATGGTGGGCCCCTGCACACCGTATTATGTCTCATAGCGACCCCTGCACACCGTATTATGTCCCATAGCGGCCCCTGCACACCATATTATGTCCCATAGCAGCCCCTGCACACCGTATTATGTCCCATAGCGGCCCCTGCACACCGTATTATGTCCCATAGTGGCCCCTGAACACGATATTATGACCCATAGTGTCCCCTGCACACGATATTATGCCCCATACCGGCCCCTGCACACGGTATTATGTCCCATAGTGGCCCCTGAACACGATATTATGTCCCATACCGGCCCCTGCACACGATATTATGTATCTGGATGCAGCTATATTCTTAGGCCACTGGAACTTTTAGCTTGATGTAAATCTGCGTTCACATGGTGCGACCCCTGCACACCGTATTATGTCTCATAGCGGCCCCTGCACACCGTATTATGTCCCATAGTGGCCCCTGCACACCGTATTATGTCCCATAGCGGCCCCTGCACACCGTATTATGTCCCATACTGGCCCCTGCACATGGTATTATGTCCCATAGTGGCCCCTGAACACGATATTATATCCCATAGTGGCCCCTGCACACGATATTATGACCCATAGTGGCCCCTACACACGGTATGATGTCCCATGGCAGCCCCTGCACACAGTATTATGTCCCATAGTGGCCCCTGAACACGATATTATATCCCATAGTGGCCCCTGCACACGATATTATGACCCATAGTGGCCCCTACACACGGTATTATGTCCCATAGTGGTCCCTGCACGCCGTATTATGTTTCATAGTGGCCCCTGCACACCGTATTATGTCTCATAGCGGCCCCTACACATGGTATAACATTCTAACTTTTATAATTTTCGCCACTCACTAGCTATAATTATACTGTGGGGTCTCTTCAGACCCCAGAGTATAATAAGTGGAGGGCCAAAAGAGGTGACAAACATAAAAAAACAATGTACTCACCTTTCCTGCGCTCTGCAACCGCTGTGTTCTCTTCGGGCGCTTCTGCCTGTAGTCAGCGATCGCTGATTGGTTCTCAGGGGTCACGTCGTGTGACGTCAGACATGACTCCAGAGGTCCTGTCAGCTGTCTCTTACGTCAGTCAGGCAGAAGCGCCCGAAGAGAACACAGCGGCTGCGGCGCGCAGGAAAGGTGAGTACATTGGGTTTTTTTTATGTTTCATCACTTCTCCTCAGCCTCTGCTTATTATACTCGGGGGTCTGAAGAGACCCCTGAGTATAATAACAGCAGTTTCGTTTCGGCCGTGTTTGGTCCAATCGAAACTGCTGGGTGAGGACTCGGGTCGCCGTGCCAGGGAAATATGCCTCGCGTGCCGCTCTTGGCACGAATGCCGAAGGTTGCCGACCCCTGCTCTAGTCAAACACTGTAACAATTGAAACTGACATGAATAACTACATCCTGTCTAGTTCTAGTGACTATGTGAGTATATGAGGATTTTTCAGTTTAGGAGCTCTGATCTATGTCTTTTCAGTAATTAGAGAGGGGATATCACCCTAATTCAACTGTTAAAACATTTATTATTTTGCACTTTTGTACTTTTTAAGGGGTTTAAGGGGTAAATGACAGATTGCAGTTCTGACCTTTGCTACCTTCAGCAATTAGGAGAACAGGGAACAGAAAGTCCCCTTGAAACCTCCCTGTTAAGGGAGCACCAGTGTGCTCCAGTCTAAGAAAAGTCTAATACACTGAATTGCTACTTTATTAGATGCACCCATCCAGTAGGACATTAGATCTTCTTTAGCCTTAAAGAGGTTGTCCGGGCATTTTTTTTAATGCCTGGACAACCGGGGAAGGGGAAAAAAAAAAATCATACTCAACTGTCCCGGATGCTCTGGTGAACTTCCTGCGCGTTCCGGTCCTTCTGCTCCAGTGGCTTCTCACAGGTCTCTTTCTGAGTTCCACTGAAGCTGCTGTTTGGCCTCAGCGGTCACGTAACGCTGAGGCCAATTAGCGGCCTCAGCAGGCCTCAGGAAGAGACTCATGATGTCACAGGTAATAACATCCCAGGCTCTTTGCTGAGACCGCTGATTGCCCTCAGCGGTCATGTATGGCTGGTACTTCCACCACACCCCGAGAAGACCAGACCATGCTTGGAGGCACCGGAGCACCGTGGAAAGGTGAGTATGAATTTTTTATTTTTTTTTTCACTTCCCCCATTCGATTTAAAACATAAGCAGGTTGTCCATTTTTGCCTGGACAACCCCTTTAAGAACCACAGCAATTCATTGCAGCATACATGGTTATCATCCACAAGTATCAGTGAACTCAAGGTATGCAGGAAAACATTCCACTAGATACCATTGCTCCATCTTCACCAGCCTGAACTGTTGTAACATCACAAAAAAGGTTAATTGATTCATGCTGTTAGTGCCAAATTCTGATCCTTCTATCAGATTGGTACAACAGAAATTTGGAATCATCTGGCAAGGTAATGTTTTGCATTGCTCATTAATAGTGTTGAGTGAACCCGAACTACACAGTTCAGGTCCATGCACAACTTTGTGCATTCAGGTACCTGACCCCAACGCTTCACGTCAGTGCCGAAGTTCGGGTTCGGGTTCAGCTCATCCCTAAAGCTGGTTGACTGACTGCTGAGCAGCCAATTAACCAGCTTTAACCCTTACACACATTGTCCCACATGTGGGAGAATGTGGGTAGTTACCGCATCCCCACGTACAGGTATGTGATGGTGATCGAGCGGGCTCAGAAGCACTTAAACCAGGGGTCTCAAAGTCGCGGCCCGCGGGCCAACTCGGGACAATAGTTTGCGGCCCCCACTTCAATATCAAAGTTTATTGTTAGTGCGGCCCGAGTTTGATACGAATGGCACCAGGGGCGCACTGTCTGGGGGTGGCATTTTTTACTATCTAATGTAAACCAGCCCAGGACAGGCTGCTTTAAAAAAAAAACAACGCTGAGCGGGGCCTGTCCTGGGCTGGCTTACGAGACGTCCGCATCACAGCGCAGGCAGCGATATAATGACGTCATCGCGCCTCCTACGCTGAGACACAGACGTCTCGGACAAGAGGAGGAGGCGGCGGCTGCATCAAGGCATCGCAGGTAGGGTAGGATAAGTTTTTTTTTTTATATAAATAGGCCGTTACCTGCTGGAGTATCCCCGGCAGGTAATGGCCTATTTATTTACCTACCCCGCGTCTGCTCGTGGCCGCCTCCGCTTCCCCTTCTGCTATGGGACGCAGAAAGGGAAGTGGACGCTGCTGTGAGCAGCCGCGGGCATCGGTAAGTGAGGCCGTGGGCCTCAAATACTACTATTATTATACTCTGGGGTCTTTTCAGACCCCGGAGCAGGGGCGTAACTATCAGGGTAGCAGTTGCCACAGGTCCCGGGACATTAGGGGCCCCGGAGCCCTGTGGCAGCCACTACCGCGAACCCCACAAACCAGTAACGATCCGGATCCGGCAGGGTACAGAGCCCGCGGACAGCTGGAGATGGCCGGGCCCTGGACCATTATGATAGCGTTCGGGGAAAGCCTGGTTCCCCGACCGCTATACATACTGTTATTGGTAAGGAGTTCTGGCATATTTCAGGCCCCTTTCCAATACATGCCAACCCAGGGGAGGTGACTGAAAATAATAAACACATATTCTCACCTCTCCTGGGCGCAGCGTTCTCTCCGGCGCTCCTCCGTCATGTGACTGAGGCCTGTGATTAGGCCCCAGCAGTCACATGGGGGCGCGGCCGCGTAATGACGTCAGTGCACCCCCACGTGACCGCTGAGGCCTAATCACAGGCCTCGGCAGCGACGTTGGAAGAGGGTCTGAAGACGCTGAAGACGGCAGGATGGAGAGAGGATGCCAAGGAACGGTAAGGCAAGGTGAGTATGAATGTTTGTTATTTTTAATCACCTTCCCTGGGCCTCCGATTATTATACTCTGGGGTCTGAGGAGACCCCAAAGTATAATAATAGCACCGATGCGGAGGGGGCTGTTGGGAGCTTATAATACTGTGTGGGGGCCACTGTAGAGCATATAATACTGTGTGGGGGCAACTGTAGAGCACATAATACTGGGTGGGGGCCACTGTAGAGCATATAATACTGGATGGGGGCCACTGTAGAGCATATAATACTGGGTGGGGGCCACTGTGGGGGGCATATAATACTGGGTGGGGGCCACTGTAGAGCATATAATACTGGATGGGGGCCACTGTAGAGCATATAATACTGGGTGGGGGCCACTGTAGAGCATATAATACTGGGTGGGGGCCACTGTAGAGCATATAATACTGGATGGGGGCCACTGTAGAGCATATAATACTGGGTGGGGGCCACTGTAGAGCATATAATACTGGGTGGGGGCCACTGTAGAGCATATAATACTGGGTGGGGGCCACTGTGGGGGGCATATAATACTGGGTGGGGGCCACTGTAGAGCATATAATACTGGATGGGGGCCACTGTAGAGCATATAATACTGGGTGGGGGCCACTGTAGAGCATATAATACTGGGTGGGGGCCACTGTAGAGCATATAATACTGGGTGGGGGCCACTGTGGGGGGCATATAATACTGGGTGGGGGCCACTGTAGAGCATATAATACTGGGTGGGGACCACTATGGGGGGCATATAATACTGGGTGGGTACCACTGTGGGTAGCATATTATACTGTGTGTGGGGGGGAGCAATGTAGAGCATATAATGCTGTGTGGGGGCCACTGTTGAGCATATAATACTATTTGGGGCCACTGTTGAGCATATTTTACTGTTTGGGGACCCGTAACCGGTTCAGGGGGGGCCCCATGTCAAATGTTCGCCTTGGGGCCCAGCCATTCCTAGTTACGCCACTGCCCCGGAGTATAATAATCGGAGGCCCAGGGGAGGTGAGGGAACATAAAAACCAATGTACTTACCTCTCCTGCGATCGGTGTTACTCCGAGCAGGCTTGGGGCCTCTGGTCATCAGGTCGCGTCGCTGGCCCGATCATGTGACGTGTGTGCGCAATTAAACAGTACCGAAAGCTGCAAGGAGTGCACCGATGTCCAGGATAGGTAAGTAACATTGGTTTTTATGTTTGTCACCTCCCCTGGGTCTCCGATCATTATACTCTGGGGTCTAAAATAATACCGTATGCAGGGGCCACAATGGAGCATAATACAAGTGCAGGGGCCACTAGGGAGCATAATACCGTGTGCAGGGGCCAATATGGAGCATATTACCGGTGTGGAAAACCTGATGCCCAGCCTCACCCAGACTCTACCTCCAGCGGCCCCGGGTAAATTGAGTCTGAGACCCCTGACTTAAACAATGCAGAGTGGGTCTGCATACACTAGTTGTTATATCATACACCATGTTATACCATGATTATGTAGAAAGAATCATCCATAGAGCTAATGTAATATGTACTGCTAGATACAACAATAATGTTGCTTAGTGGTAAATATTTAAAACACAGGTGGTAAAAATGATGAGATATAGCTTTCTGATATATCATTTTTCACAAAGATTTCAAGCCAACAAGCTGGATCATGATTCATTTTAACTGAAACTAAACTGAATGCTGAGTCAGTATCTGAAAAATCTTATAACAATAACTTCTACACTTTTTATAGGCACATACTCAAAGTAATCAGACCCCCTAGACCAGTGATGGCGAACCTTTTAGAGACTGAATGCCCAAACTGCAAACCAAAACCCACTAATTTATTGCAAAGTGCCAACACGGCAATTTAACCTTAAATTAACCAGGATCTGTTTTATAGTGACCATGCGATGTTATTACAGCCTGTAATAATATCACATGTCTGCTATAAAACAGATACTGTGTGATATAAATAGTGAAGGGCCCCCACACAGTACAATGCACTCCACAGTGGCCCCCAGACAGTATTATATGCTCCAGAATGGCCCCCAGACAGTATTATATGCTCCAGAGTGGCCCCCACTCAGTTTTATATGATCCAGAGTGGCCCCCATACAGTATTATTTTCCCACAGTGGCTCCCACACAGTATTATACTCTCCACAGTGGCCCCCGCACACAGTGGCGTAACTAGGAATGGCTGGGCCCCAAGGCGAACATTTGACATGGGGCCCCCCCGAACCGCTGCCCCCAATCACCCCCCCCGGACCGCCCCCCTCCCCCCCCCCCCCCCAAAAAAACGCATTCCTGCACACACTATTATGTGCCATAGTGACCCCTGCACACAGTATTATGCCCCATAGTGGCCCCTGCACACAGTATCATGTCCCATAGTGGCCCCTGCACACAGTATCATGTCCGATAGTGGCCCCTGCACACAGTATCATGTCCCATAGTGGCCCCTGCACACAGTATCATGTCCCATAGTGGCCCCTGCACACAGTATCATGTCCCATAGTGGCCCCTGCACACAGTATCATGTCCCATAGTGGCCCCTGCACACAGTATCATGTCCCATAGTGGCCCCTGCACACAGTGTTATATCCCATAGTGGCCCCTGCACACACTATTATTCCTCATAGTGGCCCCTGCACTGAGTATTTTGCCCCATAGTGACCCCTGCACTGAGTATTTTGCCCCATAGTGGCCCCTGCACACATTATTATATGTCCCATTGTAGACCACCCATGAACAATTATTATACTCTGGAGTCTTTTCAGACCCCAGAGTATAATGATCGGTAACCCAGGGGAGGATAGAAACATAAAAAAACAACGTTGCTTACCTGTTCCTCGCTCCGGTCCAGTCGCTGCTACTTCGGCCTTCTTCAATGTTGGACCAGGCCGACGTCACGTGATGTGGGCCGGCGTTGCGACGCAAAATGACGTCCGCTGACGTCTGGGACATCACCAAACAGGCCCGAAGCCTGGAGAAGCGTAGGAGAGGTAAGTACATTGTTTTTTATGTTCCCTCACCAACTCTGGACCTCCGATTATTATACTATATTATGGAGTATAATGATAGCAGTGATTGTGGGGTTCGGCCCGTGGTCTCGCATACCGATCCCCGCTCCTGCTCACAGTCACCTCAGCAGAATCGGAAGCGCAGACGGCCGTGAGCGGGACCCCGGGGATCGGTAAGTATATAGGGCCCGTTACCTGCTGGGGTAACGGCCTATTAAAAAAAAAAAAAAAAGCATCAGGGGCCCGCGGGGCCCCGTAATGTCCAGGGCCCTGTGGCAGCTGCTACCGCTGCATACCTCGGTAGTTATGCCCCTGCCCGCACAGTATTATATGCTCCACAGTGGCCCCTGCACAGTAATATGTGCTCCACAGTGGACCCCCACACAGTTTTATATGCTCTATAGTGGCCCCCACACAGTAGTATATGCTACACAGTAGGCCCCCCACACAGTAGTTTATGCTTCACAGTGGGCCCCCACACAGTAGTTTATGCTTCACAGTGGGCCACCACACAGTAGTTTATGCTTCACAGTGGGGCCCCACACAGTAGTTTCGCCATCACGGCCCTAGACATTTTAAAAATCTATTCACACCAGGTATCTACATTTAGAAATATTTGTTTTCCCAACCAAATATGAACATAAATACTACTCTTTATGTGAGGTCCTATTGCATGATGAACTTTTTCAATAGCAAAAGCTTTCTTAAGAGTATTGCAATGTAGTATAGTAATGATCATGCCACCTAGAGTTCAAGACTCATACTGGGACTATGTACAAAAGTGTATAAATAAACTACAATAAAATTTTGTAAAGTATTACATAAAATAAAAAAACATAACTATCCTTTTACAAATACATTTCTGTAACATAAAATAATAATAAAAATAATAATCACTGCCTCGTGCAATATAATTGGCCCATTACTGCCCTGAACAGTATAATGGCCTCAATTAGTGTCCCCATAAATATACCATACTGTATAACGTTCCCATCAGTGTTCAATATATTATAATGTCCCATCACTACCCTCGTACAGTATAATGGCCTATCACTGCCCATGTACAATAAAATGGCTGCCATCACTGCCCCCAAACTGGCCCATTTGTGTCATCTACAGTGTGATGACACCATCACTGCCCCCATACCGTATAATAGTTCCATACAGTGTCCCCCATACAATAACTATCATACAGTGGTCCCTACCTTGGTCCCCTTATATTGCCCATACACACTTTATGGCCTCCTAACATTGTTCTCCATATAGAGGTCAGAATTAATGTGGAGGGAGGGGGGACTGGGGAGCAGAGAGGTAAGTACTGCACTGACACTTACTGTAACGTCTCTACGCCACCCTCCGCTCGCACGCTGCGTAGCAGGAGGCGTGTTCAGTTTGATTCCTTGCTTAGGGTTCTTGTTGATCTGTCTGAACACTGCTCTATTACCTCTTCTCTGTAATTGATTTCCTACCACACCCATCTCCTGCTCCTTTGTTTTTCTCCGCTCTTCATATAGTTAATCTTAGCCTAGCCTGTGTGATTGACTGCCTATCTACCAATAAAGTCTGGGGCAGATTCTGGATTTCCTATAAACAGGTCATCTGTTCACGCTTGATTGCTGGCTATTGTGACTTTGTCCCTGCTAGCTCCTCTTTCAGCTATTATTGTATTCTGACTTCTAACCTCTCCTTACCCTTTGACTATTCTCTCGGATTTTGATTCTGTACTGCATTGCTCGACTGTTACAGACCCTTTCACTTGTTGAATCTGCTTCTGTGTTGTTTGTCTTGTCCTACTCTGTGTAACACTTATTCAGAGAAGACATTGCCGCCCAGTTGCTCCTGTCATTAGGACAGTGTGGCAACTAGGTAAGGACAGGGGCTGAGTCAAGTTTAGGACTCACTGTCTCTGTCTTTCCCGTCTTCCATTATTTCTTCAGCAGCACTAGGGAATTGCACAACTAGCAATTCCCTTACAGAATAGCCAGCCTAAATAACCTTCTGCCATTGCTTCCCTCCGGATCAGCATTGATCCTATTCAGGGCCTTGCAGCCAAGATGGAGGGGTTGGTAGGCCTGGTAGCTGAGCTAGCTAAACAGGTTCATACTTTTACTGAGACTGCTGCATTATCCCCGGCTGTTTGTCCCCTTTTAGGGTTAAGATGTTACACCCGGATTGTTTCTCGGGGGGACCGAGAAAAATTTGAGACTTTCCGGAAGTCTTGTCACCGGTATTTTCGGATTAATCTACATGCATCTCAGGCCCAGTTGGTGGGAGTAGTTATATCTCACCTACAGGGGGGACCCACAAGGTTGGGCCCTTAAACTCCCTCGTGGAGCTGAGGATTGGTCTGAGTTTGAAAATTTTTTTAAGTCCCTGGGCTCTATCTATGCTGAGCCAGACCACATTGGACTTGCGGAATCGCAACTCCTCACCATACGGCAGGGCAAACGCTCTGCCAAGGAGTAGTGCCCAGAGCTCCGCGAGTGCAGTGTAACTGCAGGTTGGTGTGAGTCGACTCTAAAGGCTCACTTTAAACAAGACCTGTGTGATCGTGTTAAGGAGGTCTGGGTTGGTCACCCAGATCCTCCCACTCTTGAGCAGGCCATGACTTTGGCCGTCCATATAAACTGTAGAATCTGGGAAAATTTTAAAGAGAGAGTAGGACCTGTTTCCTCCAAGTTTTCTGTCTCTTCCTCGCTCTCTCCTGAAAAAACTAACTTTTTCTTCCATCACTCCTGGTGGGGAACCTATGCAACTGGGAGCTGTGGATGCCAAGACTCGACGAGAGCATTGTCTCTGGAATAACCTCTGCCTGTACTGTGGTACTTCAGGTCATATCATCTGAGACTGCTCGATAAGATCCCGCACACCAGTGGAAAAACTTCAGTGCCTAAGTGGTAGTCAGAAGAACCACTTAGGCAACCAGGTATTTGCCGAAAATAACAATAAGATGATGTTATCTGTGTCTCTGTCCTCTGGGGACAGATCTGTTTCTATCCAGGCCCTAGTTGACTCTGGGTAGCGGCAAACTTTGTCAAATTTTCAGTTGCCTCAGCTTTAGGTATTGAGCTTTTGCCACTTGACACTCCTCTGTTGGTTACTGGGGCGGCTTTTGCCCCACTGGCCAGGGGTAAGGTCCGATTCAAGACCCCCTTAATTACTTTGCAAGTGAGCTCTGCACATTCGGAAGTCATAAGCTTTTTTGTTATGGAGCATCTGTCTTCCGATATTATTTTGGGGCTCCCCTGGTTGAACCTCCATAACCCTATTTTTGATTGGTGTAAAAGGGAGTTGGTAAAATGGGGAGATCAGTGCTCATCCCACCGTATTGCTTTGCACACCTTAGATTGTGTCAGTGAGGAGACGGTCTCAGCTACTAAAGGTTGGGAACTCCCCTCTAGTTTTAAAACCAGAAAGTATCGGAAACGCCAGGCGAATAAAAAATGTTTGTCTGGTCCACCAGCGCCTGTTGCTGTTCAGGGAGATCTAGAATACAAGGCAGAGAAAATACTGAATCCCTCTAAAACTGGTTTGTCTGGTGAGGGTCCGGTGGCCCCTCATAAGAGGGGGGAGGTACTGTAACGTCTCTGCCTGTTCAGGTCTCTGCGCCACCCTCCGCTCGCACGCTGCAGCGCAGGAGGCGTGTTCAGTTTGATTCCTTGCTTAGGGTTCTTGTTGATCTGTCTGAACACTGCTCTATTACCTCTTCTCTGTAATTGATTTCCTACCACACCCATCTCCTGCTCCTTTGTTTTCCTCCGCTCCTCAAAAAGTTAATCTTAGCCTAGCCTGTGTGATTGACTGCCTATCTACCAATCAAGTCTGGGGCAGATTCTGGATTTCCTATAAACAGGTCATCTATTAACACTTGGTTGCTGGCTATTGTGACTTTGTCTTTGCTAGCTCCTCTTTCAGCTATTATTGTATTCTGACTTCTGACCTCTGCTTACCCTTTGACTATTCTCTCGGATTTTGATTCTGTACTGCGTTGCTCGACTGTTACAGACCCTTTCACTTGTTGAATCTGCTTCTGTGTTGTTTGTCTTGTCCTACTCTGTGTAACACTTATTCAGAGAAGACATTGCCGCCCAGTTGCTCCTGTCATTAGGACAGTGTGGCAACTAGGTAAGGACAGGGGCTGAGTCAAGTTTAGGACTCACTGTCTCTGTCTTTCCCTTCTTCCATTGTTCCAGCAGCAGCACTATGGAATTGCACAACTAGCAATTCTCTTACACTTACCTTTTGCTCCAAGCAGCCTGCAGGCCATAGGCCTAATATGATCTGTATAAGTCAGAAAATGTTAGTGCAGGAAGCCTATGGCTTTTGTTGAGCTCCTTAGATGCTGCAGTTGCCCTTGACTATAGCATTTAAGAGGTTAAACAGCTCACATAATAGGGTTTGCTGATGCTAACTGTTTAGACATAGAAATCTTTTTTTGTTTTTGCTAGAGATAGAGAGGATGAGGTGGCAGTAGAACTATATAACTTGGAAACATCCAGAGGGTGAGACACAAGTGTAATATGGGAACAAGACCTAGGTCACCATCAGAGTCACGATCAGGAGTCAGAAACAGTATTAATAATTCACAGAGTGTGGTGAGTAACATTTATAGAACTTTATTCAGTATTAATTATTTCTTGATTATTATATAATCCTCAGAAGAGGTAATGATTATACGGGTACAAAGGTAATAGCATTATAAATATGACATAGTTTGTGGAGACCCTGGTAAAGTTTCTGCATTAGTGACTTTTTTATTTAGCTTACTTATATAGCACCATCATATTCCGCAGAACTTTACAGTCACTGTCCCATATAGGGCTCACAATCTGTGTTTCCTATCAGTATGCCTTTAGAGTGTGAGGAAGCCGGAGTACCCGGAGGAAACCCACGTAAACACAGGGAGAACATACAAGCTCCTTGTAGATGATGTCCTTGGCAGGATTTGAACTCAAGACTCCAGTGCTGCAAGGCTAACCACTGAGCCACCGTGCTGTCTATGACATTCATGTTATTTATCTGATGCACCAACATATTCTACATAGGTTTACAGAGATTTTCTTGCAAATCAGTTCTGCATGTCTATTTGGACTCAACATGTTCTGTGTCTATGTGTGTCTATGTGCATATAAAAATTAGCTTTTAAGGCCCATTGGGTCATCAAAATGTTTCCCAACAAGATCCAAGAAGTCCAAAGAAAAGCAGAGACTGAAAAATTAAGTTATAAATTAATGTATAACATGGCAGATGTCCAGCTATTGTACTCAGTTAAGCCTGGTAAGTGATTGAGAATAATTGTGCTTTTGCTATGTGTGACTGCACATACAGATGTATCCTCTGTTACCTTTCCTCTTGGTTGGACATGTCCAGATATGTGTGTCATTTTAAGACAATACTGTTGACAATCAACTATCAATCACTGCAGGCATTGTTGAGTAACAGTGACTGATGCAGAACTCCATTGTTGTTTGTAATGTCACTTACATTGAGTAAACAAATGACTACTTATTTGTAATTGTAATTGTGGTAATTGTGCAAGTCCTTTGGACATCATGTGGACATGGATGACAAACACGTAGATCAGGGGCTGGCAACCTTGATGAGATAGCAACATCCTGCAGTAAAATAAAATTAGAGATTAACCATGAATATCATGTATAGATCACTGTACAAGGTAAGTACTCGATTTAGGGTATGTTTGTCAACCAGCATTGAACCAGACACGACAAGGCCCTATATGATCTATGATAATCACAAGCCAAGGACTATCCCTGTAATTAAAAGTTACACCCTATCCACAAAATATGGGATAATTAATCAGATGGACTCCAATTGCTGACACTCCCATGAATCACCAGAACGGGCCCTGTATGAATGGGCCAGCAGGTCATTCATACTGTCCCATCATCAGCAATCCCATAAAAATTAATATAGCACGATCCTCAGCGGTCCCATCGAAAAAAACCAGAACAGCAATGCACATGTGTGTCATCCCATTCACATGGGACCCTTGTTTTCATGATCAGTGGGGATCTTAGTGTTCTAAACCCCACTGTTCAATTATTTCCATTCCTATCGATGGGGATAACTTGTAAAACAAAATAACCCTTTAACTATGCTTCATCCTTTTGGGCCAATGTTCACTGTGAGTGGCTATGGACAGAGGTGTCTTTATAGTTGATTTAGAATTAGAGATCTTCTAAGAATCTGTCAGAGATCTATTAGTAGATTTCTATGCATTGGTAGTCTACCAAGGCTCTATGTCATTCAAAAGATCACAGCCCACATCTGCAAAGAAAGAAAGCAGAAACGACAAGCTGATTAAGTATTCTTGATGTGCAGGGGCAAACAACAATGGAGAAATATTTACAGACTTACAGAAGGAGAACGAAGATTTACTTTTAATACAACATATAGAAATTGCAATCTTAAATGGTGGTAAATATTCACAAAGGCACATCTGCTACAATGAGACAGAATGCTACATTTTGGTGAAGGAAACATTGTGAAGTGTGAATGTGTTGTTTATGGAATATCTTTTCAACAAATATACTGAACATTTGTCTGTAAAATGTATGCTCAATGTATCAGATACATTTTATGGGTTAAAGTGTACCTCCAGTTATAAAACAACATTTCATAAATTAATAGTACAGATGAATATAAGAAACTTTACAATAAATGTTATTAAAGAAAAGTGCTTTATTTTCCATTTATTAGTACTTCTAACATAAAAGTCTATGGAGGAGGAGGGGCAGATGAGTTTATTCTTTTTCTTGATATAAAATTTTGTCGGTGTAATGAGAACAATGAGATTTGTCATGAAGTTCAGTAATAGATAATCAGGGGTAAAGTGAAAGGAAAAAAAAATGATAGTGATAAAGGTCACCACATGTGCTGTAGCAAGCAGGGCTGTGATGTCGGAGTTGGGGTTATTTTTGGGTGGGGTCGGAGTCGGAAAAAAGTTACTGATTCAATCACTAGCTTTTTTCATGAATTTGAAGAGATTAAGTAGTTCTGTCTGACCATGACTGTTAGCCATTTATGGAGCTGGAGTTAAAGCAGGAATCAGAGTCAGGATCAGGCTGTGAAAAAATAGAGAAGTAAGATTTGGTGGTGGTTTACCAGCTCCACAGCCCTGGAAAAAGGCGAATAAGGAATATCATAACTGCAACAAGAAATATTAATTCTGGAAACAAGCAGAGAGAGAGAGAGGAAAATATTGTTGGGAACAACAGCTGTTTTGAGCCACAGAAGAGGCTTTTCTCAACTGTTGTGTAACTAATGTTCATGATGTACCCATGATCACCCAACATGACAAGTTCTTGTCTAGGCTGGAAGGAGTGAATGCTCTTATCCTTGTCATTCTGTTGCATGAAGGTGTGTTCCAAGTTATGTAAAGGTGTATTTACTTCAAGACATGGCTAAAGAAACCGTGACAGGCTGGACTAGAAACAGCAAGCAGCTAAGAGGCTATAAGTCTAATTTGGATAAGGTTGAGAGGCAGGAGAAAGCAAGGGAAATAGGTGGAGGGGTCAATATGGGACATTATACCATGTAGAGGGGCCACTATGGGACATTATTCTGTGTAAAGGGGCCACTGTGGGACATACTACTGTGCTACGGAATAGTATGCTGTCATTGTGATATTTTGCATTATTGGGGGGAGCACACTTTCTGAACAGTCTGAGGCCCAAGGTGCTCTTAATTTGCTCCAATGGTAAGTAATGAATGCAGGTTATTACTCACTCCTTAAACATCACTGAATGCGGTGGCCATTATATTATATGGAGGTAGTCTAGGGGCTATCATATTATGTGGAGGCACTGTGACAGCTATTATTCACTTACATACAGTGGAGAAAAAAAGTATTTAGTCAGCCACCAATTGTGCAAGTTTTCCCACTTAAAAAGACGAGAGAGGCCTGTAATTGACATCATAGGTAGACCTCAACTATGAGAGACAAAATGAGAAAACATATCTAGAAAATCACATTGTCTGATTTTTTTAAGAAATTTATTTGCAAATTATGGTGGAATATAAGTATTTGGTCACCTACAAACAAGCAAGACTTCTGGCTCTCACAGACCTGTAACTTCTTCTTTAAGAGACTCCTCTGTCCTCCACTCATTACCTGTAGTAATGGCACCTGTTTGACATTGTTATCTGTATAAAAGACACCTGTCCACAACCTCAAACAGTCACACTCCAAACTCCACTATGGTGAAGACCAAAGAGCTGTGGAAGGACACCAGAAACAAAATTGTAGACCTGCACCAGGCTGGGAAGACTGAATCTGCATTAGGCAAGCAGCTTGGTGTGAAGAAATCAACTGTGGGAGCAATGATTAGAAAATGGAAGACATACAAGACCACTGATAATCTCCCTTGATCAGAGGCTCCACGCAAGATCTCACCCCGTGGGATCAAAATGTTCACAAGAACGGTGAGCAAAAATCCCAGAACCACACAGAGGGACCTAGTGAATGACCTGCAGAAAGCTGGGACTAACGTAACAAAGGCTACTGTCAGTAACACACTACGTCGCCAGGGACTCTGATCCTGCAGTGCCAGACGTGTCCCCCTGCTTAAGCCAGTACATATCAGGGCCGTCTGAAATTTGCTAGAGAGCATTTGGATGCTCTAGAAGAGTATTGGGAGAATGTCATGTGGTCAGATGAAACCAAAGTACAACTATTTGGTAGAAACACAACTCGTCGTGTTTGGAGGAGAGTGAATGCTGAGTTGCATCCAAAGAACACCATACCTACTGTGAAGCATGGGGGTGGCAACATCATGCTTTGGGGCTGTTTCTCTGCAAAGGGACCAGGACGACTGATCCGTGTACATGAAAGAATGAATGGGGCCATGTATCGTGAGATTTTGCGCGCAAACCTCCTTCCATCAGCAAGGGCATTGAAGATGAAACGTAGCTGGGTCTTTCAGCATGACAATGATCCCAAGCACACCACCAGGGCAATGAAGGAGTGGCTTCGTAAGAAGCATTTCAAGGTCCTGGAGTGGCCTAGCCAATCTCCAGATCTCAACCCCATAGAAACCCTTTGGAGGGAGTTGAAAGTCCGTGTTGCCCAGCGACAGCCCCAAAACATCACTGCTCTAGAGGAGATCTGCATGGAGGAATGGGCCAACATACCAGCAACAGTGTGTGCCAACCTTGTGAAGACTTACAGAAAACGTTTGACCTCTGTCATTGCCAACAAAGGATATATAACAAAGTATTGAGATGAACTTTTGTTATTGACCAAATACTTATTTTCCACCATAATTTGCAAATAAATTCTTAAAAAATCAGACAATGTGATTTTCTAGATACGTTTTCTCATTTTGTCTCTCATAGTTGAGGTCTACCTATGATGTCAATTACAGGCCTCTCTCATCTTTTTAAGTGGGAGAACTTGCACAATTGGTGGCTGACTAAATACTTTTTTTCCCCACTGTAACTGTTGACAAAGGCTCCAAACAAAGCTTTATTTTGTTAGAATTCAGAAGTGATTGCTACTTTGAGGGTACTCAGTTGGGATGTTTTTTTAACTAAAAAATGGTTGCAAAATACTGGTCTATAATAGAGGATGATGACAAAAGAATAAGGAAAGGCACATGGATGGGTAAGTTAGGTTAATAAAGGCCTTTGTAAGGACCTTATTAGGATAATTTCTTGAAAGCTGTGATTTCCCTTCACTTTAACCCACCTCCACAAAACTGTCCAGAGCCATGATGCCTTCAAAGCAATGCCTACATCAGCAGTGCCTCCATTTAATTTCAGGCTATAGTATTTCTTAGCAAATGTTGCCCTATATAAAAGTAATCAAAGCATATATTCACTTAAGTTTTTCCACCACTAGAAACCAGGTCACCAGTTATTTCGCCTCTTACCCTTCACTACCGGATTTAGGAACCTGGCTTATTTACCCTACTGGACTGAATATGGAATAAACTTATTCTATATTCACATTGGTTTCTGCCAATGAGAAGTACACCACTATCCACAAAACTAGATGTAGAAAAAATCTACAGATCACAATGGAGAAATACATTTGTGAGGCAATGCAGGGGCTGTACTAAACTACTAAATCTCTGGACAGAGCTATGACATTATACTTATGGTTATGCCATTTATACTGTATATAGTTGTTATACTGCATGACAACATCACAACGTCACAGCTTCAAACTGTGAACAATGTTAAGGTTAGGTAAGAAATTCCTGTATATGCTTATACTTCTTGAATCAGTGTTTTGAGGGTTTTTTCTAATTTAAGACAAAAACCTGAGAAGATTCATTTGCTATTAAGGTCTCTCATCTTTACATCACAGCAGTATCCCTGTTACAAACATCCTATCTTCAGTAACTTAATCATGGGAATGAACATATCACTGCCTCACATGAGATGAGCACAATTTTCTCCTGCTGTGGAGAACATTCTGAACTGCCTAACCGTGCCTTGAACATTCAATGATCCGCATGACAGGAAATACACAGACAATCAAAAGTTGAAGATTGAGCACAATAAAGTATCCATACCTTTATCACATACACCTTTATAAAACCATCACAAAAACATACTTTTGTTTCATGATGATGATGCATGATGATAAATGCACTCAAGTTTTAAACTGTTTTTAAGTTGGCGCCCTCTGAAAAGTAATGATAAGTAATGTGAGGGTGTGAACTTAGAGGGCGCTGGTGAGCGACCCAAAAACAGGGTTGAAAAGGACGTTGGCCACACCCATACCGGGGGCCTCACTCCAGAAAGAGTGCACACAGCAGGAGAGTGCTGCTGGTAACCTGCAGGGAGCAGGTGGACAGTGGACCAGTTGGAGACAGACAGGTGGTCTGTCCCAAGAGAACTGGATTCCACAACAGACTTGGTTAAGCTCAGTGTGAGCCAGACTGCTGAGGAAAAACCACAGCAAAGCATCTTGCCCTCAGAAATTAGTCAGGGTTCAAGAAGTGAGGTATTGCCCTGTGTGTGGGCTAGGATGTTTTGTTATTTTTGTTCCTGTTATCACTTACTAGCTGAATAAAGCCATTTCTTTTGGATTGCCATTACCTGATATGTTGTTTTTTTGGCACCCAGTGCCACAAACACCTCTGTTAATTCCAGGAAGCTCCTACCTTTGATGCTAAACTACCCCCAATTGTCACAGTATGTTGTCCCGCTTTCTATGTTTGAGGTTGTTATCATTACAATTCAGATAGTCTAGAGGAAGTGAAAGGCATCCCTGTTGAACTGACAGTATCTTTAGGATATTATTATTTTATTATTTATTTATATAGCACAATCAATTCCAAAGTGCTGTACATTTGTGAAGTGGTTTACATATATAGTATAAATATAATAACAAGTACAATAAATAAAAAACTAGCTAAATGACAAACATGATATAAGTAGAAAAGAGAACCTTGGCAGCAGGCTTATAATTTATATGAGAAGATAGGCGGACACAATAGGTGTGGGCTCACATGGTGGTGTAGTGGCAGCAGGGTTTAATGTGTGTTGTATGCTATTCTCAAAAGGTGGGTCTTCAGGTTGGGTTTGAAGGTTGCAATTGTGGGGGACAGTCTTATAAATTGTGGTAGTGAGTATGTAGTGAGCAGTGAGCAGTGGCATGAGGAACGCAAACAGTGACCCAGTGGCAGCGGTGGAGGTAGTAGCAGCCTTAGGAGGTCATACAGTGACCCAGTGGCTGTGGCATGAGGAGGCCATACAGTGACCCGGTGGCATCAGCATGAGGAGGACGCAGAATGACCCGGTGGCATCAGCATGAGGAGGACGCAGAATGACCCAGTGGAAACAGCATGAGGAGGGCATACAGTGACCCAGTGGCAGCGGTATGAGGAGGCCATACAGTGACTCAGTGGCAGTAGCATGAGGAAGCCATACAGTGACCCGGTGGCAGCAGCATGAGGAGGACGCAGAGTGACCCAGTGGAAACGGCATGAGGAGGGCATACAGTGACCCAGTGGCAGCGGTATGAGGAGGCCATACAGTGACCCGGTGGCAGCGGCATGAGGAGGGCATACAGTGACCCGGTGGCAGCGGCATGAGGAGGGCATACAGTGACCCGGTGGCTGCGGCATGAGGAGGGCATACAGTGACCCAGTGGCTGCAACATGAGGAGGGCATACACTGACCCAGTGGCAGCGGCATGAGGAGGCCATACAGTGACAAGGTGGCATGAGGAGGACATACAGTGACCCAGTGGCTGCAGCATGAGGAGGGCATACAGTGACCCAGTAGCAGCAGCATGAGGAGGCCATACAGTGACCCAGTGGCAGCTGCATGAAGAGTACACAGAGTGACCCGGTGGCAGCGGCATGAGGAGTATACCGAGTGACCCAGTGGAAGCGGCATGAGGAGGACATACAGTGACCCAGTTCTTCCCCTGTGTGACTCTGTTCGCACAGGCAAACGAGGTGTAGAACAGTGTGACACCGCTGTGCCCTGCACATGTGGTATGCTGGAGGAGCACTGTGAATTGTCCCTGCAGTGGAGGCTGAGGAAACAGTAGAGGATGAGGTGGACATTGTTGCAGGACCAATGGCATGAGAATGTGGAGGCGGAAGCCGCTACACCTGGCCAAGTTGCTGGTGACAAGGCGACAATATGGAGTTGGCAGCAACATGAGAAGGCCATAGAGTGACCCAGTGGCAGCGGTATGAGGAGGCCATACAGTGACCCGGTGGCAGCGGCATGAGGAGGGCATACAGTGACCCGGTGGCTGCGGCATGAGGAGGGCATACAGTGACCCAGTGGCTGCAACATGAGGAGGGCATACACTGACCCAGTGGCAGCGGCATGAGGAGGGCATACAGTGACCCAGTGGCTGCAACATGAGGAGGGCATACACTGACCCAGTGGCAGCGGCATGAGGAGGCCATACAGTGACAAGGTGGCATGAGGAGGACATACAGTGACCCAGTGGCTGCAGCATGAGGAGGGCATACAGTGACCCAGTGGCAGCAGCATGAGGAGGCCATACAGTGACCCAGTGGCAGCTGCATGAAGAGTACACAGAGTGACCCGGTGGCAGCGGCATGAGGAGTATACCGAGTGACCCAGTGGAAGCGGCATGAGGAGGACATACAGTGACCCAGTTCTTCCCCTGTGTGACTCTGTTCGCACAGGCAAACGAGGTGTAGAACAGTGTGACACCGCTGTGCCCTGCACATGTGGTATGCTGGAGGAGCACTGTGAATTGTCCCTGCAGTGGAGGCTGAGGAAACAGTAGAGGATGAGGTGGACATTGTTGCAGGACCAATGGCGTGAGAATGTGGAGGCGGAAGCCGCTACACCTGGCCAAGTTGCTGGTGACAAGGCGACAATATGGAGTTGGCAGCAACATGAGAAGGCCATAGAGTGACCCAGTGGCAGTGGCATGAGGAGGCCATACAGTGACCCGGTGACAGCAGCAAGAGGAGGACGCAGCGTGACCCAGTGGAAACGGCATGAGGATGCCATACAGTGACCCAGTGGTAGCGGCATGAGGAGATCATGCAGTGACTTGGTGGCAGCGGCATGAGGAGGACGCAGAGTGACCCAGTAGAAATGGCATGAGGATGCCATACAGTGACCCAGTGGCAGCGGCATGAGGAGGCCATACAGTGACCCGGTGGCAGCGGCATGAAGAGGACGCAGAGTGACCCAGTGGAATCGGCATGAGGATGCCATACAGTGACCCAGTGGTAGCGGCATGAGGAGACCATACAGTGACTTGGTGGCAGCAACATTAGGAGGGCATACAGTGACCCAGCAGTGGCATGAGGAACGCAAACAGTGACCCAGTGGCAGCGGTGGAGGTAGTAGCAGCCTTAGGAGGTCATACAGTGACCCAGTGGCTGTGGCATGAGGAGGCCATACAGTGACCCGGTGGCATCAGCATGAGAAGGACGCAGAATGACCCAGTGGAAACAGCATGAGGAGGCCATACAGTGACTCAGTGGCAGCAGCATGAGGAAGCCATACAGTGACCCGGTGGCATCAGCATGAGGAGGACGCAGAGTGACCCAGTGGAAACGGCATGAGGAGGGCATACAGTGACCCAGTGGCAGCGGTATGAGGAGGCCATACAGTGATCCGGTGGCAGCGGCATGAGGAGGGCATACAGTGACCAGGTGGCTGCGGCATGAGGAGGGCATACAGTGACTTAGTGGCTGCAACATGAGGAGGGCATACAGTGACCCGGTGGCAGCAGCATGAGGAGGACGCAGAGTGACCCAGTGGAAACGGCATGAGGAGGGCATACAGTGACCCAGTGGCAGCGGTATGAGGAGGCCATACAGTGATCCGGTGGCAGCGGCATGAGGAGGGCATACAGTGACCCGGTGGCTGCGGCATGAGGAGGGCATACACTGACCCAGTGGCAGCAGCATGAGGAGGCCATACAGTGACCCAGTGGCAGCTGCATGAAGAGTACACAGAGTGACCCGGTGGCAGCGGCATGAGGAGTATACAGAGTGACCCAGTGGAAGCGGCATGAGGAGGACATACAGTGACCCAGTTCTTCCCCTGTTTGACTCTGTTCGCCCAGGCAAACGAGGTGTAGAACAGTGTGACACCGCTGTGCCCTGCACATGTGGTATGCTGGAGGAGCACTGTGAATTGTCCCTGCAGTGGAGGCTGAGGAAACAGTAGAGGATGAGGTGGACATTGTTGCAGGACCAATGGCGTGAGAATGTGGAGGCGGAAGCCGCTACACCTGGCCAAGTTGCTGGTGACAAGGCGACAATATGGAGTTGGCAGCAACATGAGAAGGCCATAGAGTGACCCAGTGGCAGTGGCATGAGGAGGCCATACAGTGACCCGGTGACAGCAGCATGAGGAGGACGCAGCGTGACCCAGTGGAAACGGCATGAGGATGCCATACAGTGACCCAGTGGTAGCGGCATGAGGAGATCATACAGTGACTTGGTGGCAGCGGCATGAGGAGGACGCAGAGTGACCCAGTAGAAATGGCATGAGGATGCCATACAGTGACCCAGTGGCAGCGGCATGAGGAGGCCATACAGTGACCCGTTGGCAGCGGCATGAAGAGGACGCAGAGTGATCCAGTGGAATCGGCATGAGGATGCCATACAGTGACCCAGTGGTAGCGGCATGAGGAGACCATACAGTGACTTGGTGGCAGCGGCATGAGGAGGACGCAGAGTGACCCAGTGGAAATGGCATGAGGATGCCATACAGTCATCCAGTGGCAGCGGCATGAGGAGGCCATACAGTGACCCAGTGGCAGCAACATTAGGAGGGCATACAGTGACCCAGCAGTGGCATGAGGAACGCAAACAGTGACCCAGTGGCAGCGGTGGAGGTAGTAGCAGCCTTAGGAGGTCATACAGTGACCCAGTGGCTGTGGCATGAGGAGGCCATACAGTGACCCGGTGGTATCAGCATGAGGAGGACGCAGAATGACCCAGTGGAAACAGCATGAGGAGGCCATACAGTGACTCAGTGGCAGCAGCATGAGGAAGCCATACAGTGACCCGGTGGCAGCAGCATGAGGAGGACGCAGAGTGACCCAGTGGAAACGGCATGAGGAGGGCATACAGTGACCCAGTGGCAGCGGTATAAGGAGGCCATACAGTGACCCGGTGGCAGCGGCATGAGGAGGGCATACAGTGACCCGGTGGCTGCGGCATGAGGAGGACATACAGTGACCCAGTGGCTGCAACATGAGGAGGGCATACACTGACCCAGTGGCTGCGGCATGAGGAGGGCATACAGTGACAGTGGCATGAGGAGGACATACAGTGACCCAGTGGCTGCAGCATGAGGAGGGCATACAGTGACCCAGTGGCAGCAGCATGAGGAGGCCATACAGTGACCCAGTGGCAGCTGCATGAAGAGTACACAGAGTGACCCGTTGGCAGCGGCATGAGGAGTATACAGAGTGACCCAGTGGAAGCGGCATAAGGAGGACATACAGTGACCCAGTTCTTCCCCTGTGTGACTCTGTTCGCCCAGGCAAACGAGGTGTAGAACAGTGTGACACCGCTGTGCCCTGTACATGTGGTATGCTGGAGGAGCACTGTGAATTGTCCCTGCAGTGGAGGCTGAGGAAACAGTAGAGGATGAGGTGGACATTGTTGCAGGACCAATGGCATGAGAATGTGGAGGCGGAAGCCGCTACACCTGGCCAAGTTGTTGGTGACAATGCGACAATATGGAGTTGGCAGCAACATGAGAAGGCCATAGAGTGACCCAGTGGCAGTGGCATGAGGAGGCCATACAGTGACCCGGTGACAGCAGCATGAGGAGGACGCAGCGTGACCCAGTGGAAACGGCATGAGGATGCCATACAGTGACCCAGTGGCAGCAGCATGAGAAGGCCATACAGTGACCCGGTGGCAGCGGCTTGATGAGGACGCAGAGTGACCCAGTGGAAACGGCATGAGGATGCCATACAGTGACCCAGTGGTAGCGGCATGAGGAGACCATACAGTGACTTGGTGGCAGCGGCATGAGGAGGACGCAGCGTGACCCAGTGGAAATGGCATGAGGATGCCAGACAGTGAACCAGTGGCAGCGGCATGAGGAGGCCATACAGTGACCCGGTGGCAGCGGCATGAAGTGGACGCAGAGTGACCCAGTGGAATCGGCATGAGGATGCCATACAGTGACCCAGTGGCTGCAGCATGAAGAGGGCATACAGTGACCCAGTGGCAGCAGCATGAGGAGCGCATACAGTGACCCAGTGGCTGCGGCATGAGGAGGGCATACAGTAACCCAGTGGCTGCGGCATGAGGAGGCCATTCAGTGACCCGGTGGCAGCAGCATGAGGAGGACGCAGAGTGACCCAATGGAAATGGCATGAGGATGCCATACAGTGACCCAGTGGCAGCAGCATGAAGAGGCCATACAGTGACCCGGTGGCTGCGGTATGAGGAGCGCATACAGTGACCCAGTGGCAGCAGCATGAGGAGGCCATACAGTGATCCAGTGGCAGTGGTATAAGGAGTACACAGAGCGACTAGGTGGCAGCAGCATGAGGAGTATACAGAGTGACCCAGTGGAAGCATCATAAGGAGGACATACAGTGACCCAGTGACATTGTGGAGGTGTCAGCAGCCTTACTAAGCCATACATTGACCCAGTGGCAGAATGAGGAGGTGGCAGTAGCGTGAGGAGGACATGCAGTGACCCAGTGGCAGAGGTGGAGGTAGCAACAGCATTAGTAGGCCATACAGTGTCCATGTGTCAGAGTGACCGAGTGGAAGGCCATACAGTGACCAGGTGGCAGCAGCATGAGGAGGACACAGAGTGACCCAGTGGAAACGGCATGAGGAGGCCATACAGTGATCCGGTGGCTGCGGCATGAGGAGGACATACAGTAACCCAGTGGCAGCGGCATGATGAGGGTATACAGTGACCCAGTGACTGTGGCATGAGGAGGGCATACAATGACCCAGTGGAAGCGGCATGAGGAGGACATACAGTGACCCAGTGGCTGCAGCATGAGGAGGGCATACAGTGACCCAGTGGATGCGGCATAAGGAGTACATACAGTGAACCAGTGGCCACAGCATGAGGAGGCCATACAGTGACCCAGTTCCTTCCCTGTGTGACTTTGTTCGCTCAAGGAAATGAGATGTAGAACAGTGTGACACCGCTGTGCCCTGTACATGTGGTATGCTGGAGGAGCACTGTGAATTGTCCCTGCAGTGGAGGCTGAGGAAACAGTGGAGGATGAGGTGGACATTGTTGCAGGACCAATGGCGTGAGAATGTGGAGGCAGAAGCTGCGACACCTGGCCAAGTTGCTGGTGACAAGGCGACAATATAGAGTTGGCAGCAATATGAGAAGGCCATAGAGTGACCCAGTGGCAGCGGCATGAGGAGGCCATACAGTGACAAGGTGGCAGCAACGTGAAGAGGACGCAGAGTGACCCAGTGGAATCGGCATGAGGATGCCATACAGTGACCCAGTGGCAGTGGTATGAGGAGGGCATACAGTGACCCAGTGGCAGCAGCATGAGGAGGGCATACAGCGACCCGGTGGCTGCGGCATGAGGAGACCATTCAGTGACCCGGTGGCAGCAGCATGAGGAGGACGCAGAGTGACCCAATGGAAACAGCATGAGGATGCCATACAGTGACCCAGTGGCAGCGGCATGAGGAGGCCATACAGTGACACAGTGGCAGCGGCATGAGGAGGGTATACAGTGACCCAGTGGCAGCGGCATGAGGAGTACACAGAGTGACCCGGTGGCAGCGACATGAGAAGTATACAGAGTGATCCAGTGGAAGCATCATAAGGAGGACATACAGTGACCCAGTGACATTGTGGAAGTGTCAGCAGCCTTAGTAGGCCATACAGTGTCCATGTGTCAGAATGACCGAGTGGAAGGCCATACAGTGACCCAGTGGCAGCAGCATGAGGAGGCCATACAGTGACCCGGTGGCTGCGGCATGAGGAGGGCATACAGCGACCCGGTGGCAGCAGGATGAGGAGTACACAGAGTGACCCGGTGGCAGCGGCATGAGGAGTATACAGAGTGACCCAGTGGAAGCGGCATGAGGAGAACATACAGTGACCCAGTGACATTGTGGAGGTGTCAGCAGCCTTAGTAGGCCATACAGTGAACCGGTAAGAGAGTATGGAGGTGTCAGCAGCCTTAGTAGGCCATACAGTGACTCAGTGGCAGAGATGGAGGTAGCAACAGCCTTAGGAGGCCATATAGTGACCCAGTAACAGCAAGTGGAGGTGTCAGCAGCCTTAGTAGGCCATACAGTGTGCATGTGTCAGAATGACCCAGTGGAAGCAGCATGAGGAGGACATACAGTGACCCAGTGACAGAGTGTGGAGGTGGCAGCAGTGTGAGGAGGCCATACAGTCACCCAGTGGCAGAGTGCAGAGGTTGCAGCAGAGTGGGTAGGCTACAGAGTGGCAAGGTGATTTAATGTGTAGGTAGCAACAGCCTTAGGAGGCTATACATTGAACCAGTGGCAGAGTGTGGTGAGGCAGCATGGATCATTTAATCTGCTGCATCAGGCATTGGTGGGTGGAAATTCTGGCTGATTCAAGCCTGATTCAACTTCACAAAGGTCAGTCTCTCCAAATTTTGCATGGACAGGCGAGTTCTCCTTGGGGTAACTATGGCCCCCGCCGCACTAAACACCCACTCTGATGCCACACTGCTGGCTGGGCAGAAAAGATTTTCCAGGGCAAACTCGGCCAGTTGCGGCCACAAATCCAGTTTGGCTGCCCAGTAGTCCAGCGGATCTTCGATGACAGGTAGCAGGGTGTACTCTAAGTATACAACCACCTGCTGGTTCAGGTTCTGCTATGTAACCCCCACCCCCTCCCACAGCTGCCATGCCAGTGAAGGTTGTGCGCTCAGGGCCCCCCCGGTCGAATATGCGAGAGGATGGACGATGGCTCGGATAGGCAGCGGCCAACTTGCTACATAGCAAGTCTCTATAGTACTTCAGTTTGTCCTCCCTCTCAGTGGGTGTAAAAATGGCCCAGATTTTTCCCCGGTAGCGAGGGCCTAACATGGTGGAGAGCCATTATTCATCCCTCTGCTGAATGGTGACAATTCGGCTGTCACTGCTCAAGGAAGTCAGCATGCATCGGGCCATTTGCGCAAATGACTCTGAGGGACTAACTGCATCCATCTCCACTGCATACTGCCACGGTGTGTCTGGGTCATCTGCCTCATCCTCCTCATCTCCCTCTGGCTGTTCTGGTTGCTCCTGCTCCTCCTCTCCACTAATTTGGCTACACATGTTTGTGCTCCAATGTCCTCCTCATGCTCCTTCTCCAGTTCAGCCCCCACAGGGTTCACGTGGCCGTGAGATGTAGACGCCACATCTGCAGTCCCCTGACCAGTCAGATTGAAAAGCATCTTTTCTAGGATCTGAATCAGTGGAATGACGTTGTTCATCCCGTAGTCCTGGCAACTGACTAACAAAGTGGCCTCCTCAAAGGGAACAAGCAAACGGCAGGTGTCACGCATGAGCTGCCACTGGCTAACGTTAAATTTACACAGGGGAGTATCTCTGTCCGCTGGGATCATCAAGAAATCATATATGGATTTTCTCTTTTCATATAGTCAATCCAACATATGGAGGGTTGAATTCCAACGGGTGGAAACATCGCATATCAGCTGTTCTGACGTTGCAGCTCAAGGAGGGTGTGCTTGGTGGTTTACGAGTGTCTGAAGTGCATGCAAAGTTTCCTTGACATTTTTAGGCTGTCTTGCAGATGGGTGGAACACTTAAGGAAACACCTGACAACCAGGTTGAACACATGCGCCAAGCAGGGCGCATGGCTCAGCTCTCCTTGACGCAGCGCCAACACCATGTTCTTCCCGTTGTCGGTCACCATGGTTCCGATTTTAAGTTCTCTTGGAGAAAGCCAGGATTAGATTTCTTGATTGAGGACACAGATATGTTCCTCCCCTGTGTGACTTTGTTCACCCAGGCAAACGAGGTGTAGAACAGCGTGAAACCGTTGTGCCCTGCACATGTGGTATGCATGAGGAGCACTGGGAATTGTCCCTGCAGTGGAGGCTGAGGAAACAGTGAAGGGTGAGGTGGACATTGCTACAGGAACAATGGCGTGAGAACATGGAGGTGGAAGCAGCCAAGTTGCTGGTGACAAGGCGATAATGTGAAGTTGTCAGCATCATGTGGAAGACATACAGTGACCCAGTAACATTGTGGAGGTGTCAGCAGCCTTAGGAGGCCATACAGTGACCCAGTATCAGAGTGACCCAGTGGAAGCAACCTTAGGAGGCCATACAGTGATCCAGTGACAGAGTGATCCAGTGGAAGCAGCATGATGAGGACATACAGTGACCCAGTGACATTGTGGAGGTGTCAGCAGCCTTAGGAGGACATACAGTGACCTGGTGACAGAGTGACCCAGTGGAAGCAGCATGAGGAGGACATACAGTGACCCAGTGACAGAGTGTGGAGGTGTCAGCAGCCTTAGGAGGCCATACAGTGACCCAGTATCAGAGTGACCCAGTGGATGCAGCCTTAGGAGGCCATACAGTGACCCAGTGGCAGAGTGCATTGGTGGCAGCAGCGTGAGGAGGACAGTGACCCAGTGACAGAGGTGGAGGTGGCAGCAGTGTAAGCCACAGAGTGGCAAGAAGATATAATGTGGAGGTAGCAACAGCCTTAGGAGGCCATACAGTGACCCAGTGGCAGAGTGAGGAAGTGGAAATAGCGTGAGGAGGCCATACAGTCACGCAGTGGCAGAGTGCGGAGGTGGAAGCAGAGTGAGGAGAACACGAATAAAAAAAGCGTGATAAAGGCAGAGATTTGCGGCTCAGAATAATTGAATTATTGCCAGTACTGTATTGATAAATGGCCTGCAACTTTGTACTGGTAAAAAAATGGCGAATATGGTCCTCCTTATGGGTTTCCACACTAATAAACACCTATAAATAAGTGATAACTGCTAAAATTATTGAATTATTATTGACAATACTATATTTATAAATGGCCAGCAACTTTATACTGGTAACAAAATGGCGAATATTGTACTCCTTATGGGTTTCCACACTAATAAACACCTTTAAATAAGTGATTACCACTAAGAATTGTTGCATTATTGAATTATTATTGACAATACTGTATTTATAAATGGCCAGCAACTTTATACTGGTAACAAAATGGCGAATATGGTCGTTATATCTTTCCCCACGTTAAAGGCGTTTATTACAGATAAGTGCAGATATTATTGGATGATAATTCAGTTTTTTTTGGCACAGTAGTACTGACAAATGTAATGTTATGCTTTGTAAGAACAGTGAATAAGCCCCTTATAAAAAAAAGCCTTTAAAAAGGCGTTTTTTTACAGGTATGTGCAGATATTAGTGTATGATAATTCACAGTTTTTTTGCTGTACTGCACTGCAAAAAGGCTTGTTGTGTTCCACCTTGAAGACACAGGTATGAGTAATGAGCAGCAGTATAATGGTAGTGAGTGCTGCAATGTGAATTATGCTGCAAATTCTTGCTTCAAATTAGCCTGCAACCACCCCAAATTCTTCTCTCAATTCCTCCCTATCCTTTCCCTACAGTTCTAAGGCTCAGCCTCTTTCCGTGAACTTCTATCTGTTTTCTAAGTCATTCCCTAGCTCCTGCCGACGTCTGTCCCTACAGTAAGAGCGATGTGGAATGACTGAACCTAAAATGTCCGAGGGTTTTTATAGGGCTGTGACATCACAGGTCCTGCTGACTGCTGATTAGCTGCACGCTTGGCATTGTGGGGATCCTGCACTCCCAGAGTCCCTTTCCCCTTGTCCTAACATGTGTGGTGGCCATTTTATAAAGAAATGCGATTCGATGCATCGAAGCGTGAGGAAATCCGGAATCGTGGCGAATCAAAGATTTCTTGAGATTTGGATTCGGATTCCACTTCTGCAGCTTCGATTTGCTCATCTCTTCTTATAATTAGAAACAAGAGATACTTTCGAGATTCGGTTTGGGTTCAGGTTCATCAGTTCAGACCAAAAGTTCGGATTTGGTCCAAACTTGAAGTGCAAGTAAATTGTTTCAAAAAGTTGTGTATTGAAATCTGAGCTCTGAGAATGTTATCTAACTGCTTTGTAGCCCTCTAATGTAAATACAGACTTAGTAATATCAAAGTGACATATGGCTAAGTGTAACTGGATGGTAGTCAATGGTAACAAACAGCTTTTTTAAAAGAACACTGCACTGAAGGATTTTTTTTTTTTACCCTTTTTAAAATTTCACTGGGTAGTTTCACTATAGAGATGGGCAAACTGCTTTATTACAAACCAGATTTGACCCGAATATTTCAAATTGATTTAACAAAACCAAACAATTGGTGATTCATCTTGAATGAACTAAAATTCCTGCCGCGACATCTTTCAGTGGGAAATACAGAGAGAAACATGTGTATAAGTCACTGGCTCACTGTGACATTCTAAGGATGCACTTTTGTATATTTAATCAGCAGCAACAGGGTTAGTTTATTTAAAATAATGTTTTTTGTTTGTACTTTATAAGTTTAATTTAATTTTCTTTTTTTTTATTATTGACTAACATAAATGTTTAAAAATATCATTTTTTTTTTTCACACTATCACTCTACTTTTTGTGTATAAAATGCTTAGTGCTATATTCATGGCCTCTTTTTTGGACTTTGGGAATTTATATAAAAACTATACACCTTAATATATTTTCTTATTCACTTTATTACCTTTCACTTTTGCTACTCTTTCTTATCACTGTTTGCATTATGGTGTTAAGGATTTTTCATGGGTGTTTTTTAGCTGTTTATTTTCATCTATTTATTTTATGTTCCTTTATATATATATATATATATATATATATATATATTTTTTTTTTTTATTTTTTTTTTTTTATTTACACCATCACGTTTGCTACTGCACTATTGATGATGTTATTTAACCTTGCTGAGCTCATCATATTCTATTTTGCTGCTTGTGCCACATATATGCACTTGGCTATGAGTAAACTGAACTCGTTGTTGGTACCTTGTGTGTTTTATACATTTTTGCTATTATCACTGTACTTTTATTTGATTGACTGTTTTTCATTGAAATACATTACTGGACCAAAGGATATAATTATTGGTCATTTCTGGGTAGGTGCATTATTTGTGGATGTATAATTGTGTGAGTATATCTTTCTCTTTATACGCCTGCTTATTAAGAGTAGAGCTATATTGAGCTATTCTCATTTGGGAATATGGAAGGACCTTTATTAAATCTTTATTCATGTGTTTTATGTGAATCATTATTTGTTTGCCTTTTATTGATATGCCATATTTGAGTGTCAATCCATTGTTTCAACGTATGCGTATGATTTCAAATGGATCTCAGATGATAATTTATTTTTTGTTGTGTATTAGCACTTGTGCATTGTGATTGGTATTATGTTGAACCATTTGCATTTTGGAGGTGGAGTGGCTGGAATCAACCCCTACTTGTGAAGTATATTGGTGCTTGTGCATTACGACTTGAATTGCATTGGGCAAGAAACAGCTTCCAGAACCTGGAGATTGCCATAACAGCGGATCTGCTACTGGATAGAGATTATGTGCAATGTCCCTGCTATTCAAGTAAAAGAAGCAGTGATCCAATTCCCCTGAACCACCGCTGTGCAGTGGATGGGGCTAATGTGCAGTGCTCCTGTTTCTTGAATAGGAGCACTGCATGAATGCGCTCCCCGTCCACCCGGAACCCATCTATCTTTATTTCTAGAGAAGAGGTGGCTGAAAGTTATGTAGAATCTATATACTAAATGGCGAGAAGTTATCATTTACTCGACGCAGAAAACTGGTGTAGAGATATGACACATAGGTGCACATTTGGTGCCAGGACTCTTCTTGCGCCACAAGTTTGCCTCAGCATCAGAACTTCACCTCACCCACCATGTTCTCCGCACCGCCAGCATTCAAAGAATGTGGTGGTTGAGGCGCGGATCTGGTGTTGAGGTACACATTGACACCTCAGCTGACTGATTTATTAAAACTCTTTGTACCTGCGCCAATCCGGGTGTTTATTTAGACCTGCATACGATACACCATTCTTAATATATTTTTACCAAATATGTGTACTTACATAAGAAAGAGACAAAAAAATCATTATCTGATCAGTTGTTATGAATCACAATAGCTGACTAGTTTAGGTGAATACCAGGGAAAATTAATTTTGAAAAGCGTATTCATATCTACCAGTGGATCATTTTAGAAGTAACTTATTTTCTGCTTAGCAGTAAAAACTGTGAAACCAACCATGAAGATATTCTTTGACCACTATTTCAGATCTTTAGAACTAAATGTTTCCACTTCACATAATTCTGCATTTTTATGTAATCACTATTAAGAAATGATCATAAACCTTTTTAATCTGCCAATGACCTCATCAGCACGTTTAATGGAATGAAGGTGCTTAGGAAAGGGCTTGTTCTATCACTACATATGCACCAGTCGAGTTCAATGGGGCTGAACTTATTGTATAAATTAGCATTTGGGTTCTACATTTCTCTTGTAAAGTGAATCCCAATCTATGTAAAATCATAATAAACTAATTGTATTCACATTATGATATGGCAATAAAAGAAACATTATAGCATCTTCAAATGTTGCTGCAAAACCTTAGTTCGACAAAGAATACATTCAAACAGGCTTGTAATGGTTTATATAATTTTCAATTTATGAAAACTACTATTGTATTTATTTAAATTACATATATAATCTATGATACAATATTAGTCCGGTGGCTGTATAGCATAGTTTGCTTATTTTTCATCATCAAAAAAAAAAAACATGAATAGGTTTTTTCCTACACATACATAGACAGAAACTGCCACCCCATATAGTCATGGTGTGGTACACATGAATTACTCTAAATTATGGTTAATATCCTTGCCAGCTGATTCCACACTAAATCAATATTTAATTACTATTTTTATTATTCTTCTTAGCTCTATGATGCACCTTTGTTTTAATGCTGCCAGAGCTTGCTGTATGCAGGATTACCAATGTAAAGTATTAGTTTTTAAAATTCCTCTCTCTTCTGACAAGTACTGCCCCGATTTACATCTGCATGCATTCTACAAGGAAGAAAGATATGTTGCAATTATTCACTGCCTTCATACACAAGGATTTGCTACTGACAAACTCTTGTGTTCTGTTGCTCACTAAACAATGCACTAGCATGCAAAACTTTATTTCCCCTGAGAAAGAGAATGAGGGAGGGGGAGAGCAGAGATCATGTAATGTGTAACCTGTACTATAGGGAAGGAGAGAATACAATGGGTGGAATTTATTAAGACTGGCAATCCTTATGTCAGAATTAACTCATTCCCCACTAGGCGTACGACTGGCTAGAGTTACTAAAAGGCTCTGGCACATGTAGATGCACCTGGTTGCAGATCTACTCCAGCCAGGGGCTGATATTGATTTGTGATATAACTCAAGCCAGTATCACAATACGCACCCAGATTCACACCCTGCTCTGCCCACTATCTAAAAAATTGGAGAGAAGAGCACAAAGGCTAAGATGCACCACAGTGCACCAAAGCTGAGGTGCATTTTGGGCTACTTTCTAGGTGCAAACGCCTTAGTAAATTTGGGTAAATGTGTTTAGAATCTAAGATGTTAAACAAGCAGAAGATTAATACCACAGACATGGATGGTTCACTGGATGATGCATTTTAGCCACATACAATACATAAGTTAAGTAATGTATCTTACTGCATTTAAACCACTAGCAGAAAAAAATTGAAAAAAACCTTTGAAAGACTTTGTCTCACCAGAATCTACTCCTTTCCGCAGCAGACACCACAGATTTTGCTAGGGAAAGCCATAGCCAGCCACACATTTACCCAGAATTGGCTGCAGGAGAAAAGTTATATATTTGTCTTCTTTTAAGTGTCCTCCTGGTTGTACATGTCCAGATACAGATGTAGCCATAATCAACTGATCTCAAATTTGGTTAAAGATTCCAATTTGTCTTGAAACCAATTCAACACAATATCATGACAACTAACAACAGTCTTAAAAGCTGCAATCCACTCTGCCACTGAATATTACAATTATAATAGCCTGTTGAGAAACCACATTGTGATGACAAAAGCAGCTTAAATTGTGACACACATATCAGGATTAAAGATGGGTGAGCACCAGAACATTTGTTTCATCCTGTGTTTGGAAGAAGCGAGTACCTACACACGTGGACAAAATTGTTGGTACCCCTCGTTTAATTAAAGAAAAACCCACAATGGTCACAGAAATAACTTGAATCTGACAAAAGTAATAATATATAAAAATTCTATGAAAATGAACAAATGAAAGTCAGACATTGCTTTTCAACCATTCTTCAACAGAATTTTTAAAAAAAAAGAAAACTCATGAAACAGGCCTGGACAGAAATGATGGTACCCTTAACGTAATATTTTGTTGCACAACTTTTGAAGCAATCACTGCAATCAAACGATTCCTGTAACTGTCAATGAGACTTATGCACCTCTCAACAGGTATTTTGGCCCACTCCTCATGAGCAAACTGCTCCAGTTGAAGGGTGCCTTTTCCAGATGGCATGTTTCAGCTCCTTCCAAAGGAGCTCATTCAATAGGATTTAGGTCAGGGCTCATAGAAGGCCACTTCAGAATAGTCCAATGTTTTCCTCTTAGCCATTCTTGGGTGTTTTTTGATGTGTGTTTTGGGTCATTATCCTGTTGCAAGACCCATGACCTGCGACTGAGACCAAGCTTTCTGACAACGGGCAGCATATTTCTCTCTAGAATCCCTTGATAGTGTTGAGATTTCATTGTACCCTGCACAGATTCAAGACACCCTGTGCCAGATGCAGCAAAGCAGCCCCAGAACATAACAGAGACTCATCCATGTTTCACAGTAGGGACAGTGAAGATATGCTTCATTTTTCCGTCTGAGAATATAGAGCTGATGTGCCTTGTCAAAAATTTTGATTTTTGTCTCATCTGTTCATAGGACATTCTCCCAGAAGCTTTGTGGCTTGTCAACATGTAGTTTGGCAAATTACTTTTGTCAGACTCAAGTTATTTCTCTTGACCATTGTGGGTTTTTCTTTCATTAAACGAGGGGTAACAACTATTTCGTCCACGTGTGTATGTATATCACAAGTTAAGCAGCTTTTTAAAGCACAATGGCCAAGATTTACTATTGTAGATACTGGCATAAACATGGCGCATCTTTGGCGCATGGTGGCACATCTAGTTTGGGATATAACTTTTTGACATGCTAGACATCTGGAAGTAGATTCTCAGAAAAAAGGAGGCATGGCTTAAATGTGCCACAATGCGCCAACAAAGTAAGTCCACAAAAAGGTGGTAGAAACTTTGATTAGACAGTTTAAGGATACGCCAAATTTATCAACCAGCATCAGCCACTGTGATAAGTTTGGTGCATTTTCAGTCTGCCTGTATAAGTTTACAATCTCTCAATGCTAATAAATATGCTAACTATCCTATTTGTGTGTACATTGGATACGGAAAGTATTCAGACCCCTTTAAATTTTTCACTCTTTGTTTCATTGCTGCCATTTCCTAAAAGCAAAAAAGTTCATTTTATTTCTCATTAATGTACACTCAGAACTCCATCTTGACAGAAAAAAAAACAGAAATGTAGATATTTTTCAAATGTATTAAAAAAGAAAAACTGAAATATCACATGGTCATAAGTATTCAGACCCATTGCTGTGACACTCATATTTAACTCACATGCTGTCCATTTCCTTCTGATCCTCCTTGAGATGGTTCTACTCCTTCATTGGAGTCCAGCTGTGTTTAATTAAACTGATTGGACTTGATTAGGAAAGGCACACACCTGTCAGAGCAAATGAGAATCATGAGGTCAAAGGAACTGCCCAAGGAGCTCAGGGACAGAATTGTGGCAAGGTACAGATCTGGCCAAGGTTACAAAAGAATTTCTGCAGCACTCAAGGTTCCTAAGAGCACAGTGGCCTCCATACTCCTTAAATGGAAGAAGTTAGGGACGACCAGAACTCTTCCTAGACCTGGCCATCCAGCCAAACTGAGAAATCGTTGGAGAAGAGCCTTCATGAGAGAATTAAAGAAGAACCCAAAGATCACTGTGGCTGATCTCCAGAGATGCAGTAGGGAGATGGGAGAAAGTTCCACAAAGTCAACTATCACTGCAGCCCTCCACCAGTCGGGGCTTTATGGCAGAGTGGCCAGAAGGAAGCCTCTCCTCAGTGCAAGACATATGAAAGCCTGCATAAAGTTTGCCAAAAAACACGTGAAGGACTGTCAGTCTATGAGAAACAAGATTCTCTGGTTGAAGAGACAAAGATTGAACTTTTTGGTGTTAATTCTAAGCGGTATTTGTGGAGAAAACCAGGCACTGCTCATCACCTTCCCAATACAATCACAACAGTGAAACATGGTGGTGGCAGTATCATGCTATGGGGGTGTTTTTCAGCTGCAGGGACAGGACGACTGGTTGCAATTGAAGGAAAGATGAATGCGGCCAAGTACAGAGATATCCTGGAAGAAAACCTCTTCCAGAGTGCTCTGGACCTCAGACTTGGCCGAAGGTTCACCTTCCAACAAGACAATGACTCTAAGCACACAGCTAAAATAACAAAGGAGTGGCTTCGGAACAACTCTGTGACCATTTTTGACTGGCCGAGCCAGAGCCCTGATCTCAATCCAATTGAGCATCTCTGGATAGACCTGAAAATGGCTGTCCATCAACGTTCACCATCCAACCTGATGGAACTGGAGAGGATCTGCAAGGAAGAATGGAAGAGGATCCCCAAATCCAGATGTGAAAAACTTGTTGCATCATTCCCAAGAAGACTCATGGCTGTACTAGCTCAAAAGTCTGTCTGTCTGCCAGATTGAGGCAGATGTTAATTGGCTTAATGAACTAAACCTATTCTTCAACAGATTTGATCACACACCAGCTGCTCCCACCCCAGCTTGTCCTTCAGCTCCCCCCACCACAATTACTTCACCCCATTCACCCCATGCAGCTACTTCCCAACAGACCAGTAAATCCAGAAATCCGTCTTTATCTGACCACAGTCTGACCTTCACACGGGCCCAGGTAAGGAAGGAGATGAAAAAGATCAAGGCGAGGAAAGCCGCAGGGCCAGATGACATCAGTGCAAGGCTAATTAAGACTTGCGGGGACCAGCTGTGTGGTATAATTACATATATGTATAATATGAGCCTGAGGCAGGAAATAGTCCCTGAATTATGGAAATCTTCTTGTGTGGTACCAGTTCCAAAGAAACCCCACCCTATGGACCTCAACGACTACAGACCTGTAGCACTGACATCCCACCTGATGAAGATCTTGGAGAGATTGGTTCTCACACATCTCCGCCCTCTAGAGAGCCCCGCTATGGACCCCCTCCAGTTTGCTTATCGGCCGGGCATTGGGGTAGATGATGCCATCATCCATCTTCTGCACAGGGCTCTGTCTCACCTGGAGAAACCAGGGAACACAGTGAGAATAATGTTCTTTGACTTCTCCAGTGCTTTTAACACCATACAGCCCAGGTTATTGAGGGACAAGCTGGGCCTTGCTGGAGTGGACCACCACCTCTCCAACTGGATCCTAGACTACCTCACAAATCGACCTCAATACGTGAGAGCCCGAGACTGTGTGTCAGGTACCGTGATCTGTAATACGGGGGCACCTCAGGGTACGGTTCTCGCCCCTTTCCTCTTCACACTGTACACTGCAGATTTTAGGTGCAACTCATCCAGCTGCTACCTACAGAAGTATTCTGACGACTCTGCAATAGTGGGTCTCATCACAGATGATGATGACAGGGAGTACAGAGAACTGAACCAGGATTTTGTGGACTGGTGCCACCGGAACAGCCTGAAGATTAACGCGGGGAAGACCAAGGAGATGGTGGTGGACTTCCGCAAAGGCAGAAGCCCTCCTAAACCAGTGGACATCCTGGGGACGGGCATCGAGATTGTGAACACCTATAAGTACCTGGGTTTGCTCCTTAATAATAAGCTGGACTGGGCAGATCATATGGAGGCCCTGTACAGGAAGGGCCACAGCAGGCTCTACCTGCTTAGGAAACTGAGAGCCTTTGGAATCCGGGGGGCACTTCTTAGAACTTTCTTCAACTCAGTAGTGGCATCAGCCATCTTCTTTGGAGTGGCCTGCTGGGGGAGCAGTATATCAACCAGGGACAGAAATAAACTTGACAAGCTGATTAGAAGGGCCAGCTCTGTCCTGGGGAGCCCCCTGGACCCAGTGTAGGTGGTGGGTGACAGAAGGATACTGTCCGTGGTGAGCTCCATGCAGAAGAAGAAGTCCCATCCCATGCATGAGACTGTGATCGCGCTGGGCAGTACTGTCAGTGACCGACTGCTCCACCCTAGGTGTGAGAAGGAGCGCTATCGGAAGTCTTTCCTCCCCACCGCGGTTAGGCTGTACAACCAACACCGACCTAAGCGGAGATCATTACACACAGAGAACTGAAATATCTTTCTGCCTGTTAAATCCCCCCCCGCTACTTCCTATCTGTCTGTCGGCTATCAAAGTAATGCCTCTTACCTTGGAACATTCCTGTACATGTTGTATTTGTATTTGTATCTGCTTATCTTTGCTGCTGTAACACACTGAATTTCCCCATTGTGGGACTATTAAAGGACTATTATTATTATTATTATTATTATTATTATTAAAAGGGTGCTTCTACTCAATACTGAGCAAAGGGTCTGAATACTTATGACCATGTGATATTTCAGTTTTTCTTTTTTAATAAATTTGCAAAAATATCTACATTTCTGTTTTTTTCTGTCAAGATGGGGTGCTGAGTGTACATTAATGAGAAATAAAATGAACTTTTTTACTTTTAGCAAATGGCTGCAATGAAACAAAGAGTGAAAAATTTAAAGGGGTCTGAATACTTTCCGTACCCACTGTATGTGTGACCAGATCACCCAGTGTGGGAAAGTGAATTGACATCTTTCAAAGCTTTTGATAGTATTTCCTGATATCGTGTTTGAATTGGTTTCAAGAAGAATTTGTATCCTTAATAGATTTAATAGTAATAGTATTACATAGATAACATTTAAATAGATGGCAATTGAAGTCTGGCAGA
This sequence comes from Leptodactylus fallax, assembly GCA_947044405.1. NCBI lineage: Eukaryota > Metazoa > Chordata > Amphibia > Anura > Leptodactylidae > Leptodactylus > Leptodactylus fallax. The sequence continues at coordinate 2,647,960 of CAMRHE010000212.1, forward strand.
GCAATTCATAACATTAGTGGAGATCAGAGCCATTGAACCTCCACTGATTTTATAAACAAAAGTTATGGCTTTTTGGCTGGGAGTTAAAAAACAAAAACGAAAAAATGAAACAAGGCTGTGGTTAGAAGAGATTGAGGAATAATGATATTGCAGAATTTACAAGAAAGGAACACCAGAACACCAAAGGCTTTTTCACTTTTCATACATAAGTGAAATGTTTAAAGAAGCTTCTGTATTTATAAAACCTTTTATTTAGGAGCTCTTTACCTCAGAGAAACATTACAGATTTACATTGAATAATTACGTATTCCTGCAGGAATTTAGATGTGAATAATTTGCAGTATATGTCCACATTAATTACTAATCATTACAAAATGGAAATTACCAATTAGCGCTAAATGTAAGTTACTTTATTACTTGTGACTTGTGCCTTTAGCACATTAGTTCATTCTAATTACCAAATCTTATAATACTTAGCACAAAAATAAAGTTAGCTTCATTCTTTGGGTTCACAGTTTGATAAGGAAGCTTTAAGTAGAACATATAGGTTTACAGCGGCTTTATGGGAATTTACATTGATGGGTCATAGAATACTAAAGATCACTTGCGATTGGTGCGGGTCTATAACCTTGCATCCACACTAGTCAGCTGAAAGATAAATATGCAATGCTAACTAGAGTGCCAAGTTATGTATAAAATTGCATCAACCCAGCTCAGTCCCATTTACTTAAATGAGGCTGAACTACATTACTATTGAACAGCACATGCACATAGACTAGCATTATTCCTCACCTTCCCTCCTGGTTAGACATGTCAAGATATGTGTGTTGCTAATTGATCATCTTCTCACAATAGCATCTGATACAAGATGTGTATCCCATATGTGTCTATTTAGCCACCCAGGGGTGGTGTTATGAACTGTAGCCTTTCAAGCATTGTCACGGTATTGCATTGCACTAATTTCCTAACTCAATTTTAATAACTAAATTTTATCTAAAGTAAGGGTGGACACATCTGTGATGTTGTGATGTCCTGTAGTATAGTAATTCTAATCAGTGGTTGCCTTAGGTGTGAAACTGATCACACCAGGGCCAGATAAAGGTTGGTAAATGTCACTGGTAAAGGATTTCTATTTACATAATGGATGTTTAACTTTTATGAGTTTTCTGAAGATTTTAAAACTGCTTATTTAAAGGGCAAAATATGACGCTTTCGATGCAATTGCAACTAACACCCCCTCTCAACCCTTTCTGTGCTATACCTCAATTACATTCTGTCTATAATACCTGACCACTGCAGGGATATATTTAGCAGTAAACATGAATACTTAAGATCAGGCCACCAATATGACTTACCTGAAAAATTCCTTTATTGGTAGAGTGCCATGAGTAAACCTTTAACGTATAGTCTCAGTTTAGAGAAAACACATAGAACTGAAAGTCTTATGGTCACTTTTAATGCAGGCTAACATAAAGTATTGTGCATTGCAATGCAGTATGGTGGACATTCACTTTAAGTTTATTCACTTTATTTGCAAGATTTTCTCTTTCATCCGTCTAGAAAGGAAAAAGTTAATGTTGAATTGAACAATTTGTCCAAATATCTGCATGATCTGATAAAAAAGTTAAATATTAACACAGCGATTTCCAAATTAACTGACACAGCTAAATTAAAGTCAAACAAATTGAGCCACATATTATCCTTCTCTAGTAAACTTCTTCCAAAAGTGAGACAGAAAAGGAGAGGACAATGTATTATTTATCAATCTCACAGCACATAATGATATATTTTATTTAGGTTTGTGAGTTTCATTCTTTCTGATATATTGATGGGATGTGTAGATGAGTTAACAGATATATTTTATGTTTCCTTTCTCAAACTGCCATCCAGCTTCATTTATTGCATGCACAGTACATTAACCACATTCTGGCAGATAAATTATCCAGATCATGACATTGCTGTAATAATGGCCTTGCACAAGGCATTTTTTTCAGGAGAAACATATCATGAGATATCGTTAAACAGGAAGTGAAATGGTACATTGTTTTGCATTGCAACACATATGATCTTTTGTGCAGTATATTCATTAATATGAGATGTATCTCCCTGTTTACATTAAAGGGACACTACAAACAAAACTGGACAATGAGAGGACAGTGCATTACAAAGGCATTCCAAGAGCATCAAAGTGAGAGTCCCTGTGCTGCATCACAAGTAACCTCTAAATGTTATAGCACCAGTTTCCAACATTGGATATTTCACCCCAAATATTTCCCAGCCTTTATTTTCTTTACATTATGGGTCTGTAATGTAATAACCAGTAAGCTGCATCTTAATCAACTAGATCAGGGGTAGGCAACCTTTTTTGTTAGGCGTGCCGATTTTAATTAAAAAAATCAAAGATGAGGTACTCGGAGTGCCGGTCAATAATTGTAATTCTGTCGACCCCTATACTAAAGTTATATACCACAAATCATATCACAGAAGTGCTGCCACCAGATGCTTTAGGACACATGCGTTTACTGCTATTTCCTGGGACACTCCTGTACTTTCCGATTAGAAGCAATGAAAGTACATGTGTAACCCCCAATTAGTGGTAAATGTGTCCAGGAGCACCGAATGGCAGCATCCTTAAGGTGGAAACACACTATGTATCTGGATTCAGCTATATTCTTAGGCCACTGGAACTTTTACTTCGATGTAAAACTGCGTTCACATGGTGCATTTTTGCATGCAAAAAAAAAAATGCCTGTATTTTCTGTGTAAAAAAACACCATTATACAGAATAATGTCCCATAGTGGCTCCTGCATATGGCATTATGTCGCATAGCGGCCTCTGCACACGGTATTATATCCCATAGCAGCCTCTGCACATGGTATTATATCCCATAGCGGCCCCTTCACACAGTATTATGTTCCATAGCGGCGTCTACACACGGTATTATGTCCCATAACGGCCCCTGCACAGGGTATTATGTCCCACAGTGGCCCCTGCACACAGTATAATATTAAAATTTTTATAATATTCCAATTTTTGCCACTCACTAGCTATTATTATATTGTGGGGTCTCTTCAGACCCCAGAGCAGGGGCGTAACTACTGGGGTAGCAGTGGTAGCAGCTGCCACAGGGCCCGGGACATTACGGGGCCCCGCTGGCCCCCGATGCGTTTTTTTTTTTTTAATAGTCCGTTACCTGCTGGAGTAACCCCAGCAGGTAACGGGCCCTATATACTTACTGTTCCCCGAGGTCCCGCTCATGGCCGCCTGCGCTTCCAATTCTGCAGAGGCGGCTGTGAGCAGGAGCAGGGATCGGTATGTGAGGCCGCGCCCGAACACCACAATCTCTGCTATCATTATACTTCGGGGTCTTTTCACACCCCGGAGTATAATAATTGGAGGCCCAGAGTTGGGGAGGGAACATAAAAAACAATGTACTTACCTTCTCCAGGCTTCGGGCCTGTTTGGTGACGTCCCAGACGTCAGCCGACGTCATTTTGCGTCGCGACGCAGGCCCGTGTCACGTGACGTCGGCCTGGTCCAACATTGAAGAAGGCCGGAGTAGCGCACGGGCATGCACCGGAGCGAGGAACAGGTAAGCAACGTTGTTTTTTTATGTTTCTATCCTCCCCTGGGTCTCCGATCATTATACTCTGGGGTATGAAAAGACCCCAGAGTATAATAATTGTTCATGGGTGGTCCACAATGGGACATATATTAGTGTGTTCAGGGGCCACTATGGGGCAAAATACTCAGTGCAGGGGCCACTATGGGGAATAATAGTGTGTGCAGGGGCCACTATGGGGAATAATAGTGTGTGCAGGGGCCACTATGGGGAATGATACTGTGTGCAGGGGCCACTATGGGGCAAAATACTGTGTGCAGGGGCCACTATGGGACATTATACTGTGTGCAGGGGCCACTATGGGACATGATACTGTGTGCAGGGGCCACTATGGGACATGATACTGTGTGCAGGGGCCACTATGGGGCATGATACTGTGTGCAGGGGCCACTATGGGGCATGATACTGTGTGCAGGGACCACTATGGGACATAATACTGTGTGCAGAGGCCACTATGGGACATGCTACTGTGTGCAGGGGCCACTATGGGACATGATACTGTGTGCAGGGGCCACTATGGCACATAATAGTTTGCGCAGGAATGCGTTTTTTTTTGGGGGGGGGGGGTTGGAGGGGCGGTCCGGGGGGAGGGGGGAGGGGGGCGGCAGTTCAGGGGGGCCCCATGTCAAATGTTCGCCTTGGGGCCCAGCCATTCCTAGTTACGCCACTGCCCCAGAGTATAATAAGTGGAGGGCCAAGAGAGGTGACAAACATAAAAAACAATGTTACTCATCTTCCCTGCGCTCCGCGGTGGCTCTGCTCTCTTCGGCACTTCTGCCTGAAGTCAGCGACCGCTGATTGGGTCTCAGGGGTCACGTTCAGCGTCATTATGCCTCCTTCACGTCTGCGTCCTGCTGTGTACCCAAATGGCAGTTTATGCCCACATATATGACAGTGTTGTAAACTGTTTGGGCAAATGGCAGGGCACAGAAGGGAAGCAGCACTATTTGTATCACAGATTTGGTTTGTGGATGCCATGCCACTTTTGCATGACCCCTGAAATGCCAGTAAAGTAAAATGGAATCCCATGACATTTGACACCATTTTGGAAACTACATCCCTCAAGAAATTTATCCAGGGATGAGTACTTTTACCCCTCATATTTTGCATTATTTATTTTCCAAAAATGAACACGCATGGCACTCCTTCCCTTACGAACCCTGCTTTGTGCTCAAATGGCAGTTTATGCCCAGCTTAAAGTTTTAGTAGTGTTTTTCTCTGGTGACACAAATTGCACACAATGTATTACGTCCTGAAATGGCAAAATTTTTAATTTTCACTTTGCTAATTAATTTTTGGGAAGCAGCTCAAAATACTCACTATATCTCTTGATAAATTTCTTGTAGTATAAATGACCAAATTAGGCCTCAAATGTGCATGGTGCTCTTTCACTTCTGAGCACATGAAGGGTGTCTCCAAAATGAGGAAACAGAGCATGACTGGAGAGCTGACTTTTCACAGTGCCATAAGCTAGGCATGACTTATCAGGCACTAAAATAGCATATGTTTGGAAAATTTTCAAATTTCATTTTACACTGTCCATTACACATTTCTTAAAGGGGTTTTCCAGGTAAAAAATACTTTTTCAAAAAATGTCAGTTAGTGCTATTAATAGGTTAATAAGTGCAACCAAGTCCATGTCTGATGAGCTCTTTCTCCTGGGTGTCCCTCTGGATCCTTTAGTCTACCTCCTTAATCATCTTCCCAAACACCTGAGTAAGAAGGCCTCTAGATTATTTCTGTACATTTGCACTGCAGCTAAGACCCTCGTAGCTCTACATTGGAGAAGCACTCAGCCTCCTACAGGCCCTGCTCTGGTGGCTCGTATTAAGGATGTTAGGAGTCTGGAGTTTCTCATGGCTACACTGAACAATACAGTTGAGGCCTTCCAGTCTCTCTGGACCCCTTGGGACACGTATTGTATTCTCCATGGTCTCTGATCTCTTTTCCTTTCCTCTCTTTCTCCCTTCCCGTTGTCTCCTGTTCGGTTTCTCTGCCCCCCCTCCCCCTTTTGTCTGTCTTAGTATTACGCATATTCTACTGACTTTGTTAGGTTATGTGGTTGCTTCCGTTCTTATTTTTCCATTATTTTTTATTGTTGTACTGTTTTGTTTTCATTAGCATTGTAATGCATTGCATTAGTGATCAGACCCCCTGGGGTTCAAGACCCCTAAGGAGTCTAATAAATGCAATATAAAAAAAACTTAAAGTATAAAAAAAATAAAAAGAAGCTCAAATCACCCTCTCTCCCTAGAATACATATAAAAGTTAAAAATTACTGTGAAACACATACACATTAGAAATCCCTGTGCCTGAAAATGCCCAGTCTACAAACTTATGAAAATATTTTTCCCGAACGGTGAATCCCATCCACACATAACAGAAAGATAGCAAAAATGCTGTAATTTACAAAACCGTAGCGTTTAGGAAATTGCAGCATGTCTTAAGAATTTGATAGAGAGTTTGCCATCTTACTTAAAGGACACAAGTGAATTATTGAAATGGGTGGATGGGATACCCTTTGGATAAGGAGACATATCTCATGACTTGCGACGTGGAGTCACTTTACACAAGTATTCACCATGGTGATGGATTAAGAGCTGTAAAATTTTTTATAGGTTCAAGTAATATGTGCCAGCGGTTGTGTGAGCTGTTGCTCACCTTGCTTGAATATGTCCTTACACATAACTTTTTCATTTTTAAAGGATCCTTCTACCTACAGCTTTAGGGTACAGCTATGGGGGCAGCTTGTGCGCACTCATATGCAAATCTGTTCCTGGGGCTGAGGGAGAGAGATCTTTTTCTGGATGATTGGGACATAGAGATGGATCAAGTCGTATCTTGGATGCTATACATCAATGACGTCCTGATCATCTGGGTGAAATGGAACAGGGATAGTTGTCTTTAATCGATACTCTCAACCAATTAATCTAGAATACAGTTTTTGGATGTCACCCTATTGAGAGATGTCAATAATATGTTACAGACAGAAGTGTTCTGTAAGGAAACAGCGGTGAACTCACTACTACTGACATCTTCACATCCAGCCCAGACGATAAATGCAGTACCTATCGGTCAATTTTTACGCATTAAGCGTATCTGTTCATCAGATTAAAGTTTTGAGAGACATGCCTCAGATTTGAAACAATGTTTTCTGGACCATGGGTATAGCCATCACCAAGTGAAGAACTCATATATGAGAGTAAAGTATACATCCCAACAGGATCTTGTTCAAACATCTAGAGTACAAGCTGGGCCTTGTAATAAGGTGAGATTCATTACTGAATACCATTCACGCTGGCAGGCTAATCGATCAGTCCTGAATAAATTTTGGCCGATTTTACAAGCAGATCCTACTTTAGATAAATACCTAACACCTAACCCAAGCATGGTAACTCCAAGAGCTAAGAGCCTTAAGGACTGCCTAGTCAGAAGGCATTATGAGATCAAACCGGTTCATATCTTTAACTCAAAAGGACCCAGATGGAGGTGTACCCCATGTAGCAAATGCATAGCCTAATATAGAAAGGGCTACTCATTTCTGTAATGCTTTAGGGAACAAGACATTTAAAATCACTCATCCAATAAATTGTACTACACGATATGTAGTGTATCATGCCTCTTGTCGGACTTACATCAAAAGAATTGAAAGTCCGCATATGTGGACATGTGAGGGATATTACTGGGGCTAAGGACATGAATGATATTGATGCATTGAAACCATTGGCCAAACGTTTTTTGCAGCACCATTCTAATGATGCTTCCGTTTTCAGAGTCAAAGGGATTGACAATATACCTAATAATATACGTGGTGGAGATTTGAAGCTAAATGGATTTGCAAACTTGGCTCTATGACCCCGGCTGACCTGAATGAGTCATTGAAATTTGTTTTTCTGTGATTCTTGATGCTGTTTCTGACCTATATGACCTCCCTGTTGGTGTTTCTTGGAGGGTGAGGGTTTATTTTTGTTTTTATTTCCATTTATTTTATTATGTTTATGTGGATTCTTTGTGCATTTACATATTTATTTCCCCCTTATTAATTAATTTATTTCTTGCATTCACTCTTAGTTTTGTCTTTTGGTTTGTGGTATTCTATTGTACATCCGTTTATGACCAATCATTTAGTTGTTGTGTGAAGAAATATTTGGAAGACTGAAGAATTATAAGAATGGAGAAGATTAGATATCAAAGAAGGGTGAAGAGAAAGAAAATCACACAACATAAAAAAATTTATTTTTTAAAAACATTTTTCACTTATTTCACAACCGTTTTCACAAGCCACATGAATTTTTACTATATGTAACCAACATACTGTGTAAAAGTGACTGTTGATATATGATTGAAACTTGGACTATGGTATAATCAGATGTTTACATGACACCATATGATCGTGTACCAATATGACGTTATGTCATCTGGTGCACCATGGCCCTTTACATTACATAAAATTATGTCAACTCATTTTTCATGAATCTCTCCTATATTAATGGGCGTGGACTACATGCCTATATGTATAACCCTCCTCTGTATCAACCTCAGCATAGTTGCATAAATAAAGAATTGAGGCTTGACACCTTGTTTAATTAAAGCATGAGATCTAGTGTCCTCCTTTAAGTATATTCTTTGTGAACAACTTATGGGCTAACTAACAGGCAACTGGTAAAATGCTGATATATGCAATATGCTGGTCACCCTCCATAAGTTACATCTCTACTCTAGCATCGCGGTGGTATTTACCCTTCGTGCTGAGTCTATTGGGCTTGTTTAATCTGTGTCTTTATGACATTAGCATATATCTTGGTAGTTTATATTCCCCCTCTTCTCCTTTTTTTTTTTTTCTTTTTGTGTCTAGGTAACCTCTACACCTTCTGGATATAATGTGTGTAGATCGCGACTGTATGTTTATGTAATTATATAACAACGCGGTGCTCTGGTGTAGCTGTAATCCCCTACTTTTCAGTGTTTCTATTCACAACTCTACGTAAGTTGTGTAACTAGCTATCATTGTGGCTCTCATCTAACCATCGGGAATGCAATATAGCGTCCCGTTACCTGAACTACCAGCCTCGCTCTGATTATCCAATCACGGGGTGAGTGGACGGAGCCATAGGACATGCCCCAATCGGAAGAGTCGAGTGCACTGGTAGGTAAGTCAAACCCTTAATCCTGGGTATAAAAGGATTCGCTGTAACGCTCTGCGGGTGGCAGAGATTCAGTACCCACGTTCACCATCAGAACGTGAGGGAACTGCAGTTTTAACTGCAAATTAGTTTCTTAGGCAGGCATAAATTTTTCTCTCTCTAGTTCTCCTGATGAACCCTGTACTTTATTAATAGGGAGAAACGTGTTTGTGCCATTAGTTATACCTGTGAGTTACAATATCAAGAGTGGTCCTTACATAACATACAGCACTGTGCTTGTTATTCGGCAATTAGACTGCAGCATATACCACTGATCTGTGGGGGTTCCAGGTGCTGGACTCAACCTATCAGATGACATATCCTATACTATCATCCCAATATTTCAATCCCAGCTATATTTAAAATCTAAATAATGTACAGTATCAACTATAATTTATCCCTGATACTTTAATGTTGTTGGCCAATGTCAAATATCAGGTTCAATGTCTATTTTATTACTTTGAAAACTAGAAGCCTAAACATATATTGAAAAGCGTGTGTTTATTTCTTTGCATCAATTGGCTTAGTAAATAGATCTACAACTGTATTATGTAGCAAGTGGCAGACCCTTTTTCAGAGGTCTCACTTCTTCAGGAGCCTCATTACCAATAAGCATTTCAATCAATATGGCCCTGTAATTAGATTGCTGAACTGAAACTATTGTTTAATGTTTTGTGTATTTTAAAATGACTATTCTTCTTTAATCAATAATAATTATATTTCTTGTGATTGTGTTCAAAATAGATATTGATGGGGGGAAAAAAAGAACGTGTAATGTGTTCCAGGCTAAATGTGCACATATATTTGTTATAAATGTCAGAGTTCAGTGAAAATTCAGTCATAAATATGTGTACTTTTAAAGGTCATCTTCTTCAAATGTTAGATTTTTAATATTTGGAAAGAAAATGTATGCATTTTCAATTGTTCATACTAAGAAATCAAGATTATACAGAGTAAAACTGGACATGTACATGTAACATTTTATATTTTATCGCCTCTGGCTCCCCCAAAAACCTTTGCTTACATATTTATATATAGATAGATAGATAGATAGATAGATAGATAGACAGTTGTGCTAAAAAGTTTACATACCCCAGCAGATTTTTGGTTTTTTTGGCCTTTTTTCAGATAATATGAATGATAACACAAAACCTTTTTCTCTACTCATGGTTAGTGGTTGGATGAAACCATTTATTGTCAAACTTCTGTGTTTTCTCTTTTTAAATCATAATGACAACCAAAAACATCAAAATGACCCTGTTCAAAAGTTCACATACCCCAGTTCTTAATACTGTGTGTTGCTCCCTCTAACATCAATGACAGCTTGATGTCTTTTGTGGTAGTTGTGGATGAGGCTCTTTATTTTCTCAGATGGTAAAACTGCCCATTCTTCTTGGCAAAAAGTCTCCAGTTCCTGTAAATTCCTGGGCTGTCTTGCATGTACTGCATGCTTGAGATCTCCCCAGAGTGGCTCAATGATATTGAGGTCAGGAGACTGAGATGGCCACTCCAGAACCTTCACTTTCTTCTGCTGTAGTCAATGACAGGTTGACTTGGCCTTGTGTTTTGGATCGTTGTCATGTTGGAACGTCCAAGTACATCCCATGCACAACTTCCTGGCTGATGAGTGCAAATTTGCCTCCAGTATTTGCTGATAACGTGCTGCATTCATCTTTCCTTCAACTTTGACCAAGTTTCCTGTGCCTTTGAAGCTCACACATCCCCACATCATCAGTGATCCACCTCCGTGCTTTACAGTAGGAATGGTGTTCCTTTCATGATAGGCCTTGTTGACACCTCTCCAAATGTAACGTTTATGGTTGTGGCCAAAGAGTTTGATTTTTGTCTCATCACTCCAAATTACCTTATTCCATAAGTTTTGAGGCTTGTCTATGTGCTGTTTGGCGTATTGAAAGCGAGATTCTTTGTGGCATTTGTGCAGTAATGGCTTTCTTCTGGCAACTCGACCATGCAGCCCATTTTTCTTCAAGTGCCTCCTTATTATGCATCTTGAAACAACCACACCGATAGTTTTCAGAGAGTGCTGTATTTCAGTTGATATTATGTGTGGATTTTTCTTTGCATCCCGAACAATTTTCCGGTCAGTTGTGGCCGAAATTTTGGTTGGTCTACCTGACCGTGGTTTGGTTTCTGGGCATGTTATCAGGCCAAAATCACCAGGGTATGTGAACTTTTGAACAGGGTCATTTTGATGTTTGTGGTTGTCATTATGATTTAAAAAGAGAAAACACAGAAGTTTGACAATAAATGGCTTCAACCAACCACTAACCATGAGTGGAGAAAAAGTTTTTGTGTTATCATTCATATTCTCTGAAAAAAGGCCAAAAAAATCTGCCGGGGTATGTAAACTTTTTAGCACAACTGTATATATCTTGATATATACAGTTACCATGTAATATTGAAATTGTTGATTTGTGAATTGATTTGGTATAAAACCTGGCCATATGCATGCAATAGCCGTTACCCAACATTACCCCTACTTGACTCTCCCTTGACTGATTATACAGTACATACTGTATGTAACATACTCACCTTGCTCAGTTGCTATAAGATGTTTTGACATTAGCTGCCTCTCCTTTTTTTTTAGCCATTTATGTGACAGAGATGCTGGACTCTGCATTTGCAGTACATGTAACAGGTGCTGAAGGTTAGTCACTGGCACTAGGACAGTGGCAATATGGCAGTTCCACAGGGCAGACACTGCTCTCTTCTTTGGCCAAAGCATTATCATGTCCAGCCTATCTCCTCTTGAGCCACTGCCTAGACACTGCCACAGACTCTCTGGCGTTCACCCCCATACGGAGATTTGGTCTTTGCTTTGCTTTCCTGACAGACAGGAAAGAACGATTGTGCAGAAGTCCACAGACACAGGATAAAATGCTTAGAAAACAGAGAATAAACAGAGAATGCTTGTTTACAGAGAATAAACAGGACAGACAGAAGAACAGACTAAAAATAGAAGCCTGGTAAAACACTAGAAACAAGGGCAGGACTGCAAGTCAGTGTCACGGCAAGCCTAATGCCAACCACGAGGGGTAATCAGGATCTTGTATAGCCAGTCAACAATGTTGCGATGGAGGAATAACAGAGCCCACCAGCAAGGTATTCAGCAAAATTCCCACTTGGGGGTGGGTCAAGCCCTTTATTTATAAACTACCAACAGGGTGTAACAGGCGTAGCCTCTCAAAGTACCACTCAATTGGTTAACACACTTTCAGAGTCCCATTCTAGTTGGCTACAATTCAATACACACTTTAAATAACTCATAATGACCTATGGGCTAATTGTCAATATGAGCGCAGCTTATCTTATTCTAACATAAAGCTTCTAACTTCATATTGGCAAGCGTCCATTATCATATCTTAGTAGTTTATACAAAATCATGATCTTCTTCATTTGCCAACTTCACATTACTTATTGTGCAGTTTAGAAATCAAAACCATTACACAATATTCTGCTATTAATTCTGCAACTCAGTTTATAATTAAAGGGAATTCCTTCACATCAGGTAGCAGAGGTATATAGAAGAGAGCCCAGGGGTCAGGCAGGTACCAGAGTTATATAGCAGAGAGTTCAGGGGCCATACACGTGCCATAGGTATATAGCAGAGAGCCCAGGGGCCAGACAGTTACAAGAATATTATGCAGAAGGCACAAGGCCACAGGTAGTAGATATACAGGTGCATCTCAATAAATTAGAATATCTTTGAAATGTTTATTTCTTTCAGTAATTAAATTAAAAAGTGACCTCCTATATTTTCTAGATTCTTTACACACAGAGTGTTCTATTTCATGTGTTTTATTTCTGTAAATGATGATTATGGATTACAGGTAATGAAAACCAAAATCTAAGAAAATTAGCATATTGTAAAAAAGTTCAGTATTGTAAATTCAGTGTGTCACCTGCCAAGGTTTCCTGAGCCTTTAAATGGTCCCTCAGTCTGGTTCAGTAGGACACACAATCATGGAAGACGCTGATTATGGATTGTATTACTGAATCACTGAAATGAATGAACGTTTCAAAGATATTCTAATTTATTGAGATGCATCTGTATTGTAGAAAGTCCAGGGATAAAGCAGGGATAAAAACAAACACAACCAGACTAGCATAAAAACAATGTAGATGCAAAATGGCATAAAAAACTGAGCACTATGCATGTAAACAGAACAGGACTGACAAACAGGACATACAGACACCATTCCGACTTATATACAAATGGTCTCTAACTACAGTCAGAAAATGGCAACAAATCCAAAAAGTCCAGATAGCTGACCAATCAGAGGGCCTGGCTAGTGGACCAATCAGAGCACTCAACAATGTACTTGAACTTCCAATGTCACTGGTTCATTGCCAGTTACTGGGGCAGATTTATGAAACTGTGTAAAACAAAAATTGTGTTTGTTGCCTTTGCTATATGAATTGTTTGGATGCTTGACCCTTGTCTGACCTTGACCTCCCTTCTTCACACCCTCTGTTTTGCCATATATGTTTTGATCCAGAGTGGTCAAACTATTTTTGCCTGCTGATTGTGAATTTCTCTGGTTTTCACCCTGGTCCTGACTCCATTCCAAATATTTTACTAGCTATATGTTTATATCTGGATACCCAGCTCCGACCACTTCTTGTTTCAAGGTTACGCTTTACCTGTTTGTTCTGATCTGAGCCTAACAAAGTCTTGGTATTGTAACAGCCTACCATATCCCTGTATATGGCTTAAAGCGTAACTAAACTTTTGGACAACTTTTGGTTTTCTGGCAGTATTTGTGTCATTAATAAATTTTGTACTATGCTTTACTAACACATTTTGGTTTCTTTCTGTGAAATCCTGCATCCCTTTATTCTTTCCCTGCTTCTGTATTGAGAGCTGTCCCTGACTCTCACTGTGTATGGAGTTTGGAGTATGGGACTGTGTAAAATGTAAAGACAATGAGAGTCAGGGAAGTTTTAGTTTACCTTGCATGTAATGGTGATGTTGATTTTTGTTCATTGTAGACTTCAAACAGTAAATGGAAAGCAGCATAAAACAGCAGGGAATAGATTGACTCTATCAATACCAGGACTGTCACCTGAAGGAATAAATCAATGATCGCACAGCACTTGTAATATTCAGTTAAACATGTTTAACCAACAATCCAAAAATCACTAATATTTATTCTGACAATGGGAAAAATTATCATTATGTATCCTTTATACTAAGGAAACCACACTGCATCTATTATTGTCACAAAATAAATAGAAATTATAGAAAATTGTCCTTAATTACTCAAAATTAGTTCTCTCATGAAGACTTTATTGTTGTTCAAATAGATCAGGTAACATTCTCTTAAACAGATATCAATAGGAAAGTGGATTATTATACTTATAACATCCAAATATATTGATGCTGGTTCACTTTACTATTTTACTGTGTTTCTAAACACTAAGCACTAGTTGAGCAACAGAAATGACAGAAGCATACATAAGAATCATAAACATCCTGGGAAAAAAATAGCTTGGCCTTGAAAAGACCATTGGCACATTAGCAAACATAAGTAAAGAGCCAAATTTGTGAGTCAGTCCTGGGCATAGGCCGATTTGTTAGTGCCATTCTGGATGATGATTTATGACTTTGCATTGAGTGGAAGATCTCTGAGACTTTGCAATCTGTTGCCTCAAAGCTAGAGTCTGTCTAATTAGCTATCTGGGTGGATTCTTCAAGATGGTGCACCATCTGGTCTTACTAACTAGCAAAACAATCATCCATAGAAAGGGGATGGCAAAAATAAATAATAATGAATCCTGAAGGGCAGTTGCTAAAACAGGTCAAAACAGTTAAACTACAGGATGCAAATGATTGCAGCTGATAACCAGGAAGAAGGCAATAGGTGTGACATATGGTAGACAGGGTTGGAGACTTTGTCAAAATAACTATTGCAGGCCGTCAATAAAGTTACAAAAGTATGAAAAATATTGTGTATTGTGTAATGAACTTAGAAAATACAGAAATAGTAGTCTGTCACAGATTAAATGTGACACCGTGCTTAGATTTGTGATGAGAATTATTTTCTTTATTTATATTGTAAATATGTCACAGTCACATGTTTATTAATATGATAAGATGCAGTATAGTATAATTGTAATTGCAAAACCAAAAATGTACAAAAATTAAATAACAGTTATAACAACTACAATATTTTCTTTTAAATATAAAGAAGTAAACGTAGTAAAAAATATATTTCAGAACATATTAATAAAATGTGAAAACATATGCATTTATGTGCCTCTCAAGCTCCTTTCAAAGAATGTTTTTCTTTTTTCAATTATAATGCATATTTTAAAGGTGTCATGAAAAATAATGACAGTTAATTGTCCATTTATTTATTCTTCTTATTTTGTTACAGATTTTTGTGATTTCAGGGAACTATGCGGTTTTTTACTTTTGTATCAATTACTCATAGTATCTCTGTTTGTCTTTCTTGTTAATGGAGTTGTCTGGGATTTAAAGTACCATAAATACAGTTGTGCTAAAAAATTTACATACCCCAGCAGATTTTTTTGGCCTTTTTTCAGAGAATATGAATGATAACAAGAAAACTTTTTCTCCACTCATGGTTAGTGGTTGGTTGAAGCCATTTATTTTCAAACTTCTGTGTTTTCTCTTTTTAAATGATAATGACAACCAAAAACATCAAAATGACCCTGTTCAAAAGTTCACATACCCCAGTTCTTAACACCGTGTATTGCCCCCTCTAACATCAATGACAGCTTGAAGTCTTTTGTGGTAGTTGTGGATGAGGCTCTTTATTTTCTCAGATGGTAAAACTGCCCATTCTTCTTGGCAAAAAGTCTCCAGTTCCTGTAAATTCCTGGGCTGTCTTGCCCCAGAGTGGCTCAATGATATTGAGGTCAGGAGACTGAGATGGCCACTCCAGAACCTTCACTTTCTTCTCCTGTAGCCAATGACAGGTCAACTTGGCCTTGTGTTTTGGATCGTTGTCATGTTGGAACATCCAAGTACATCCCATGCGCAGCTTCCTGGCTGATGAGTGCAAATTTGCCTCCAGTATTTGCTGATAACATGCTGTATTCATCTTTCCTTCAACTTTGACCAAGTTTCCTGTGCCTTTGAAGCTCACACATCCCCACACCATCAGTGATCCACCTCCGTGCTTTACAGTAGGAATGGTGTTCCTTTCATCATAGGCCTTGTTGACACCTCTCCAAATGTAACGTTTATGGTTGTGGCCAAAGAGTTTGATTTTTGTCTCATCACTCCAAATTACCTTGTTCCAGAAGTTTTGTCACTGTGCTGTTTGGCGTATTGAAGGCGTATTTGGCTTTCTTCTGACAACTCGACCATGCAGCCCATTTTTCTTCAAGTACCTCCTTATTATGCATCTTGAAACAACAACACTGATAGTTTTCAGAGAGTCCTGTATTTCAGTTGATGTTATGTGTGGTTTGCAGTTGTGGCCAAAGTTTTGGTTGGTCTACCTGACCATGGTTTGGTTTCTGGACATGTTATCAGGCCAAAATCACCAGGGTATGTGAACTGTTGAACAGGGTCATTTTGATGTTTTTGGTTGTCATCATGATTTAAAAAGAGAAAACACAGAAGTTTGACAATAAATGGCTTCAACCAACCACTAACCATGAGTGGAGAAAAAGTTTTTGTGTTATTATTCATATTCTCTGACAAAAGGCCAAAAAAACAAAAAATCTGCTGGGGTATGTAAACTTTTTAGCACAACTGTACTTTCCAGGTTAAATCCCCCACCACTTAGGTGATTCCCACCAATCCTGCAGCACTAACATCTTGCATACCCATGATGGCCTCAGTGATCATGTATTATACATGCAATCATGATAGCTGAGACTAGTGATTGGATTGCAGTGATAATGTATGTGGCTTAATGAACCTTGTTTGAACTATCCATTTTGCTATGTTAAACCATTTTATGTACCTGCTCAAATTTCTTAAAATCCCAGACAACCCCTTTATTTTCTAGATCCCTGTTTGCTAAACTGTGGGTCATGTCCCCCTGGGCGGGGGGGGTCGTGTGAACACTGCTTGGGGAAAGGTCACAAGCCAGGTTGAGAAGTTTCTTCCACACTACAGGACCACAAACTGCCGGCAATATTAATTCCTAGTATTTTTGCAGTCCTGCAAAAAGGACATTTGATGATGTCAGTCATGTGAACAGTCACATGAAAGGGCAGATCTTGTACAATAGATGCATGTATGGAAGCTGGAAGCTGCCTGTAGAGGAAGAACATGAAGCTAGCAGTGCTCAGTGTGTGGGAAAAATATGAATGTAGTAGAACTTAGTATGTGGGGAAAAATGTGGATGGTGCAGAGCTTATTATATGGGGGGATGTGGAATTAGCAGGGCTGAGTATGTGGGAGAAAGTGGATTTAGCAGAGATGAATGTGTGTAGGGAATTGTGGAGGTAGTAGAGCTGAGTGTGTAGAGGTAAATGTGGAGGTAGCCGAGCTGTATGACAGGAAACATGAAAGTATCAGAATTGTGGGTGTGTAGGTAGCAAAGCTGAGTGTAGGTAGCACAGCTAGCTGTGGTTGTGGAGAACATGGAGACAGCAGAGTTGTGTGTGTAGGGAATGAGGAGGCAGCAGAGCTGTGTGTGTGCAACAGGTGTATGTGAACAAGGAATAAGCAGAACAGAGGCCATATGCTGCTGAAAAGCATAAAAGAGGCTGAATGAAACTGATGGTAGTGGAAGATCCTGAATAAAGGTTCAATCTGAAAGGGGTCCAGCTTATAGAAAGTTTGGGAGCCACTGTTGAAATCTGCCCTGTTCACATGATGATGAGACAAGTTCAGGGTGAGATCTCTGATAACTGTTAATGTAATGAGACAATAATCACTGTGGTTATTACATGACTGGGAAGAATTTGGAGATAGATTCATATTTAGTGACAGCAAGTGCAAAAAAGTGCAAAGTTCTACGGTATTAATAAATGTGCCCCACTGTGTTTTTTTCCAGTGACATTACTTTGTGAACATACAGCATGCTAACTGCTTATCCATACACATAAGATGTGTGGATGTACCCACATTATTTTATATAGGGCATACACTTTTGAGTCTTCTGGTTTACTGCCACCTAGAATGATTTATGTACAAGTAAGTGGAATGCCTTCTCTTCAAAAGACCAACCATACCACTAGCAATGTGTAGACAATAAACAGTAGACAGGTTAGTAAACTTGTTTTTATTCCAATCTACATGTACATGATCAGTTTATCTCCATATGCAACTTGCGTTTATGTGGCTTTTTGTGCAGACATTGGGTCACCATTGAAAAACAGTACTGATCAATATTTTCTCCAGCATATTGAATTGTAAAGATTGTTGTTGTTATATACGGTGAATTAATGGGTTGGTATCTTTCTAGATTTTTTTTTTTTTGTAGCTGAACCTGCAAATGTCAATGGGCTATATCAACCATCTTTTGTGTATATGGTCCTCCTGACTCCATTCCTGTTGGTAGATGTTGGGGGAGATAAAAATAGGGCAGTTGAAATCCACTTTGCTGTCAGGGAGATAAGCCCTGGCAGCACCTTTTTTCCGTTACCATTTCAGTAAACATGCACCACTTGGCCGATTTGCGCATGCTTGTGTATGGGGTAGCTAGAAAAGATAGTTATCAAGATTGCTGAATAAGTATGCATGGTTGTCTTTAGAGAGCTGCTTAGCTTTCTTTATACAATGAATAAACTTTATTTGTTGACACTGAAAAACCCATTAAACATCTCAACCTGTCAGGATTTCATGTACAGACAATGGGATGAAAGCTTTCTTTTATTCTATTACACTATAATTCTTCTGGTTGCTTTCATTTCACATCATATATAAGCACTAGTTACCAGCTCTTGTTGTTCTACATCCCCTACTTGAGCTATGGTTTCTATATAAAAGGAATTTTCAGCTGTATAAAAGTTGAAATAAGTAGTTTCGTTCATAAAGGTTTTCTCCCTACTATATTGTACAACAAGAAGTCTGGATGTACCGATGGTCACAGGGATAAAATTGGAGTAAATAAAAATGTTATTAAATTAATTAGGTATTAAAACTGTGCAGAAGATATGATTACATCATGAGTGAGAAAAATCTGATGTGACATTCAAAAATACTTCAGTAATTTATAATCCAAATACATTGAATTTGGAACAAAATCAGAGTCCCTGAGATTTGATAAAAGAGATACAGTATGCCAGCTTTTACCAAGAAATATCAATATTGAATTTTTTGTGAAATGCCACTTGAAAAAATATCCAGAATATTTGGTGGAATACATTGATAAATTCAGAAATTTAACCTCCTTTCAAATAATTACTTTAGGAATGTGCATCTAATCGCAAAATGTCCCATTTTACATTGTATTCTACAGTATATATTTAGATATGCTTAACATATGTACTAATTTGGATGTATCTCGTTCAACAGGAAGGGTTGTGCAAACTGGTTCTCACTTCTTATCAAACTGAATTCAACCTGAACTTTGCAAAAACTTTGGCTTCAAAATAAATATTGTGTGCTTTAGTTAACACATACCAGCTAAAATGGTGGCTTCTTCAAGAAAGCATGTGAAAATCAGAGAAGAAGGATCATATTACCTCGGAGATCATGTCAGCTTCCCTATAATGCCTTGCAGGCAGACCTCATTCATGACAAGGACAGCTGATCATGAGAAACTATAATTAAGTCAGTGGTGACTCAGCAATGATCAATCATGGCCTCATAGGCATTATATAAAGCCCAGTCAGGAAGAGAAGGTATTCATTTTGTGGGGAGAGATTAGCAGATAGGAGGATCTCAGATGGTCAGATTGGAATGCACAGATACATTGTATATGGTAGTGAGAGAGATAGGTGACTCTCTGTGTCTGTCTGTCACATTGTTAGTATGGTATCACGGGCTGTGCGTGTTGGTCCGCCACTGTGCTGCAGCAGCTGCATCAACCTAAATCACAATTCTTAGAGTCAAAACATTTAAATTCTATCTGCACTGTTTCCAAGAGAGAGAAAGGACAATTTAGTCATGCCACACAGCATTCACGTACATATCTGGAGTAATGTGGCTATTTTTTCCTTGCCAAATGTCAAAACACAGTGATTTATAGAGTTTTTGTTGAATAATAGTGAAACAGTAAAATTTTGGCTGTTTTTTTTTTTTTTTTACTTCCAAACACTAGAAAAACCCAGTGAAATTCTATACACTTCGCTAGTACCATTGACATTGAGTTTTTCAGTTCAAAAGTGGTAGAGTAAAATCTGCTCTGTAATTTCCATCCCCCAGAGACTTGTCTGTCCTGTTCTGTGTTTCTTGACATAAAAAAAAGCTTTAAAACAGCAACAAAAAAAACATTGCTTGTTTACTCTGCAAACACTAAATTTGTTGATTGTTACTAGTAAACAGCCTGTTTCGTACTTCTTGCCATAATCAACTTACCCATAGTCAGTGGTGAACCTAGCCTCTTTGCTGCCTGAGGCGGACTATCGAAAGACGCCCCCCCCCCCAAAAAAAAAAAAAAAAAACATATATGAAATTCAGTTTCCATGCTGTTAGCGTCACACACTGTTATTGTCGTACAATAAACATACACAAACTTATGAAACAGTTTTTAAGAACTCTTCTTACTGCATTACTTCAGTATCAGAAATCAACAACACGGTATTAACAATGAAAGTAACTTCACACATCTTCTGCATGGTTAATAGACGAGCCCACGTGGCCCCCATTCTCTATAATAGGAGCACCGCAGATAGCTGAGTACTGGACTTCGGCTACCTTTGGCACTCCCATCGAAGTGAATGAGAGCCCCGCGGGTTTGCCCATCCACCAAGTGACACGCCTATATTCAGCCTGGCTGCAGTCAGGCTGAATTCCCACCCAGTGGGGGGGAAAACCCAATTCTCAGGCTCAGTGGGGGTCTCAGCAGACAGACCCCCATCAATACAGCGCAATAATATTTTGTGACTTACAGGTGACGTCTCTAACTAATCCTTCACATTTCCCTTCACTTCCTTTTGGACCGCCATGACCACTTCTTCCAGCTATGACTTGTCTCTGTAAAGTTTGCAACACATAGACTTCTTTGGCTCCTCACTTTTCCAGGCATCCAACCCACATTGTCCTCACCTACGCAAAGCCCCCATCCTGCTGCTACCTCAATTATAAAATATATGATATAACCCCCCATAATGAATAATACCCCCAAGTGCATATTTATATTAATAATGTCCGTGTGCACCCTGTATAAATAGTGCCCCTTATTAATGCCCCAGGTGTTAACTGATTAAAAGGTTTTCCAGGTCATTAATAAACTAATCAGTTGGGCTCAAAAACCCAGGACCCCTACTGATCAGCTGTTTGAATGAACCCTGGTACCTGTGTAAGTGATGGGACCGCTTCCCTGTTTACATAGTGTCATTGATCTCATAGAGGCCATGTAATGTAACTACAGCCTCTTCCTATACATGTCTATGTGACAAGGCTGGAATTACATCACACGGTCACTATAAACAGACAGCGTATGATATAAACAGGTGCCATAGCCCCTTCTTACAGCTGATCAGAGGGGGAGGGGGTGTCTTCTGGTCTCTTATTGATGATCTGTCCTAAGGATAGATCATCAATAAAAATGATCTGGAAAGACCCTTTAATAAAGCCCAAGTGCCACCTTAAAGGGGTTGTCCAGGATAACCACTTTTTTAATATGAGGCTGGGGAAGGTGCTCTGGTGTCTTCCAGCATGTTTTAGTCCTGCTGCTCCGGTGTTTTCTTCCCCATAGCACTGTGATGTCCCGTGTCAGCAACCTCAGTGGTCATTTGTGGTGGGGACTTCCGCCAGAAGAAAACACCAGAGCAGCCGAACCAGACAGTGTTGGTAGACATCGGAACAAAGGGACAGGTGAGTAGGTGTTTTTTTTTTTAATACAGTATTACACGGTATTATGGCCCACAGCGGCCCCTGCACACAGTATTACATGGTATTATGCCCCGCAGTGGCCCCTGCACACGGTATTATGCCCCACAGCGGCCACTGCACACAGTATTATGCCTTGCAGCGGCCCCTGCGCACAGTTTTATGCCCCACAGCAGCCCCTGCACACGGTATTATGCCCCACAGCGGCCCCTCCACACGGTATTATGCCCCGCAGTGGCCCCTGCACACAGTATTATGCTTCATAGTGGCCCCTGCACTCAGTATTATGCTCCATAGTGGCCCCTGTACACGGTATTATGCCTCATAGTGGCCCCTGCATTTGGTATTATGCTCCATAGCGACCCCTGCACACGGTATTATGCCCCGAAGCGGCCCCTGCACACAGTATTATGCTCCAAAGTGGCCCCTGCTCTCGGTATTATACTCCATAGTGGTCCCTGCACACGTAATTATGCCCCATAGTGGCCCCTGCACACAGTATTCCGCTCCATAGTAACCCACCCATGAACTATTATTATACTCTGGGGTCTAAAAAACCCCAGAGTATAATGAACGGAGACCCAGGTGGTGACAAACAGAAAACCAGTGTTACTTACCTGGGCTCCGGTGCACTCCCTGCTTTCGGCCCTCTTCAATGCCGCACAGACTAGCGTTGCAACATAATGACGTTGGCCTGGCTCACGTGACGCCTGGGACGTCACCAAAGAAGGCCGAAGCCTGCTGGGAGTAACACCGGATTGCTGGGGAGGTGAGTAACATTGTTTTTTATGTTTATCACCTCCCCTGCGTCTGCGATTACTCCGGGGTCTGAAATTACCCCGGAGTATAATAATAGTAGTATTTGAGGCCCGCGGTCTCACTTACCGATGCCCGCGACTGCTCACAGCGGCATCCGCTTCCCCTTCTGCGTCCGATAGCAGAAGGGGAAGTGGAGGCGGCCACGGCAGGAGCGGGGATCGGTAAATAAATAGGCCGTTACCTGCCGGTGTTACTCCAGTAGGTAACGGCCTATTTATATATATATAAAAAAAAATATCCAAACCTACCTGCGATCCCTTGATGGAGCCTCTTCTTCACCCGCGTCCGCGTCTCAGCGTAGGTGGCGCGATGACGTCATTGTATCGCGCAGCTTTGTTTTGTTTTTTTTAAGCGGCCTGTCCTGGGCTGGTTTACGGTAAATAGAACGTAAAAAATGCCTCCCCTCAGACAGTGATGGACAGTGCCACCTGAGGCGGCCACCTCACTTCGCCTCATTTAAACTTGCCATATACATTAGATTTTAGACTGCCATCACTCGTGTGAAATGTACTATAGTACCAAACACATGAACCAACAGGAACCAGATGAAAGTCGATCAATGCTATGAATTGCTGAAAACATTACATGATGTTAACTTTGCGTGTGTGTGTTAATAGTAGAAACACTTGCCCACAATGCAAAAATTGCCCACAAGTCTATCAGTCTGGTCCATATACAACAGATCACAGCAGACAGACAGCAGAAAAAATCTTAAACTGACTGTATGGGACGAATTGTCATAGGTTTATCTAAGACCAACCAATGGCAAACAGTTCAAAATATGCCACTTCTGCAATCTAAAATCTAATGTGCATGGCCATCTTTAGGCAATGTTTGGGTTAAAGAGCTAGAAATGTGTTGGACAGATTTCCAGGAGTCCTCAGAGTGTCATATGTGACTTTTTAAAGCAATATACACTTTTGGTCTGTAAGTGCAAACCTGAAATTAAATGAATTTTGAAAATTGCTATTTTCTAAAGAAAAGGCTTCAAAAGCTATACTGTTATCTGTCTCTCTATATAGTGCAGATTTAAGCTCAACAATATTTGGTACTCACTGTGATACCAAGACTGACTTGAGATTGAGAGTGTATTCTAGAATGTTTGACTGCCTAGTCTCCACTGATATTTTGGTTTTATTATGTGTGCATAATATGTATACATGTGGACTGTGTACTATATATGTGCAAGTAATGTGTGTATACTGTACATTTATGTGCTCTTGAAGTGTGCATATTATGAACATTGTATATGTATATTGTCACATAAGCCGAGCACTGTACTCGTCTATCTCCAGCTCTCCCATAGAGAGTGAATGGAGCAGTAGGACTCATGTTTGAGCTGGCACTCCATCTGGACAAGGGACCTGATCCCTGTTCCCAAAACTCAGGGGTCAGACTCCCACCAATGATTAAATTATCCCCTATTCTATTGATAAGCAGTAACTTTAAAACTTGGTACAACCCCTTTAACTGCAAGGTGTCCCCAAACCTACAGAGTAGCAAAATAAAAAAAAAGTTTATAATAAAAGCTGCTTGTGGCAATCACAAACCTGTATGCCTATATTATGAAATATGTGAAATAATGTAATGATCTTGAAAGTGGACATGTTTCTAGGTATTTTATCACACAAATCCAATAAGGAGCACTATGGTGTCTCTCTGACCTTAAAAGGTTGATCACAAACAACTGATAAAATCCAATTGTATAACTGTATGTTGATAAAATTAACTTTACACCCATGTTAAAAATGTAACTTTTTTATTTTTCAACCATGATTTGAAATTCAATGGATTATATGGATTATATCTACCAGATTATATCTACCAAACTGTATGAATGAACATATACTATTATATGCCATAACTAAAAACTGGACCCTGATTGAATGCAAAACATTGAGCCAAACATTTAGTCTTAAAATTGTCTAAAACTGCATCTATCAATCTACCTTATCAAATACAACACATTTAGGAAGGTTTTGTTAATATAATTCTCCATATTTTTCCACATTCATTGCACAATGATGTATGCATTAACACAACCACATCCCATAGTTTGTAAACAGGAGAAGTCTTCCTTTAAATTGCTACTTGACTTCAGGGGTCAATAAATTAAGCTGTTGCTCCTTGATATTGAGGATGTCCTTGTGAGCTTCTATGAAGAGCTCTGAACCCAGAGCTTCTTCAACTCTCTGTTTCCATGCATCAAGCTTTGGTCTTTCTTCAAATATTGGTACTCCACTTGCAATTACCTTCAGAATGAAGGACAGTATACTCAACATTAACAAAGATGTATACATTATTTCAATAAACTGCAACTGAGTGGATAGCTCTGCAATATGGTCATAAGTTTGAATCCTACTGTATGCCAACCTCTGTATAGAGTTGTATTTTCTACTTGTATGAGATTTTTCCAGATATACTGATTTCTTTTCACACTTCAAGAGCTTTCTGACATCTACTACCAAAACTAAAAAGTCTTGAATTACTTTTTATTTTGAAACAATATTAAACCAAATAGAAAGTGTTATACATTAACGGGGGTGTTAAGGAGCATTATACTGTGTGGGGGGCAGTAATGTGGCATTGTATTGTGTGGGAGGAACTAGTAGAGCATTATACTGTGTGTAGGACACTAATGGGAAATTATACTGTGTAGGGCACCAATGGAGTGTTATTCTATGTGATTACTATATGGGGGCACTAAGGAGAACTATGCTGTGTGGGGGCACTAAGGAGTATTATACTATGTGGGGGTAATAATGGGGCATTATACTTTGTAGGGACTATAATGGGGCATTAGTACTCACAATAGTATAATTTCCCACTAATGCCCTCACACAGTTTAATTGTCCTGATTGTCCTCCACATTTAATTAGGTACCTGGATGGGAAGGCTTTAATTAATCAGAGCCAGCACGGCTTTATGCCCAATAAATCTTGTCAGACTAACCTGATTTCCTTCTACAATAAAATCACTGAATGGTTGGACCAGGGGAATGCAGTGGACATATCTTGACTTTAGTAAGGCCTTTGATAAAGTATCACATAACATTCTTATTGAAAAAATGATCAAGTATGGCTTTGATAAAAAATCAGTGAGGTGGGTTCACAATTGGCTTAATGATCGGGCACAACGAGTAACTCTAAATGCCTAAACATCAAACTGGAAGAAAGTAAAAAGCGGGGTGCCGCAGGGCTCTGTCCTGGGCCCAGTACTTTTTAATATTTTTATAAATGATCTGGATGATGGGATTATTGGGGAACTAATAAAATTTGCAGATGATACAAAGATAGGAGGAATAGCCAACACTAGAGAGGAGAGAGAGTGTATCCAAAAGGACTTAGACACACTGGAACAATGGGCTGAGGTGAACAAAATGGTATTCAACAGGGACAAATGCAAAGTCCTACATCTGGGTAACAGAAATGCAAGAAGCATATATAGCATGGGAGGAATAGAACTAAGTGAGAGTACAGGGGAAAAGGATTTGGGCATAATAATAGATCACAAATTCAACATGAGTCAACAGTGCGGTGCGGTGGCAAAAAAGGCTAATAAAATTCTAGGATGTATCAAGACGAGCATTGAAGCTAGATCAAGAGAGGTAATTATTCCGCTGTACTCTGCCCTGGTCAGACCCCACCTGGAATACTGTGTACAGTTCTGGGAGCCCCAATTTAAGAAAGACATCGATTTATTGGAGCAGGTCCAGAGAAGAGCAACCAAAATGGTGGAAGGTCTACAAACCATGTCCTACGAGGAAAGGCTAAAAGAATTGGGATTGCTTAGTTTGCAGAAGGAAAGGCTAAGGGGAGACTTAATAGCGGTATTTAAATATCTGAAAGGTTGTCACAGTGCAGAGGGATCTAACCTTTTCTTATTAGCAGAAGGAAGCACGAGAAGTAATGGGATGAAACTAAGGGGAAGGAGATTCAGATTAGACATTAGGAAAAACTTTTTAACAGTAAGGGTAGTGAGGGAGTGGAATAGGCTGCCACGGGAGGTGGTGAGTTCTTCATCAATTGAAATCTTCAAGCGGAAACTGGATAGATATATAGCTGGGATGATTTAGGAAATCCTGCTTTTGCAGGGGGTTGGACTTGATGGCCCTTGAGGTCCCTTCCAACTCAAACAAAACAAAACAAAACAAGTATAATGCTAAATAAGTACCCTGACACTGCTCATGAGAAACACTTACAATTATGATTACAAATCCCTGCTGCCGCTATAGTAATATATTAATGCTAAAGGCAGTGGTCAGGAGTTAAGTAGTTTCTCTTGGTCGCTGTCATTATGGAAGAATGGGGTCTGGCTGGACAGCTGATAGTTGAGGTCCCCATTTGGCCTGCGGTCTGCCAACTAAACTATTCTCTCAACATCTCTGTACTGATCTGAATAGAATAGAATACTTTATTGATCCCATCAGGGAATTGATTAATTTACAGTTCAGTGTACAACATATTAGTTATAAACAATAGATTAGTAGAGAAATACAAACACATAACATAATCATATAGAGTAATGATATAATGAGTAGAACAATAGACCACCACGTACTAGTATGGCCCCCAACTATTTACAGAGTTGTTAAAGAGTGACATTGCCGAGGCAATAATTGACTTTCTGAACCTTTCCCTCCCACAGCATAACTGTATGAAGCTTTTGCTGAAGGAACTCTGCTGGCTGAGGAGGATTGGTTAAGAGGGTACCAGGGATTGTCTATAACGTCTTTGAATTTCCTTAACGTCCTCTGATGCAGCCAGACTGTCCAGCCGATGGCCTACCATAGAGCTAGACTTTTAATAAATTTATCAATGTTTTTAACATTCATAGTACTTGTGTTGCCTTCCCATGCAGTGACCCCATAGAATAGTCTACTGGCTCCCTTCTTGTACATGTTTTCAGCATTCATCCTTGAATCTAATTTAATGTCCAGGTATAGACCCAAGTACTTATAGGGCATAACCATATCTTGACCCTCAATAATTAATGATTTTACATTGTGTACGATCCTTACCGAAACTGATGATCATCTCCTTTGTTTACCCACGTTCAATATGAGGCCATTACCACCACACCAAGAAGTGACTCACCAATTCCCTATACTTCTTGTCATCACCGCAAATTTTTTTTTCTGTTAAATAAATTATCTTTATCTGAAAATTGTACCTATTAAAACTATAATCAATTAAGGTCTGCTTGCTACTATATCAAAAAAAGGACAAGCTGCAAAATCACAATATTAATCGCTATTTTCCAAGAATATCATGTAACTCACTAAAGCTTTTTAGCCACTAATGAAATTTTTAGTGGCTAAAAATTCTGCTCAAAGACTTCTTCAACAATATAACAAAATATTTATCTGGTATGCCAGGTTCTTACCTGCATGATTTCCACAATAGCCACAAGGTCTGCAAGTGAAATTTCATTTCCAGCCAGAAATGGTCTTTCCTTCAAGAATTTCTCCTCCAGCTGTGTCATGACGTCTCCGAACTCAGCAAGGACATGGTCCAGTTTTTCTGGCGCAGCTTCTATGCCAGTAATAACTGGAGTCATACACTGTTTAAAATATATTAGAGTTGACCAACAAGAGTTCCACATTAAAAAGACATTACCCTCAAAATATTTCATAAAATAGTTTAGCATTTTTAAATCCATCTGGGGCTTAAAATAAGTTTTACTTGTAGATACTGTCACCATGATATGCCTGCTTTTGACTAAAGAAGACACATCACAAACTAGACTAAACTGCCCTCTGAATATGACCTATAGTAGTGTTAAAAAAATAGTAGTCTGACATCGATAACCTTACAAATCAATGGTTTTGGTAGAAGTGATATTTCTACAAAGCAAATTATTTACCTTTGAGTGTAGTAGAGTTGCAGAAAAAAACAGAGCCAACAATACAGACATGCATACCGCTCATACTGAATAACTGAACCATTCATTGAAAGGGGCTTGTTTGGAATAATAGCAGCGAGGAGTTACATTGGTATGATGCACAGGTGGCATGGTGATATCACTGCATCGTGCCTCCTGTGCCAGACCAGTGGGGAGAGGCTTCAGCCGCTCCATTCAGCGGGGGACCATAGAAGGGCGAGTAAAAGATGTATTGTTTTCTGAAAAGAAAAAGGTGGGCTATAATTACTAAGGAGGCTATTATAAGTGGGGAATTATTATTTATAAGGGGGATTAACAGTTATAAAGGGGAAATATTTAAAAGGGGGACTATTATAGTTTGGAAACTATTATATTTAAGGGGGCACTATTATATATAAGGGGGACTATTATATATGAAGAGGAACTATTATATATAAAAGTGACTATTATAAGGGGATGACTATTATATAGAAGGGGAGGACTATTATATAGAAGTGGGGCTATTATTTTAAATCAGAATAGACCATCAATAAGAGATCAGTGGGGATCCAATACTCAGGACCCTGCTGATCTGCTATTTGAAGGGAGGCTGTAATTATTAATGGCTGTAATTACATAGCAGGGTCACTCTATACTGAGGACACATCATCAATACAAAGTGACTGGATTACCACTTAAGGCTGAAGCCCCATGTTCCGGAAATGCAGCTTTTTTTTTTTTTGCAGATTTTTCTGTGTTTTTGAGCCAAAGCCAAGAATGACTGCAAAACGAATAGGAAATAGATAGGAAATACTTCTGTCTTCTGCTCAATCCACTCCTTGTTTTGGCTCAAAAAAACGCAGCAAAATCTGCAACAAAAAAAGCTGCGTTTCTGTGGCACCTTAGCCTTAGGAAACGCCTCAGCAAAAATAAACTGTATGGGATTCTGACTTATTCCATCCACACATTGCAGAAAAATTCATAGCGGAAAAGCTGCATTCTTAAAAACGGCCACATTTTTGAAAAGTGCAGAATGTCAATTATAACTGTGGAAACACTGGCATTTTCTGTATAGGCATAATAGGGGCAGAGGAAAATTCTGCGGACTTTCTGTGAAAAACTCTGCTGAAAAAAACACAATGCGTTTCTGCCATGTTTTTTTTGCAGCTTTTTTTTGCTGCGCTTCGTTATGTGGGGCCTTAGCCCTAAGGGGCAAGTCTGGGGGCTTTCATTATGCTCTTTACTGCCATGGCAAGTCATCTGCATGTGTTTGCAGGGATCAATGGGGTGACAGAAGGAGCAGGTATTTAAATATGGCGGCCGGGGGGGGGCGGAGCCTGACTGTGGAAGGGAATGGCTGCATAATCGCAGAGTTCCAGGCCTGAGTCTCAAATAGCAACTAAATAAGCGACGTGCCTGTGGATTATATTAACCTACAAGACACTGGGATAGCTTCCTTACCTCTAGAGATGCCCAGGAAAAGGAAATCTGCGGTGAAGCCGCAGAAAATATCGGATTTTTACTTCCCCCACAGCGGTGGGGAAGATCAAAATGGCGGCGGCTCACACTCCAGCGCTGTCTCCGGGGCCTCGACTCCAACGCGGGACCCTCCGGAGGAGAAGCTCACATTATCTGCACAGCGGAGAACGCTGTCAGCGCCGTCGCTCCAACAGTTGATGGAATGCGGGAGTCCGGAGGCACCGGAGCCCTCTCCCCGGCAGGCCGGGGGAAGCGCGCTTTTGGGGCCTTCTCGGGCCGACGCACCGAGGCCTATAGGCCTAAACAACGCGGAGACACTAAACTCACCTACCGCTAGCCCGGCCAAACAGAAGCCCAGGCTCCAGACCACGGAGGCACAAGAAGAGGAGGTGAGCGATACTACTCCATATATTCCACCATCCACCGATTTTTTTGCAGATATTCCAGCAACAGAAAGTTTACTCACTGAGGCCTCCATGAAAAATATGCTTATGGCCTTCTGTAAATCATTGACAACAGACATGTCCTTAATGGTTAAACCGCTAGATAGAGACATTCAAGAATTGCAGAAACGCACTGTTCATGTGGAATCTAAAATGGCGGAATTTGCTGCTTCACATAATCTTCTCATAGATGCTCACTATGAGGTGGAGAAAGATGTGTCGTTTCTTAAATCTAAAATAGCAGACTTGGAGGATCGCTCGCGGCGCAATAATCTGAAATTTAGAGGGTATCCCAGAGTCCGTATCTGCGACTAATCTAACAATTTTCCTCCAAGACCTGATACACACTCTAATACCAAATCTTACGAAAATGGACTTAACCATAGATAGAGCGCATAGAGTCCCAAAGCCTTCACATCTGGATGAAGCCGTACCCAGAGATGTCCTAGCAAAGATCCATTTTTACCGTACTAAAGAGCTGGTGCTGCTGACCTCACGGAAAATTGGCCGTTTACCTGATCCGTACCAGAAAATATCTATCTACTCTGATCTTTCGGCTGCAACACTACAACTAAGAAGGCAATTTATCCCTATTACTACAGCATTACGCCAACAAAAAATCCTATACAAATGGGGATTCCCGGTTCGAGTGATCGTATCCCGGGACAACCTTACTTATGTTATCAAATCCCCGGAAGACGGCAAAAAGCTGCTAGATAAATGGAACATTCCAATCAGTGACCTGACATCCAAACTACCACCTGGCCCTGTGTCGGATGGATGGAATCGACCGAAAACCCCGAGACATCCACCAAAAGGGCGGTACAGCTAGAGACTCACGGTCCAAGATATTTCGTATGTCCACAACTGCTGAACTTATCCCCCCAAGATTACAACAGCCGCTGGTCCGCTGTACCGAATTTCCTTTCTTTGTTTTGTTTAGGTGGCTTGACGACTGGTTTCATTGTTTTTACAGTTTGTTTGCTCTTCGGTTCTGTCACATGGGGCGTTGTGACTACACAGGGCGAAGACGATTCTGCTCCCTACCGCTACTGGTAACTTCTGATGTGGGTGGTTGTGGTAAGATCTTCGAAGCTTTACTAAGTGTGAATTATGGTACTTAAAATTATGTCTATGAATGTCAGAGGTTTGAATTCCCCTCATAAGAGAGCCAATTTGTGGCGAGAGGCCCGAGTTCAAGGCTGTGACATTCTTGCAGTTCAGGAAACACATCTTTTGAAGGCGGATGCCACCCGCATCAAACATGCCTCATATCCACACATATTTCACGCTCACTGCTCCTTCAAACGCAGAGGAACACTAATTGGGATCAGGGATTCAGTGGCATTTCAGCTGGAGTCCCAGTATGCTGACCCTGGAGGGAGATTTGTCATATTAGTTTGCATCCTTAATAATGTCACGTACACATTAGTCTCGGTCTACGCCCCAAACAAAAGACAGGTATCATTCTTGGGAAAACTCATGAGAGCAGTGGAACGAAGAAAGCAAGGATGCTTAGTATTAATGGGAGACTTTAACATGGCTCCAGATCCAGGGGTAGACACTACCTCTAGCATAGCGACACATCATCCTCCCTTTTCGCAGGCTATATGGCGCCACGACTTATTTGATATTTGGCGTATCCTTCATAATACCGAAAAAGATTACACTTACTATTCAACTGTACACAATAGCTATTCAAGAATAGATTTATTTTTGATAGAACAAGCTAGTATTCCCCTTGCTGTGCAGTCGGAAATTTCACAAATAACATGGTCAGACCATGCAGCAATAACCCTGACTCTAATGGAAAAATATGATTGCCCTAGAGCGTATATATGGAGGTGCAACAAATTCTTAATGCCGCAGCCAAAATATAAAGCAATTTTGGAAAATGATCTAAAGGAATTCTTTCTGATCAATGCTCCCTCAGTATCTAGCCCTGATATATTGTGGAATTCACATAAAGCTTTTATCAGAGGAACATTTATTCGATTGGGACACATAGAGAAGAAAACTAGGTTAGCAGAAATTGATCGACTATTGCACCAGATAAAAGCTATAGATAATACTAACAAAAAAATCTCCTTCCCCCTCCAACGCTGCAAAATTGGCGACACTACGTCATCAATTGACAGCCTGCCTACTGCATAAATATGAGAAGAACCTGAAAAAAGTGAAAGCTATTTATTACTCCCAATCTAACAAAGCAGGCAAACTTCTAGCGTCCAAGCTTAAAGAAAAACATGCCAGGTCTAAAATCCCGTTTCTTCAGAGTAAGGACGGCGCACACAAAATCTATGATCCCATTGGCATAGCCAATGCCTTTAAAGCTTTCTATGAAGGCTTATATAATATTAGAGATGACTCCTCTGTGATACCTCCGGAGAAACAAGACATTGCAAATTTTCTCGCAGGCGCCCAACTGCCCAAACTCACAGAAGCACAATTAGACTCTTTGAATGAGCCCATCACACCATCCGAGTTGCTGTCAGTAATTAAGTCGCTCCCACCCCGAAAGTCCCCAGGCCCAGATGGCCTTACCAATGAATATTACAAAAAGTTTTCTCCAATTCTGCTAAATCCGCTGTTGTCCTTTTTAGCAGCTGTGGTGGACTCTGGCGCTATTCCGAGGGAAAATCAGGAGGCCTTGGTGGTAACGTTGCCTAAACCGGGCAAGCCCGCCACTAGCCCCCAAAACTTCCGACCAATATCCCTATTAAACTCAGATTTAAAAATTTACGCCAAAATTATAGCAAATAGAGTAGCAGCTTGCCTTCCGAGCCTAATAAATTACCACCAAGTGGGATTCGTGAAAGGGAGGCAATCATATGACAACACTAGATGCATTTTGAATATCCTGCATCACATTAACTCTAAAAAAATGGAGGCGGTGGTTCTTGCATTGGATGCCGAGAAGGCGTTTGACCGCATTTGCTGGTCGTATGCCTTCTTGGTGATTAGAAGCATGGGGTTCGCTGGAGCTATTTTAAGAGCAATTGAGGCGCTATATTCTGCACCATCTGCAAGAGTATTCACTAATGGGGTAGTGTCGGATCCCTTTTTAATAACGAACGGGACTAGGCAGGGGTGCCCCCTCTCGCCGTTGATATTTGTTCTCTCGATGGAACCGCTGGCCCAAGCACTTAGACTAGACCCAGAAGTGGGTGGCATTGATATACGGGACAAAACTCATCTTATATCATTATATGCAGATGATATCATTCTTACTTTGTCCAAGCCACAAGAGTCTATTCCCCGACTTATGGAGATTATAGCTAATTTCGGTCACTTATCATTTTATAAATTAAATATGGCCAAGTCACAAGCTTTACCTTTGCATATCCCTCCTTCTTTGCTTCATCCCTTACAATCAAAATATGACTTTGATTGGAGGAAGGAGGGGGTTCAATATCTGGGGATACAGGTGACTTCCAACTCGGGGGCCCTATACAGAAATAATTACACACCCATGTTGAAAATAATGCAGGAAGAGATGGAGAGAATGTCCCCAATGGACATGTCTTGGATGGGACGTGTCGCAGCCTTTAAGATGTTATTACTGCACAGACTCCTATATCTGTTTCGCACACTCCCAATATCCGTCCCGGTTTCGTTTTTTGAAACTATGCAAAGGATGATCTCAAAATACATATGGAATGGTAGGGGACCCAGGGTCAACAAAAGCTTCCTTTTTAAACAAAAAGGAGCGGGAGGACTGGGAGTACCAGTGGTAAGGAATTACTACATAGCATCCCTAGTCATACAGTGCGCTAGATGGAAATTGGCTGATACCTCGGTACCATGGATGCAAATAGAACAATCGTTCATATATCCATTAAAATTGATGGATATCTTGTGGGCGCCCTTCTGGAATATTCCTATGCCCGAGTCCCTGTCCCCAGTCATGCAAGCAGCAGTGACCGCATGGAAGCTGCTTCACGGGAAAGCAAATTCTACAAATTACTTTTATGCCTCAGAGATGCCTTTGTCACTTATGGCCTGGGCGATAGATGACTTAGTAATTGCAGAGTGGGAAACGAAGGGGATTACACAGGTTTCCCACTTGCAATCCGATTCCAAGCAATTTTTATCATTTACGGATCTAACACAGAAATTTGGAATCTCCAGGGGTGACTTCCTTAAGCACTCTCAAATACGGCATTTTATATCTAAGAACCCGACATCGAAAGTACCCCACAGCAATGTAGTGTTCACCTGGCTGTCGACTAAGATGAAGGGTTTGAGGTTTCTATATGATAAAATGGATGGAGTAGCAACTTTTACTAAATCTACACCATTCCGCTGTTGGGAGAGGGATTTGGGAAGAACCATTACCTCAGATGAGTGGGAACAAGCTATCAAACTTAGTCATACATCCTTACAATGCAACACTCACATAGAAACAGCTATGAAAGTTACTTTAAGGTGGTACAGAACCCCATCCACTTTACATAAGGTATATCCTTCTGTCTCTGGAGATTGCTGGAGAGGATGTGGAGGGAGAGGAACCCTTTTCCATATTTTGGGACAATGCCCCATAATTTGTGGATACTGGAATAGGGTTTTTGACATGCTATCAGAAATATTTAACTTCCACCTCCCTTACTCCCCATCTCTAGCCATCCTATCAATTGGAATTCCCGAGGAATTGAACAAATATAAAAAACTCCTATGTAAAATCTTGACAATAGCCAAATTAATGTTGGTGCAAAGATGGAGATCAGTGACCCCTCCGTCTGACTCCGCATTGTTGTTGGCCATTAATAATACCTATACCTACGAGAGGGTTATT
Source organism: Leptodactylus fallax (assembly GCA_947044405.1). Classification (NCBI taxonomy): domain Eukaryota; kingdom Metazoa; phylum Chordata; class Amphibia; order Anura; family Leptodactylidae; genus Leptodactylus; species Leptodactylus fallax. The sequence goes on from CAMRHE010000212.1 coordinate 2,683,113, forward strand.
GCACTGGGAAATGACTCCTATCATAGATTTGCAAATGTATGGGACGCATGGGTTAACTCTCGATTTGTTACATAATGAGAGCAAAGAAACATGGAGGGTTGGGAAGCGGAAGTGGAGTGGAACACATGAGAAGATCGTCTCTGTGAAGTGTCACGATAACCCTGAAAATGTGCCCATATGTTAGAGTTATTGTTACTGTTTATCGATTAATTAATTTCTATTTTCTGTCTCATTGATGTACAATCCAAAAAATATGCCTTGCACAAAATTATGTTAGAATGTACAATGCAATGTATGTCAATATTGTTTCTCATACTTATTCTGAAAACCAATAAAAATTATTGAAACTAAATATGGCGGCTGCTCAGGAGCTGAGTGGCCATCATATTATACAGCAGACACCCGGCGCTAATGCCCGCAATCAATGCCCACACTGATCGCAGGCATTAATCTCCACCACCCCTCCCCTCCGGCGCCTCAGTCAAAGCTGTGCAAAAATGTGCTAGGATGAGTACCTGCTAAAATAGATAGAGCCCGCTGAGTAGGTTAAAAGCAAAAATACTTCATTCACAGAAAAAGGTTGCAAAAAGTTAAAATGCACAGAATGAAAATATAGGAAAAACAAAAAAAAACATTAAAACATAAAGCGAGTGGATGTGTGGAAAGTATTCCTTGTGAGGGCTGAAATTCCATAAAAATACACTACATTTGACATACTGACCAATATGGTCCAAATGGTAGACATATTCAGCTTTAACTCTGGACTAATCCTTGCATGTCCATGCTGCTGAACTGAAGTTCTATCATGTGAGGTGATACATACAGTAATTTTATATCTTTCTAATTTTATCTTTCAGCAGCTAATATCGTTATTAGATTTGTCAAGACTTAGGCCTTATTCACACCACAGTTTCTGATGGATCTATTGTCCATTAAAAGTGGACATACACTTTGTTTTTAACTGCCATTTGATGGCTGAGTGTCATTCATCAGTTTCTAACAATCAGTGAAAAAAACCAATATTTTTGGTCTTTCGTTTTTAACGGATGTAATGCGGATGTCAATCTGTTTTACATCAATTAAAATGCAGTCATTGATGTTTTTTTTATTTTTTATGGCGGCTGTAAAAAACGGTAAGTCAAAACAATGGACATGTGAATGCACACATTAAAATGAATTTTCTATTTCTAGTCTGTGCTACTGAGTTCAGATTTTGAGTGCTTCTGTTGTATACTTAAACCTTTGTATAACTATTTATGAGTTTCATGTAATATAGTTACCATTCAATTATAGTCAATATTTTGTCTCCCTTATTCGGGTTTTGTAATGTACATTTTGTTTTTGAATCACAAAACAGTTTGAACTCGCAGCCTTCAAGGTCCCACCACTTTGTAGTATTTTAGGATGTCCAGTTCAATAAAGAAATTGGGCAATCACTCTGCCAATAAAACCTTATCCCAATATTCTGATAAAGATAATGGAAGGTATTCATCACGACAAATGTATTTTATGCTTGTCTCATTGTTCTACACCAGTGGAGGGCACTCTTTATTCACGCAGAGGCTGCACCCTTCTTCTTGGCGAACTGGTGCCTAGGCTGTCTGCCTGGGGTTTCCATAGATTCTAATTAAAGTATTGTAAATGATCAAGAGCATGGTGAAGGTAGAAGTCTGCCAAAACTCCAAACCCTACCTACTTTTGGAAAAGTGCCGTGGTCAGCACAAAAAACGCCACTTGTGACTACTTTAATGTTAAATAGTCTCCAATCAATGATTTGTGACTATTTTACGCTACTTTTGTGATGTAACAAATTAGATGAATTCCCTCCAATGTATTTTTTGTAATGTAGATGCATCCCCACTGTTTCCCTAACTTTCAGGGTTTTGTATGGAACAGTTCCATGCAAACTCCTCCTTACTGTAATCATGCTGGTGAAGGAATGGAAGCTGGAATCTCCCATTTGAGGAATTGGAGGGATCTCATTAGTTGAAATCTCTGTAATATCCATGGTTATACCCCTTTATATTCAGGTAATAGCTGTGACCACTCCAAGCAGATATATTGTATGAGTTTTGTCCAAATATAAAAGAATTATTACCATTTAAAAAATGCAGAAAAAGCCAAAGAAAATTATGTGTAGTGTAGATTGTAAACACGTGTAGGAAAGTTTAACTTTACAAATAACACTTTGACTATGAGGTTGCAAATAGACCAGTTCTTTGTTACAAAATTATGGTACAATTTGGAGAAGTGAAAGCCACCCCCATTCTAGCTTTGTCCCTTGCTGAGTGAGATACAAAAAAATACCTAAAACACATAATAAAAGTGACGCATGCTGTTTTATTAAATTTGGCAGTTTTATATAACAATCTTTTTCACAGTTTCACAGTAACTTTTTTAGTTTTATATGTATTCTAGGGAAAGGGGGGTGATTTGAACTTTTAGTTTTTTGGGGGTTTTTAATATTTTTTAAAACTTTCAATTTTTATTTCTTTTTTTACTATATTATTCCCCCCAACCCTACCCAGGGGGCTTGAACCTGCAATTGTCCTATGGGAGATTCACTAAATTAGTCATCGACCAGCCTCAATAGTAATATTCCTATGACAGGCCTGAGAACCTTCATAAGGCTCCTGACTGTCAAAGGAACAGGTCGGCTCCCGGGATCTCGCCACACGGGAGCCAGTCTGCAATGAAAAAGGTATGGGGCTGGTGGGCACTGGCCTCGACAGAAGTTGTAATACTTTAGGAGGGGTCAAATTCAACAATGTCCAGACCACCCCAGGGGCAGTTGTAATACTTTGGGGGGGGGGGTCACACTCAGCAAGGTCAGCCCATAGTCAGGGTCCACTAGCTCTGAGTCCATTAGCTCAGTATGGTAGTTATGGCGGACGCTGTGCTGCCATCTTTAAGGACCTGGCATCCAACGTAATCACATGGCAGATGTTGGGAAGGGGTTAAACCTAACTGTAACTAGGACTTATTTTTGGAGTAGGGCTTATATTTCAAGCCTACTCAAAAAAACCTGCAAAATCTAGCTAGGGCTTATTTTCGGGATATGGCTTATTTTTGGAGAAACACAGTATTTTTTTTTTCTACAAAACTGTATATCATTCTACTTCTACTGTTTTATAAAATGCTGCATGCAGATTCCACTGCATTTACCATGTGCCATGGTTTTAATTTGTTGATCAGTCCAAGATGAATGAGGCAACTCAGCAAAGTGTCTCATGCTGCTTATTTTTTGGCATCTTGCTTTAATTTAAGATTAACGTTGAAAACAAACAAAGGCACATTCAGGCTTCAAAATCAATGCCAAATTCTGCCATTTGAAGATGCCTAAATGGTTGCAATAGTCCTTTCTCTGATTCCAGTCATATTTCGACTCTTTATCGAATGCACCTCTAATATAGTGCAATTGGTATCCACCTCAGCCTAAGGTCCCTTGCAGTGGGTCACAGCTAAAATGCACTGCGGGAAAAATTGCGGTGGAAATGTATCTCGTTTTTTTCCACAGCGCTTTTCACAGAAAGTCCACAGAGTTTTCCTCTGCGTACTTTCTGCTTCAATTATACCTATACAGAAACCACCAGCATTTCCGTAGATACAATTGACATGCTGAGATTTCCAAAAATGCAATAGTTTTGGAAATCACAGCATTTCTGCTATGGGTATTTTTCTGCAGTGTGTGTAGGGACTGTAAAACGCTGTGGTGGGGCTTCAACCTCAACAGGCTTTTTTGCATTCCTTTGGATCAACATGGTAGAACTACAGGTTGGACTTGATGGACTTGGAATAACAATAAATAGTGCTAGAAGATTTTTATATATAAATACTTCACTGAGAAAACTTACCTTCACCTTAAAGACTCTACAGCCATGGGGACGTGTGTTGGTGTGCTGCTAGGCAAGATATTCATCAACACGTGCACGTTTTTGATGGTCAGATGGGTACCAGTGGTCAGGAGTGTTATATTTTTGTACCAGGTAACGCAGCATAGCCGTACTAGGAATAAAGTACATATTAGTTACTAAAAAAACACTTAATAAATGTATTTAAAGTCAAAGTGTACCTCCAATTATAAAGAAACGTTTCATAAATGAATAGTACAAGTGGATATAAGAAACTATGTAATATAGCTTATTAAAAAATATTTATATTCTTCTCCACATATTAGTCTGAGATCCTTTTTACATAGAAGTTTATAGAGGAGGGAGTGAGGAGAAGGACAAACACAAATAACTGCAGCTGTGTAATGTGCAACGGATTGTTGACCTGCTGTGCTACCAAACTAGTTTGGCCTGAGGGTATCTCTAAGGGTGTTATCCCAGCAGACTACCTGGTATTCACCCTTCAACCCCCTTATGATGATCTGGTCTTCACCAGGCCACTGCCTCCTGACATGATCCTGACAAGGCTAGACAGAACCACAGGAATGGAATAAATATAGAATGTTTAGACAGACTAAAACAAGGATGGACAAGGAGCACAGGCTAAAATCAGACAGGGATCGAGACAGGAAAAACACAAGTAGAAGGCAGATATCCACAAGTAGGAGAAGGCACATGACCACAGATAGGGGAAGTGGAACAGAGATAAAAATAGACACATTGCAGAATATAGGAGGCTATGGGTATATAGGAATATTGCCGAAAATCTGCAGGCTACAGGTATACAGGAACAGAAGCAGACTAGGCGCAAGAACAGAAATAACAGGGCTAGCATAAAAACAGATTAGACAAAGACTCTAGCAATAAAACAAGTGAGCACCATGCATGCAGACAGAACTCAGGACTACCAAAAGGACATACATACACCAGAATAAAACAGAATTCATGCATTGTATGAATTTATACATTGCTTAGCCAAGAAGGGACTAAAGACACAGTTTGATATAGATGCAGACACACAGGGAATCAAAGATAGATGGAAGAAAGTTTAGCAGATGCAAGACTAGTAGTTAAAGAGACAGGAGCAAGAACACAGAAATAGCAAGTAAGCCAGGTCTGTTAAGAAAGGCAGTATACAGGCGAAACACTGAGAGCAAGCATTACACCCTGTGAGTGATAGACCTCTTTTTTAAACATTTTTATCGAGATAAGACTCTACAGTGGCATAGAATAATACAATAAATCAATTAACAGTCTCCACCACCTCCCTCCCCTCTCCATAGACTTTTGTGTGTAAATCTCTCCCTTCTGCTGTGTACTCCCACTGCTGATGCAGCTGTATCATGCTTCATGCAGGATTAACAAATACACCTGCTCAGCCCTCAGCACAGCGTCTGAGCAATATAAGATTTTGGAGAGCCAGTTCCTAAAAAAGTATCCTTATTCTGTGTTCCCGATTAATTCTCTGTTTATTGGCCTTGTACACATTTTGTGTACAACCTCTACTTGTGCATGACCTGCGACCATGAGCTACCTATCCTAACCTTTTGGCTTGTTATGACTTTGCACACCTGGTCCCTGCCTCAGATTTTCAGTCCATACTTGATCACCTTCTACCTGACCCCCTGGTGCTTCACATCAGCACATCTCTGGCCCTTGTCCAGCTGTTACCTACTCCAGTAACACTCAGAGAGTAAAAGACCTGGTAGACTCCCAGCAGTAAAGTCCAAATCCCTAAGTGATGGTTAAAAGATGAAAATCAGGGAAGCTACTTATGCTAGGTTAACACTAGTGCTGGCACGCTGTCATTCGGGTCCATCTGGGGACCTGAACAACGGAGAGGCAGACCGCTAAAACAGCAGTTACACACGTAGACCCCATTGATTATAATGGGGTCCGTCAGGCTTCCGTTGGATATCCGATGTTTTGAAACTGAAAGCTGTGGAGAAAAAAGTCCAACGGAGACTCCAACACAGATGTGAATCTAGCCTTAGATAACACCCTTGGGAATAGCTGAAAGTCTAAAAAACTGGTTAGATGGCCAGTGGGTCCATTAGAAAGAAGAGGAGAGCTGCCTAATAAGTGGAGAAGGGAACATATTTATTTAATAAGATATATACATATCTTTATATATATATATATATATATATATATATATATTCACATGTACATTTCACATTAATTTATGAAAAGTTGTTTTGTAATTGGAGATATGCTTTAAGGCACTTAATTTGTAGAAAAAACACAAAAATGTTTACATCCACCTTTCAACAAGTGTAAAGTCTCCATCTCTTAGGACTGGAACCTTGTGTAAGGGATTTACTTTTTGAAACTCTTCAGTGAGATGATCACCTACAAAGATATATGTAAAAATTAGAGACAATTATGTAAATCTACTGTAAATTACCCATGTTCCTAATGTCGTAATAGTTATAGCTTTCTATAGATGTGTCCACCCACATCTTAGCTATAATTTTGTTAAGGACTCAAATTTCTCATTAAACCAATGCAATAGAATATCACAGCATGAATACTAAACCTGTTTGGCTGTATATAGATACCGTATATATAGAGTAGGCAGTATATCAATTTGTGATATCATATCATGAAAAGTTGCTCATCTAATGTAACACATATCTGGGCATGTTCAGCCAAGAGCAAAGGTTAGAAAGGAAACATCTGTATCTACAGTATATACAAGAAGGTGCAGATCCCATAGACAATCCGTTACAGATATAGGTGCATGTTCCAGAGCTGAGACCTATGTATAGCATAACAGCATATAGCATATTTTTAAACATATACAGGCCATAAATATGACATAAATGGAAGTTCAATTCTCAGCATTCCCCACTGATCAGCTGATTGAAGGAGCTCTGTTTCTCCAGCAAGCACCTTGTCAATTTCATTATTTACTATTCACAGTTCTATACATTTAGTAGTGTACATAGTTTTGCCTCATATTGCAGCTTAATCTTATTTATTTAAGTTGCTGTGATCTGAATTGCCCGGTACACTTAGTTAGACCCCCATCGATTTGATATTGATTGCCTATCCTAAGGATACATAAAAGTGGATTCTCTTTTATTCATGCTGCTGGATAAATATTGCTTGAGAAAACCAATAAAGGAGTGTCTAAGAAATGTAAAGAGTAAACTCATTACTAGAATACTTTAGACACATGGGAATGGCTTTACTGCTAGCAGCTTGCACAGCATTCTATTGTCTGTTGCCTCTGGGTTTGTATTTAACCTGTTGCAACAGAGATGTAGTGAACAGTCCCAGGTTTACAGCTCCAGCTACACATTAACCCACACAAAGGCGTTCTTCACAACGGCATCTTTTTAACAGAATGCTGAATTATTTTTTTGTATTTACAAAGTGTGTTTATTGTCAATTCTATTGTTTAACAATAAACAGTACTTTAGCCTTGAGAACAACAGACAGTGTAACAAATAAATTCAGATTTTCATGTCGCGCAAACAATGTTTCTTAAAGAAAAATCCCACTTAAATATATACCTTCAATGCAGGAGGGACACTCCCATGTAATAAGAACAATTGTAACACTGAGATGAGATTGGAACACTTTGAACAAGATCATTTTCACATTCTAACATGAAGATATAGCAGAGCTAAATTTGTTTTAGTATGCCTTTTTGTTGTGTTACCTGAAGATTTTAATAATCCCATATGTAAATCTACTCAGTTTGCAGTAAGTCTCTAAAACACCATGCAAAAGAAAGAGTAAAATAACATGTGTACCGTTGCTCTGTTATATTAGTGACATGATTATTATCATCATTATTAGGAAATTTTTGATATTTATACCTATACTAAACACAGAGATACATGATATTAAAAAAAATCCAATCCATCATATAAGATGCTGACAGATATCCAGTTACTATGCTATATCTAGAATAGTATTATGCTGTGTCCTAGTTTACTATTACAAGCTCCAGCTCTATTGCCTCAATTATTCTTCCCTTTACTTTGTTTTACAATATTCGAGAATGAGCGATCAATTGATTTTTCAGTATCTAATAGAAGTAAAATACACCCTCTAGTGTAACTATGTATAGAGCAATATTTTTTTTTATTCTGTGCTGCAGTCGACCTCAGCCTAATGTCTATAAGGCACATCTATTCCTCTTGCTATATTCCTGAATGAGTGGGCAGGATATCCCCAGCTAACCTTTAAATAGCTTCATCTCATGGTGCTCAAAAGTGATGTTGTTGGCTTTGGCAAAAAGATAGACAGATCTGCAAGGTTGGGACGCTAAGTCCAGGTACAGTCCAGTTTAGACATAGTGACATCGAATCTTCTAACATTCCCTGTGCACAGCTATTAAAAGAGTTTTTTCTCCAGCACCACCCATAAAAAGAAACAGGTTCACACATTAACACTCCCATCATCATAATATCCTGAATTCTTATGACACCCTCAGCTGGCCTTCCTAAAACTTACTGTACTGTGATATATATATATATATATATATATATATATATATATATATATACAGTGCCTTGCGAAAGTATTCGGCCCCCTTGAACTTTTCAACCTTTTGCCACATTTCAGGCTTCAAACATAAAGATATAAAATTTTTATTTTTTTGTTGATGAATCAACAACAAGTGGGACACAACTGTGAAGTGGAATGAAATTTATTGGTTATTTTAAACTTTTGTAAAAAATAAAAAACTGAAAAGTGGGGCGTGCAATATTATTTGGCCCCTTTACTTTCAGTGCAGCAAACTCACTCCAGAAGTTCAGTGAGGATCTCTGAATGATCCAATGTTGTCCTAAATGACTGATGATGATAAATATAATCCACCTGTGTGTAATCAAGTCTCCGTATAAATGCACCTGCTCTGTGATAGTCTCAGGGTGCTGTTTAAAGCGCAGAGAGCATCATGAAGACCAAGGAACACACCAGGCAGGTCCGTGATACTGTTGTGGAGAAGTTTAAAGCCGGATTTAGATACAAAAAGATTTCCCAAACTTTAAACATCCCAAGGAGCACTGTGCAAGTGATCTTATTGAAATGGGAGAAGTATCAGACCACTGCAAATCTACCAAGACCCGGCCGTCCCTCTAAACTTTCATCTCAAACAAGGAGAAGACTGATCAGAGATGCAGCCAAGAGGCCCGTGATCACTCTGGATGAACTGCAGAGATCTACAGCTGAGGTGGGAGAGTCTGTCCATAGGACAACAATCAGTCGTACACTGCACAAATCTGGCCTTTATGGAAGAGTGGCAAGAAGAAAGCCATTTCTCAAAAATATCCATAAAAAGTCTCGTTTAAAGTTTGCCACAAGCCACCTGGGAGACACACCAAACATGTGGAAGAAGGTGCTCTGGTCAGATGAAACCAAAATCGAACTTTTTGTCCACAATGCAAAACGATATGTTTGGCGTAAAAGCAACACAGCTCATCACCCTGAACACACCATCCCCACTGTCAAACATGGTGGTGGCAGCATCATGGTTTGGGCCTGCTTTTCTTCAGCAGGGACAGGGAAGATGGTTAAAATTGATGGGAAGATGGATGGAGCCAAATACAGGACCAGCTGAAAACTGCTGTTCACAAACGCTCTCCATCCAACCTCACTGAGCTCGAGCTGTTTTCCAAGGAAAAATGGGCAAGAATTTCAGTCTCTCGATGTGCAAAACTGATAGAGACATACCCCAAGTGACTTGCAGCTGTAATCGCAGCAACAGATGGCGCTACAAAGTATTAACTTAAGGGGGCCGAATAATTTGGCACGCCCCACTTTTCAGTTTTTTATTTTTTACAAAAGCTTAAAATATCCAATAAATTTCGTTCCACTTCACGATTGTTTCCCACTTGTTGTTGATTCTTCACCAAAAAATTAAAATTTTATATCCTTATGTTTGAAGCCTGAAATGTGGCAAGAGGTAGAAAAGTTCAAGGGGGCCGAATACTTTCGCAAGGCACTGTATATTTATGATATACAGAATACCTTGCCGAAAGGAACAAATTTTTCTGTAACTGATTTGCAATTACATTGTAGTCTGACATACAGTGACTTCTTTGAAAGACCTTATTTTAAGCTAACTGGTTATCACCTTTTTTAAGCAAATAGTTTGCTGGGACCCCATTCTGAAGACTAAATGCATTACATCATTAGCCCTTTAACTAGCTAATGTATGATATAAAACACTGTTTCCCAAACAATGGGCAAGGACCCCCTAGGGGAGAAATCATGTAGAGACCTCAGGGGCTAGTTGCAAGTTGAAACATTTTTTCTTCACACTGCAGGACTGCAAACTGCCTGCAAAATGACCTTTGATGATGTCACAGTCATGTGAGCAGTCACATGCAGTGGCGGAGCCTGTACAATTCCTCCGTGTATGGAGAAGGTGTGCAGGGCTGTACACTGTGTTCCAAATTATTATGCAAAAAGTGTTTAGGAGTGATAAGGTAAGAATTTTTTTTGTTTGTCAGTTAAACTCATTGATGGTGATGTGTGTCAGGGCTCTTTATATCACTGAAAGCAATTGCAGACACCTGTGCTAATTAGTTTGGCAGGTGTGTCCAATTAAAGGCAAGACTACTTAAGAAGGCTGTCCCACATTATTAAGCAGCCTACATTTTCAGCCAAAATGGGAAAGAAAAAGGATGTGTCGGCTGCTGAGAAGCAACAAATTGTGGAGTGTTTAGATCAAGGCATGACTACAATCAACATTGCCAAGACACTTCATCGTGATCATTGCACAATCAAGAAGTATGCAGCTGATTCACAGCACACACGTGTGCATGCTGATAAGGGAAAATTGAGGACTCTTTCCAACAGGCAATTACGTCAGGTTAAAAGAGCAGCTTCAAAAATGCCTTGTCATAGCAGCAGACAAGTTTTTGAAGCTGCTGTTGCCTCCAACGTCCCCCGAACAACAAGATGCAGGGTCCTTCAGAGGCTTGCAGCTGTGCGTAAGCCATCCTGTCGACCTCCTCTATCCACTGCACACAAGCAGAAACGGCTCCAGTGGGCCAAACAATACATGAAGACTGACTTCAAAACTGTTTTGTTCACCGATGAGTGCCGTGCAACGCTCGATGGTCCAGATGGATGGAGTGAAGGATGGCTTGTTGATGGACACCCCATGCAAACACGGCTACAGCGCCAACGAGGAGGAGGTGGAGTAATGTTTTGGGCTGGAACCATGGGAAGAGAGATTGTCGGCCCCTTTAGGATCCCTGAAGGGGTAAAGATGAACTCCATAATGTATGTGGAGTTTCTCAAACAGCACTTCCTGCCATGGTTCAAGAAGAAGAACCATGCATTCCGCAGAAAGATAATTTTCATGCATGATAATGCACCGTCTCATGTTGCAAATAACACATCTGCATCTCTGGCTGCTATGGGCATAAAAGGGGACAAACTTATGGTGTGGCCCCCATGCTCCCCTGACCTCAACCCCATTGAGAACCTCTGGAGCATCATCAAAAGGAGTGTCTATGATGGCGGGAGGCAGTTCACATCTAAGCAACAGCTCTGGGAGGGTATTCTGTCCTCATGCAAAACAACTGAAGCAGAAACCATCCAAAAACTGACAAATTCAATGGACGAGAGAGTTCAGAAGCTTCTTTCGAACAAGGGGTCCTATGTGCAAATGTAACATCACCTCGAATAAAGTTTTGGCTTGAAAACTGTTTGATTTCAGTTTGTAATAACCTGCTAATGCTTATAATTTCACAATGACCATTTTTTTGTTCTTAATACAAAATGAAAAGGTTGCAAATTCTGCTGTGCATAATAATTTAAAACATGCATTTTGAGTGTTTATTTTTTTTTAAATATACTGTTATCATAGGCAGTTTGTTCAAAAACCTTTCAATTATACTCGAATAGTTGATGACTGGAAAATTACAATGACTGCAATTCATATAGGTAATTTTGGAAAATATGAGAAAATATTATTTGCATAATAATTTGGAACACAGTGTATGGAGGTAGAAATGTGGATGTAGTAGAGCTGAGTGTTTCGGGAGAAATGTGGCCATCAGAGTTGAGTGTGAGTAGGGGAAGGGGAATGTATGAGATCTGAGTTTGTGGCGAAAATGGATGGATGTAGCAGAGCTAAATGTGTGTGGGTAAATTTGGATTTAGCAGAGCTGAGTGTGGGGGAATGTGTAGATAGCAGAGCTGTGTGAGTGGGGAGAGAAGAAGTCAGCAGAGCTGAATGTATGGAGGGAGCAAGCTGTATTTTGGAGATGAACTATTAAAGTTGCAGAGTTGTGGGTTTAGGGGGAAGCACAGGTAGAAGAGCAGTGTGTGCAGGAAGGAAAAATGGTTGCAGCAGGGCTGTGTGCATGTAAGTGTGTTTGTGTCTGTAGAGGAGGAAAATATGGACGTAGCAGAACTGTGGTTGTGGAGAACAGAGAGGTACTACAGCTCTGTGTGGGGAGAACATAGAGGTAGCAGGACTGTGTGGGGTTGTGTGTGTGGAAGAATATTGAGGTAGCAGAGCTATGTGTGGAGGAGAACATAGAGGTAGCAGAGCTGTATGTAAAATAATATAGATGTAAAATGTCTGTGTGTGGGGGAGAACATGGGGGTATGAGGGCTATGTTTGCAAGAGAACATGAAGGTAGCAGAGTGTGATGAAAGAAACTTACTTGTTTCATCACTTTTTTATATTGTTTATGTGTATAATGGTATATAGTGTTTAAGGCCAGCCAGGAATAAGGAAATTATCTTCATGTGATTACAGGATCCCCTGCAGATTTTATTACCAGAGTTTAGGCAAAGAACACTCTCTGAAGTAAAACAGGACAATCCAGGTTTATGGCTATCACTAGCAGGAGTCACTCAGGAATAAGAGAGGGGGCTTTTTAACAGGGAATTTCTTCCTGAACTCAGAGATCTGTGGAAACTTGGCTTTACCAGGTGCAGATGAAGTAGTTCATCCCCCACCTCATGAGCAGGGATGAGGGGGCACTCTGGCAAGAGACATGTCTGAATGTTCCAGGAGCTCACCATTACTAAAACTGTGGTTTCTAAAAGAACTGTGTCACACCTTTGGAGCTAAAAACAAACAAAACTTCAAGTAATAATTTTGTTGGTGAGTACATTATATGTATATACTAGAACATCTCACACAACTCAAATATGTATTAAAATTCATTTTATTAGATACAAAATTAGAAAAAAAGGTAATAGAGAATAGAGATACAGAGCCGAAATCACAATAACAATCAAAAGGATTGGTAAGTATGTTACAAAAAAATAAAAAGAATTGGTGATCAGATGTAAAACATAAATTACCCAGCTAATCACAAAAAATGCCACAATAATAGGGTATCTATATAGGTACAATGTAACATATAATAAATGTAGTAAAATATAAATATAGTCACATATAGATGGTGCTATGCAAAATAACACAACAATGCCACTTAAAATAAACAATCCACAAGAACCCATAAATACCACACCAGATAGCACAGAAAGAAAGACTATGTAAGAATAAAGGGAAACTAAACTGAAATCATATTACACAGAATTTTAGTACATATTTGAGTTGTGTGGGATTTTTTAGTATATACACCTTTTCAGCTAGCAACAAGCTGAATGTTGGCCATCCCATCTGAGATGCTCCAAGCCCAAAGAAAACAATTGGACTATAATTCGCAAGTTTTTTTTTCCACTTTTCTCCCTTTTATTTTACAATCTGTTTGTAACGTCTCTGCCTGTTCGGGTCTCTGCACCACCCTCCGCTAGCACGCTGCGGCGAAGGAGGCGTGTTCAGTTTGATTCCTTGTGTAGGTTTCTTGTTGCTCAGTCTGAACACTGTCCTAATACCTCCTGTTTGTAATTGAATTTTTATCAACCCTCTCCTGCATCTTTGTTTCTCTCTGCTCCTCTAATAGCTAATCTCAGCCTTGCCTGTGTGATTGACAGTCTGTCTACCAATCCACTCGGGGGCATGTCCTGACTTTCTATAAACAGGTTGTCAGCCTTCACATGCTGGCTGGCTATTGATTCTGTCTTGTGACTTGTCCCTGCTAGCTCCTATTCTGCTATTTCCTGTATTCCTATTCCTGACCTCCGGTTTTGTCTCTGACTATTCTCTTGGATTGTGATTTTGTACTACATTGCTTGACTGTTACCGACCTCTTGGCTAGCTGACCTCCCTTTGTTTGTTGTTTGTCCTGTCTGCGTTCTGTGTTGTCACCTACAGTGGGGAAAAAAAGTATTTAGTCAGCCACCAATTGAGCAAGTTCTCCCACTTAAAAAGATGAGGCCGGCCTGTAATTAACATCATAGGTAGACCTCAACAATGAGAGACAAAATGAGTAAACAAATCCAGAAAATCACATTGTCTGATTTTTTTAAGAATTTATTTGCAAATTATGGTTGAAAATAAGTATTTGGTCACCTACAAACAAGCAAGATTTCTAGCTCTCACAGACCTGTAACTTCTTCTTTAAGAGGCTCCTCTGTCCTCCACTCATTGCCTGTAGTAATGGCACCTGTTTGACATTGTTATCAGTATAAAAGACACCTGTCCACAACCTCAAGCAGTCACACTCCAAACTCCACTATGGTGAAGATCAAAGAGCTGTGGAAGGACACCAGAAACAAAATTGTAGACCTGCACCAGGCTAGGGAGACTGTCTCTGCAATAGGCAAGCAGCTTGGTGTGAAGAAATCAACTGTGGGAGCAATAATTAGAAAATGGAAGACATACAAGCCCACTGATAATCTCCCTCGATCAGGGGCTCCACGCAAGATCTCACCCCGTGGGGTCAAAATGATCACAAGAACGGTGAGCAAAAATCCCAGAAACACACGGGGGGACCTAGTGAATGAACTGCAGAAAGCTAGGACTAATGTAACAAAGGCTACCGTCAGTAACACACTACTCCGACAGGGACTCAGATCCTGCAGTGCCAGACGTGTCCCCCTGCTTAAGTCAGTACATATCCGGGCCCGTCTGAAGTTTGCTAGAGAGCATTTGGATGTTCCAGAAGAGTATTGGGGGAATGTCATATGGTCAGATGAAACCAAAGTAGAACTGTTTGGTAGAAACACAACTCATCGTGTTTGGAGGAGAGTGAATGCTGAGTTGTATCCAAAGAAGACCATACCTACTGTGAAGCATGGGGGTGGCAACATCATTCTTTGGGGCTGTTTCTCTGCAAAGGGACCAGGAAGACTGATTCGTGCACATAAAAGAATGAATGGGGCCATGTATCGTAAGATTTTGAGTGCAAACCTCATTCCATCAGCAATGACATTGAAGATGAAACGTGGCTGGGTCTTTCAGCATGACAATGATCCCAAGCACACTGCCAGGGCAACGAAGAAGTGGCTTCATAAGAAGCATTTCAAGGTCCTGGATTTCCTAGTCAGTCTCCAGATCTCAACCCCATAGAAAACCTTTGGAGGGAGTTGAAAGTCCGTGTTGCCCAGCGACAGCCCCAAAACATCACTGGTCTAGAGGAGATCTGCCAACATATGGCCAACATATCAGCAACAGTGTGTGCCATCCTTGTGAAGACTTACAGAAAATGTTTGACCTCTGTCATTGCCAACAAAGGATATATAACAAAGTATTGAGATGAACTTTTGTTATTGACCAAATACTTATTTTCCACCATAATTTGCAAATAAATTCTTTAAAAATCAGACAATGTGATTTTCTGGATTTGTTTTCTCATTTTGTCTCTCATAGTTGAGGTCTACCTATGATGTCAATTACAGGCCTCTCTCATCTTTTTAAGTGGGAGAACTTGCACAATTGGTGGCTGACTAAATACTTTTTTTCCCCACTGTATATTAGGTAGGGCCTGTCGACCAGTTGCTGCTGTCGCCTAGGACAGATAGGCAAGTTAGCCAGGGACAGTGGCGGGGTTCAGTTTAGGGCTCACTGTCTTGTTGTGCCCCTCCCCTCAGGGTTCTGCAGCAGCACTGGGGAATTGCTCAACTGGCAATTCCCTTAAACTGATTTGCTTGTTTTGTCACCTTTGTTTTTTTTTTTTTAATATAAGCACTGAACCCTTTGGTAATGAATCATTCAATTTGATGGTGATTCGTGTATGCTCTACGAACCCATTATCTTTTTAACATGTGTTTGCATTTGACTGTTAGAGAGATGTGTGCATCTGTGTGTGTCATTCCTACTACATCAATCAAAATTAGTACTGGTTGCAGCATGTACCTGGTGTGTGTGGACTGTGTTGGGGTCCAATTTACACTCAATTTACAGCCAAAGTGGAGGGTGAGTAAAAGATTGAGTGAGTGGAATTAATCAACCTTAAACAGTCGCACCCACATCATGTGCTAGGACGGTCTGTAAAAGACACAGAGCTGTGTGTGGGTGGAGAACATGGAGGTAGCAGAGCCGTGTGGGTAACACATGTGTGATGGAAGAATAAAAGCAGAACAAAGACAGAATATAGCTGAAAAGCACTAGAATTTCTCTCCTGAAAGGTGACCCAGATTTTAGAAAGTTTGGGAACCAGAAGAGAAACAGACCACCTTCTGGGTAGAGTTGGTTGAATTGATTTGTAAAGAACCAAATTCAACCCAAATATTCCAAATTGTTTGTTTTTTAACAAAACTGAAAAATGACAATTCGACTCGGATGAACAAATATGGCTACGTTACGAGAACAAGGCCACCTCCTTCTGTTTGACTGGGAAATACAGAGAAGATACGTGCGTGTGCAATAACTCAGATACTGTCTGTGAATCGCTGTGATATGGT
Source organism: Leptodactylus fallax (assembly GCA_947044405.1). Taxonomy (NCBI): domain Eukaryota; kingdom Metazoa; phylum Chordata; class Amphibia; order Anura; family Leptodactylidae; genus Leptodactylus; species Leptodactylus fallax. The sequence continues at coordinate 2,699,744 of CAMRHE010000212.1, forward strand.
AGCAACATCTTACAGCTTATGTCATATGTAGTATAAAAAGTTTGCATTCATTCTTAGCCTTTAGTTGCTGTAAATGGTGGACATGCATCTCACTGCATCATCATGGGTTTCTTTCCACTCTGGAGACCATACACAATGTGAAGGAGTGTTATTGTTAATCTTGTTGTGTAAGTGTCCATAATCACACATTCACTGTAGTTGCAGCTTCCGCTATTCTAAAAAAAGAATCTCCGTTATTTCAGAGTTTATTTTTTGATGTGTTCACTTAATATCCAGTAAAACCTGTGATAATAATAAAAAAAATTGTAATTTCTTGGTTTTTTTTTTTTAGCTCTGGTGACTGACCATAGGCAGTGTGATGGAGCATTGTTGTTAATGTGAATAAAATATTAATTGCTTAAGCGTTTCTCTGTATACTCATATACATACACACAGTAGTGCAGCCTCTACTTTAAAAAAAGAATCTTTATTTCAGCATTTTTTTTTTTTTTTTGGTTAATAGTTAAGCACTGTGTCCAGTTAAAAAAAAATGACCGGAAAAAACAGGGCAGAGGACAGACAAAAGGAAAGGGAGGAGGAAACACTTGTACAAGTACAAACAATACGAATGTGGGTGGCAAGAACAATACTGCCTCTGGTTTTGGTGGCACTGCCAGTAGCCATAAGGTTGTTGTAATTCCTAAGAATGAAGATGAAGTTTTTGATTATTTAGCTGGCTTATCTCAGTCACAGGGGGATATTGCATCTGAGAGTGGTTTGATCTTGACTCAGGCTTCTGTGTGTCCCTCCTACTCCTCCTCCATCTACATAAGACTTAAAGCACTGCAGGGCCTTTCACTGACACAGATCTCTGGTAGTGATGAGGCACTTGCTGAGCAATTTATTTCTCCTAGTCAGAGCAGTCTTCCTCCTCATTTTGATGAGCTGGATGAAAACAGTCAGCATTGTATGCATGAAGAGGAGGAAGACATGATGACTGTTGGTGGTGGAGTTAGTAGTGGCAGGGGGTGTGATGGTACTACTACTACTGATAATCATTCTGGTAGAGGAGCTAGGGGGATATCTGTAGGTTGAAATTCTGATGGTGTGTATGGCTGTGATGATGTGTTAGAAAAAAGCGGGGAAAATGCTGATGACATTGCCGATGATGATTCTTATGCAGATAGGACCTTGCAACCAGGTCAGGGTGACAAGGTGACATCAGATGAAGAGGGTGTTAGCAGTGGTGATAGTAATGATTCCAGCCATTGCACAAGTCCAAGATCCAAAAAGCCTGCCCGTGGCAGACCTAGGGGAACCTCGCAGGATGTGGGTGGTGGCCCTGGTGGTGTCAGTGGTAGACATGTTTCCACTGCTGCAGATGCTAGTGGCAGCAACTACATGCAGTCATATCCCAAGTGGGATTTCTTTTGTACATTGCCAAACGATAAATCCATGGCAATGTGCAAGACCTGCAAATAGAAACGTAGCCATGGCCATACAGGAACAAATGTTGGAATGATAGCTCTACGTACTCACACGAAAAGGCATCACTCTCTTATTTGGAAAAATAGACATGACAGTAGCAGTGACACTAGCAGGGTAAGTGAGAAAGACTGTTCTCTTACTCCTCCCCCTGATCTACACCTTGCACATGACTGTTGTTATCATTATCATCACCAACTGTTTCTCCTCCTCCTCTTCCATGCCATTGTCAGTTATCCATAAGGAAATGTGTGGCCAGGAGACAGCAATATGCTCCCTGTCTTCTGGCAGTTGTGCAACTTAACTTGTACCTGGCCAAACTGCAGGCGGTGAAGTGGCTGCCATACCACTTAGTGGATTTCACTGCATTTTGCCAACTGATGGCATGCGCTCAACTTTGATGGAGGATACCTAGCTGCCATTATTTCTCTAGGTAAGCTATCCCTGCTTTATATCGCCATGTGTTGGAGAACGTGAGCCTTTCCTTGGATATGTTAGTTTAGGAAATTATAGACAAAGGGGTAATATTTAGAGATGAGTGAATCAAAGCTGCAGAAGTGGAATTCGATCCGAATTTCAGGAAATCTTCGATTCTGAATTTCCTCATGTTTCGATGCATCGAATCATATTTTTTAATAAAATGGCTGTTGCACATGTCAAGACACGGGGCAAGGAACTCTGGGAACGCGGGATCACCCACAATGCCAAGCGTACAACTAATCAGCAGCCATCCAGCTCTGTCATGTCACAGCCCTATAAAAACCCTCACCCATTTTAGTTATAGTCATTTCACATCGCTGTTACTGCAGGACCAGACGTCAGTAGGAGCTAGGGAAACACTTAGAAAACAGATAGAATTTCAGGGAAAGAGCTTTAGAACTGTAGGGAAAGGATAAGGAGGAATTGAAAGAAGAATTTGGGGTGGTTGCAGCGTCATTAACAGCAAGAATTTTAATACACACTTACTGCTGTTATACTGCTGCTCATTACTCATACCTGTGTCTTCAAGGTGGAACACAACACACCTTTTGCAGTGCAGTACAGCAAAAAACAGTGAATTATCATCCATTAATATCTGCAGTTATCTGTTCTAATACAGGGCCTTTTTGCCCTGTATTTATTTCCTTTTCAATTATGTTTTTTCATCTAACAGTATGTCAGACAGAGAAGCAACAGGCCATGCACAAGGGAGGGCCACAGGCCTAAATGTTTCTGGTGCAGGCATAGGTCACTTACAGACGCCTGAGCTCCCAGTGTCAGATAGCAGTCATGTCTTGACCAGCAACCCAACAGTTGTAGAATGGTTGACTCGGTCATCCACTTCATCCCAAGTCACATCAGACACCCCCAGCCAAGAGTGGGTGGGTTCGTCATACACAACCCTTAGTTGGCATAGCCCGGGAGCAGGCCTTGTACCCTCAGGTGTCCTGAACCTTCCTCTGTTGTTTTCTGTTTCCTCAGCTAGAGAATTACTCTATGCTGTGGGCTCAGATCCACTATACAGTGAGGAGGAGCTACTAGAGGACAGTCAGCAGCTAGTGCCCAGCCAAGATCTGGAGGTAACATCAGCCGCTTCCTCCACCTTTCAGCTTTCATTTGAGGGTATCCACACTAAAATTGGATGAAGGGTTTAGGAGTTTCAGCTCCTTAACATGTGCCACCCTGTTTTTAAAGGGACCAAAAGTAATTGGACAGTTGACTCAAAGGCTGTTTCCTGGGCCGTTGTGGGCAATTCCTTCTTTATGTCATTCTCAATTAAGCAGATAAAAGGCCTGGAGTTGATTTGAGGTGTGGTGCTTGCATTTGGAAGATTTTGCTGTGAAGAAAACATGCAGTCAAAGGAGCACTCCATGTAGGTGAAACAAGCCATCCTTGTTGGCTGTGAAAACAGAAAAAACCCATCTGAGAAATTGCTACAATATTAGGAGTACAGTTTAGTACATCCTGAGAAAGAAAAAAAGCACTGGTGAACTCATCAATGCAAAAAGACCTGGACGCCCATGGAAGACAACAGTGGTGGATGATCGCAGAATAATTTCCATGGTGAAGAGAAACCCCTTCACAACAGCCAACCAAGTGAACAACACTCTCTAGGATGTAGGCATATCAATATCCAAATCTACAATAAAGAGAAGACTGCAAGAAAGTAAATACAGAGGGATAACTGCATGGTGCAAGCCACTCATAAGCCTCAAGAATAAGAAGGCTAGATTGGACTTTGTTAAAAAATGTCTAAAAACGCTAGTACAGTTCTGGAAGAACATTCATTGGACAGATGAAACCAAGATCAACCTCTACCAGAATAATGGAAAGAAAAAAATATGGTGAAGGTGTGGTACAGCTCATGATACAAAGCATACCACATCATCTGTAAAACACGAAAGAGGCAGTGTGATGACTTGGGCATGCATGGCTGCCAGTGTCACTGGGTCACTAGTGTTTATTGATGATGTGACACAGGACAGAAGCAGCCAGATGAATTCTGAGGTATTCCGAGACATACTGTGTGCTCAAATCCAGCCAAATGCAGCCAAACTGATTGGTCGGCGTTTCATATTACAGATGGACAATGACCCAAAACATAAAGCTAAAGCAACCCAGTAGTTTATTAAAGCATAGAAGTGGAATATTCTTGAATGGCCAAGTCAGTCACCTGATCTCAACCCGATTGAGCATGCATTTCACTTGTTAAAGACTAAACTTCAGACAGAAAGGCCACAAACAAACAGCAACTGAAAAGCGCTGCAGTAAAGGTCTGGCAGAGCATTAAAAAGGTGGAAACACAGCGTCTGGTGATGTCCATGAGTTCAAGACTTCAGGTAGTCATTGCCAACAAAGGGTGAACAACAAAGTATTAGAAATTAACATTTTATTTACAATTATTTCATTTGTCCAATTACTTTTGAACCCCTGAAATGAAGGGATTGTGTGTAATAAATGCTTTAGTTCCTCACATTTTTATGCAGTCATTTTGTTCAACCCACTGAATTAAAACAAAGTCTGAACTGCAACTGCACCTGAATTGTTTTATTCAAAATTTATTGTGATAATGTACAGAACCAAAATTAGAAAAATGTTCACTATCCAAATATTTATGGACCTAACTGTAATCCTAGTAGTCGGAAATAATGTGCGTTTGCACATATATTTGCAGTTGTAACTAAATGATTTACAGTATATACTGTGTACTCTGTATTGCCACTTGCAATTCGGTCAACAGGCCTTTTGTAGTACATACTGCCTCCATGTGGTGTTTCCTAAAACTGGAGGTAAATTACTGTAGCTGAAGTTTCTTGCTTCAATTAAATCTAATATGCATCTCTGAGGACTGCAAATGTTTAAATAGAAAGACTTGTCCTTATATAAATCAAAAGCTGATGGTTTTACTGCAAAAGTGGAGATGTGCAAGTCAGAATTAAAGGTGAAATAAGGTATTATTGGACATATTATTCCCAGGTCTCTTTAGTCAATTCCCTTGGCCTTATATCTGCTAGCATCAAGTGACAAGTTCCTTATCATCATTACACATTAGAGAGAAGAGTCAGACACATTTCTTGCTTAATTGCTCTGGGAAAGTTACAGAAGGTATTAGATTCATTTATGTTACCAATTCTAAGGCAGTTAGCAAGAGCGCATGTGGCATCACAACAGCTGCTTAGAGAGTCTTGAAACTGCCAAGTCTAGAAGACCAATCATTTAGTAAGAAAAAACTATATACCCAGGTCCAGCTTTCTTTTAAATTGAAATGACGATTTGTGTTATATAAATTTACAGTATGTACAGTTGAAACCAGAAGTTTCCATATACTATATAAAAAGACACATATGCATGTTTTCTCACTATCTGATATGAAACCAGAATAAACCTGTTCCAGTTTTAGGTCAATTAGGATTATCAAAATTATTTATATTTGCCAAATTCCAGAATAATGAGAGAGAGAGAGAATTTTTTAAGGCATTTTTATGACTTTCTGCAAAGTCAAAAGTTTACATACATTCCATTAGTATTTGGTACCATTGCCCTTAAACTGTATGACTTGGGTCAAACGTTTTGGATATCCTTCCACAAGCTTCTCACAATAGTTCTTAGGAAGTTGGGCCCATTCCTCCTGACAGAACTGGTGTAACTGAGCATGTTTGTAGGCCGCCTTGCTCGCACCTGCCTTTTCAGATTTGCCCATAAATTTTCAATAGGATTGAGATCAGGGCTTTGTGATGGCCACTACAAAACATTGACTTTGTTATCCTTAAGCCACTTTGTAACCAGTTTGGCAGTATGCTTCGGGTCATTGTCCATTTGGAAGACCCATTTGTGCCCAAACTTTAACTTCCTTGCTGATGTCTTGAGATGTTGCTTCAGTATTGCCACATAATGTTCTTTCCTCATGATGCCATCTATTTTGTGAAGTGCACCAGTCCCTCCTGCAGCAAAACAACCCCAAAACATGATGCTTTTGTCCCCATGTTTCACAGTTGGGATGGTGTTCTTACAGTATATATTAGACATCTTGGTCTGATAGCTGGAGAGCTCCTCTCTCCCAGCATGAAAAAACACAGTAAGTCAGCCTTTTGTCACAAAGTTCTTTACTTACCTCTCACACACATTGTCTTCCTGTATCCTCAGCCACAGAGCTTCTTCTGACTTTATACCCTTCAAAGGATTGTATACCTAGTGCTTACACCTATCTAAAAGATTTGGCCTGTACTGGTGGAGTGGGAAGCCCACCCTTCTATCCACACTATGGTAATTTGAATCTTGTGCCAAATCTTCCAGAAAACTAGCACTGGGGAAAAAGCATGTCCCTTTTCTTCTTCTTTATCCATCAGTTCTCAAGTCATATATAGTATATACAGCAGTATATTCCAGCAGGGCTTTACACAGCAAAGAATGATGGTAGACACTTTAGGAGGGCCTTTACCCCCATGCCTTCCTTTTTTCTCACATATATTTTCAACCTTGTTTGATAACATTGAACATTTGAAGAGACCACATCCCTAGCAAAAATAGTAACAGCACCACTTGACCTGCTTCTATACTACATATGCCCTTAGGAAGAAAGAATCAGTTGGTTGTTGCCATTCACTTTAACAAAAACTGCAAACATAATTTGTATCAGTCTCAATGCAAAGCATGAACCTCCCCAAGAAGACTGAATTTGTCACTAGTTAAAATCTCATGTACAGTTCTGGCCAAAAGTATTGGCACCCCTGCAATTCTGTCAGATAATACTCAATTTCTTCCAGAAAATGATTGCAATCACAAATGCTTTGGTAATAATATCTTCATTTATTTTGCTTGCAATGAAAAAATGCAAAAGAGAATGAAAAAAAGTCAAATCATTGATCATTTTACACAAAACCCCAAAAATGGGCCGGACAAAAGTATTGGCACCCTCAGCCTAATACTTGGTAGCACAACCTTTAGACAAAATAACTGTGAACAACCGCTTCCGGTAACCATCAATGAGTTTCTTACAATGCTCTGCTGGAATTTTAGACCATTCTTCTTTGGCAAATTTCTCCAGGTCCCTGAGATTTGAAGGGTGCCTTCTCCAAACTGCCATTTTGAGATCTCTCCACAGGTGTTCTATGGGATTCAGGTCTGGACTCATTGCTGGCCACTTTAGAAGTCTCCAGTGCTTTCTCTCAAACCATTTTCTAGTGCTTTTTGAAGTGTGTTTTGGGTCATTGTCCTGCTGGAAGACCCATGTCCTCTGAGGGAGACCCAGCTTTCTCACACTGGGCCCTCCATTATGCTGCAAAATTTGTTGGTAGTCTTCAGACTTTATAATGCCATGCACACGGTCAAGCAGTCCAGTGCCAGAGGCAGCAAAGCAACTCCAAAACATCAGGGCACCTCCGCCATGTTTGACTGTAGGGACCGTGTTCTTTTCTTTGAAGGCCTCTTTTTTTTTCCCTGTAAACTCTATGTTGATGCCTTTTCCCAAAAAGCTCTACTTTTGTCTCATCTGACCAGAGAACATTCTTCCAAAAAGTTTTTGGCTTTCTCAGGTAAGTTTTGGCAAACTCCAGCCTGGCTTTTTTATGTCTCTGGGTCAGAAGTGGGGTCTTCCTGGGTATCCTACCATAGAGTCCCTTTTCATTCAGACGCCGACGGATAGTACGGGTTGACACTGTTGTACCCTCGGATTGCAGGGCAGCTAGAACTTGTTTGGATGTTAGTCGAGGTTCTTTAGCCACCATCCGCACAATCTTTCGTTGAAATCTCTCATCAATTTTTCTTTTCCGTCCACATCTAGGGAGGTTAGCCACAGTGCCATGGGCTTTAAACTTCTTGATGACACTGCGCACGGTAGACACAGGAACATTCAGGTCTTTGGAGATGGACTTGTAGCCTTGAGATTGCTCATGCTTCCTCACAATTTTGCTTCTCAAGTCCTCAGACAGTTCTTTGGTCTTCTTTCTTTTCTCCATGCTCAATGTGGTACACACAAGGACACAGGACAGAGGTTGAGTCAACTTTAATCCATTTCAACTGGCTGCAAGTGTGATTTAGTTATTGCCACCACCTGTTATGTGTCACAGGTAAGTAACAGGTGCTGTTAATTACACAAATTAGAGAAGCATCACATGATTTTTCAAAGTATGCCAATACTTTTGTCCACCCCCTTTTTTATGTTTGGTGTGGAATTATATCCAATTTGGCTTTTTGACAATTCTTTTTGTGGTTTTCCATTGACGACAAATTAAATGAAGATATTATTACCAAAGCATTTGTGATTGCAATCATTTTCTGGAAGAAATTGAGTATTATCTGACAGAATTGCAGGGGTGCCAATACTTTTGGCCAGCACTGTAAATTCATGTTGATTCATATGCTGGCTTACATTGGAAAGGCGTCAGGGGAATTATAACAGTGAAATATAACTGTTTTCTCTTTAAAACATTGCAGGGTATGATGGTAGCAAAGAAGAGATTGGTAATTAGTAAATATAATTGGCAATTATCTACTCCCTTTTTCCTCTAGTCATGTTTATCTCTTCATGCAGACAGTCTATTTTACTGTAGTCAGATCACTATATCTATAAAGTCTAGTTCCCACTGACAGCTTACTGTATGTTGCAAAAATTTAGCATGTTCATGTTAATTGCTTTTAGCTTAGAGATAATGATGCTTGCAGTCTGTAATCCTTTCATAAGCTTTGATCTTGCTAGCATTAAAATCAATCAACCTTATATGACAATAATCTTGAAATTAATATTAAATTAGATAACATAGCAGTAGAAAAAGCTTCTAGTTTTGGAAAATAATGGTATATTCTAAGATTAAATTATTTTGTATATTTTTTTTTACTTTAAATGCAGATAAAAGTGATGCATGGTGCATATCTAATGAAGCCAAGCTTTGGAGCTCAGCACTATTTCTCTATATACCATAGTTCACTTTCACTTTTATTTATTGCTAGATAAATAAGCATTGGTGGGTAATATACTAAATATCTCTATCTTTCAAAATGCCATTAGTATAGACTTTCATTCCTGATCATTGCTCCATGTAAACATCTGCATCTTTTATGTAGACATCAGCACATCTCCTAGTGTGAACAGCAGATATGCTGCCAACAATGTAAGTCTATGAGTGGAGGGTTTTCAACAAACAATGATTGTTCGTTCAAATGCATTCTGATATAATTGGCGAGTAAAAATAAAAGCGCTGATCGACTTCCTATATTGTCAATCTGCACTGCTTACTGGCAATTTATCTGTCCATGTAAAAGGAAACATAGATGTTGGAAACTTTAGAACAAGAAACTTACATCAATTCCTGGCTTCTTTTTGAAGAACTGCTTGTGCTGTGTATTTTGACTGTTACTTGGAGGAAATTCTGCTCTGAGATTGCAGGAATGGGCATTCTAGAGCACGACAGATATAACCTTTAAAGGGAACCTGTCATCAGGAAAATGCAGTAAAATCAACAGGGAGCATGTTATAGAGCAGAAGGAGCTAAGCAGATTAATATATAGATATGTAGCGAAGGATTCAGTATGACTTGCATTATATTTATTACAATCTCTCTCTTATTTTGCTATAGAGTCAAGGAAGTGATCCTATCAGTGATTGATTCTTGACTCTATGATTCTTTAGACAAGATAGCTGTCAATCACGGATAGGGCCACCTCCTTAACTTTATAGCAAAGAAAGGGCAGAAATTTCAATGAATTGATGTCAAGCTATACTTAACCTATTCCCATGAAGCTATATATCAATCTGCTCAGTTCCTATTACTCTTTAGAATAATGTCTGCTGATTGTAAAGCATTTTACTGGTGACATATTCTCTTTACATACCACACAAGAGATATTAGTGTAGGTTAATTTAATTTGTCAGATCATGTAAAACATGTTTTCAATTTACATCATTAGGAAAAAAATGCTAGTGTCTAGATATTGCTGTTTCATACTTATTACAGAGCCCCCTGGTGTTCTTTTTATGTCTATTCAGAGTCTCCACCTAATGTCAACCTAGACAAGAAGAGGCTGCTTCAAGTGTGATGATTCTTATTGGCTAGCCTGCCTATTAGAAAAAATCACTCCATCATCTTTGTACAAGAGAATCCAAGTCATCTGATTGAACTTCTGGACCTGTTTGACCACCAACACTGGACACAGTAGGTGAACTCAATATCAAACCAGTCACAGTGCATTGGAGGTGGCATTATGCTGCGTACCATCATACCTTTAGATAGCCCAAGTGATGCACCATTTCCTTGAAAAATACATTTCCAGAAATATGAAAATGAGGCTCAAGTGTATTCGGGCATGTCCGAACTTCTGTATTTCAAATCTATATATAGAGCCCTTGGAGGCTCTGACATGTCCCCTTTGCACTGGAGCCTAATTTGCATATTTGCAAACACTGCTCTTTCAAGAAAATAGTGCATCTATTAGACTACTGTATCTAAAGGTATGATGGTGCTCAGCATAATGTCCCCAACAATGTACTGAGGCTAGTTCGATATTGACTTTCCTATCACTAGACTGCCTTTAATATTTATTCATGTGACAATTCCTTTAATCCCTATTTCCATTTACCCAGACTACTATGGATATTTCCTGAAATACAATTTAGAAAATATAGAAAGTAAAAAAAATGGTTGGGGGATTTGTAGTGTCATGAACAAATTTGGAAACTCTCAAAATGTGAACATGGTATCTCTTTTTTTGCTATCTTGGTTAACATTGTGAGTTTGAGCAAAACACTGGCATGACCCTACTTTCTGTCCTTTGCTGCTCAAGTAATGATAGTTGTTTAAATCATTATAGTTCAGTGTACAGTCAACTTAGTGGAAGTCGTATTTCCTATTTTACTATACTGAAACTTTAAGGCTATAATATTCTTTTGGCCACCTAATTTTCCTAGAATACTATATATTGCACATAATAAAATTACCATATTTTTGTGATGACGCATAAAAGCAATATTTACATAATGATATAATAATATACAAGTCACATACAGTAAATAGAACCAGATGATCTGAAAGAGTGGAAAAAGGAGCAAAAACTATTAACATACTGTAAATGTAGGAATAATAAACTTGCAATGTAACACTAAGCTAGAAATACACCGAATCCTGACAGTTACATCACTCAGCAATGATTATAACACCTTAGGTGAGTTACATGTAAGATTGCAAAGTAAATTAGGCTCAGCTATTGCTAAAGAAATTTGCCTGCACAAACAGAACATAGTTTCTTGAAGTATTTGTCTTATATTTAAATGTAACATTTGAAAGAGATACTGGGGGAAGTTTATCAATGGCATTTCAGGAGAGAACTGGCATACAAAAGTCACAAATTTTGACACAAATGTTGACACATTTTGTCTTGACATGTTGTTTACTGATCTTTGCTTCCTAATATTATTTGATATAATTTGTTTTGGACCAGATCTATTAAGACCAGCGTTTTGTTCATTTGTACATTGGTGCACGATGAGCCAAAAATTGTTAAAAGGCTCTGGTGTACCATGGGGAGGTCCTTTGTGCCAGAAATGTAATCATGGACTGGCGTAGATCTCTGGTGTAACTCTCACCAGTTTCCTGTCTTGAGTTATAGTAAATCTGACATGTTGAGGTGTCCCTGCCTCAGTCCACCTAGACTCCTGCACCTAGATTCCCCAGTCCACCTAGATTCCTTTTTTTAAAATGTGGCAAGAAGGACATAAAAAAGCGAAAAGCTTTTAGAAAAGAACCCATCCATGTGTGACAAAAAATGTGACTTTTCATGCCCATAGATAGATAGATAGATAGATAGATAGATAGATAGATAGACAGACAGAATAAAAAACTAGAAAAGCCACTGGAGCACAGCCACAAATACAGGTGCAAATCCTGGAACCTGCCAAAAAGATCCCAATTAAATAGATCCAATAAACGGGCAGCACTTCAGCAGATGAAAAAAGAAGCGGATTTATTCTACATACACGTTTCAACTCCTAATTCAGGAGCCTTTCTCAAGATAGATAGATAGATAGATAGATAGATGTGTTCAAAAATATAGTTTTGAGTTTAAAAATGCAAATAAAGCCCATCATTATAATAAATTTTATTTAGATGCCAAAAATTTCTTTAATTCCAAATCATAGAAATAAGAACATTTCTACAGTTTTTAATAATCCCTTACAGAACGTAAAGAAAAAGGCTGTTCCAAAAATAGCAGTGCCAGCATTTTTCTTTCAAAACTCAAAAATGTAATATATAAACTGATAAAATGTTAGAGATTTCACTTTATTTTGAATTACTGAACTAATATTTAGTGGTATAACCATTGTTTCTGAGATCTGCTTCACATCGGTGCTGCATGGAGTTGACCAACTTCTTGCATCTCTGAGCATGTATTCCAGTCCAGGTAAATTGAACTACATTCCACAGTTCAGCATTTTTGGATTTTGCCTCAAAAACCACATTTTTTTATGTTACCCCACAACTTCTCTATGGGATTGAGGTCAGGAGATTGGGTTGGCCACTCCATTACCTCAGTCCTGTTTGTCTGTAACCAAGATATTATTCGCTTCTTGGTGTGTTTTTGAGTCATTATCGTGCATTTTAAGGGCATTTCTTCTTCAGCATAGGGCAACATGATCTCCCCAAGTTCTGATATATTCAAACTGTTCAGCGTCAACAACATGATATGGGATGTATGGGGTCCCCTAGAGGGTTGAAGGGTAAGCAGAGGTAGCTTTGGCCAGGAGTGGGGATCAGTAAGCAGGACAGTGGCACTAAGAGTCAGGGATCATTAAGTAAATAGCGGCCATCTCCTGCTGGAGCAATCAAGCAGGTAATGGCCTATTAAAGAAAAATAAAAACAGGGGGGTTGACCAGGCCCACTAAGGTTGAAGGCCCCATAGATAGATAGATAAGAAAGTACCTGTCAAACTAGTAACCAAAGTCAGGCAGATTATATTGCAGCTGTTGCCCCTATGTGCTGAAAAGGCATAAGATGCAATGGGGGATCATTTATCTAATGATATGGAAAAGAAATATGAGCCAGTTGCCCATAGCAACCAATCCAGCTGCCATCTGTCCAAAGCCCCTTTGACCGAAAGCACTAATCTGACTGCTTGGTATTGATAATGCTGAGAGCAACAGTAAACAGTGCTGTATATATAGGTTATGTATGGCTGATAACAATGAACAATAGTGAGGGAGTGCTGAAATCCTCTGAGTGTCAGTATCCACATATTGCCTAACTGACATGAACCACTATTAAGAATGAAGGACCTGAGAGAGTCTATTGACTAATATGGGTTATGCGATGTGATATGAAGGACCTTGATGTGGAAGACAGTGGTGTTATGTTTGCTTTCGTGAATATCTTGGGAATGGTAGGTCCTAAAGAGCTGAAACCCAGTCTAAAATGTTTGGAGGCATCTAATGTATCTATGTGCAGATTGGTCCAGTCATTTGGCCATGCATAAAGAACAGACATCAGACAAACAACAGAAATTAATTTATATATATAATATATATAATCTATAATATCTATGAATCAGTTTTTTTTTATTTCACCAAATCAATGTCAAGCAGATATATCTGCTTGACAGTGAATGTATTTTGTGTATGAAGCTATAGACTATTTTGACTCTATACAATAGGTGGTAAAATAATTTCAATTAGAATTTTGTTTCAGAGGAGCCTCATTTATTTTTAAATAACTATATTGTGCCATACACCTACGTAGTACAGTTTATGGTATTCCACCTTAAAGTGACAAATAGAAAGAGATGATGTTATAGCCTATGTTATAATGATAGTAGCGTACATAAAACACCCTAATATGTCATACATATTACATCTAGCAAACAGTTTATATGATTCATATGGAATGTCCTCTGTTATAATGTGTTGTCCTCTGAATAACCTCAGTATTTCATCATTTATAACATAATATGATATAATGCATCACTAGATTTTGAAAGCTTTGCATCCTCTCCTGTTCACATATGAAATATGAAGATACTGCATGCATATTGTTTGTATCATGAGTTGAACAAACAGTTTTAGATATATTGATTTATCTCAAACTGCTAGTGAATGGGAGGACACAGACTAGAGCAACGTCAAGATGTGTCCATTGTGAGTTAACAGCACCTACAGAAACTGGTATTTTATTCATTGTGATTGGGTAACCAAACATGGAAAATAAATACTGCACAAAATATTGGCACCAGAAAACAGTCTTATTACTAGAGATGGGCGAACCTCTGAAGATTCGTTTGGTTTCAGGTTTGGATGTTTTAGTCCAAAGATTTGTTTCGGGTTGAATAAGTTTGTGATGAAACAGAGCTTAAATTGGCTAAAACACAGTATATGACACTTTCAGGGCTCATTTGACTATCTAGCCCATTTCTAGCTCTTGTGAGTATGTAAACCGAGAGGGCGCTATTGAGCGACCCAGGGCTAGACCTGAAAAGGCCCTCAGCCACACCTTTGGGTGGGGCGTAACTCCAAAGGGAGTGGTTACAGCGGCAGAGCTGCTGTCAAGGCCTGCAGGTAGCAGGCGTACATTGGAACCAGCCAAGGACAGAGAGGCAGTCTGTCCCATGAGGGCTGGGGTCTACAGGGTACTTTTGCTTGAGCTGAGCATTAGTCAGCCCGCTCGTTGCCCCAGAGGCCAGATAGGGGTCAAGAAGTCAGTTAGGGCCTATGCGTGGCCTAGGTTTTTTTTGTTTTGTTATGTTGCACTTAAGCTGAAATAAAGCCATTTTGCTTTAAATTGGCACCGTCTGAACGCTGTCTCTCCGGCGCCCAGTAGCACGAATCACTGCTGTCGGGACCAGGAGTCTGCCGCCACTTGAGACTAATCCCCCCAAATTGTCACATATGGTGCTACGGATTCGTGCATAAAGAGATCCACGCAAGTCCTGCAAGACAAGTGGTTGGTGACTGCAGTACTGCTAAGTGTGCATTGTGGCCTACAGCTGGAAGAAATCTGTGATTTCAACTGAGAAACCCAGGAAAGGGTGAGTGGAATTTCAACATAGCAAATTGTGTGCAAAAAAAAAAAAAAAACTGGTGAAAGTAAAACTCTGGAAGAGGAATCCAGGGAATGGACTTTGTGTATACTGTGGCACAGAAGTCTGTAAAGTGCTTGCTGATGGCAAGAAAGTAAGCAATGTGTGTAGAAGCTGGATATTGCAAACAGTCTATGTGAAAGGCTATGGTGCCATGTTGGTGTTTTCTGTGGAAGACAGAAGAAAATGCTGGTTGTTGCAGAGCCACATAAGTTAACTGTTTGAATACACGTGACTACAGAAGATAGCAAAAAGTTGCTGCCGGTTGAATCCAAGGTTGCTGTGGAATATTGTGCAATCTTGTTAGTAAACCATGGGCAAGAAAAAGAGAGTTTCAGCTTGTAAAAAAGCAGAGAAGTTATGCACAGGTTTATTAGTGCAGCAGTCTGAATGCAGAGAGACACAAAACCCGGAACAGAGCATGTGGAGTGCAAGTAAAGATAATGGGTTGCATGAGAGTGACTTAGTTTTTCTGAAGCACCTCTGTTCTAGGAATGAATATGTCCCTGCTGACTATATGCCTCATACTGGAGTGCATCAAAGTGCCAAAGATGAAAATATTATGGTGCAGCAGCTTCAAGATGAGATTAAAACCATCAGGTTCATTTATGAGGATGAAATATCTGATTGGAAATGGCAACTTGAGGTATCAGAAAAAGAGAACCTTAAGTTAAAGAAAGAGCTTGAGACTATAAAGAGTTCATATCCTAGTCATTGTGAAAATGCGGTACTGGGTTTGCCTGGAATGGACTGTCACTAAGAAGGAGTTTGCTGAAATGAAATGTGCTCTATCTAATAAAGTTATACAGAGTGTAGAGCAAAAGCAAGTGCTTGAGAAGCAATTGCAGGATTTAAAGGAGCAGCATGTCCAAGACTCCATTGTCAAAGAGAGTGTCATTGAAAAATTAAGAGATGACCTTGAAACTGCTAAACGTGAGAGAAGTGAATTTTTGCAGTGTCAGTCAGAATGTCTGGATGACGAAGTCAGGAAGTGTGAAAAACTTTCGGCTGCTTTAACTGACAAAGAAAATGAAATTGCAGAGCTGAGGAAGCATGTGTCTGACTGAGAGAGTTATTTAGAATCTGTGGTGCAGACATTGCAGTCAGAGCAAAACTTGCATGAACTAAAGCAGGTTCGCCTAAATAGTGAAGTCAACGAATGGCGGAGCAGAGCTGGAGTTCTGGAACAAAGAGAAATGGAACTCAAAGCTAGAATATGTAGCCTGGAGAGGGCGCTCTCAGGATCTTGTGAAGATAAAGAGAAATTGTCTGTTTTGGTGCAAAATAAAGACAAAGAATTGATGGAGATGTCGTCTGTCCATGCTCAGAAAGTGCAAACCTTACAGGAGAGTCACAAAAAAGTAGAGACTCAACTTCAAGAGCTGCAACTAAAAGTCACAGAAGGGGATAGGTTTCGAGCAGAACTGCTAGACAAGGCAAACGGACTGCAGGTGGAATTGAATAATGTCCCAGGGCTTCTTTCTCAAGCAGACAGCAAGTTTATCAAACTTTCCAAAGATTTTTCTACACTAGAATCTCAGCTTCAGGACACTCAGGAACTTTTGCAAGAAGAAACTCGTCAGAAGCTTGACCTTAGTACAAAACTAAAACAAATGGAAGATGAGAAAAATGGTTTCCTTGAGCAACTAGAGGAAGGGGAGGAAGCAAATAGATTTGACAAAGCGGATTTCAACACTGCAGGCTCAGGCGACTGATATGAAGAAAAAAATGGAGGATAGTATTGGGTCCTTGGACTCTGTTGAAGAACTAAAGGAAAAGTTGCAAAAGGAGCTAGAAGCTACAAATCAACGGTTTGAAGAGAAGGCTGCTGCTTATGACAAACTTGAGAAGACGAAAATTAGACTTCAGCAAGAACTAGAAGATATAGGTGTAGGTCTTGATCATCAACGTCGGATTGTGTCAAATTTGGAAAAGAAGCAGAAAAGGTTTGATCAGCTGCTTGGTGAAGAGAAGACTCTTTCTGCTAGATATGCAGAAGAACGTGACCATGCTGAAGCAGAGGCTCATGGAAAAGAGACCAAAGCTCTTGCCTTGGCTCGCTCCCTAGAAGAGGCCCTTGAATTGAAGGCTGAGTTAGAGAGGCTCAACAAGCAACTGCGCACTGAAATGGAGGATTAGGTTAGCTCCAAGGATGAAGTTGAGAAAAACCTGGAATCTTTGCAGATATTGTATGAGAACAAAGCTAATGCTTACGACAAGCTGGAAAAGGCCAAGAGAGAATTGGACCTCCAGATAGAAGACATGAGGATTCAGTTTGAGGAAAAAATGTCTGATTTATCTGCTCAGATTATAGATCTAAAAATGCTTCTTTCTCAACTAAAACTGCAAGTGGAAAAGCAGGAGGAGGTTGTACGCATCAAGGAACAGCTGGAGTTTCAAATGGTTCAAGTGAAGCGCGAGTCAGAAATAAAGTTGGAAGAGCACACTTTTCAGATAGAACAGTTAAAAACCGGAGTTGAATCTAAAAGAGAAGAATTGGATCAATTGCAGCAGTCTTTATCCAATACTGTCCAGTTGGCATCTGCACTATCTTCAAAGCTGGCAGCACTAGAAGCTGAGAAGGATTCGCTGCAGAGCCTGTTAACCTCTAAAGAATCAGAGCTGCTATCCCTGAAAAACGTGACTCAAGAGACAGAGTCTTTATTCAACCAAGAGCAAGATAAGAGAGCCATTGAGATACGGGACTTGAATGAAAGACTTGACAAAGCTTCTGCTCATCGGCAAACTTTTTATCAGAAGATGTTGGAGGATCAGTTCAATATAATTCAGGGAACAGTGAGGGAAGCAGAAAATATCATCCCGGATGCAGTGCAAAGGATTGAGGAAGATCTGCAAGTTGCAATAGTAAAAACTGAGATGGAGGCTGTGCAGAAAAATGTGGCAATGAAGAAAGTTCTGGAGCTGGAATCAGAGATTTGTGCGCTACAGAAGGCATTAGAATTGGAGAAAGTTGCCAGCATAGAGGCAGAGAAAGCAGAGCGCTTAAGGCAGCCAGAACATGTAACCAAAAAGCATCTAGGTACTGACAGTAAAGACTTCCTGTGTTAGCACAGAGAATGAAAATAACTGGGAGAATGTTGAGATGACGATATCACCAGCTCCTGTACTGTCAGAAAGGGGTTGGCACGAAAATTCTTGCAATCTATCACAGTACCGCAACATGCCTCCAGGAAGTTATGCGTATGAGAAAGAGGAGGTAAGACTAGAGTATGGAAGTGGTTCTCTTGCTGCCGTACAGATGTGGAAGTATTATAAAGAAACCATTCCAATATATGATGTGGCAGTTGTTAAAGACATAACAGAAAATGTAGTTCAGCGTGAACTATTTTGTGAGGGTGTACTGTATGGCCCTTGTGCAGAAGGAGAAGATATTGCGGTACAGAGCTTGTGTATCTCAAACAAAGAGGAGAGCAAGCCGCCTATGTCTCCTAAACTTCTAAGCCTTGATAGTGATGGCAAAGTTTGTTTTGAGATGAAGGTTACGGAAAAGGTACCCGTGAAACATTTATACTCTAAAGACATTGATCTGCATGTAGTACGTGTTAGTTGGTCTCTGAGCTCCTGTGGATTCATGATAGGAGAAGATGAAGATTCTTATGGCTATTCACTAATGGAATCAAAGTCATGCAATGGGATAGCTGAAGACTATGGCGAGAAATGTGATGAAAATGATGTGATCTCCTGTATGGCGAATTGTGAAGGTGATGAAGTAAAACTTGCCTTTGCACAGAATGGCCAGGATCTTGGCGTAGCATTTAAAGTGATGAGAAAACGGAAAACTCAACGGAGCGGAATTTGGAAGAATAGATCGCCAGATTGGGACTTCTGGAGAGACACTGGACAGGCATACATGGTTGAAGAGGGACTTCGTTATAGGATGTCTTGTCCCATTGTAGCTCACCCCATGGGTAGTGAGCTGAGGGGGAGGGTATGTGAGTATGTGAACCCAGAGGGCGCTATTGAGTGACCCAGGGCTAGACCTGAAAAGGCCCTCAGCCACACCTTTGGGTGGGGCGTAACTCCAAAGAGAGTGGTTACAGCGGCAGAGCTGTTGTCAAGGTCTGCAGGTAATAGGCGTACATTGGAACCAGCCAAGGACAGATAGGTGGTCTGTCCCAGGAGGGCTGAGGTCCACAGGGTACTTTTGCTTGAGCTCAGCATTAGTCAGCCTGCTCGTTGCGCCAGAGGCCAGATAGGGGTCAAGAAGTTAGTTAGGGCCTATGCGTGGCCTAGGTTTTTTTTGTTTTGTTAAGTTGCAATTAAGCTGAAATAAAGCCGTTTTGCTTTAAATTGGCACCGTCTGAACGCTGTCTCTCCAGCGCCCAGTACCACGAACCACTGCTATCGGGACCAGGAGTCTGCCGCCACTTGAGACTAATCCCCCCAAATTGTCACACTCTCTAAGGCAAACGTGGCCAAAGTTATGTAAAAGAGAGAGTGACATGTATGTCTATGGGAAAACGAATGATAAGCATTGGTTACAAATTGCTAGAGTAAACATACACTGCGCTGCAAATTGCTTTTATGCACTTTAACATTTAAAATGCTCCAAAAATTAGTCTATTTTGGGGAAAGATGCTTTACCACGGTTTTTTAAACATACATGGTGATTATATTGCAAAAACAACGGTTTTATATAAGGATTAGCCTGTTTTGGAATTTGTAAGTGCAACAGGCTTGTTATTTTGGAGAAAAATTTGTGGCTGTGTGCCTGGCTGAAAAGTGATGAAGAAAAAGTAGCTGTTAAAATTAAAAGTCGCCAAAAATTATCCTTTAATGGGAACAGAATGTTATTGGAAGAAGTGTTGGTAGGGTTGGTTTGTTTTGTTTTGTTATTATTAAGTCAACAGTATGGCAGCAGCAAGTGGCAACTACAGAATTTGAAGAAAAAAATCAGGCATACAGTAATTGTGCCTTTCAGTTGAAAATTGCTAAAGATTTGATTTAATAAAAAAGCCACCAAAATTGATGCCTTTAGGGGAGCAGATGTGGCACCAAGGAGTGACAATTACAGAATTTCCCAAAAAATTCTAGCACACTGTAAGTGTGCCTGGCCTGCCAGCTGAAAAAGCTAGAATATCTTCTGAAATAGAAAGGATTCTGTGACCATTATAACAGCAATTCGGAGCCTTAGGAGAACCTGGATAACCCTGAAAGTTATCCCTGTATGGGAGCCAATGCCTCAGCAACATAGCATTGGGAGAGTAACAATTTACAGAATTTCAAGAAAAAATTCTGGTACACTGTCAATGTAAGAATTGACTTTATAAAAAAGCTACAAAAAACTATTCCTTTTTGGGAGCACATGCGGCACCAAGGAATGACAATTTACAGAATTTTCCTAGACTTCTAGCTGATAATGCTGGGCTATCTTCCAAGAGTGATCACGATGTAGCAGTTACTTTTCTTCCTCTCATTGCCTAACTGTAAATTTTTGCTGTATGATATATATGAAAGGGATGAGATTCCTGATGCTGTAGCTGTCCCTGCTGTTGAGGTCTCCTCAGGTGGCTTCAGAGGACAACACACTTCCCTCATGAACCTACTGTACAATAGCAGATTTCAAAATAACACATTGTAGTAATCATTTACCAACTTCTGATGCTCAAACAGATACTCCAGTATGTGCCATTGTGCCACGCAATGCGCGATTCACCTCATAGCCATGAGATGAGGGAGAGGAAGTAGAAACAATGGCTTTCCCTGGTGAAGTTGGGGGTGGGAAATGGTCCAATGAGGAGGAACTGGAGGAGGCAAATGGGTCCAACCTGGTGTTGAAACTGGGTCTGCACCCACTGGGTGGTGTCAGAATTAGCACCTGGCCTTGCTGCGTTTCTGGTAAGTGGCCACTGCAACTCAAACATTGACCCAGTGGTCCATGAAAGCTACACATTGTCCCTGCCTATAATTGCTGCTCCATGTGTTGACGGTGGTGTGCACCTTTCCCCACATAGACATTTTCATGCAGAGGCTCACATGGTGATATCAAATAGGGACAATTTTCCTAGAGAAATATTGGTAGTTGGTAAACAACAAGCGCTTTAGCCCAAAGGTGATACAGTTCTGTACCCACACACTAGAGATTCCCAGATATTGATCTCTCACAATAATAACTTACACATAGTGAAGATGCTGGAAGCAGGTACAGCTCTCTTACAAAGATGGAACATACTGGCTACTGAATCGCAAGTTAACAGTTAAAGTTCGCAGTAAACCTGCTCCATGCCTTAAAGAGGACTGGAGAATTGTCAGTTCTCGCAAGGCAACTTGCTGTTGAGGTACACCCTGTATCTGTGTTGGCGTGACATGCTGATGATTT
Source organism: Leptodactylus fallax (assembly GCA_947044405.1). Classification (NCBI taxonomy): domain Eukaryota; kingdom Metazoa; phylum Chordata; class Amphibia; order Anura; family Leptodactylidae; genus Leptodactylus; species Leptodactylus fallax. The sequence goes on from CAMRHE010000212.1 coordinate 2,721,082, forward strand.
GGTTCTTGGTTGATACTGACTTTCCCGACAGTTTGAAGAAGCTCTGGTGCTGTATGTTTATCACATTTAGTGTGGTTCTCCATTCCATACCACCAGCCTGTTGTTTACTTTATTGTTAGTTCTACTAAGTTCCTTGATCCAGCCTCTGTCCCTTTGGTTGGTTGCTATAATTGATTATGGTACACTTTAATATTATTTTACATTATGGAATTATATTATCCTCATGGTCATACTTATGTACAGGTCACCTCACTTACAGCATAACTTGTTTAGTTACTATGGTAATTAAACTGGCCTTCTTAAATGTTAAGGGATTTAATAGTCTGGTTAAAAGGGCCTATATCTGGACAGAAACTAAGGCTCTTGAATGTTACATACTCTGTGCCCAAGAAACATACAGTTGTGCTAAAAAGTTTACATACCCCAGCAGATTTTTTGTTTTTTTGACCTTTTTTCAGAGAATATGAATGATAACACAAAAACATTTTCTCCACTCATGGTTAGTGGTTGGTTGAAGCCATTTATTGTCAAACTTCTGTGTTTTCTCTTTTTACATCATAATGACAACCAAAAACATCAAAATGACCCTGTTCAAAAGTTTACATACCCCAGTTCTTAATACCGTGTATTGCCCCCTCTAACATCGATGACAACTTGAAGTCTTCTATGGTAGTTGTGGATGAGGCTCTTTATTTTCTCAATTGGTAAAACTGCCCATTCTTCTTGGCAAAAACTCTCCAGTTCCTGTAAATTCCTGGGCTGTCATGCATGTACTGCGCGCTTGAGATCTCCCCAGAGTGGCTCAATGATATTGAGGTCAGGAGACTGAGATGGCCACTCCAGAACCTTCACTTTCTTCTGCTGTAGCCAATGACTGGTCGACTTGGCCTTGTGTTTTGGATCGTTGTCATGTTATAACGTTCAAGTACGTCCCATGCGCAGCTTCCTGGCTGATGAGTGCAAATTTGCCTCCAGTATTTGCTGATAACGTGCTGCATTCATCTTTTCTTCAACTTTGACCAAGTTTCCTGTGCCTTTGAAGCTCACACATCCCCACATCATCAGTGATCCACCTCCGTGCTTTACAGTAGGAATGGTGTTCCTTTCATCATAGGCCTTGTTGACACCTCTCCAAATGTAACATTTATGGTTGTGGCCAAAATGTTCGATTTTTGTCTCATCATTCCAAATTACCTTGTTTCAGAAGTTTTGAGGCTTGTCTCTGTGCTGTTTGGCGTATTGAAGGTGAGATTCTTTGAGGCATTTGCGCAGTAATGGCTTTCTTCTGGCAACTCGACCATGCAGACCATTTTTCTTCAAGTGCCTATTGTGCATCTTGAAACAGCCACACTGATAGTTTTCAGAGAATACTGTATTTCAGCTGATGTTATGTGTGGGTTTTTCTTTGCATCCCGAACAATTTTCCGGGCAGTTGTGGCTGAAAGTTTGGTTGGTCTACCTGACCGTGGTTTGGTTTTTGGGCATGTTATCAGGCCAAAATCACCAGGGTATGTGAACTTTTGAAAAGGGTCATTTTGATGTTTTTGGTTGTCATTATGATTTAAAAAGAGAAAACACAGAAGTTTGACAAGAAATGGCTTCAACCAACCACTAACCATGAGTGGAGAAAAAGTTTTTGTGTTATCATTCATATTCTCTGAAAAAAAAGCCAAAAAAACAAAAAATCTGTCGGGGTATGTAAACTTTTTAGCACAACTGTACATCCTTTAACACGATGCTCATAGAGTTCAAAATACTGCTTTCACTAAAATATACTACTCACAATACAAATCTAAATCAAGAGGAGTGCTGATTGCATTTAAAAATACTGTTAGCTTCCAACCGATATGTGAGAAGATAGATGCTAATGGCAGATATATTATTCTGGTAGGCCACCTTAATAATATGTTATACACTCTATATACGATATATGCCCCCAATAGATATCAAATGCAATTTTTTCATAAAATGCTGAGAATGCTTTCCAGTATCAGGAAGGGTAAAAAAATTTTATGCGGGGATTTTAACAGTTTCAGATCCCACTTTGGACTTGACCTCCATAAACCACAGGGGAGTTGTTACCCTGAATGAATTAATTTGGAAAAATTAATACTATGATGTCTGGAGAGCACAACATAGCAATGAAAGAGATTATTTCTTTTGCTCTCAAGTACATAATAGCTATTCCCGAATAGACGTGTTCATAATAGATCAATCCCCCCCATCATTTTTCTCGAGACGCCAATATAGAACTATACAATGGTTTGATCATGTTCAAGTGACCTTTACCATACCAAAAAAAGATCAAGCTCCATCTACCCATTTCTGGCCATGTAATAATCTGATTTCACACCCTAGTTATGGATCTAGCATTGAACGAGATGTAAATATTAACTCTGTTAATCTGGAATGTCCATAAGCCTTTCATATGAGCATCGTTCGTTTAATTGGAACAATTGGTTAAAAACAAATTTCTTAACTCCTTAGAGAAATTCATGAACTGGAATTAAAAAATAAAGCGACCCCTACCTCTCAAGCAGCAAAACTTCTCTTTACTGCTAGACAATAGTTGCCACACTGCCTGCTACTGAATTATGAGAAAAACTTGAAAAAAAGTGAAAGCAAGAAACTATTCCCAAGCTAATTAAGCCAGGAAAGCACTAGCCAACTGACTTAAAACACAACATCAGAAAACTAGAATCTCTTTCTTAACTGAAGCCCTTACTAAACATAAGTTGGTGAAATCTTCAGACATTGCAGTATAGTTTTGACAGTTTTACTCTGCTTTATATAACTTAAAAGTTGAACAATCGATCACCAAACCTTCTTTAACTGATATACAAGCCTTTCTGTACAACTTGGACCATCCCTCTTTAACTGACTTCCAATTGGCTATGTTAAACTCTCCAGTTACTACCAGTGAAATCCTAGCTAGTATTGGAGCCCTCCCAACAGGGAAGTTGCCAGGCCCTGACGGTCTTGCCGACCATTATTATAAGACCCTCCACCCTATACTCCTCCCTTACTTACAGAGATTTTTATCACGTAGCCCTAATCATTACTATACCCAAGCTAGGAAATCCCACTGACTCCCCTGAAAACAATTGACCCCATCTCACTTCTAAACACGGACAAAAAAACTATATGCTAAAATACTAGCAAGTAGACTCGCACCTATCATCCCTCACCTCATCAATCAAGACCAGGTTGGATTTTTTCAGAGTCAGCAAGCATTTGACAACTCAAGAAGTGTTCTTAAACTTTTACTCTATATTGAACACAGTATGATGCCAGCTGTCATGCTGGGCCTCAACGCCAAAAAGGCTTTTTTTTTTTCACTAAAAGTTTTATTAAAGTTTTCAAATAACATACAGCAATTGAAATAGCAAATGAAGGAAATCTCCATAACTGTGGATGGGAAAGGAATGAGTGGGGAGAAGAGACAGGGGACATGACATGGGTACATGGTAGGAGTGAGGGAAAGAGACGTAGGGGTATAAGGCTCTGACACAGCAGAGCTACGGATAATAAAATGCAGTACAACGAGTAACAAGATGGTGAGTTAATCTCCCAGCAGACAGAAAAGCTTCAGGAGGGGGGGGGGGGGATCAAGATGCAGAAACACAAAGAACTGAAAGGGGAAGTTGGAGCAGTGAAGATAGGAGTGAAGGAAGAGGGACAGGTGGGATATAAGAGAGAAAGTCATAGAGAAGGCATGGAGAAGAAAGTCTGAAAAGCAGTGGAATAATGAAGGGAGTTCCACAAGAGCCACACTTTCTGATGGACACTATCATCTGACCTAAGTTCCGCGACCAGATCCTCCTGAAGCAAATCTGCAATGGATGAAAGAGAGGTGGATTTCCACAATCTGGGTATGAGGGATCTGACCGCCACCACCATGATACCAACCATTTTTTTTTTTTTTTTAATTTTACTTGGGAAGATAGAAAGAAGAAGACGTGTAGCATCATGCCGCTGGTTGGTGAGACATCTCCAGCAAGGATCTGGGGTAGTAGGAAAGATCTTGTGAAGGACCTCAGGGACTCTAGCAGCAGGAGAGAATTATATAATTGGTCTCCTGGGCTTTACATGAGATGGAGAATCTATGGCATGATTGAAAGGTTTATAGGCACACATCCTGTGGGAAGGACACCCCAAGCTCACTTTCCGATCCCGCAGTGAATTTTGGAAGTGGGACATCTTTGTCATCAGAGAACAGGCTGTAAATGAGCGAAATAGGGTGGGGTGACATTGTGGATGCCTTACAGAGGCGTTCAAATGGCTGTAGTGTTCTATGGAGGATGTGTGTTTTCTGATGTGATTTCATGACACATCAAAGTCAGAGCAGTTAGAGTGCTTGTTTTGTGTCTCCAGGGTACTTAAGGTCTGAAACAAAGACTTGAGTTTCGATCTCGCTTCTCGTTTATGTCTGGCACCATGTTTCATTAGGACCCCCCTCAGGACGCACTTCACTGAATTATGGTGGAGGTGGTGTCCTGTGAGTGATCAAGCCCAAAGTTTGTGATGGATTTCTTAAGTTCAGTCAGGCACTGAGCATCACAAAAGAGTGGCTCATTAAGTCTCCAGAAGTTGGGGCGTTTGGAGGGGGGATATAAATGGAGAGTACAAGTGACAGGTGTGTGACCAGAGAGAAAGATATTTCCTATCGTGGTTTTGGTCAGTTGCAGCAATAGTGCGTGAGGGAGGAACATGTAGAACAGTTTGCTGTATGAGTTATGGGCATGAGAATAGAAGGAGTAGTCCATTAAGTCCCGGTTCAGGATTCACCAATGATCGCACAGCAGCATGGAGTTTAGAAGTTTACGGAACTTATTGAGGGCATTATAGGGACTTGCCTGTGGAGGAGTCCATGAGGGGGTTGATGGTCAGGTTAAAGTCCCCACAAAGTATCAAATGTCCCCGAGTGAAGGTTTGGAGAACTGTGAGGGTGGAAAGAAGAAAAGGTACTTGGCCAGAGTTGGTTTAGCTATGGTGTAGATGAGTCCAGAGATTTCACAGACCAGGAAGTTATAACGGGCATCTGGATCAGAGAAGGAGTCAAGTATTTTGATTGGGAGGCTTTTATGGAAAAAGATGGCCACTCCCTTAGATTTTCCATGAGAACTGCTGCTATGAGACCAGGCCGGATAGTAGCGGTTTTTGATTGTTGTCATATGAGATGTAAGGATGCGGCTCTCCGGCAAAGTATTTGCATTTATGTGAGTCACACAGGATTTGTGAGCATTTTTTAGGAGTGTTTAGGCCCTTGACAGTGAAGGATGACACCTTAACTTCCGCCATGGGAAAAAGGGGAGAGGGGAAGGGGATGTGGAAGCTGAGAGGTTAAAGAGTTGAAAGGTGCAGGGGGAAGATAAGGCTAGGTTGGGAAGAAAAAGTGGAACAGTGAGGGAGAAGGGCAGTAAAGCCACCCTCAGTGGGGCCTGAAGAAGGTGAGCACAAGTCTCAAGGTAGGCCATAAATATTGACCACCAACCTATGTGAGGTAATGACAGGCACTGCTGGGGTCACAGATGTGTGAAGTAGAGATAAAGAATAGTAGTATTGACTACCGTCTGAATCTGGTTATGAAGGAGGATAAAGAGGAGGATAAACGGGAGAGAAAGGTGAGAGGCAGAAGTAAACCAGATAGGGGCATTATCATATGTGAGCAAGAAAACAAGGCAACAGTATGAAACAAAAAAGAAAGTCCATAAGGTGGAGATCACTTGGTTGATGGCATCTCATGTAGGATGAACTCAGTCTGGAACCACTCGAGGTCTGTGATCACTGTGGTCGCAGAGTGTGCAGGCTATGGCTGTCATCTATGTCTTCTGGGAGTAGGATGGTTCTTGGACAGTTCAGGGTTTGCCAGATGTTGATCCCAGTCAGAGAGAGTGAGCAGAGGGAGGTCTAGAGCTTGCAGGTAGGAAGGGAGATCATCTAGGGTGTAAAGGGTAAGTAGTCTATCCTTAAGCCGAACTTGAAGTGAGAATGTGGTCCTCCTGGGTCTCCTGCCATTGCGTTTCAGTTGATTAAAATGTCAACAGTTTAAGCAGACACTGATACGCCCTGAGTTCACAGGACAGCTTGAATTTCTTTGGAACTTGATTGGGGCTGCTTATCCACCATCCGGACTATTCTGTGTTGCAACCTTTCTTCAATTTCTCTCTTCCAGGGAGATTAGCTACAGTGCCATGGGTTGTAAACTTCTTGATTATGTGGCGTAACATGGACAAAGGAACATCAAGATCTCTGGAGAAGGACTTGTAACCTTGAGATATTTTATATTTTTCCACAATTTTGGTTCTCAAGTCCTCAGGCAGTTCTTTTCTCCTCTTACTGTTCTCCATGGTTAGTGTGGCTCACGCAGACACACAATGAAAATATTGAGTCAGTGTCTCTCTCCTTTTTATCTGGTTTCAGGTGTGATTTTTATATTGCCCACACCTGTTACTTGCCACAGGTGAGTTTGAACGAGCATCACATACTTGAAATAAAGTTATTTACTCGCAATTTTGAAAAGGTGGCAACAATTTTGTCTGGCCCATTTTTGGAGTTTTTCTCAGTTTTTTGGGGGTTGTTCCAATACACACAAAGGATATAAACATATGTATAAAAACATGTGTAATTGCAATAATTTCTAGGAGAAATACTTCATTTTATGGAAAAATGTCAGGGGTGCCAACACTTATGACCATGACTATATGAAATCTCCTGGATTGGAAGAATCGCAGCCTTTATGATGATGCTTCTTCCCAAATTCTATATATTTTTAGCACACTTCCCATTTCACTCCCCATGATAATTGTAAGAGGCATGGCCTTAGCATTTCAATAAATGATTGTCTGTCAGTGTGCAACTCTGAAACAACTCCATTGACCACTTTCTCTGACTAGTGACATAGCCCTTCCTAAAGAGCAAGGGGTAAATATAACTTGATATCATTTGACTCCTACAGACAAAGTAGTTAAGTTCATTTGGGGCACAGATGCCTACCGAACGGATGCACAAATCAGTCAAGCCTCATATTTCCATCATAGCAATATGAAGACGCTGCTACTCTTCCTTTTAAACACCAAACTTCCTGAACTTCTCCTTTAATGCTGTCCTCTGTAAAGGCATGGACATATCTCCATGATAGGTTGGATAACCCTTACCTCTTGAGAAAAAATATATACCTATAGAGGTGATCACTTATCTGTCCCATCCATTAATATAAGTGATTGGATTCACAACAATATTACTGATATCTCAAAGCTTTTTAAAGTACAAGTGTTAAGTAGCTTTGAAGACCTTAACAAATTCTCCCTTCCACGCAGAGGTTTTTACAAATATCTCCTGATAAGACACCTCCTACAAACCCACAATAATTTTAGTTTTAGCTGCAGTTCCTGGTATTTCTCCACTCCCAACACTAAGACTAAAGGGATAAAACATAGTTATAATACAATCGACTCACACCAGTCTTTTATTAAATCCTATCCAATTCGCACATGGGAAGCAGATCTACACAATTCGTAAGGCTTGACTGATTGGGGAAAGGCCTCAAAACTTCTCTTCAATGCTGCTCTCATTTAGAAACCTCCTATAAAATACTTCTCAGATTATTATTCACCTATCAGACTCCATCAAATGGATCCTTTAACTCCTTCAACCTGATGGAGAGGCTGTGGTGATCAGGGGACATTACTCTATATTTTATGGGATTGTCCCAAGCTTACTAAATGGAGTGAAGTCTTTAGTCTGTTAAACACGTTATTAGGGATTTGAATACCTAAATAACGCCTCAATTAGCCCTGTTACTTTTAAATGAATCTGAGATACCTCCTTCACACAGAATATTGACATATAAAATACTTACAATGGCTAAGCTCATAAAACCCAGACAATGGAAACAACCCAATCCTCCAGATTTCAGCGAACTAATCACCCTGCCACAAAGTATCTATATGAAAGAACAATAGCCTTGGGTAATTTCCCTAACTCTAAGTATCTGCATATATGGCATCCATGGGTCCTATTGTAAATTTCACAGTTGAAGAGTACTTGTTATTATTGTTGTTAAGTAGAATGTAATGTAAACTTACAGATCATCCTTTCTTCTAAAATTAATAAACTCCCCCATTGTTTCAAAGTTCATTCATAACATACAGGCCCAGATTTACTAAGAATTTGACAGTGTAAACTGACTGGCAGTCTGAAAATTTGCCAGATTTATCAATGTAGCTGATGCTGGATGACAAATGTGACGTATTTTTAGACTGTCTAGTCTAAATTTATAACATCTTTTAGTTGATTTACTTTGAGACAGAATTTTACAAAACAATTTTGGAGCCTTTTGGCACATTATGGCACATGTAAGCCACGTCCCTTGCTGCACTCACATGTAGCAAGTTGAAAAATTTTAGCCCAAACTAGATGTGTCAAAATGTTCCGAATAGGCAGCAAAATGTGCCAAAGATGCGCCACGTTTACATCAGTGTCTCCACAATAGTAAATCTGGGACTTACTATAATATAGCTTGAGGTCTGTATCAAGCATTCTGGCATAATTGTATTGATACATGACCTTTTATATTTCTTTGTTGCTAGATTATCGTCTTAGGCAGTTCAGTGTGAAAATCAATGCATAAATTGCATATGCAACATTTTGGAATCAGAATTTTATTAGTTGAATCAGAATTAATAGGAAATTCAGATGTGAGACTGATTAACCGTACATTTACAGTACCTCATTTCCAAAGTGTGTATATCAACTGCATATTGTATGAAGTAACAGTTTTTTTCTGGAAGTATCAAACATTGTTTGTGTGAGACTTAATCCAACATCAGTATAATATGATGATATTCAAACATGCGACTTCTATACATAGTCTCTGGCCAGATGTGCAAATATATACACCCAGGTTCTCTGTTATCAATTCAAATCCAGTGCAAGGGCAGTCTGGGGAAATCACAGAATACATTATATTTACAAATAAGTAGTAGGGCAAAGAATATTTTCAGAGATGATTATGCTGAGTTTTGAGAGCTTTCATCTCAGCAGAGTTGAAATATCTGCATGAAGTGAATTAAATAGTGAGATAAATATATGTTCCTTATCAAATGTCATATTCACATTATAACAATTGCCTCCTTTTGTATGTATTTTAAGGAATATTAAATTTACTGCTACGGACTTTAAAAGCACTCCCAAATGCACACCAAAAATAAACTTGTTACATCTGTCATATTAATCATGGTTTAGAGTATGCAACATTCATATGTATTTTATAATTAGAATTAAAGCTTTTATCCACATCTGCTGTATTTTTACAGTAGAAGTGTTTGTACTGAACCAGCTGAAAATGGCATATTCACCCAAGCGGACAGGGTACATTGAAAAAGAAATGCCATTTTCTGTCTCTAGTCTATAGACTCTAGCAATGTTTTTAATTGCCGTGTTTTTCTCTGTGCTTTTTCTTCCCCTATTAAATATATAGGGAAAGATTCTGCAGCTAAAATTAACATGTGTTTATCAAAAATGCATGCACTTTTAAAAACACAGATTTTTTTCCCTTATTGTGTGGATGAGATTAAAAAAAAATCGCATTCACTTTGCTGGTAGTGTAATATGGGGCCTTAGCCTAAAATGAGAAAAATACCCTCTACTTTTATGTTTATAGGTTGAAGATAGTAGTGATATCTAGTTCAAGTGAATTTATTACTGAGTCATTAAAGTCATTTATTAGCCACCATATTGTAGCCTCTTTGCCACTGATTCTCTCCTTCCACTTACAGGTGTATCTCAATAAATTAGAATATCTTTGAAACGTTTATTTCTTTCAGTAATTAAATTAAAAAGTGACCTCCTATATTTTCTAGATTCTTTACACACAGAGTGTTCTATTTCAAGTGTTTGATTTCTGCAACTGTTGATTATGGATTACAGCTAATGAAAACCAAAATCTAAGAAAATTAGAATATTGTAAAAAAGTTAAAGCCTTTAAATGATCCCTCAGTCTGGTTCAGTAGGACACACAATCATGGAAGACTGCTGACTATGAATTGTATTACTGAATTACTGAAATGAATGAATGTTTCAAAAATATTCTAATTTATTGAGCGGCACCTGTAGTTACGTTACTTCTATACACATGAGAAAGAAACTTTTCTGTTGCGGTTTAATAAGATTTTATAAAACATATGTAACAAACATTACAATGTGTTATGCAGTGTGAAAATACACATCTATGAAATATTCAGACAGTGCTAAACTCAGTGATATGGTGACACAATGTCGAAAAACAAGTATATTTATCAACTCAGGAAAACACAACCGTGTTGGCAACTAGAGATGAGCGAATCAAAGCTGATGAAGTGGAATTTGATCCAAATTTCAGAGAAAACTCCTTTTCGCATCGATTCCAGATTTCCTCACACTTCCATGCATCGAATCACACAACTCTTATCGGGGTTTTTAACCCCTTGGATGCCGTGGTCAAACATGGGGTTCCGCCATGCTACATGTCCCCCTCAGCACCCCCTGCGGTGATTAAAAATAAAAAAAAACGGATACTCACCTGTCCTGGGCTCCGCATTAACTCTGGAGCCAGAGACTAAGGTCCTGCTCCCCAGGCTTCACTGCTGGGGCCTGTGATTGGGTCCCAGAGGTCACGTGGATCGCGCCGGTGTAATGATGTCATCACGCCCTTACGAGACCACTGAAACCCAATCATAGTGACGTCTGGAGAGCAGGACTTCAGTCGCAAGGAAGAAGAGGAGCGAGGAGGACGCTCCGCTCAGGCAGCTTCCCAGATTCCCAGGAGAGGTGAGGTTAAGGTGAGTGTGATGATTCTGCCTGAATATGGCCATAACTCAGCTATATTTTGGTCTCTGGGTATAGTGTCTCTCTTCTTGCTTGCACGCATTCATAAGGGGCACAGCCTACTAATAGGTATATTGGCAGTAGCGGCCAGGCTGGAACAATAGGGCTCCATTGAATTCATACACAGTCCTGGCTAATCAAACAAACATGCATTGTCCAGCTGCACTGGTTGATCAGATATGACTGATAACAGTGTATCAATTCACTTTGTCTCAGCTCTGTACAAAAGATCTGGATTTGATTGAATTAACTCATCAGACGTACTGTCGCCGGTGACCTCATTCTGGGAGGTGGCATAAAGGGTATAAAAGATGAGGTAAGAGGTCTGTGGGAGGAGATTATGCTATGGAGATTATGCTGGGGAGTTGACACAGACGGACCATGAGGAGAGGCTGCTGTGATGAGATTCTGTTGAGACTATTGGACTAATGCTGCGAGACTGTTATGAGAGCATGCAGGCTGGATTATCTTTTTAATGCCACATGCTGAAAAGCCTCCACTGGTGACTCACACATGCCATGTGTGAGTGTTGGACTATAGAACCACATCAAGGACATGTGTGGTAAAGTAATCATTTCACCTTTAATCCCTTTTATTTTATTTGTACTGTATCTTGCAACTAGTAACTGTTAATGCTTGCATATGTCTGCATATCTGTTCTGAACTGTATATGTTAGATTTTAATACCGACCCATTTAGGGGTTAATAAATATATAAAATTTAGAAGGCTTGTCTTGTATTTATCTGGTGAACCCGGCACTCACTGGCGGTGAGTGTGGTTATTATATGAAAGAGGACTCAGGGTGTGGTCAAAGCGGTTTGGCGCACTTAGGATCTTTCACATTGGTGGCAGCAGTGGGATCTTAGGATAAACGGTGTGTGTTGGTGACCTATATCACTCACATGCTGGGGATTATGGTAATCCTATGAGACAAGCCGGTATAAAAACAAACAAAAAAAAAAAGAGAAAAATGATACAGGCGTCCCCCCCCATTCGTAATCACTATCGAAAACCATGGAGACTAGGGGCTCGGAAGCAGAGCCCAGAACGCGAACCAGGCTGGAGACCGAGCATATGGCTGAAATGGAGGCAGCCACAGCCAAGCGAGATGAGTAGAGTCCGATTTTGGGGCTAGGCCAGGAAGGGGGGAAGGGGGGGGGGCCACAGGGCCCCAGGAGGAACCAGTAGCCTCAGCCTTGCTGGGGGAATGGCTTCAGTCTGGCAAATGGCCCTGCAGCACTTAAGCACCAGGGACCCTAACATATACCAGCAGGCGTTGCACTGGTTTCAGGAAGCTGTAGAACGAGAACGGCAGGCCGCAGAACGAGAACGGCAGGCTGATCGTGAGGCTGCTGAGCGACAGGCGAGAGAGAGAGAGGAAGTTTGCTGAGCGACAGGCAGAGAGAGAGAGAGGAAAGCTGCAGAATGGGAACGACAGTTTGCTGAGCGACAGGCCGAGAGGGAGTATCAGCTTGAGCTGAAAAGGCGGGGAAATCTCCCAGCAAGCGCAAACTCCAACAACCCTGCAGAGACCCTCAAGTTGGAAGGAGAAGCCAGGCCGGAGTTCACCACAGCCGCCTGTCGTCAGGTCGGGTGAGACAAACTATGCCCCGGCTGGTCCCTCCCCTGTCCCAAGAACTCTGGGCACCCTAGTGACCTTCCCCAAACCCCAAGGGGAGGTGCGGCGGGGCCATGCCTGTAACCAGACAGGACATTTCAAGGAGGAGTGCCCCAACCACCCTGAGAACTTCCCTGCTTCCCAAGCCACAGCAGGTGGCCCATCTGTGTATCTGGACGGGGGTGCAGGAAAAGGAATGCGGACTGTGGGACTATTGACTGATTTGCCTGCTAATGTACTGTTGGGAACTGATTTAGGACCTATGGTGTCCCAATATGGGGTGGGGAGAACCCCAATTTACTGTGATAAACTGTCTATGATTAATGCTGATAATGTGTCTGTCATATCTGCAGAGAGGGCCCGTAACCCCCTCTCTGAGATACTTCCGCTGGCAGTCAATGTATATGCTAATGAGTTGCCTTCAGCTGAGAGCAGGGAAGATGCAACTGAACTTCCTGCAACCCAGCTCAGCAAAAATGTTATTAATGCTTTGTGCACCCCCGTGCTAGGAGCCAATGAGACTAAGTCTGTAGACACACCCACATCTGCGGGGGCGTCGCCCTCCCAGCTTGTTAATATGTCTACCACAAATCTCATTGAGGCCCGGTGTGAATTAACAATTGCTAATGAAGGTACTGTCAATGTAATTGCCAATGCTTGTTGTGAAAGTGTACAGGGTAGCTCTTCTGAGTCACTGGAAGCGACTTCTACTATTTCGCCCAGTGTATCTGATGAGCACCCAAATGCTGACCATGTGCCAGGTGGTCAGATAGGCTATGGGGATCTCATGGCCGATTCAGGTGAAGGACGGACTGCTGGTAGTGCGGTGTTAGCCCGCAGCCAGAGTGCTACAAGGGTGGAGGGCGTTCCGACCCTTGAACCGTTACCTACACCACCTGGAGTCGGTGCTGAGACCGCCATGACTAGCCTCACTCCCTTGAAGCCGGAGGAGTCCGGCCTGTATGAGACATACACATCTCTTCTGTCCAGTTCTATTCCAGGAGTGCCCATGGCCCAAGTGCAGATGGCATGGGGTACTGGAGATGTGATCCAAGAAGAGGGTATGTCCAAAATATTACCTGTCAATGTATTGTGGGGGGATGTTTTGGGGAAGCATGATCTCAGTCATTTGCCCAAGGTATCACCATCACCCACCCAAGTACAGGAGAAACAGGATGTAGATTTGGAAGCAAAGGGGGAGGTGCAGAACCCCCTAGAACTCTCCCAACTAGCGGCTAGTGTGGGGGAGACCCTGAGAGAGCAGGCCAAGGGTAGCCAGGAGAGCAGAGATTGCCGGGATGGGATCTCTGGAATGGTATCCCAAGGGCCTGAGGTCATGAGTGTAAAGCTACGGGATGCCCGCAATCAGAAGGCGGACCCAGAACAGGCAGGAGGTAGCCAAGTGTACGTGGCTCAGAGCCTGGGCCTTAGAAGCGTCCCTAGTCAGACTAGAGAGACAGAAGGGGCCAGCAGCTATGTAACATGCACCTCTCTTTTGTCTCACTGCAGCCAAGAGTTAAGAGAGGCTGTCCAAGCTGACCCTAGTCTGGACATATTGAAGGCGCGTGCCGCCCAACCACCCTTAGAGTCTGACAAGGCCCGAGTCTGCTGGGACCCCGGGGGGAGGTGAGGAAGCCTTGGGGCCATAGCCTGAGAAGCTGGAGGCGAAGGTGCTTTCAGAAGAGGGGCGTAGGCCCCTAATTCCTGCAAGCCCCATCTAAAGGGGGAGGTGTGATGATTCTGCCTGAATATGGCCATAACTCAGCTATATTTTGGTCTCTGGGTATAGTGTCTCTCTTCTTGCTTGCACTCATTCATAAGGGGCACAGCCTACTAATAGGTATATTGGCAGTAGCGGCCAGGCTGGAACAATAGGGCTCCATTGAATTCATACACAGTCCTGGCTGATCAAACAAACATGCATTGTCCAGCTGCACTGGTTGATCAGATATGACTGATAATAGTGTATCAATTCACTTTGTCTCAGCTCTATACAAAAGATCTGGATTTGATTGAATTAACTCATCAGACGTACTGTCGCCGGTGACCTCATTCTGGGAGGTGGCATAAAGGGTATAAAAGATGAGGTAAGAGGTCTGTGGGAGGAGATTATGCTATGGAGATTATGCTGGGGAGTTGACACAGACGGACCATGAGGAGAGGCTGCTGTGATGAGATTCTGTTGAGACTATTGGACTAATGCTGCGAGACTGTTATGAGAGCATGCAGGCTGGATTATCGTTTTAATGCCACATGCTGAAAAGCCTCCACTGGTGACTCACACATGCCATGTTTGAGTGTTGGACTATAGAACCACATCAAGGACATGTGTGGTAAAGTAATCATTTCACCTTTAATCCCTTTTATTTTATTTGTACTGTATCTTGCAACTAGTAACTGTTAATGCTTGCATATGTCTGCATATCTGTTCTGAACTGTATATGTTAGATTTTAATACCGACCCATTTAGGGGTTAATAAATATATAAAATTTAGAAGGCTTGTCTTGTATTTATCTGGTGAACCCGGCACTCACTGGCGGTGAGTGTGGTTATTATATGAAAGAGGACTCAGGGTGTGGCCAAAGCGGTTTGGCGCACTGAGGATCTTTCACAGTGAGTATAAGTGTTTGTTATTTTTAATCACTTTCCCTGGGCCTCTGATTATTATACTCTGGGGTCTGAGGAGACCAGCTCTATGGGGGAGGGGTCTTTTTTTTTTCTTCTTTTTTTTTACATTTTTTTCTTTTTGTCCCCATAGGGGATTGAAGTAGGGATATTCTTATCGCTCTTTCAATAGGTTTACGCTGCAATACACATGTATTTCAGTGTATAGGAGGCTGTCAGCGCGTGCAGACACATAGGCTGACAGTCTCCATTCAAGGCAGGATCAACCAGGTATGCAGAGGGACAACAATGGGGCAGACCGGGGGTCACTGGTCAGAACCTGGGCTGCCGAATAGGAGCAGCGGCACCCCCCCCATCATGGGGGGGATGATCGGGACCCCAATATATAATAAAACCCCTGAGATGCCGCACTTACGGCTGACACCAGCAAAGCAGGGTGCGCACACAGTTTCTGTGTGCACACCATGCTTCCGCTGTGGTTTGCAGGAAGTTCTTCCCGGCAGCGCCTTTCTATTAGGGCGGATGTCAGGAAGGGGTTAACGCTATTCGCTGCAAATTAATTTGGATCAAATTGTTTTGGAAACGTCGGAGAATCGGTTGAATCGAATTTCTAGCTGCAAACGTCTGGTTTTTAATGCAATACCTACATACAGTGGGGAAAAAAAATTCTATCTGCAAACGTCTGGTTTTTAATGCAATATCTACATACAGTGGGGAAAAAAAGTATTTAGTCAGCCACCAATTGTGCAAGTTCTCCCACTTAAAAAGATGTGAGAGGCCTGTAATTATCATCATAGGTAGACCTCAACTATGAGAGACAAAATGAGAAAACAAATCCAGAAAATCACATTGTCTGATTTTTAAAGAATTTATTTGCAAATTATGGTGGAAAATAAGTATTTGGTCACCTACAAACAAGCAAGATTTCTGGCTCTCACAGACCTGTAACTTCTTCTTTAAGAGGCTCCTCTGTCCTCCACTCATTACCTGTAGTAATGGCTCCTGTTTGACATTGTTATCAGTATAAAAGACACCTGTCCACAACCTCAGTCACACTCCAAACTCCACTATGGTGAAGACCAAAGAGCTGTGGAAGGACACCAGAAACAAAATTGTAGACCTGCACCAGGCTGGGAAGACTGAATCTGCATTAGGCAAGCAGCTTGGTGTGAAGAAATCAACTGTGGGAGCAATAATTAGAAAATGGAAGACATACAAGACCACTGATAATCTCCCTCGATCGATCCCTGTGGGGTCAAAATGATCACAAGAACGATGAGCAAAAATCCCACAACCACATGGGGGACCTACTGAATGACCTGCAGAAAGCTGGGACTAACGTAACAAAGGCTACCATCAGCAACACACTATGCCACCAGGAACTCTGATCCTGCAGTGCCAAACGTGTCCCCCTGCTTAAGCCAGTACATATCTGGGCCCGTCTGAAGTTTTCTAGAGAGCATTTGGATGTTCCAGAAGAGTATTGGGAGAATGTCATATGGTCAGATGAAATCAAAGTAGAACTGTTTGGTAGAAACACAACTCGTCGTGTTTAGAGGAGAGTGAATGCTGAGTTGCATCCAAAGAACACCATACCTACTGTTAAGCATGGGGGTGGCAACATCATGCTTTGGGGCTATTTCTCTGCAAAGGGACCAGGACGACTGATCCGTGTACGTGAAAGAATGAATGGGGCCATGTATCGTGAGATTTTGAGTGCAAACCTCCTTCCATCAGCAAGGGCATTGAAGATGAAACGTGGCTGGGTCTTTCAGCATGACAATGATCCCAAGCACACCACCAGGGCAACAAAGGAGTGGCTTCATAAGAAACATTTCAAGGTCCCGGAGTGGCCTAGCCAGTCTCCAGATCTCAACCCCATAGAAAAGCTTTGGAGGGAGTTGAAAGTCGGTGTTGCCCAGCGACAGCCCCAAAACATCACTGCTCTAGAGGAGATCTGCATGGAGGAATGGGCCAACATACCAGCAACAGTGTGTGCCAACCTTGTGAGAAGACTTACAGAAAACATTTGACCTCTGTCATTGCCAACAAAGGATATATAACAAAGTATTGAGATGAACTTTTGTTATTGACCAAATACTTATTTTCCATCATAATTTGCAAATAAATTCTTTAAAAATCAGACAATGTGATTTTCTGGATTTGTTTTCTCATTTTGTCTCATAGTTGAGGTCTACCTATCATGTCAATTATAGGCCTCTCTCATCTTTTTAAGTGGGAGAACTTGCACAATTGGTGGCTGACTAAATACTTTTTTTTTCCCCACTGTAGGTGTATAGAGACCCATTTCCAGCAACCATCACTCCAGTGTTCTAATGGTACATTGTGTTTGCTAACTGTGTAAGAAGGCTAATGGATGTTTAGAAAACCCTTGAAAACCCTTGTGCAAGTATGTTAGCACAGCTGAAAACAGTTTTGCTGGTTAAAGAAGCTATAAAACTGACCTTCCTTTGAGCTAGTTGAGAATCTGGAGCATTACATTTGTTGGTTCGATTAAACTCTCAGAATGGCCAGAAAAAGAGAACTTTCATGTAAAACTCGACAGTCTATTCTTGTTCTTAGAAATGAAGGCTATTCCATGCGAGAAATTGCCAAGAAACTGAAGATTTCCTACAACGTTGTGTACTACTCCCTTCAGAAGACAGCACAAACAGGCTCTAACCAGAGTAGAAAGAGAAGTGGGAGGCCCTGCTGCACAACTGAGCAACAAGACAAGTACATTAGAGTCTCTAGTTTGAGAAATCGACGCCTCACAGGTCCTCAACTGGCAGCTTCATTAAATAGTACCCACAAAACGCCAATGTCAACGTCTACAGTGAAGAGGCAACTCAGGGATGGTGGCCTTCAGGGCAGAGTGGCCAAGAAAAAGCCATATCTGAGACTGGCTAATAAAAGGAAAAGATTAATATGGGCAAAAGAACACAGACATTGGACTGAGAAAGATTGGAAAAAAGTGTTATGGACAGACGAATCGAAGTTTGAGGTGTTTGGATCACACAGAAGAACATTTGTGAGATGCAGAACAACTGAAAAGATGCTGGAAGAGTGCCTGACACCATCTGTCAAGCATGGTGGATGTAATGTGATGGTCTGAGGTTGCTTTGGTGCTGGTAAAGTGGGAGATTTGTACAAGGTAAAAGGGATTTTGAATAAGGAAGGCTATCACTCCATTTTGCAAACCCATGCCATACCCTATGGATAGCACTTGATTGGAGCCAATTTCATCCTACAACAGGACAATGACCCAAAGAACACCTCCAAATTATGTAAGAACTATTTAGGGAAGAAGCAGGCAGCTGGTATTCTATCTGTAATGGAGTGGCCAGCGCAGTCACCAGATCTCAACCCCATTGAGCTGTTGTGGGAGCAGCTTGACCGTATGGTACGCAAAAAGTTACTTGACTATATTTTCTATTCATTTTGCAACTCATTTGATAAATAAAAGTGTGAGTTTTCATGGAAAACACAAAATTGTCTGGGTGACCCCAAACTTTTGAACGGTAGTGTAGAAGGATAAGGCAACATGTGGAAGAAAAGAGAACAAGAAAATTACCGATAACTGTAACCCCTCCAAATGTTTCCCTAATTAAGCAATTTGAGGGGAAGAGAGAGGGGCTAAACAACAAAATGCTGGATATAAAGACACCACAAGACACCCACTAATATGGGACAAACATGCAGGCGGGGAGGGCTAGAGTCTATTTAAATAGCTTTATGTTAAAGTCTCTAATTAATTAGCTTTTTCTTATTAATTTCCAAGTGTATTGTTCCTTTAACCCCTTCTTAATCTTCAATATACTATTCTCTTGTAGCACCCATAATAGTACATTACTGAAATAGCATTGGCATAGGAGCTGTGCCCATGTTTCACTGGTTGGTGCCAGCTGTATTATATAGCCAGTGGCATAACTAAGGTCATGTGGGCCCCGGTGCAAACTTTTGTCCAGGGCCCCCTACTCCCTCCCTAGAGCGAATTCTTGATAGTGACGGTTACGAGTGCTGCAGCGACATCTCAGATACTTGAAAGAGATACAGCTTTGGTACCCACAACTGCAGTTATCAATAATACGGTGAGTGAGCAGCGCAGTGCCTGGCATATAAACAATACTGGGACAGTATAATATGCTCCACAGTGGGCCCCACAAAGCATTATATGCTACACAGTGGCCCCTACACAGCATTATATGCTCCGCAGTGGCACCCACACAGCATTATATGCTCCACAGTGGCCCCCACACAGCATTATATGCTCCGCAGTGGCCCCCACACAGCATTATATGCTCCACACTGGCCCCAACACAGCATTATATGCCCACAGTGTCCCCAACACAATATTATATGCCCACAGTGTCCCCAAACAGTATGATATGCCCACAGTGGCCCCCACAAAGTATTATATGATCCTCAGTGGCCCACACAAAGTATTATATGCCCACAGTGGCCCCCACACAGTATTATATGCCCACAGTGGCCCCCACACACAGTATTATATGCCCACAGTGGCCCCCACACAGTATTATATGCCCACAGTTGCCCCCATACACTATTAGGTGCTTCACAGTGCCCCCCCCCAGAGCCGGTGCTATTATTATACTCTGGGGTCTCCTCAGACCACAGAATATAATAAGTAGAGGTCCAGGAGAAGTGATTAAAAATAACAAACACTTATACTCACCTTGTCTTACCTCTCCGAGGCATCCTCGCTCCGTCCTGCTGTTTTTCTCATCTTCCTTAGTCCCTTGGTCCCCACGTCTGGTGCCCCAGATGTCAACGTTGGGGCCTTTAATTGGACCTCAGCGGTCACATGGGGCCGGCGCGCCCCATGTGACCGCCGGGGTGCCCCTTGTGACCGCTGGGAAAAGCGCCAGAGACGATGCTGAGCCCAGGACAGGTGAATATAAATATTTTTTTTTTATTTTTGTCATCTCCCCTGGGCTGGCATCTAATGGAAAGGGCCCGGACACTTTCCATTAACAATAGGAATAGCAGTTAGGGAATCAGGCCTTCCCCGACCACTATCATGGTAGTCCGAGGCCCCGGCCATTTCCAGCTGGCCGCAGGCCCTGCACCCCTCCGGGCCCGGTCACGGTCACACCCCCTGCGACTACGATCGTTACACCACTGTATATAGGCAAAAACCTTGCTCTAATAGTCAGGACTTTACTAGGATACATTAGGATTAGTAAATCCTTGACAGGCATAATTTTCTATAATACAGTAGTGCTGCAGTCAGAGATGGATGAAGCTCCCAAGATTAGTTTCACAAATATTTTAGAAGTTTGCCCCTAGTTTTGTTTCAGTCTAAACCTGAAATACTATTATTATACTCTCTTCAGAACCCAGAATATAATAAACAGAGCCCTAGTGGAGGTTCAGAAGCATAATAACTGTGATACTCATCTTTTCTTACCTCTCCTAGGCTCCTTCGTGATATCTGGTCACCTTTTGGCCTCCTGGGTGATGTCACAGGCCTCAGGTGATTGCTGAGGCCCATGATTGGGCTTCAACGGTCATGTGGGGTACTCTGATGTTATGGTGCTTGCGTTAAAGCATCGTGATGTCAACATGCCCCACGTGATGTGAGTCCCTAGGGGCTCATGACATCACCCAGAAAAGAGGCCAGAAGATGACTAAAGAGAATCAAGAGGGAGTACAGGAGAGGTGAGGGAAGTTGAATATCAGTGTTTATTATGTTTTCACTCCCTCCCTGGGCCTGCACCTATACTCTAGTGACTGAATAGTGATTTGTGGGTGGTTAACTCCAATTTTTCAAATGAACTTGGCTCATGATGAGCCTGTTTGCTCATCTCTACTTGTAGATATGATAAAAACCATATATTATATATTTAGTATCTCCATAACTTTAACAACCAGCAGAATAAAGTTATTATATTAGTTAAACTGCAGAGTGAAATCTGAAAAATAAAGCACAAAAAGCTATGGGTAATAATGGGGAAAACTCTGTTCTATGATCACAGCAACAACAGCTGACAGCTTCAAAAACAGCTGAGATACCTTTTTTTTTTTTTTTTGCTTTTTTTTAAAGCAAAATAGCATTGATGCTTATGGAAATGTATAGAATACTTATGTCCTTCACTCTTCCCTTCAGTCATGCCCTTTCTCATGCCTTGGTAGAACTTGATGGACTTATGTCTTTTTTCAACCATACTACCATATGTAACTATATAATAACATCAGTGCTGGGGTATTCCTTACTCCATCTACGCCATTTTTCTGCTATAGCAGTGCGTTATACATGAAATCTTCACCAAAGGCAGGAGATATTATTCTTGCCCTAAAATGTTGTCATGAAAAATGTAACTTTTTCCGCAAAAAGCAAGGATCGTATGGCTACGTCAATGGAAAAACAAGGTTATGGTTTTTGAAATGCAAAAAAATGCTGCATTAGTAGGTACAATACCAAACTAGGCTGAGTCCAGGGATTAATATCATTTCGGATATTCTTGTTGTCAGCACAGTAAGCACAGTTAGAGATTAACCCCTGTAAGCTCATAGTACTGTAAGATGGCAAGGTAGTACAATAGTGTATAATATAGTGTATATATATATATATTATGTAAGAATTATGTTATCATTAATTAAAACAGCTGGGAAAGTTTTTACAGGATTTACACAAGCTGTCATGCTATTAACAAAAACTCTAGTCCCCGACACTGATGTTAAATGGTGTTTGTTTGTTTGTCTAACAGCATTTGTCTTTAATGTCTTTATGTGCAGATTAATTCATGTCGAGTTGGTGCCATTCCTTCTTACAAAAATAAATGTATCTCTGCAAGACAGGAATAAACTTCTAACTGTTTTTGGAACGGAATTAATATACGAGGTACAGCTTGCCTTTTACTTGGTGGATAAAATCCCTTATTGAACCACACATGAAAAGCCCTTTACATAAATCATACAAGACATAGAAGATTACTGGCAGTAAAGGATTATCCCAACTCGTAAAACATTCAAGAGTCTTTGGCACTGTGTTATCCTTTGCTTTGATTTGCTGGCCACGGGAGATTTAAGATGGAAGTTTCAAAAATCCCAATGCAAATAATCTTATTTTAGGTCATTTTCAATTTTGAAGCTGTAACATTTCCAGAGGTTGCATAAAAGCAAGGCAAATTGATATTTTGCTAGGGTTACTACTTGAGTTCACAATAAAGAACATCTATTA
Source organism: Leptodactylus fallax (assembly GCA_947044405.1). Classification (NCBI taxonomy): domain Eukaryota; kingdom Metazoa; phylum Chordata; class Amphibia; order Anura; family Leptodactylidae; genus Leptodactylus; species Leptodactylus fallax. Next base: position 2,743,397 of record CAMRHE010000212.1, read on the forward strand.
CTTGTGATGGTCAAATCATATTACATCACATATTGTTCAAAAGCAGAATATTGCCTATTTTACAGTTATACAAGAAGGTGAAATTCATTTATGGTAAACAAGTCATTTTAGTTGAAGTATTCAATACTTATTAAAAGGTTTAGAATAACTGTCAAAAGACATGTAGACGTAGATCATGCAACTATCCGACACTAATAATAAATTCATTAGAAAACTTGAAAATATATTTTTATTTTATAGACCCATTTTGGTCATACGCTGGTTTTCAGTTAGTACGGATGTTGCCGCAATTCCAGAGTGTGTTTTACACACCATAATTATTATGTGACATGCTTTTTTAAGTATATGGATTGGACAAGTGTTGTATCTAAACACTTGTTCAACCTATCACATGTAAGATGAAAAGGAACAAAAACCTATCATTTATTTTTCTAATCTCTCTCCCCTATAGCCTCTTTTAGCAACTGCAGTCAGTCTTATTTACTACATGGTAGGATACTATATATTTGCCATCAGTTCCAAGGTTTACCAGAACCAAAAGCTCAACTGTTGATCTCCACTTTAAAGTGAACATCCACATTTTAACACCATTTTATTTCTAGGCTCAATATTCTGTATTAATTCCATAACTTTTTTTAAATGATTAGAGCTTTATTTTTATAATCCAAAGCTCTAAGTGTAAAGTGAAACAATTTCTCCCTGCCAGATGCTTTCACTAGGGGGAACTTGAAAGCCTAGTGCCTTGAGAAAGTCCTATCTCAGAAGAATTCTCATAATTCTGCAGCAGCACGTAGATTCCCTGTTACTCATCTCAGTTTGGAATGCAATGACAGGGAGCATGAAATGTATTGGAAATCACTCTGCAGGACTTTCTAGATGGGAAAAGAATCCTCTGCCATAGCTAACTATGGCTGCTTACTGACTGCTTGATTACTAACACTAGTGCTAGAGGATACCAGAAACAAGTTTCTGCACTGTATATAAATGGAGAAATTTACAGTATTCAGGTACAACATGTGATGAGCATATTTCCATTTACTGACTGCATGATCACTAATATCAATATTGTACCTGTAAAATTACTTATCAGTATAACGAATAATGGATGTGTAACAGCCATTTTTTTCAATGTCCGTTACATATCTGTTTTTAGACCAATGGGAGTCAATAATGCATACACGTCAGTTTTTTTTTTTTTTTAACTGACATTGAATAATATCTATTAAAAGTAGGACATGTCCTATCTTTGTCTGTTTCTCTGGCTTGATGGATCCAATACAAGTCTATAAGGAAAATTTTTAACATCTGCATTTTTGGTAATGTATCAATTTCACTGACTTTAAAAACAGGTGAGTTGGTTTGGACAAAAAAAAAAAGACTGGGGCATGGCCTGGTTGCTGATAGGAATAGCAGCATAAGTTCAGAGCTCCAAGACCAGAAGGTGTTCAGCAACTCACAGCAGGCACATCTTGCCTTCTTTTTCTCCTTTCCCTTGTTAACTGAATTACAGATTGAACCAGAACCTGAGGCTATGACCAGGAGTAGAAGTGTTGGCAGTCCAGCTAAACTCACAGCTTTCTTCCCCAGTGCAGCAGCAATCCAAAATGGCACCAGAGTACATGGAACTGCAGGTCCTCCATCCTCTATGCAAACCTCCTCTTCTGCTAGACCCTCCAGTCTCTAAAAGTTACCTTTGCACAAAGAGGTAAACTCTAACAATAGGGAACTTTTCAGATGTGTTTCTTCTGTGGAGGGGTCCTTACATGGGAAGTCAGTGAGTGACTATTCTGCCAGCAATTCCCCCAAGTGTGATATATATGAACATTGTAAATAATCCCTGAACAACCTATAACTGTGTCTGCCATGAGAAATCTCATAACTGATCTTAAAGAGACCATACATACTGAGATTCAAAATGCTGTTGCTGCACTTCATATTGATTTATTTGCTATTGGTGAGCGCACCTCTCACCTGGAGGTCAAAATGGAGGAATTCACAGCAGCTCACAATACCTTAGTAGACTCACATAATGACGCTATGGACGATATTTCTGCCAATAAAATGAAATTGGCTGATTTGGAGGACTGCTCCAGGCAGAATAACATCATAACATTCCTGAAACAGTTACAGATGACCATTGAAAAGAATTCCTTGCTGTTCTTTTTAAGCCTATTCTCCATGATACTCCAGAGAGAGACTTGTTAATTGAGTGCCGAACCCTGAAAAAATCCCTCCATCAGTACCATGAGCAGTGTCGGACTGGGATGTCTAGGGCCCACCAGTGTAATTGTTTCTAGGAGCCCCCTGCCAGGACCCCTACAGATCAGCGGTACCGAGATAGGGCGGTTAAAGGTAATAAAATGTCAGGAGCCATGCTTCTCACCTGCCATACGATGTGCACCATTGCACTACATAAACCCACAGGTATACCTTGTATGGCAAGTGAACAGTGTGGCACCTAGAATTTTTACCATTACCTGTAGCCACTCTGTCCTGGAAAAGCTGAACTGCAGAGGTCCTGGCTGTTGTATTCCCGCAGATGTAATATCCTAAGGACAGGCCATCAATATTAGAAAGATGGATAAATTCTTGAAAGAGGTTGTCCAAGAATTGGAGCCACCCATGTGGTGGGAAGAAGGTTAAAATAAAATAAAAAAATAAATAAAAAAGCATACTCACCTGTCCCCAGCGCTCCGTTGTCCTCTACCAGTGTCCATTCAGTCTCGTGCCAGCACCTCCTTGCTGGGAGTCCTGCACCTCATGTAACCGCTAAGACCAATTAGGTACAGGGTTATCAGAAATGAGGCTCCGCCATGAGACCAAACAGACACAGGATGGGGACAATGGGGTGCTGGCAACAGGTGAGTATGCTTTTTTTTTTAAATTTTTTAATTTTTACACCTTCCTGGCGGCCATCACAGTGGTTGCTCCAGTTTATGGACAACCTCTTTTAAGGGGTTGTCTGGGCCAAATATTTTTTATGGCCACTTCACTGGTCCCCCCCATACAGTGGCCTCTTCATTGGTCCCCCATACTTCATTGGTCCCCATATGGGGAACAGCGATGGAGCTATTATATTGTGTGGGAGCTGTGATGGGGGCTATCATCCTGTGGGGGGACATTAAACTGTGTGGGGCATAATAAAGGGGTTGTCCAGGGTTAATCTTTTTTATGCCAGGTTGGCGAGACGCGTTGAGGTGATTCCTCAACACTGGGGTTGTTCTTTCTATACTGCTGAGGCTGTTTTCCAAGCTTGTGATAACTTATGGCTGATTAGTTGCTATTATGAGTATTATACAGTGGGGAAAAAAAAGTATTTAGTCAGCCACCAATTGTGCAAGCTCTCCCGCTTAAAAAGATGAGAGAGGCCTATAATTAACATCATAGGTAGACTTCAACTATGAGAGACAAAATGAGAAAACAAATCCAGAAAATCACATTGTCTGATTTTTTAAGAATTTATTTGCAAATTATGGTGGAAAATAAGTATTTGTTCACCTACAAACAAGCAAGATTTCTGGCTCTTGCAGACCTGTAACTTCTTCTTTAAGAGGCTCCTCTGTCCTCCACTCATTACCTGTAGTAATGGCACCTGTTTGAAACTGTTATCAGTATAAAAGACACCTGTCCACAACCTCAAACAGTCACACGCCAAACTCCAGTATGGTGAAGACCATAGAGCTGTGGAAGGACACCAGAAACAAAATTGTAGACCTGCACCAGGCTGGGAAGACTGAATCTGCAATAGGCAAGCAGCTTGGTGTGAAGAAATCAACTGTGGGAGCAATAATTAGAAAATGGAAGACATACAAGACCACTGATAATCTCCCTCAATCAGGGGCTCCATGCAAGATCTCACCCTGTGGGGTCAAAATGATCACAAGAACGGTGAGCAAAAATCCCAGAACCACACAGAAGGACCTAGTGAATGACCTGAAGAAAGCTGGGACTAACGTAACTAAGGCTACCGTCAGTAACACACTACGCCGCCAGGGACTCAGATCCTGCAGTGCCAGACGTGTCCCCCTGCTTAAGCCCGTCTGAAATTTGCTAGAGAACATTTGGATGTTCCAGAAGAGTATTGGGAGAATGTCATATGGTCAGATGAAATCAAAGTAGAACTGTTTGGTAGAAACACAACTCGTCATGTTTAGAGGAGAGTGAATGCTGAGTTGCATCCAAAGAACACCATACCTACTGTGGAGCATGGGGGTGGCAACATCATGCTTTGGGGCTGTTTCTCTGCAAAGGGACCAGGATGACTGATCCGTGTACATGAAAGAATGAATGGGGCCATGTATCGCGAGATTTTGAGTGCAAACCTCCTTCCATCAGCAAGGGCATTGACGATGAAACGTGGCTGGGTCTTTCAGCATGACAATGATCCCAAGCACACCGCCAGGGCAACGAAGGAGTGGCTTCATAAGAAGCATTTCAAGGTCCTGGAGTGACCTAGCCAGTCTCCAGATCTCAAACCCATAGAAAACCTTTGGAGGGAGTTGAAAGTCCGTGTTGCCCAGCAACAGCCCCAAAACATCACTGGTCTAGAGGAGATCTGCATGGCGGAATGGGCCAACATACCAGCAACAGTGTGTGCTGACCTTGTGAAGACTTTCAGAAAATGTTTGACCTCTGACATTGCCAACAAAGGATATATAACAAAGTATTGAGATGAACTTTTGTTATTGACTTTTTGTCATTGACCAAATACTTATTTTGAGCCATACTCAAACTTTATTCCAATATTAATGACCATTGAAAATTACCTCGCTAACTCAGGGAAGGATAGCAGCAGTCAAAATGGTAATACTTCCAAAAATTTTGTAACCATTTAGAAATATACCAATATATATTCCTATTTCGTATTTAAAACAACTACAAAAACTAATTCAACATTTCATTTGGAGCAAGAGTGAAGGCTGAATGCCGTTATTTATTTAACAAAATGGGCGGTCTTATTTGTTCTTCCATCCTACAATATTATAGAGCCAATATTCTGAACCAATTAAGATAATACAGGTTCCCCAACCAATCTAAAAGCTGGGTCCAAATTGAAAAGTTGTTTTTAAAAAGTAAAAATACTTCACATTATCTTATAGTGGACTCCTGCTTTGGTCACATACAATTGATGTCATTGTCCACACTTCAAGCAATGTTACATACTAGCCATATTACAGCTATAAAAAAAGCAGCTTATCAATTTTGATAATGGCCTCTATGCTGCAGACTTGGATTTATTAGAGGTATTAATGCCTGACCTCCACCTCCTTAATTGGAATTGCAGTAACTTAATCAAGACCAACCAAATGTGTATTGGTTCATTACCAGGGCCCTGTCATACCCTACAAGTTTCTAGTCCTTTGGAACTTTGGTTGCAGTCCTCTTCACATGCTAGCAAAGGTATTTCAATGTGTTACAAAATATAGGTTTTGCCTCAGATGGACCCTCTACTTTCCATTAAAAAAACAATGGGAAACAGACTGCACAATCTTGTACGGCAGAGCAATGGAACAAGGCCTTCTACCTTGAAATGTATTAAAGTGTAACTAAACTTTCAGGCAACTTCTGATTTCTGGCAGTATTGTGTCATGAATAAATTTTATAATATACTTTATTAATAAATTTTGGATCCTTTCTGTGAAATACTTTATTTTTTTCACTCTCCACTTGCTTCTGTATTGAGAGCTTTTTCTGCCTCTCACTGAATGTTACTGTGTACAGGAGTACAGGGCTGTATAATAGAGAAAATAAGGTTAGAGGAGGGTCACTTCAAACAGTTATATCTCAGACATTATTAAACATACAAACTTACTTTTTGTGTCATATGACATGTGACCTCCAAAGCAAGAATATGGGGGTGGCACCGAGCTGCCCACACAAAGATATAGTCCAATATGGTCCGGAGGTGTATAGATGTAAACCTCCTCACTTTCCTAGGCTGTGCAGTGGTTGGCAACAGCCTATATCCGTACAGTACCTTCTCAACCAGGTCGGAGAGGGTAGAAGCAGCTAGAGTCACAACCGCACGTCACTTAGGCGACATCCGAGATGAGTTAGAGGAATACCAATACCTCCAAAGTCACAATTGATGACTCATTACTCCACTGAGTTACTATACCTAATACTAAATACCTTCAGTTCTACTGTGGTTTAGTCACAACTGTTCAACTATACATTACGATGGATATGTAGTTTGTTTTCTACTGTTAAAACTATGTTATACTGTATATACATTCTACTGTATCATTATTGCTGTAATGTGTGTTTTTACATATATACTTACTTTTGGATATCTAAAATCTAATATTAAAAAAAGGATGAAGTTCATCTGTTTTTATTCACTGGCAGTTAAAAACTGATGCAAAACAATCATTATACTGACAGAAAGAAAACTGATGAAAAATAAGAGGGAGAGGTGGTGAGAGGGAAAGTGTAACAGATCTAGGCAGGGGTCAATTTCAGTTCAATGTTGTTATTTGCAGACCCGTTAAGCAGCATATGACAGCAGGGAGGAAGGACCCTCTAAGCCTCTCACTTACACTGGATCTGGATTAGCCTTCTGCTGAAGATTCTCTGTTGACAAGTCACAGTGAGGTGGAGAGGATGGCAAGGGATCCTTAGGATCACGTGCAAATTCCTGAGAGTCCTCTATCTTAGTACTGACTGCCAACCCTCCAGTTTAGTTTCCTTGATGGCATCAACCTTCCTTATTAGCTTGACAAGCCATTTGGCGTACCCCACCCAAGGCATCAAGGAGTTGGCTACAGATGTCAAAATACGGTAGCTGGTGCAGGAAGAACAACCTTCTGGCCCCCTTCCTACGTTCCTACGTTCCTATACCTTCTCTACGTTGGTCCGCCAATCCAGCTTGTTGTCCATATACAGTGGGGAAAAAAAATATTTAGTCAGCTACCAATTGTGCAAGTTCTCCCACTTAAAAAGATGAGAGAGGCCTGTAATTGACATCATAGGTAGACCTCATGAGAGACAAAATGCGAAAACATATCTAGAAAATCACATTGTCTGATTTTTTAAGAATTTATTTGCAAATTATGGTGGAAAGTAAGTATTTGGTCACCTACAAACAAGCAAGATTTCTGGCTCTCACAGACCTGTAACTTTCTTCTTCTGTCCTCCACTTATTACCTGTAGTAATGGCACCTGTTTGAAATTGTTATCAGTATAAAAGACACCTGTCCACAACCTCAAACAGTCACACTCCAAACTCCATTATGGTGAAGACCAAAGAGCTGTGGAAGAACACCAGAAACAAAATTGTAGACCTGCACCAGTTTGAGAAGACTGAATCTGCAATAGGCAAGCAGCTTGGTGTGAAGAAATCAACTGTGGGAGCAATAATTAGAAAATGGAAGACATACAAGCCCACTGATAATCTCCCTTGATCAGGGGCTCCATGCAAGATCTCACCCCGTGGGGTCAAAATGATCACAAGAATGGTGAGCAAAAATCCCAGAACCACACGGGGGACCTAGTGAATGACCTGAAGAAAGTTGGGACTAATGTAACAAAGGCTACCGTCAGTAACACACTACGCCACAAGGGACTCAGATCCTTCAGTGCCAGACATGTCCCCCTGCTTAAGCCAGTACATATCCGGGCCCGTCTGAAGTTTGCTAGAGAGCATTTGGATGTTCCAGAAGAGTATTGGGAGAATGTCATATGGTCAGATAAAGCCAAAGTAGAACTGTTTGGTAGAAACACAACTTGTCGTGTTTGGAGGAGAGTGAATGCTGAGTTGCATCCAAAGAACACCATACCTGCTGTGAAGCATGGGGGGTGGCAACATCATGCTTTGGGGCTATTTCTCTGCAAAGGGACCAGGACGACTGATCCGTTTACATGAAAGAATGAATGGGGCCATGTATCGCGAGATTTTGAGTGCAAACCTCCTTCCATCAGCAAGGACATTGAAGATGAAATGTGTCTGGGTCTTTCAGCATGACAATGATCCCAAGCACACTGCCAGGGCAACGAAGGAGTGGCTTCGTAAGAAGCATTTCAAGGTCCTGGAGTGACCTAGCCAGTCTCCAGATCTCAAACCCATAGAAAACCTTTGGAGGGAGTTGAAAGTCCATGTTACCCAGCGACAGCCACAAAACATTACTGCTCTAGAGGAGATCTGCATGGAGGAATGGGCCAATATACCAACAACAGTGTGTGCCAACCTTGTGAAGACTTACAGAAAACTTTTGACCTCTGTCATTGCCAACAAAGGATATTTAACAAAGTATTGAGATGAACTTTTGTTATTGACCAAATACTTATTTTCCACCATAATTTGCAAATAAATTCTTTAAAAATCAGACAATGTGATTTTCTGTGAATGAGTACCATAAGGACCCAGCTATTTTTCTATTTTAGCGTTTTTAAGACGCTTCTGCATTTCCTCCTTTGTTAAGCAGGTGACATTTAATTGATAATTTACATTATTTCTAGTCATGTTACCCATCATCACATTTTCCTGTGTAAATACAGTAAAAAGAAAACATTTAATTGATAACCATTTTCCTGCTCCACTATTACTCCCAGATTTTTAGAGGGCCTACAGTCTCAGTAGTTTTTTATTTGGCACTATGTATGGATTCTTAGTCCTTATCAATAAAGTTGTATTCATATTTATTTGTTTGGAAGGATGGAATAAATCCAGCAATTCTTCCATTTATTTTCTTAATTTATTGTGTTGGATAAGTGATGGGTGTATTATATAATATAAACCATTACAATTGCAGCAATATCAAATATGTATAGTTATTTTTTTCCTGAATAAAACAGTTTGTTAATTTAATTTAATTTTTACTTAGAATTTTTTTATTTGGCAATACATTTTGTTGATATTTTTTCATGAAACTTGCTTTCCTGTGATCACTTTTATAAAATGATGCAATACTCCTGAAAGGGGTGTTACACTTACAGGCAGACTATTAAAATCTACCTCAGGTTGTGATGATTTCACAATCTTTGTCTTAGGCTGACTCATGTAGTGTCACATACATGACAGACCTGATGGCAACCCTTAAATACTTCTGCAATCACGTTGCTGACAGCAGATTGCCATTGGCAGCAGTTTGTGGGAACTATTGTAGAGTCATCTCTTATTCTGACCATTACAACACAATATCATCTATATGCTACAGACGACACCCACTACTGATGGTGTAGACACAGCTCCTCAGTCTGTGTCTTCCAAGTGTTGTGATTGGTTCCAGGAACTTCGCACTTATCATACTGTACTATTACTGTGGGAAAAGGTTGAAGCTATTATTTTATGTAGAATTATACATTGTTCACAAAACATTGATATGTTTCATTTTATTTATTTATTTGCTATAATTTTCATTTTATTTTCATTTTTAGGAAAAGAACAGCAAAATGGAAATGGAATGACCGATAATTACTGTATATGAATTATTTCTGAGGAAAACAAAAGTTTTCTATTGGTTATCATTAAGCTATTATTAATCTTAGGAAAACTGAGCAGAGATAAGAATAAAATTCTACCCAAGAAAAATTAAATCAAGGAAGTTTTAAAGAAAATAGTCTGTTTACAAGTTCACATCCAGCAAGATAATTTGAAACCATTTGGCTAGAAAATACCTTTTAATCAAGACAGAAAATTCTAGAAAACTTTGCCAACTGTTAGTAATTGTGTGCATTCAGAAGCTATTGGCAGATGCTGCCCTTTGTCAGCAAACCTGCATAACCGCTGGATTCATAAACTGGAAGAAGGCACTTGAGTAATTTTAGACATATGATGCCAGCTTTTCCCATACGTTTCCATGCTGTCAGATCTTGCAGACACAGAGTTTGGCTATCACAAGACACAGCTGTCACAACAGGTATCAAGTCCAACTATGTTTGTGAAGTATGTTACCTTTAGTTTTAGCAAGTCTTATTATTCTATGATTCTATAAATGTCAATGAATAAACATAACATATATGCTTCAAATTTTTCAGTAAATTGACTCTATAGTATTAAAGAATTAACAGAAAAAAACACTAGCACATGTTGTCCTTCACTATGGTCATTGGCTTTATTTGGTCCTGTGTACGTAAGTCAACCATAGCAAAAATGCTTTCTGTAGAACTATGTAAATGATTTGTCTACGTTGTATCTCTGGATTTGTTAAGTTATGAATGTATCACATATGAATGTTGCCAGTATTTAGAGACTTCCTAGCCAATTGTATACTTATAAATAGCAAGTTCCTTATTACTGCCAAGGATTTACAAAATGTTTGACTACCAGATATGAAGTTAAGCACTGGTCCACAGGGCAGTAGTGCCTGTAAAAACATGATCTGCATGAAAGAATCATTGAAAGGAAACCCTACCTGCAATCTGTGCATAAAAGTCAACATCTCAAGTATGCCACACAACTTAGACAATTGGGAACAAGTAGCTTGTTCTCATGAAACTTTAATGCAATCACCTTTTTTTTTCTTTTTTTGAAAAAGGACAGCATTTTATAAAAGAAGAAACCTTCCTCACAATTGTTAATCATACGGTGTATATTCATAGATACCAGCTGCTGACGGGCTCATACATCTTCAGTTATATGACCTTATTTATTAAAAGATGGCTGGACCATTGTACCAAACAAGCCCTCTGACTTCTTGTGTCCCCCCTATTTCCTCATAGATTGTGAGTGAGCAGGGCCCTCACTCCGATTGTTTGATACGTTAATTCTTTGTCATATTGTGATGTCAAATACTGTCTGTTTATATACCCTCTGATTTGTAAAGTGCTGAGGAATATGTTGTCTATGCTAGCTTATAGCTGGTGAAGATTTCTCTCATAATTTACACTTGTAAACAGGACTGACAGGACTAGTGGGTTCATGATACATCCCTCACCACAGCCCCTTCCCAGAAAAGTGGCAAAGGCAGTGTAGAAGATAATAATTTTGCGCAAAACCGACAACTTCCCCACAAAAATTGTAACTTTTTTATGACTTGTTTACCAGATCTCCCAAAATCAAACTGGAGTTGGATATTACAGCAAGACAATAATTCAAAGAATATTTCAAAATAAGCCTTAAACTTTTTCAGTAATCAAAAGATTTGCATTTTAGGAGGATCTCTGTGGTTACTCATATATGTATACAAATTGTGGGCAAATATATAGTACATACAAGATGACCAAAGATATATTGGAAATAGAATTATTCAGCATGGAAGTGCAAATTAAAAAAAAAGCATGTCACCAAAGGCTGTTGGTTTTGAAGCTTTGATTTTGACTAAATGGTGTTTTCATAAGTACTGACTTAATGTCCAAACAAAACAAATTTTATATATACAATATGTGACTATGTGTAGTGTACACATATGCTATTTTAGAAATAGGCTTTTGAGACATGTGAGAAGAAACCCAATGGCTCCATGTGTTGGCTGGAAAAGGACCAGAAGATTTCCATTTCCATTTCCATTTGCATTATTCTTTAACCCCTTCTCCCTGCCGCCATTTTCTGATTTTGCATTTTCATTTTTTACCCTCCACATTTTAAAAGCTATAAGTTTTTTACTTTGTGTTTACAGAGTTGTATGAGGGTTTATGTTTTGCGGGAAAAACTATTTGTAATGCTAATATTTAATATTTAATTAGAAGTACTGGGAAGTGTGGGATAAAATTGAAAAAAACATCAATTGTGCCTTTTTCTTATGTTTGGTGGAGTGACATGATCATCAGTATGCCAAATTAATATATTTTTGTTATGTTTTCATACCTTTACAAAAATCTAAAACTGAATAATACAAAAAATTATTTTTGATGGCAATCACCATACAACTTTTTATGCTTCCATGAACTGAGCACGCGCCCTGCAACTATCTAGTATCAAAACTCTAATGGCAATCCCATACAGGCAAAGCTCCAAATGTGCATGTGCGCACATGCGCAATGCTCTCAATCACTTAAAGGTGATCCATAAGCTCTATTCAATCAATGATATCACGTGTGCGTAGCAGCAAGAATCTATCTTTAATAAGGGCAACGGCCCAAACAAAATAACACAAACTTATATCTGTAACTTTGAACTAAAAATAGGGGTATATTGTAGGCAGTATCTCTACCATAACTTCTGCATTTATATCAACCAGACCTATTAAGGTAAAGGACTGATAACTCCATATGGGGAACCAGACCTCCGCCAGAGGAGCACTTTGAGGACAATTATGGAGTATTCCAAAAACTGTCCTTAATGTGTATCCCTATATGACAGCCATTGGGAATGTGCAAGAATATTTATTACCCCATATAAATCAAAAAAGAAAAAAAATAAAGAAAAAAAAACATAAGACAAATTTAAAAAATGTAAATAAAAAATAAAAAGACAATAAAAAATAATGAATACAAAGCTATTACTTCATTTCAGCCATCTCTGTAACAGGCCTGCTCATCCACATGAAAAAGCTTAGCATATATTCTAACTCTCAAAACTATTGTATCATTATGTGAAAAACTAACTTGTCCCTAACCCCTTATGGATGCAGGGCATTTTGAAAGCCATAACTTTTTTCCCATTTCGGTTAAGGCCCCACATAGCAAAATGCAACAACAAAGTATCTTTTTTTTTTCATTGTTTATCAGTGTTTTTCATTGCGTTTTTGCAGCGTTTTCCTCTGCAGACTTTCTGCCCATATTATACTATACGGAAAGTTCCTTTTTTTCCACAGGTAAAACTGACATGCTGCAATTTTCAAAAATTTCCGCTTTTCTGCTGCAGATTTTTTTCTGCAATGTGTGGATAGGATTAGCCAGAATCCCATTCACTTCGCAGGTGCTGTAAATCGCTGCATGTGGGGCTTCAGCCTTACATGCATGAATAAAGGATTCAATTTTGCAGGAAAGTTGTTATTTAATTTTACCATTTTGAGATACATACAACACATAATAGCATTTAAATTACAAATGTAGCAGGTGTCACACTAACCATTTCAGCATTCATAGATGTAAAATAATATACTTAAATACCACATCATGCCATATATTTGCTTGGTGCTCACTACATTGATATCTAAATTTTTGCAAAAACAGCGTCACCAATATTTTTTTTATATGTATTTATAGCATTTTCCATGTGGTTATAAATAATCCATTCAATTCTATACCATTTTGTGGTCCATACAGTACATGATAGCAGTTAACTTACATATGTATCATGCTTAACAATAATAACTGCAGAAAAAAACATGGAGCAGATTCTCCTGTACCTACTGTATAGTGTGTGGCAGTTTAGGAAGACATTGCACGCAGAGTGGAAACTGATAAAAAAAAATGCAGAATATAAGTCATATAATGATCAGAAATAGTTTTACACCTCATGTACACACACTGCACTATTGATTTCTGCAACCTACTATTAATTGACTGTTTTTGTAACTGGCAAACTAAATTCATGTCTTGATAAAAACGTATATCAGCATTTTGTTTCACCTCCTAGTCATATCCCCGTCACCTTATCCCCTCAATGGTAAATGCCAAATGTTTACTTTTTGTTATATTTCAATAAATCATCTACATCGACGCTGAATGCAACATTGCAGTCACATAGATTCTTGCCATGATATTCCTTCTGGTGGCTTCTAAAGCTGAACCTTACTTTTCCTACAAATACTATTTAAATAACTGTTTGCCTGTTTTGTTGGTTTTGAAAAAAAACTTTCAACAAAAATCTATTTAAGAAAAAGAACTAATAATAACATTGTAGCATCTATATGAGAAACAGGAATTTCTGAATACATTGGAAGCCTGAAAATATCTGCTTTTTATGTATGCAAATTACTCAATTTTGTATATCTAGAAGCAGAACATTGAGAAATGTCATGGATGGTTTAACTTGTGTTTACGTGTGAAAGCATGTCCAAAGAATGTCCTTATCGCTGTACTCCATTCACTGACTATTTTAGATAAAATATAAAACAGGTTTGGGAAAAATTCTGCATGCAACCTGTAAATTTCAGCAAGTCACACTTTTCACTGGTAATGCTAGATGACATCAGCTCTTATAAATTGAGCAACTCAATCTTCTTAAGCATTATGGTTTACCTAGGCCTTCTCATGAGACATTCTCTTATTGAGCAATTACTGTAATCCAGCTGTGTGGCTGCTGAACTGTGAGACACTGATTTGAGAGACTTTCTTAGGTGTTTAAAAAAGCTGCAACAACATCCTTCAGATATTGTCAAGTGCTGAAGACATTTTAGCTATAAACAATACAAACAACAGTTCAATGAAATTAATCCTAAAATCCTATTTCAAAAGGAATGAAACATTTTATCATCTAACTTTTTGCAGACAAATTAACCATAAGTCTGCTTACAAATAGCAAACTTAATGGGCTATTCCTATCTCAAACATCCTTGTTATACTGCTAGTAAATTCAAGACTTTTCCTAAATACATTGCTTTACAAATGATGCTCCGTTTGCCTGCTATGTGAAATTATTCCTCCCATTGTTTACACATCGTTTCTTCAGGTGTCGGCCATTATCTCTCCTTATCTAGCATTATAGGATGGATGATATAACTCACTACTCTCTGGAGGGGAGGGGGTCAGAGTTCTAAGATCAAGCTTGGTCTCAGAGCTGTTATCTTCTGCTAATTGTAGTTTGCTGATAAAGGCTTGGACATTGAATATTATCTCTCTATGTAAAATCAAAGATAACACTGAGTTAGGTGCAATTGAAGAAAAGACTTCACACTTCAGAATGAAATATATGCAATTTCAGTGCTTTATTCACACATGTGATAGAACGTAGAGTAGTAACGTTTCGGCCGTTACATACGGCCTTCATAAGACTCTACAATAGAGATACAAAATACCATAACATAAGTGAGGGACACAATGTGCAAATAATAGATACATACATATACACATGGTCGATGCATAAGCATAAATATATACATATATACATAATCACAAAATGTATGAAGATCAGTAGTTGTATCTTAAGGATAGGAGGAACAAATCACCAATCCAAGAGGAGTTCTGACAGTATTATCAGCCTAGTGAATTAATCTGTAGCATATATCAAACAGAAGCAGACCAAAAAATAAAAGGTAGACATTATTTATTATTTTGTGAGGATCACACCGTAAGTAGTTATCTGAGGCGGGAAAAGATGTCCAAATTACTATTCATCCCACATATAAGGAAGAGTTAAGCAGAATAATTAAGCTGTTGCAGAAAATAAATGAGGCATACGGTGAAGAAAAGACATAGAATACAGTAAAATAGTTGAGTTAAGTGCAAGTCCGTCCGTTTTTTTTCTCTCCAAACCTATGTAATGTAATACACATATTATATGTGCATATTATTTGATCTGCTTTATTATAGATTTCTAGTAATCGTAATATACTTTCTCATGGAAATGGCAATGTTTATATATACAGAGGTACTTCATAGTGCCCTATCCATCAAACAGTCAAAACCCGCCCACCAGTTTGTGGAAGAACACAGGAAATGAGAAGAAGAGACAGCAGGCAAACTGGGAGAGGGAGTTGAGAAAACCTCTTTAAAAAAAAAAAAAAAAAAAAAAAAAAAGATAATTGATTTCTATGTCTATTTTCACTAGACTATATGTTCCAAGGTTTGGCAGATAATTAAAAATGAAACTTACAGCAAATATTGTGCTTATGTGTTAAGATTTTCCACTATTTTTGGAATGCTGCCTATTTCTTGTTTTATATCAAGTTGGGATCTTGTGCTGGATCTTTGAGGTGTGCACCCTGCCTTGGTAAAAGGGCATATATGGTGCTGCTTTGGAATTACATTATTTGATAATATACAGATATACATAGATATAGATATTGGATATACAAGATACCAGTATCTGAAACTATAGTTTTCCTCTAGAATGGATTCCACCAGCACACATTTAAAATACTGTAGAAAGATGATAATGCTAATATTGTTCATTACAATGATGAAAGATTCTGGGCCTTTTATGTCCCCTTGCTAATATTAAATGCCCTTTACATCTTAGAGTAACTGTTGACAGCTCAATATAATATAATACATTTAAATCTGTAACAACTGTTGTAAATGTCATACCCATGGCTGCTTGAAAGACATCTATTCAGTTCTTGATTATAGAGAACTGTGTAGAAATTGAGACGATAAAGACAAACGTAAAAGAATAATCTTCCTTTCATTTGAAGCAAAAATATCAAACTCACAAGCTAAAATTTTGAAAGGGTATAAGCATTTTGAAATATCTGCCTTTGTCTATAATTGGAAGCTCTAGAAGGTTTCATGGTCTTACAACTTAAATAACGAAAAAAGTAATCAATGAGCCAAAGTATTTTAAATGTGTTTTGCTGAAGTTTTTCTATCGCTGTAAAACGCTGATCCTGGCTTTATTTGCTTTTGCTTTTAATAAAAAGTGTAAAAGTTTAGATAAAATGGATATGCTCTACAACTAAAATCAATATTTATTTTTCTTCTATCCTTAATTATGAAACACATTTGCAGATAATACTTCTACTAAAACTCTGACCTTATGTTATTAGTTTCAAATTATTTTGAATGTTACAATAATCTCTTTTAGGCTAAGACCCCATATAGCAATCCGCAGCCAAAAAACGCTGCAGAAAAGACAAGAGATGCATCACATTTTTTTCCATGGCGTTTTTTCCTCTGTGGACTTTCTGCGCCTATTATACCTATATAGAAAATGCCAGCGTTTCCGTAGGTATAATTGACATGCTGCACTTTTCAAGAACACAAGCGTTTTTGAAAACGCAGCTTTTCCACTGTGGATTTTTTTCTGCAATGTGTGGATGGGACTAGCCAGAATTCCATCCACTTTGCAGGTAATGTAAAACACAGCGTTTTCACAACATGCGGACCCAGCCTTACTATATATTTAACGGGGTTTTCCCATCTTAGACATTTATGCCCAACCAGAGAAAAAAAAGTCATGTTTGCAGTAGGTATTCTTGCAGAACATTAATTCAATAATGACGTCTGGCACAAGATTAAACTGGGAAAATGACTCCCAGTTAAGGATGAGTTAATTTTACAAAATAATTTTTGGGTACAATTTGCACAAATTGGCCATTAGATGCAAGCTAAATAAAAATCAGTTCATATTGAAAGTGCCCTGATTGTCCTGAATAGTAATTTATTACACATTTTCAACATGTGGCATAATACCCCAAAAGTCTAATAGTAATTCTTAGTGATTTAACTACTTTGAATGATAGAAAGTAACACAGACTACATGATCTATACTGCAACATAGCTAATGACAGCTTTCAAAGACCAAGAATAACCCCAACTACATGACCTAAACCAGCCAATGATTCTTTCAACGACTGAGAATAAATCGGACCACGTGATCTAAACCAACCAGCAACAACTGCAAGCTGAGACTCTTAGAGCTGTCATTGGTTGGTTTAGATTAGACTAGTATTGGTTATTGAAAGTAGGTCAATGATCTAATTTCCATTACCCAGAGAAGCCTGGACCACATGATTCTCAGGGATCCATGTAGGGGGCCACGAGGCCAGTAAAAAAAAACTCCTGTCCATATTGAGGCTCATGCTAACTACATGAAATGTATGGGTCCATGGAGGGCACAGACGGCACATCGATATCATCTATGTGCTTTCCTTGCCATGTTCTCACAGACCTGCAGATTCACACATGTTTGTGTGCATGTAGCCTTAGACTGGTATTTTTGTTGCGATATAATTTATAACTATGTACTCTTGAGATCTTATAAACTCTACTTTCAGGAATTTACAGATTTATTAAGATCCCATTGTTTTCAATTGGAAGCAGAGATCCGTGCAGAATGTTTTAGAAAAAAGCATTCTGCTCAATCTTGCCACGGATTTCATGGCTAATTCATCTACAAAGTCTGCGGCACGAGACTCCTCGCTGATTAGGCTTATTCATCTGTGAAAAATTTCAGCAGTGGAAGGCTGCATCAGCATTCCGCCATAGGAAGTCAAGGGGGCTGAAAATAAAGAATTCCATCTCAAATTCCTCTTCATTTTCCAATATCTAAAAAGGTCCTTAATGTAGACTGTCCAGCCCTGACTGCAGGCTTACAATATAGCCAGCCATATTACTAGCCACTTCTCTTCAAAAGGACCATCTATTTTCAGGCATATTCTTTTAAATAAGTTAGTACCCTAACCATACTAGGTGAGTGACTTCTACCCTTCTTTGAAAACCCTACAGTCTGCCCCACATTTATTCAGTCTCCTTGGTAATTTTAACAGGGACCCAGTTTTAGAGGGCCTACTGTATATAAGACCTGAATATTACTGTCAACCCTCCAAGCTCCCATGACTACTTGCTTTTCTTGTACACACATACACACACACACACACACACACACATGTACCTACATAATACTGCACATATGACACCCTAAACTTCAATGATCAGAACCTCAAATAGTCTATTAGGGCATTTCCAATAGCAATTGCATAACTGATATTAGACTGGTTTGATGCAACACATAGAGCTGAAGCATTTACCAAAGGGGAGATGGTCACTTCAAATGGCTGTATCTCCGGTTTTATACTACCCAGAAAAATGTTTCTTATATTGCAACATAGCTGAGATTTTCAGCTTTCATATGCTGCCAAGAAGTACTAGCTTTAAAAGAATTAGAGATATCACTAGTTAAAAACAGTGAACTGCTGCGTATTAAGTTCAAATTCCCAACTGTATTTTAACTAGTGATATCTTAGCTTCTGATATAGCTAGTACTTCAATCATATAAAGAGTTAAGGAACTCAGCTTTCTTGTGATACCAAAAGCATTTTTCTAGGTGGTATAAAACTGAAGATAAAGCTATTTGAAGTCACCATCTCCCCCTTTGGTAAATGCTTCAGCTTTGCATATTCACAATACAACTGTGTAAGGACTTTCCTTAGTAACAGCTCAGTTAGAGGGTTGCTAGGGAGAATGTTACAACCTGTTTTATAATTAAAAGGAAGTTAGATAGCTTAATAAAGTATATTGCAAAAATGGTCACCAAACACCCCCTAATACAATTGCAAAAAAAAAAAAAAATAGGCGCTACACTTTTTTTTTCCCATAATGAGCACTGGTGAATGATATTACAAAGTCAATTGTGCTTGTTAGTTCCATTTACATGAGGCAATAAAAGAGTATGTACCAAAGTTCTTTTAAAATGACCTATGAACATGCCCTGAGGAAGAAGATCCTGAGAGTCCACTAAAAGTCCTAGCTCCACTCTTCAATTACGCTGGTGCTTACAATGCTTTCAATACAGTATTTTGCACTCTTATATCAATCCTGCAACAGTTCAGGACACCTGAATCCTTTAGAGGGTAAACCCAAAGCAGAATAAATTATAGTAATTATGTTACTTTTATTAAATTGATTATTTAATTTTTCTATGAGTCTTTGTAATTATAATATAATCTTATCATTCCTCACTTTGTACATACTTTGTACCCTTCATTAACCTATTGTACCTTGACTTATTTAGGTGGTGCAAGCTATTCTAAAGAGTTGGCAGACATTACAGATTTTGGTCAGCCTACCAAATCCCCACTTTCTACATCAATTTAGAACCTGCATCATTTTCTGGCTAAAATCATCATGCCAGCTCCTACAATAATACATTGGAGTACCTTTCATTAGACTTACTCTATAAAACATAATTTTAATAGAAACTATGATGGCAGTGCAGGTTCTGTCACATGACAAACACCATTGGTTGCACAATTTATAGTGGGTTCTGTCAGTTGAGCTATTCTTCCCGTTTAATTTTACAAAACTATTGAGAGAGTCTCTGCACAAAGTTTCTGACAAGAGTGTGAATTCGTTGCTACTACTGTTTATTTTATTTTTATTAATTTTGCTTACCTGTATAGTGCCAACATATTCCACAGTGATTTATAGACATTGTCATCTGGATTCCTACCGCATCATCCATGATATTGGAATTAACACACTGGCTATTGCAATATAATAATATATTGCAATATGGTAGATTGGCTGTCTACTAGCACCTCCCTGCAGTATAGTAGAATGTTACATACTGTATATTGAATGGCTATCTCCAAGTCCTGCATGTAATTCTCCTTAACCTATGGTAAGATTGTTTTGACACCATGTAAAGGTGGCTCTAATTAATTTTATTTAATGTTCAGAGGGAACTTGTGATCCTACAACACTAACCAGGCAACCAAAGTAGGAGGTACTTTTGCTGTGACTTCTACCCTGGCTCATAGAAGTATGTCCCAATAACTTAATATTTAAAGGAAATTTACAACCTTCCCCAGCTATATTCAACTGTCATCATCATGTTACAGAGCGCATTACAGTGATGAACAATATACCTTTGTTATATGTTACTTTTGTATATTTGGAGAAGAACAACTTTGAAGTGTTATGCAGGTGAGGGAGTTGGTGCACTGGGGGAAGCATTCAGCTTCCTGGAGGATTGCTCTTGCCACTTAGACCCCTACCATCTTCTGCCTGTACCACCTGTACAGTGACAGTTGATCCTTCCACTACTATGACATCACCCATTCCATTTGAGCAGCAAGTTCAGTGCACCTAGGTCTTAAGTCCCACCCCCAGTGCTCCACCTGCCTCACTTGATGGACTTGTGTCTTTATCCAACCTTATTTACTATGTTATTAATTACCAATTACTTCAAAGTTGTTCTTTGTTTTCAAAATTTACAAATGTAACATACATAACAGAGCTATTAGTATAATGTTCTCTGTAACACTGTGGTGGCATGAATATGCTTTTACACCATGGTCAATGTAGATGATATGCCCCAGCCCCAGCAATGTGATCATCAGGACTGACTAGAAAAGCAGAACAGCCTCAAGCCCTTAGAGATTTCTAGTCAAAGTGTCTATTAGAACATTCTGTATTTTACATTCTGTATACTCTAAAACATGACTGGTTATCTTAAATGTACAGCAGAACAACCCCAAAATGCATCAGATCTATTGCAGTGACTGATGCTGTATGATACATCTACCGTACCTTTACCCTGTCTAGTGTAAGTACAAACATAGTTCCCCACTACCACAAATTATGCAGTCGAGTTTCCCGCATTTGGGGAAATTGCAGGGTTCAGCACACCCAGAGTGCAGTGAATGAACCACACCTTAGAGATTGGGTATCTTCCCTACATATAAGTATGCCTACCTTTCTATTGTAAGTTCATACAAACCCCACCCTTTCCCATAAAGACCCACCCCTTTCCAACCCTGCAAAAAGTGTTTGAGGCTAGGGCCCCACATAACAGCCAAAAACCGCTGCAGAAAAGACCGCAGCGGAAACGCATCACATTTTTTTTCCTCAGCATTTTTCACAGAAAAGTCCAGAGAGTTTTCCTCTGCAGACTTTCTGCCCTTATTATACCTATATGGAAAATGCCAGCATTTCCATAGATATAATTGACATGCTGCGATTTCAGCGATTGCCTCAGCAATCATGTGCTATTCAAGTAAATGTGACCTCTGAGGCCAGTGATTGGCACAGTTGTCATGTGATGATGAACTGAGTGTCACTGCCACAGGTCTAGTGGGAACCAAAAATGGCTTGGACACTAGTGACAGTGATAGAATGGGGGACATTGAAAATGAGAGTACTGTTTTATTCTGAAACTGGCATAATGAGCAAGGGAATTTTTTTTACATTTTTGCTTCACATTGCATTCCCCAAAACATAACTTTTAAAGGGGTATTCCCATGAACATAATAATTTTTAAATTTGTAGATAATAAAAAATTAAACATTTTTACAAATACAGTGGGGAAAAAAGTATTTAGTCAGCCACCAATTGTGCAAGTTCTCCCACTTAAAAAGATAAGGCCTGCCTGTAATTCACATCATAGGTAGACCTCAACTATCAGAGACAAAATGAGAAAACAAATCACATTGTCTGATTTTTAAAGAATTTATTTGCAAATTATGGAGGAAAATAAGTATTTGGTCACCTACAAACAAGCAAGATTTCTGGGTCTCACAGACCTGTAACCTTCTTTAAGAGGCTCCTCTGTCCTCCACTCATTACCTGTAGTAATGGCACCTGTTTGAAATTGTTATCAGTATAAAAGACACCTGTCCACAACCTCAAACAGTCACACTCCAAACTCCACTATGGTGAAGACCAAAGAGCTGTGGAAGGACACCAGAAACAAAATTGTAGACCTGCACCAGGCTGGGAAGACTGAATCTGCAATAGGCAAGCAGCTTGGTGTGAAGAAATCAACTGTGGGAGCAATAATTAGAAAATTGAAGACATACAAGACCACTGATAATCTCCCTCGATCAGGGGCTCCACGCAAGATCTCACACCATGGGGTCAAAATGATCACAAGAAAGGTGAGCAAAAATCCTAGAACCACATGGGGGGATCCAGTGAATGACCTGCAGAAAGCTGGGACTAACGTAACAAAGGCTACCATCAGTAACACACTACTCCGACAGGGACTCAGATCCTGCAGTGCCAGACGTGTCCCCCTCCTTAAGCCAGTACATATCTGGGCCCGTCTGACGTTTGCTAGAGAGCATTTGAATGTTCCAGAAGAGTATTGGGAAAATGTCATATGGTCAGATGAAACCAAAGTAGAACTGTTTGGTAGAAACACAACTCGTTGTGTTTGGAGGAGAGTGAATGCTGAGTTGCATCCAAAGAACACCATACCTACTGTGAAGCATGGGGGTGGCAACATCATGCTTTGGGGCTGTTTCTCTGCAAAGGGACCAGGACGACTGATCCGTGTACATGAAAGAATGAATGGAGCCATGTATCATGTATTTTGTTATTGACCAAATACTTATTTTCCACCATAATTTGCAAATAAATTCTTTAAAAATCAGACAATGTGATTTTCTGGATTTGTTTTCTCAATTTGTCTCTCATAGTTGAGGTCTACCTATGATGACAATTACAGGCCTCTCTCATCTTTTTAAGTGGGAGAACTTGCACAATTGGTGGCTGACTAAATACTTTTTTTCCCCACTGTATAAGTTATTAAACATTTTGCAGAATTTTAAAGATTTTCTATAAATATCTTGTGGTGACAGTCTGTTGTCTTGATTGGTTGCCAGTGGATATGACCATGAATGCAGGACTTTTCTAAGGTCAGAAAATCAGCTATAATTTCCTTATTGTGACCGGGATATCTTCTCATACATATAGTGTCCCTGCCTGATAACCTGTCCACAATAAGAAAATCATGGCTGGGTTATTATGCATTCGTGGTTGTATTTATTGGCAATCGATCAAGACAACAGATGTCACCGCTAAGATGGTTAAAGAAAATCTTTAAAACTCTGCAGAATTTTTAACTACTTATATTTGCAACAATGTCTAACTTTTAATTATCTACAAGTATAGATATGGTCATGATCATCGGAATACCCCTTTAAGGCTATGCTGGCCTTGCTTTCAACAGGATGAGTCTATTTATGCATACATTTTTTTTCGGTTAACTATATGCTAGCAATTAATTTTTATAAATTTTTAGTGTGAGAAACAACATAATAAAAGCTACACTAAACATTTGTATTTTTTTCATTTTACAAGCAAGAATATATATATAATAATATGCTTAACATGATTTAAACTTTACTAAAAAAATGATGTGCATAAACTATATGTTCCTTTTGAGGCCAGTGACTAGCTTCAAGATGTTAGGCAGAATTAGAAATGGGAAAACCTCTCAAGATTCACTTCATTTTGGGTTTGAGTGGTTCAGGACCAAGATTCGTTTTGAGTCAAACAAGTTTGTTATGAACAACAACTTAAATTGGATTAAAACATAGTGTATAACACTGTCACGGTTCCTATGAATCTATGTATCATTTTTCTAGCTCTCTAAGGCAAACACAGCCGAAGTTATGTCAAAGTGAAGTGACTGTGTTTCTATGGAAAAATGGATGGTAAGCAGTGGTTACAAACTCTGAGTTCAACCATACTCTTTGCTAACACTCGCTTTTACGTATTTTAACATTTGAAACACTCCAAAATGACCCTTTTTTTGGAAAAGGTGCTTGCCCGTGGGTTTTTAGACACATATTGTGATTATATTGCAAAAAGCAATGGTTTTATAGCCCATTTTGACTAAATTCTACAGGCTTCTTATTATTTGGGAGACAATTTTGTGGCTGTGTGCTTAATTGAAAGTGGATTAGAAATTTGATTTTCAGAAAAAAAAAAGGCATAAAAAATGATCCCTTTATGTGAACAGTTGTGAAATAAAAATGGTTTTGGATTTTTAATGCCAAGATTGTGGAACCAACATTTTGATATAGTGGAATATAATGGACAAGGCTGCAGGACATGTCTGGCTGTTTGGTGGCAGTGGTTGTACCAGTGGAAACATGAGAGGCAATATGGCAATGAATAATATGATGGACCAGGCCAGGCCACAGGACATGTCTGGCTAAGTGGTGGCAGTGATGGTAGTGGTGGTAGCTTTGGCAGCATGAGTAGCAGGCAGTAAAGCATGGATTGATATGATGTACTAGACTGCAGGACTTGTCTGGTTGAGTGGTGGCAGTGGTGGTAGCTGTGGCAGTGCAGGTGCAATCAGCGTTCTTACGTTAGCGTAGGTGGAATCGGCACTTTACTGTTAGAATTTAAAAAAAAAAAATTTTAACTCTTGCCCAAAAAAACCCTTAAGAAAAGGTTTTTCACCAACAGGACTCACTAAGTCAGTAAAAACTTAAATGTTAAACAATCTGTAAAATGTAAAACATAAAGCATAGATTATTGCAATGAAAAGGTTGACAGTGCTTAGTCTGTATAACTGCTGCAGTCAGGCTCACACATCACAAATATTCTCCTTCACTCCTATTTCTGTCACTGATCTGCCTGTAATTGATTAAATCTGACTAAACGGTTTTCTAATTCTCCTACTCCCATCTGTATTGCAAGATTTGCAGCACTTGGTGCTTTGTATCATGCAGTGATGAATAACCTATCCATCCCGTCATTTCGCCATCACTGATATTCCTCGTTTTCCAGCCCACACAAACTTATATGCTGTATATAATATCAGCTTTGTAAGGTGTCCACCTACCACTGATTATTGGCTGAGAGACTGTCAGGTGGTGCCAGAATGTCACAGGACATGTGTCTCTTCTGTATTTTTACTGTGCAATACATGTGGTGGTGGCCTCATTAGACAAATCGCCATTGATTCTGTTTCCTTAAAAACCGAACAATTTGGAATATTCGGGTCGAACCTGATTTGTGACAAATTGGTTAGTCCATCTTTAGTCAGAATGGTCCAGTGGACATTGGAAATGGTGGATATGGAAGCAGTAACACTGGCATTTGGGTCATTCATAGGATGAGTACTGTTTATCTTTATTTTAAACATTTTTCTGCACGTGAACAATTTTTATACATCTTATACTAGTCCTTTAAGGCAAAATGGCTTAGTTAAAAGTACATTCTTTATAAGAGAGTTCAAAAATTCAACAGCATTATAGTGAACCTGTAATCCTGCAATTTTCTCCTTACTTTTAATGTTTCTGAGATCAAAGTACGATTAATTAAAAAAGAATACTAGAATATAACAAATAGCAGTACATACTTACAGTGAATAATGTAAAAATCTGATTTAAACTTGTTGCATAAAATACTATACGTATTATTCTTTTATGCCACAAGATGGCAATCTGAAAGTGCAAATATTTTCCAAACAGCACTGTGAACTTTGCCGCTAGGTGAATCAATTAGAATGTCCCCACCTATTTACTGTAAATATGAATTAAACTGTGTTCAGGAAAGATAAGATTACTTTGCCTGCATTTCTTTATACATGCACTGACAATAACTCAAAAAGATCTATAGCAAAAAATTCTGATGTTGCTCCTGCTTCCTGAGCTGTATACTTATTGTCATTTACAGTGCAATACAGTATAAATACAGAAACTAAAGAGTTCATTGTCTATAATTACACTTTGTGGCTGCATGAAAATGAGGTCTTTTATTTAACTGTTTAACAGCTTTCAATATCTTAAGAATGCACAACAGGATACATTGAAATTGAAACAATAGGGTTATTACATCAGTTGTATACAGTAACAGCTAAGATCTGAGAGGGAAATGTACCAATTATATACACTTATTTAATTGTTTATCTATCATATTATTTATATAGACCAAATAGCACACATACCAGATCTATTAGTGCCTTCAATAGTGGTGTAATAATTAACTGTGATATTAAGTCACATTGCCTTCTTTAATCCCATATATCTTTCTATAGATAGATAGATAAATAGACAGACAGTGCATTAGATAGGTAGATAGATGAATAATCAGAAATATGTACACTAGCTAGGCTACCTTTGTTTTGTCATTTGGCATTACCTATTATGTTACACTACCTGTACTTATGATTTTTCTGGTAAACTTCACTTATTAACACAAATGTAGCTGTGCTATCTATCTATCTATCTATCTATCTATCTGTCTATGTCTAATGTAAGTGATACAGCTTTTTTTTCGCTAAACATCTGTTGTGACAGCCTAATAATACCATCTCATTTCATACATGCACATGTTGTGTGCCAGAATGTTCAGTGATCAGGGCAGAGTGAGAGCAGAGAAGACATCTGCAGAAGGCTCTGTCCTGACGCACATGTGCAAAGCAGCTTCATATTTTATTGTCTGCATTTCATCGCAGAGTCACATTTCCCACCTGTCACCACAAGGGGTATGCAGGACACATTGTGAACGTGAAGCTTCAGTAACCAAGCTGATCATGGGAGCAGTCTGACAGTTTAGCCCTGAGTGATTGTGAGAAATTAGAGAGATTCTTACAGCCACAAGAAGCTGTTGTTAC
This sequence comes from Leptodactylus fallax, assembly GCA_947044405.1. Lineage (NCBI taxonomy): Eukaryota > Metazoa > Chordata > Amphibia > Anura > Leptodactylidae > Leptodactylus > Leptodactylus fallax. The sequence continues at coordinate 2,770,239 of CAMRHE010000212.1, forward strand.
TGCTACTGTTAGGACCTGCAGCAGCAAGAGCTGGAGGTTGGTGTCTCTGAGAGAAGAAGATACAGGGGTGCGTTTGTCTCAGTTGTCTGCCAGCTGGAAATCAGTGCTAGACATCAAGAGAAAAGGCAAAGGGCAAGAAGTGAAGTAGTGCTGAGAAACATCTCTGGAAGAACCTGCGACTTTCCTGTACTCTATGGATTTAAGGATGGATTTTCCCTCATCTGTCTTTATCAACTTGCTCATTCTGCTCTTGCTTAACGATACAGTCAGTGGAGTGGCAGGGAGTAAATGTGAGTATTACATTGTTTTCCTACTTTTATGGAATGTGGCATATTGTGGCTGTGCGCTGTCCAACTGCTGAAAGGCTGAAAATGTAATAGTATTGAGTAGTATTGACACAGTGAAAGCTAATAGATCGTTCAATCCACTTAACACTGTTAATACCAACACTACTTGGCTGAAAATAAAACTTTACAATCCCCTTAGGCATTGGTGCAGAAATCCACTGTATAGGTCCAATATAAAATTCAGTCCAAAGGCTATACGTTACAGTCTTCAAGTCACAGTGTGTATGTAAAATGCGACTGCCGGACTTTTTAGCTCTGAATGAGAATTAACCAGGTCCGGGCGATGCATCTTAAGTCCTGAGACAGAGTTGATGCATAACATAAGGAATTACTGAGACACAGAGAAAGCAACCCTCACATTGCAGAATGCATGCAGGACATTTAGTAAAGACAAAACACCGGCTACATGATACTTATAGTGTAATACTGATGCATAGAATGGGGACAGCTTCTGTACAATACTGCATTTGTATATTGGTTGCTGCCTTTGTCTTATTTTACTACCTTCATTTAGAATGCATGCGGCGGTCCAAATTTGCCATGTATTACAGTCTATCTGGTTACGGTGAAGTATATACTGTGTGGAGCTTAGGATCTATGCCAGATGCTGCAGGTATCTTAAGAATAGTGAAGCAGAGTTGATTCAGTAGTGAATTGTAGCAGTTTCCTATTGATGGACATAAATATGTTAGGATGGCTGGGTAGACTTTCCTTTGGTCAGTGTAGTTGTTCAGGGACTTAGCTGTGAATGCCAGCAGCAAATAAGGAGGATTCTTTTAAAACACTTACCTAGCAAATGCTGTGTACCTTATAATGGGACATCAGTGGAGATGTTTCTGATGTTCCATCTCATTCTAGCCTAGGGTGCAAGAGATGAAAGTGGTTTATTCTGATCAATATAATATGCAATGGGATTTAATGCTCTTTAATAATTATGAGCATTTGGTTAAACACTGCAGGCACCAATTCAAAGTTTGATATAGTAAGTGATATGTAATAGAAAACTCTATTGTAACAGTAAACCATAAGGCAATATGTGCTTGTAGCGCAAAGCAGCTGAAGCTAGAGGTCACTCTAACAATTTAAGAAGCAGGGGCTTTGCAGCAGCACAGGGAATAAAATATTAAAAAGCAACAAAGTGCCTACTACTGAAGCACATAAGAAATTCCAAGCAAAATGGTGTTCACAGTCATTTACAGTATCCCAGGCACCATATATATAATTAACAACTAGTCATCATGTAATAATAAGAAAATAGCTTCATTGTTAAACTGAATAGGGATTGTCATGTGAATGGAATTAACAGAAGTACATTGAGATGTTTAGAATTTTTAGTGTGTAATGTGTTGTAAAATGTATGTGTCTGTTGAGACATGCATTACCACTGTTATTGGTTATATATATATATATATATATATATATATATATATATACACACATATGTATACACTATACACACAGATGCAGCCAAGTGTAGCATGACTTTTTACACTTTAAGTTTACTGTTGCTGATCACTTTCACATGACTTTTTTTAATGCTGTCAAAGGCTTTTGTTGTTGTTTGAGTTATCACAGTGCAGCAAGTTATCAGATTCAAGCTGAAGATGATCTGAAAAAAAAAAAAAAAAAAAAAAAAATATATATATATATATATATATATATATATAGTGTACACTATATATATATATATATAATGTACACTATATATGTTTACGTTTACAGATCTAGAATGAAAAATAAGTATTAGGTGGTGATAATCAATATAGTTTAGTACATCTGTGATTCAAGTAAGTTTACATTTTAGTAACCTGCTCACTGAAGACCATGGTGTAGTTGATTGCTGATTGTGATTGTGCTGACTGACTATTCTTTCAATGTCCAATCGGAAGTCTAGTTATATAAATGTCACAAAAAAGTCACAGACCAGGTATATGCATTCAATTGAAAAATAATGGCACAGAATGTTCCCAAACAGAGAGGAGACAAAGTTTGGGAAAGGCAGCTACTACTTTGAGAGCTTGTTTTATCTGTCTTGGGCTCTGCAGTAGTAAATCAGTCAGTCAGTAAATCAGATTCTGGCTGGTAGCCTGAAACTGGGTCATGAAGCACTAATAGACATGAGGTACAGTGTTTTCTCAGCTCAAAAACACTCCAGCATATGCCATAAACATCAAACCAAGTATTTGTCCTTAAGATGACTTGATGCTTAGAAGTTTCTAAACTTCACTCAATCGATAGAAGAAGAAAAAAGTAATATGCTATATTGATCAATATAAAAGTAACTTGCTTTATACAGAAAAGTCATCAGTTGCTTAAAGTGCCAACAACATGCCAATTGAATCCTTCCCATTCCAGTCCAAAAATATACTGACATGTATTTGGGTTGGTTAAATAAGGGCTTTACAGTATGTTGTAATGTAACAGAACAGAAGATTTCAAAAGATGTTGGCACATCTACACACTAAGGAGTAGTGGATTAGTCCATGTGGTAGATTTGCACTTGTCATTTGGCACAAATGATCTATAGCACTGCAGTTAAATCTACTTTATTCCCTTAATTTACTGGGTTATCATGATGTTCAAATGAAACAGTTTAATTACATATTCAGCTCTGCTACATTGATATGTAGATCTAGAATACCACTAAGGTTTACCTCACATAGAAATATCTCAAGTACAGTATAACCTTCATTTATTATCATATCTGTGTTTAGTGACATCTTTAGGCATTTAAGCTAAATGTTTTATTTTGTTTTGTTTTGAAGAACATTTGTAAATCAATTGTTTCTTTAAAATAAAGATGTCAATACAATTCCCCTAAGTAAGAAAAAACATAAGAGTTCTTTTGCTGACTATGAACTTTTTTAAATTAAACCAATTTCACTAAGATGAGACTCCATCTAACATTGACTTTGTGCCTATCATAATGCCAATACCTTAAAGAGAGCAATTTCTGGCTTTTTGTATCTTGTTATTGCTGATGACGTGAGCCTTCTATGTGTCTTTTTTATTTTAAGGGAATAGGTTTTTTTTGTTATCTTTATATGAACATAATCATATGGTAATTACTATAATACAGAATTGTATAGACTATAAATGAACATTGGTAGATCTTTATCACTAAATGTAAACTACTGAGGCCATTAATCCACAAACATTTCGACAGATTGCATTGTCTTCATTAAACTTCAGATAATTGTGAAATGCTAAAAGTCCCCACCAGTGCTGTCACTGTTGGCTCTGTTACTACAAAGTCAGAAAGCTTAAAGACCCTGTATCATGCTTCATATTATTAACACTGAACACATAGTTGCTATACATTCATCAAAGAGGACTTATTATCACTCCAATAAATGCATGTTTTTCCCAATCACAGAACTAGTAACATATTTTTGAAGGACAAGCTTTTCATATACATATATGTACGTATGTAAATAGAGATAAATATATATTTTTTTTAAATCTTACTTTTTAGAACTTTTTTTTGTCTCAGGAGGGTATTGCACAATCTTCTGATCAACCATATAATACACAAAAGTTGATAACTAGGGTATTTGGTCATGCATAATACAATGCCACATAAGTCCTTGTGTTGCAGTTCAGTTCTACTAACTTAAAGGGTACTTAGGTTTTCTTGAAAAGTTAAGTATCTGGAAGGATCTTGCTGGGCAATCTGTTCTATGACTGTATAAGCCTTCACATGTAGTGTCCTATCAGTGTTTTTCTGCTGCTAATATCACCATTATGACTGCAGCACAATCTACTTTTTTTCTCTGAGGCTGGGGGCATGTACAATAAGGAGCAATCTGCCCCCTTCCCTATCCTTTATAACCACTACTAGTTTGTTTACATGTAATTCTGCCAAGAGTGCAATAGCAACCAAATAGCTGGGGAAAGCCCAAATGAGCATAATATAGGAGATACAGGAAAATGGGACTGCAAATACAAGGTAAATACATGCAGTAATGATGCATTTAAAAAGTTCCCAGATCTAGGAAAAGAACAATCTGTGAGCACAGTCAGTAAAGCTGCTTGCTGTCTGTGAATAATATCCCATCTGTAAACACAGAAGCAGTCAAAAGTACATACAAGTACATAGAAGACTTTTCTTTCATTGTAAGCTATGTTCAGTCCAGTGCACAGAGAAAGCTGTTTGCAGACTTGTGTAAAGATTGTAAGGAGAACCCCTCCCTACTCCATTCTCTGTGTGAAGACAGAACAGACCCTCTCTATTCATTCACTATAAGGCTAAGGCCCCACGTTGCAGGGCTCCACATTGCAGAAATGCAGCAGTTTTTTTTTGTAGATTTTGCTGCAGTTTTTTGAGCCAGGAGTGGCTTGAAAAGGAATGGAAAATATAAAGGAAGCTCTGAGACATTTCCCTTCTGTTAAGTCCACTCCTGACTTTGGCTCAAAAAATGCAATGAAATCTGCAACAAAAAAAATGCATTTTTTTCACAATGTGGGGCCTTAGCCTAAAGCTGTCTTGCATGTATGGATAGAACTTCCCTAGTAACAGAGACTGAGCTGGAAATTAGCTAGAAGGAAGACACCTAATGGCAGGAACTTTAGAGAGGTAATTCAGGCAGAAAACAGTAACATTAATTAAAGTGCATTACTTTTTTGTCCAGAATCACATGTTCTATTAAATGAAACTAAGTTGTCTGGAAAGTTTCTGACCATTCAACTAGGATGAGCTGCAATATCAGACAAACATGGCACTGTTTCTCACGAAAAACAGACCCTTTTCTAATTCAGGACAACCCCATTAATGGCAAAGTGATAACACGATCTGTATTTATTGAAATAATATCATATAATAATGTATAACTATTCAGGGATGTCACATTTAAGGAGTTTTCACATGGCAGCTGTGGGGTGGTAGTGTGCTGTGTGAGCAAACTTCATATAATTTACCTCAGATTGTCATGTATCTGTAGTTAACATATAGGTGATCTGTGCCAAGAAATTGAGTGAGTGCCACAGTCACTGTAAAACAGCAGAGATTCGATGGCAGTGCCTGTGAGACATCTCTGATCACATATACTCCTCAGATGCCATAGGGTTTTAAAAAAAAATCTAAAAAAAATCTAAAAATATTCAAATGACCCCTTTGCTCAGAATACTCCTAAAGATGAGTAAACAAAAATAAACATGGACACATTAGGCATCCCCACATCACAAAATTCATAGACTTCTAAAATATAAAATATTTATCCCATACGGTGAATGCCGTAGCAGGGAAAATGATCAAAATGATATTTTTGTCATTTTGTGTGACAAAAATATTAGAATATAATGTGATCAAAACATCACACATTCCCTAAATTGTATCAATGAAAACTACATCTTGTCTTGCAAAAAAAATAAATAGCCATTACACTGTTCTGTAAGTGGAAATAATAAAATGTTTATTATTTTTTATTATTTCACCCCAATCTAAATTTTTTTCAGATTCCCAGTACATTGCACAGAATTTGGTGCCATTATAAAGTAAAATTTGTCCTGCAAAAAATAAACCCTAATATGGCTTTGTGAACAGAAAAATAAAACAATTATGTCGAGAAGCAAAAAGTTAAATACAAAAATGCAAAATGGAAGTTGAAAGAACAGGTTAAACACAGTTACAATTTGACCAGGACATGGACCTATATATTTAAGCGATTTTACTATAAATACACTTGTTTCTGGAAACTCCAATACATATTATTAAGTTTCCTGATGGAACTATGATATGAAGAGAAAGTAACACCAACCAAGGAATACATTGCTAATGACCCAGGCATTAATCAGACAGGCCACTAGCAGATCTATTGGAAGGAAGGAGCAGGCACACAACAAAGGTTAGAAGGTGTCTCACCAATAGACTAGTAAGACTGGTAAGAGATCCCAACCATTGACAAAACGTAAAACCTTGACAATAGTTTCCAACGAATACATAGACTAAAAATTGTTCTATGATTAGATGAATCTATCACAATGGCGCTGAGCTACAATTCCAGAGGCACACATATGAAAGAGTGGTGTTGTTTCTATAAACATTCTAGATTAACACCCTTCCTGTCTTGACTGCTCCTATTAAATAGCACTACTTTATTATTCACATGTATGTTTTCTGTATCCCTGATGTATGCTTTCCTTGCAAATTACCATGAAGTTTGTAGTCTAATTTATTTGATTATGGTTTTATTTCACTTGCTTCAGCTGTCCCTAGATGGATTATAGATATCTCCTCATTTTTACTTTATGTTTTTAACTTTATTTTTTAAAGAAAATTCAATAAGAAATTAAATAAAAAACAAATAATAACAACTCCTACATAAACGCTTTAAGGTCCTTCAGTGATAGATGATACAAGCTTTTCCACAAAGACTCTACTAAATGTGAGGCTGTGATTCTTTAGAGATCTAATATATTGTGTTCAATTAATATACTCCGTTATTATCACTTTGTAGGGATGATTCCTTTTCTGTTAATTAGTGTCAAAATGGCTAATAATAGTCCTCTAATTAATATTATCATATACTAAAACAAAAAAAAATTCAAGGATAGTAAATTCTATTAATGCTCTATGTCCTCTATGTGCTATTGTAACGTCTGTGCCTGTTCGAGTCTCTGCGCCACCCTCCGCTCGCACGCTGCAGCGCAGGAGGTGTGTTCAATTTGATTCCTTGCTTAAGGCTCTTGTTGCTCAGACTGAACACTGTCCTAGTACTATTTCTCTGTAATTGAATTTGACTTTGTTCCTTGCTTGCCGTGCTCTTCCTATTGTATTGTATTCTGACTTCTGACCTTTGGCTTCCCTTGTCCCTTCCCTTCTCTTTAGGATTTCGATTTGGTACTGCTTTGTTCCTCTGGTTTTTACCCTTGGCTTGCTGACTCCTCTTCTGTGTTGTCTTGTTCTGTGTTACACTTATTCAGAGTAGGGATCACCGCCAAGTTGTTCCTGTCATTAGGACAGTGAGACAAGTAGGCAAGGACAGGGGCTGGGTCTACTTTAGGGCTCACTGTCTCTGTCATTCTCTTCTTCCCTTGTTTCTGCAGCAGTACTGGTGAATTTCTCAACTGGCAATTCCCTTACAGCTATATTTACTTCTACAGAAGACTTTAAAACATTTTTTTTTTATTAGAGAACCGAAATGTTGTTTTAGAGGATTTTTAAAAAAATACAATATTGTTAGGATCTATTAACCGTAGAATAGGTCAGCACCAGTATCAGATTGGTGGGAGTCTTACAACCGCCACCCCTGCTGTTGAGCTGTTTCAAATGGAAAAGGTGTTGGACAAGTGCTTCAGCCTCATCATTGCTTATCAAACAAAGTACAGTATACTTTATGGTGGCTGTGATTGGCACGGCTGCTCAGTCCCAATAATTTGAATGGGACTAAGCTGTAGCATAGCTTTATACACAGCTGACTTGATGTCTTTGGCCTGAGAATAGGAATCGGTGATTGCCAAAGCTGCATGGTCTCTGTAAGCAGCTGATCAATGGGTGCGTAACAAGTTGGATACCCACCAATGTCACAGCCATAGAAATAGGTCATACATTTTAAGGTTACGGAAAACCCCTCTAAGTCAACAATTTTTTAGATTAACATGTTAGTTGAAATTAATTTGAACCCTATTTCTAGTTACAAACTTCTTTTTTTTTTATCTAATAGAAATGCTTTAAAATACGTTTCCAAATGCCTATGTATTTACATACATCTCAGACTATCTTTCTGCTTATTCTGATGTTGCCTTCTCCTGAATTGCCAATAATTGTACTTGATCGACCTGCACTAGTGAACTCAATGGCCTATAAGTGTCAAAAACTGTGTTATTTTGCCTTTCTCTATGTGTAAATTAGGCTTATTGACATATGCTGTGAGAAATGTATTATCGTATGTTTCTTATTTGATCACACTATATATTACAAGCTAAAATTATGTATTATTTAATATACTATAGTCTGTGTGAAGTAGAGATAAAACTGTTTTTTCATCAACTCCATGGACCACTTGCCTGCTGTCTGTACTTGATGTGCCCTGGCAAGTTGCACAGAGAGCACATTTAGTGAGCTGTGTTTTAGTAAGGCACATCAATTCAGTACATAAACTCAGCAGACAGTTCAGAATCCATCACTCGAGACCTTAATATGGGGTTAAAACATGTTATGCAGTATTTTTACAATAAAATAAGTGTTGCAAGTGTAGCCCTATTTGGGGGGGGGGGGGGGGGTAGGAGTATTATCCCTCCCGCAACAGACTCTGGCGCTGACCTGTGTGTATAATGGGACCTGAAGCCTTCGCTGAAGGGAAGAGTGGGAACATATATGAAATATATCAGTGCCTCCACCCAGGATAGAGCCTCTGTATTACAGGGAGGATCTCTTCCTGGGACTCACCCATGAGGTACAGTTAGTAGCCTTAACAAGGATCACTGTACTAATCTCACAGTCTGAAGAATACATACAGATACCACATAAGGTTATAACAGTAGCTTTATAAGAATCAACAGGGTAATAATACATACATACAATATACTCAGAACACAGCAATACTACAACAACCAGCAAGTCCTCAACCGTCTTAGGTTATATACCCGGGTATATATATAGATATATAGCAAGAGTCCAGTGCACAATACCTCCAGGCAACAGAAGAGATGCAGGGGCCCCTGTGGATGACTGTGGATCCTCGGATTCTTCCAGGAGATGACAGAGAGCCGATCAGGAGATGATGATGATGATGATGGTGAGATTCTTCACAGGCAGCAAACAGGGCGACGGTGACGGCAGTAGATGCAGGCCTGACTACCCTAACACTGAGTCCTTAACCTGCCAGCTAAACTACTAGTGCCACCGGGCCTCTAACTAGCTAGTTGGCCTTCGGAAGCCTAACCTATCACTGCCCTGAACTGTATATATATATGGATCCCTAACTACGGTTACTAGCTAGGTCCTGTGAGTATATAGGGGGTAACACATACCTAACTATATACTGTGAAGTAAAGAGGAACAAGTGGCTCTTAGACTCCCCCAGACATAACATGTCTGTCTCAGCAGCTCTGCTCACATCTCTCCCCCCAGCAGCTCTGCCTCACATGTGTCTGACTCACTGTATTTACAAAACAAAACTTGCACTAAATGCCTGGGGTCTCTGAAGCCAAACTGCAGGGGCAAAGAAGCCAGATACATTATATACTAGTAGAAATGGCAGTTCCCTACACAAGGATCACTTGAGAGTATCCTTGTTTCATATTTCTTCAAGCATCACCAAAGCCTAAAACTGCCTTATTTTGTCTTCATTTATATTTGTGGACCCAAAGTCGTAAAGTTGTGGTTCAGGATATACCTACCTATGCTATTTTGTAGTGGTCTCGCTCTATATCAGCATAGACTACCACATGAACCTTGACCTTAAGGGGACATGTAATACCTACTGTATTTACAATGCCAAACAAGGGAACACTGGCCTCTTGTCTCTCTTTTTTTTTTTTTTTACATTTCCCTATTTTTACATCCTAAATGCACACAATACATGTCTGTTTCACAAACCACATACCCACAAGTAAATAAAATCAATAATGTTAATATACATTTTAATTTCAGAGTAATAAAAAGTGGAAAAGTAAAAACATTGGAGATCAAGCACCATAATAATTATTTTCATTAAAATAATACTGTTTACGTGTAATGCATTATTGATCAGCTGACAGCATAAACTACTAGCAATTATTTTCTTGTGCAATATCTGGAATACTAATTCATATATGAAACTGCTAAAAACTAAAGGGAATCTGTCACTATGAAAAACTCCTCTGAACTACTTTAGTGTGTGGATAGCTGAAGAAGCACTGATTCCAATGATGCAATTATTATCTATGAAGTGAGTTTCACTCAACTGCAATATGCCAGCAATGCTACCATGCTCTGTAGGCGAATGAAACATGTAGGAGTCTACTGTACTAATTCTTTGATCTTGGTAGTTCCACTACAATGCAATGCACTAACCACTTGTCAACTCACTTCATACATAATTACTGTACGTCATTGAAATCTGTGTCACATTAACTATCCACACGTGTATGATGTAGTTTAGAGGGGAGGGTTGTGGTTATACTGTAGCTTCTTTCAAATACATTAACCTCTGGTATTTATTGCTGATATACCGATGTGTCCTTCCTTACCAGAATGGTAAGGTGACAAGATCTGACTGGTTCTTATGTATCTACTGATAAACAGTAAACTCACATAGAAGATGTCTATTTATGGTTGTGGAATCCAAACTAAATGCAGGTAAAAAAATGTTTTAAAAAACCACTAATAAAGTTGAATTTCTCTATAAGTAGTTGATCTGTATACTTTGTATTCTATTCAGATTACATGAAGCCTTGTAGAAATCAAAAACTTCTTTAATGGAATATTTAAACAGTGACAAAATTGCTTTAGTAAGTATTAAAACTTTAAAGGAACGGTAAATTACAGATTGTATCCAAATAGGGAACAAGTCTCAAAAACAGCTCCATGGCAACATGGTAATGTAAATGCTCTTCCTAAGAGACATAAGACGTTGTGAGTTCCTTTTAAGGGAGTTCTGTAATCTGCACTTAATGAGAATTCATTTCTAATTAATACTCATCTTACTCATTCTGAAATCAAAGATATTGCATGACATGAAACACTTATACATCCTGGATAGATGGACAACATGGAAGTGGAAGTATACTGTATGGTGCTTATATTTACTGGGAATGAACCATATATTAGCCTAAGCTCTATTGTGACAGATATGGCATGTCTAATGTGCCCATAGATTTCAATTAGTCAAACATGACAAAGGGTGTTTTTTGACATACGTATGTTAGTTTACCTTTGTTTCAACTGTACTGAAACTTGTAGTGAAGTATGCGTTCCAAAACATTTGCATTCAATAGTATTTTTACACTGGGAGTTAGAAGTGTTTCCTCACACAAAATCACAGTGTCATGGGTCTGCCTCCTAAGCGTCCTGGCATGGCTATAAACTACCAGAATAGCTGACATAGCAGCTGCAATGGGGCATTAGCGATAATTATGGATGAAGGAAGGGGATGTGGAGAACTGAGTATGCCTCCATTACTTATTTATTTATTTATTTATTATGCTTGCTTGTATAGCACCATCATATTCCGCAGCGCTGAGACATCATAATGTCTGCATGTGACATTGTTATAATTACTTTCTTCATATGCTGGGATATCACAGGCTACAAAGTGATCTTTGTGTATTATCCCTGTGCTATGATGTCATAGTAGCCATTATCCTTAGACTATGACATCATCGTGCACATAATCCTTGTACTGTGACATCAAGGTGTGCCATATCTCATCACTGTGGGTGTTATTCCTGTGTGTAAGGGAGACCAACATAATTATAGTTTTCAAGCTCTGAATTTGCTGCTTAAGGTGGTCATGGTAGTGGGGCCCCCTGGCTACTTGTTGCAGTCTGCTCTCTGGCAAACAGCTGGTTTTGCATGTAGCCATTCAATTGAAGTTTAACAGTAACTCTGCTCTGACTGATAGAGAGGAGTAGCATGCTGTGGCATTCCATCTGTCCATATGACTTATGGGTCCATATGTGATTGAGATAAGACTATCACTTTAATGGCAGACATATTCACTTGTATAGTTGTAATGTCCCATGATGCCCAGACATAGTATGAACCTAGCCTTATACTGACACATCATAAATAAGTAGCAACATGGATTTAAAAAAAAAAAAAAAACTGTAAAGAATGATCGTGTCAATGTTTCCGTGATAAAACAATTCTCCAGAGGTATTACCCTGTATACCTTGTCTACCAATTCATAAGTTATTAATTTATTGCTAGTTTTTATGATTTTTAGTAGCCCGACTTTTTGATCACTCTATGGCAACAAAAGGTTGACATTATTTTCACGTATTTTGCTTATTTTCTACTTGATTGACACTCCGCAGGTGTTTAGAATGTCAGGCCCGACACATTAATGGACAGAGACCTTTTCCTACCCGTGAATGCTGAAATGATGTCACTTAATGTTATTGAATGTCTTTTGAATCTTTCTTAGGGAGCTGCTGGCAGGGACTTTCATTGCAGCACTTTCAATGTTTCAGCAACATGCTGAAACTAAAAAAAAAATGTGTTTGGTGAAATATGTATACTGTATAGAAAGCATATATGGTATACTATTAAAATACTGCTTCTATGAATCATAATACTAAATACTGCAGTATTGATTAATATATTGATTAGTATGAAAATGCTCTCTATTGAAGAGTTTTACCCTGTAACAATGTGTGTTGCTGTACACAGACACACATACAGCTATAATAGACATAAAAAGATTTTTAGACAGGCAGATACTTTCCCCAATGCACTGGCACAAAATAAAATTTTTAGAATATTTCTCAGTTTTTTTCAATAAAAATGCCCCTTTCTTATGTAATAAACCCTTACAGAGTAATTACAAAACTGGCAAGTAAATGTGGTCTTTTTTCAGTCCTGGTCTACCTGCTAAATATGTATTGTGCATATTCAAACACTGTATAGGTTTAGAGTTTGCAAGCAACATGTCAAGATTATGTACATTACTATATAAGGCTGGAAACACACATGCATTTGTGGAATAATTTTTTTTGAGTCAGGAGTGAATTGAGCAGAAGGGAGAAATATAAGAGCTTCCTTTGTATTTTTCATTCCTTTTGTAGATTCTTGTAGGTTTGACTCCAAACCCCGCAGCAAAATCTGCATCATAAAAGCAGCTTAAGGCTAAAGCCCCACATTGCGAAAATGAAGCTTTTTTGTTGTAGATTTTGCTGCATTCTTTGAGCCAAAGCCAGGAGTGGATTAAGCAGAAGGTAGACATATCACTACTTCCTATATATTTTTAGCCATTCTTGGCTTTGGCTCAAAAAACAGCAGCAAAATCTGCAACAAAAAATTCTGCGTTTCTGAACATGGGGCCTTAGCCTAATACAGGTTTTTGTGCCAAAGCCAGAAATTAAACTAGTACTAGCAAGTATAAGTCTTTTATTTAGGCTAATGCCACACATTGTGGAAACGCAACAGTTTTTGTTGCAGATTTTGTTGTGGGGTTTTTTTAGCCAAAGTCAGGAGTGGCTTGAAAAGGAATGGGAAATATAAAGGAAGCTCTTAGATGTTTCCATTCTGTTTAATCTACTCCTTACTTTGTTTCAAGAAACCACTGCAAAATCTGCAACAAAAAAATGTTGTGTTTCCGCAATGTGGGGCCTTAGCCATATAGTATGCATTCCTTTCGAATCTATTACTAAACTTGGCTCCAATAAATACACCAAAAACTGCATATGTAGTTCACCTAAATTCACCTGAAATTCTTTCTGACAGAGATAAAGGGTCAGAGGGAAAAAGAGTTATGAAAACATATGCCAAGATTTTACCTTTAAGTCTAGTAATAAAATGTATAAATGTAGTGTAAATGTATTTATGTAAATGCTGTAGAGAGTATTTATCTGGCATGATTTAGGCTAAGGCTCCATGTAGCAAAACACAGCAAAAAAAAAATGGTGCAGAAAAATGCACAGTGGAAACGTATTGCATTTTTTTTTCTGCAGATTATTTTTACGCTGATGCATAACTTTACAGTTATCCATATTGAACCTCATTTGGCAAGTGGATGCCGAGGCACTATCACCGCTCCTCCATTTTACGTGTTTCAGCCTCCAACGCAGTTCCCAAAGGTTTGGTGTCATGTCTTAGCATCTCCCACAACAAAGCTTTCAGTTCACACTCTCCTGCCAGCCACAGATGCCTCAGATTTCCTTGCAGGTGGTTAGTCTGCCCCTCCAGGGCTATGTTGCTGCTCTTTAGCTAGTGAGAAATTACAAGAGAAAGCACAGATATTAGGTGGGATCCGATTAAAGATGGATAACCCAGAATTTTTTTTTATTGTACTTACAAGGCATAAGGTTTAAAATTTGCATATAATAAAAAAATATCACAAGTGGTCCAGGACTTGTTTCCTATTGCTCTGTTACTAAGTTGTCTTTTATATTTCTTAAATGCCTGTTTTTTATTGTTATTAGCCTTTTAAACATAGCTATAAGCCATGTGGGGGGGGGGGGGTTAAGTTAAGGCATTTATACTTGTTCCCTATAGATATACATGTTAATACATACTCAATGTACATTTAAATTTATCCAACTTAAGATTTGTATCACTATCTGACATTAGCCACTACCAGTCTATATCCTGAAGTGCAGCCCTTCACCTGGAAAAATTGAAGGATTTTTTTTTTTCTTTTTTTTTTTTTACAATTTAGGTGGAATCTGATTAGATTATGGTCTATTGTTACTATTATCAAGGTTTTCACCAACAGTGACATTTCCAAGTCCCACATTATTAAAAATGACTAGATCCAGTAGAGCATCACTTCTAGTGTTGGATCTTCTACAAACTGAACCATAAAATTATCCTGCAATACATTGAGGAATTTACTCCCCTTTGCAGATGATGCAGACCCATGACACCAGGTAGTTACATACTTGACATACTGGCCTGTGCTGCTCACTCAGTTTGGTTATACTACTGATCCTCTAACTCCTCAGTTATGTTGGGTGGGGGTTCTATTAATTATTCCAAAAAGTATTTTAGCACTGATTACATCATTATGCAATTCCACCAACAAGGATACATCCTCACAATCACAGTCACTTTCATGTCACTTCTAACATACATTCACACTCCTCCTCCCTTTCTTTTAGCCCTGTCTTTGCCATATAGTGTAAACGTCTGAATATTAATAGTCTAGTCATGTGTGGATTCTAGCCATGTCTAAGCCACAGCAACTACATCAATGTGTTCCTCAATGAACAGGGCCTCAAGTTCCTCCAGTTTGCTCGCTAGCTTTCTGACATTTGAGAACATATCCAGATTCACACATTCATTTTCAGAAGTGTGAATTCTTGAAATTTTAAGGCCAGATTCATCTATACTGTTCGGTTGTAAGATATGGATCTCCCTATCAACTGTTCTAATTGCCCCTCCACAATCCACTTCTACACCCACCATGATTTATTGTGCTATCCCCCAGCATAAAAGATCTACTTCCATTCAGGTGCAAGTTATCTGTGGAAATTAGCTTGTACCCCAGTGAAAATTCAGACCAGTGCTCTAGGAACCCAAAAGCTTCTTTCCTACACCAAGACTTGAGCAATGCATTTAATTCCCTAAGGTCCCACTGGCAGTATTCCAGAGAATACATTGGAAGTCCTTTCTTTCTTTCTGCTTGGAGCCAAGTTCTCTAAAATTATTCTTAAGGGGCCTCCACCTACCATGTATTCTGTCATTGGCACCCACATTTACTATGATAGCTAGGTCTTCCCCAGCCCCTCCCAGTAATTTGTCCACCCATTTAATCACATTTCAAAACCTGGCACCAGGGAAACAAGAAACCATTCGGTTGAGGCAGTCTTGTCAACAAATTATTCTATTCATCTTATTGAATATGTAATTACCTATAACCACCAACTGCCTTGGTCTATCTGCGCTACTGCCCCCCCCCAGAACACTAGTTGGACTGCCTTCCCGCTGTTAAGGAGAGCAGCATCTGCTAGGGCTGCCATTTCTGACACTGACATTAATAAATCATGACCCAATTTGGCAATTTTGTTTAGATGAACAAAAACAAGAGTGGCCTTCCTTTTCTTGGAGCCCCTTTCACCCTTTCTATCTGTATTCACCCAGCTCTTTGCCTGGTCTTCTTGATGCTCCTTCAGCTCTCCAGTATCCAACCTGTTTGCCCTATGATTAAATCATCCATATCAGTTAAGTGTCAAGTAGTTATTTTACTTGCCTTTGTACTAAGTATTTAACCCCTTTTTCATATGTACAATACAATGGAATGAATGACTCCCTGAATGAAAAGAAATAACAATCTGCAAATGTCTACTCAAAGAAACATTGACATTGCTCTCAACAGCAGCAGACTTGCAATACTTCATTGAAAAAGTTGTAGTGCAAAGTGCCTTTAAGTAAGATTTTGTATTAAATTAACCTACTATATACTGTACATATGATAGATGTTAAATCAAAACTGTGCCCAGACAACTGGCAGATGTCCAACCAATCAATTTAGCAGATGCAGATGTTCATTGTGTACTTCAAGAAATTAAGTATATGTTTAGACTATAGAAATCAAGAATTTACAGTGCTGGCCAAAAGTATTGGCACCCCTGCAATTCTGTCAGATAATACTCAATTTCTTCCAGAAAATGATTGCAATCACAAATGCTTTGGTAATAATATCTTCATTTATTTTGCTTGCAATGAAAAAACACAAAAGAGAATGAAAAAAAAGTCAAATCATTGATCATTTTACACAAAACTCCAAAAATGGGCCGGACAAAAGTATTGGCACCCTCAGCCTAATACTTGGTAGCACAACCTTTAGACAAAATAACTGCGAGCAACCGCTTCCGGTAACCATCAATGAGTTTCTTACAATGCTCTGCTGGAATTTTAGACCATTCTTCTTTGGCAAATTTCTCCAGGTCCCTGAGATTTGAAGGGTGCCTTCTCCAAACTGCCATTTTGAGATTTCTCCACAGGTGTTCTATGGGATTCAGGTCTGGACTCATTGCTGGCCACTTTAGAAGTCTCCAGTGCTTTCTCTCAAACCATTTTCTAGTGCTTTTTGAAGTGTGTTTTGGGTCATTGTCCTGCTGGAAGACCCATGACCTCTGAGGGAGACCCAACTTTCTCACACTGGGCCCTACATTATGCTGCAAAATTTGTTGGTAGTCTTCAGACTTCATAATGCCATGCACACGGTCAAGCAGTCCAGTGCCAGAGGCAGCAAAGCAACCCCAAAACATCAGGGAACCTCCGCCATGTTTGACTGTAGGGACCGTGTTCTTTTCTTTGAAGGCCTCTTTTTTTTCTGTAAACTCTATGTTGATGCATTTTCCCAAAAAGCTCTACTTTTGCCTCATCTGACCAGAGAACATTCTTCCAAAAAGTTTTTGGCTTTCTCAGGTAAGTTTTGGCAAACTCCAGCCTGGCTTTTTTATGTCTCTGGGTCAGAAGTGGGGTCTTCCTGGGTATCCTACCATAGAGTCCCTTTTCATTCAGACGCCGACGGATAGTACGGGTTGACACTGTTGTACCCTCGGACTGCAGGGCAGCTAGAACTTGTTTGGATGTTAGTCGAGGTTCTTTAGCCACCATCCGCACAATCTTTCGTTGAAATCTCTCGTCAATTTTTCTTTTCCGTCCACATCTAGGGAGGTTAGCCACAGTGCCATGGGCTTTAAACTTCTTGATGACACTGCGCACGGTAGACACAGGAACATTCAGGTCTTTGGAGATGGACTTGTAGCCTTGAGATTGCTCATGCTTCCTCACAATTTTGCTTCTCAAGTCCTCAGACAGTTCTTTGGTCTTCTTTCTTTTCTCCATGCTCAATGTGGTACACACAAGGACACAGGACAGAGGTTGAATCAACTTTAATCCATTTCAATTGGCTGCAAGTGTGATTTAGTTATTGCCACCACCTGTTATGTGCCACAGGTAAGTAACAGGTGCTGTTAATTACACAAATTAGAGAAGCATCACATGATTTTTCAAAGGCTGCCAATACTTTTGTCCACCCCCTTTTTTTATGTTTGGTGTGGAATTATATCCAATTTGGCTTTTTGACAATTCTTTTTGTGGTTTTCCATTGAAGACAAATTAAATGAAGATATTATTACCGAAGCATTTGTGATTACAATCATTTTCTGGAAGAAATTGAGTATTATCTGACAGAATTGCAGGGGTGCCAATACTTTTGGCCAGCACTGTATTTAAATGTGTATGAACCAATTTTATACAATTTATGTGCAAAGAGCTTGTTCCAGATGGTCTATATTTTTCAACCTTTGACAGGCAATTTATTAATGTCATGGATAGTTTTGCCAACATTTAAACCTAATTTAAATTTAAATAGAAAGTAGGCATTTTGCAATTATATTTCACTGTTACAGTGGGGAAAAAAAGTATTTAGTCAGCCACCAATTGTGCAAGTTCTCCCACTTAAAAAGATGAGAGAGGCCTGTAATTGACATCATAGGTAGACCTCAACTATGAGAGACAAAATGAGAAAACAAATCCAGAAAATCACATTGTCTGATTTTTAAAGAATTTATTTGCAAATTATGGTGGTAAATAAGTATTTGGTCAATAACAAAAGTTCATCTCAATACTTTGTTATATATCCTTTGTTGGCAATGACAGAGGTCAAACATTTTCTGTAAGTCTTCACAAGGCTGGCACACACTGTTGCTGGTATGTTGGCCCATTCCTCCATGCAGATCTCCTCTAGAGCAGTGATGTTTTGGGGCTGTCGCTGGGCAACACAGACTTTCAACTCCCTCCAAAGGTTTTCTATGGGGTTGAGATCTGGAGACTGGCTAGGCCACTCCAGGACCTTGAAATGCTTCTTACGAAGCCACTCCTTCGTTGCCCTGGTGGTGTGCTTGGGATCATTGTCATGCTGAAAGACCCAGCCACGTTTCATCTTCAATGCCCTTGCTGATGGAAGGAGATTTTCACTTAAAATCTCACGATACATGGCCCCATTCATTCTTTCATGTACACAGATCAGTCGTCCTGGTCCCTTTGCAGAGAAACAACCCCAAAGCATGATGTTGCCACCCCATGCTTCACTGTAGGTATTGTGTCCTTTGGATGCAACTCAGCATTCACTCTCCTCCAAACATGACGAATTGTGTTTCTACCAAACAGTTCTACTTTGGTTTCATCTGACCATATGACATTCTCCCAGTACTCTTTTGGAACATCCAAATGCTCTCTAGCAAACTTCATACGGGCCCGGATATGTACTGGCTTAAGCAGGGGGACACGTCTGGCACTGCAGGATCTGAGTCCCTGGTTTAGTGTGTTATGGCAGCCTTTGTTACATTAGTCCCATCTTTCTGCAGGTCATTCACTAGGTCCCCCCCGTGTGGTTCTGGGATTTTTGCTCACCGTTCTTGTGATCATTTTGACCCCACGAGGTGAGATCTTGCGTGGAGCCCCTGATCGAGGGAGATTATCAGTGGTCTTGTATGTCTTCCATTTTCTAATTATTGCTCCCACAGTTGATTTCTTCACACCAAGCTGCTTGCCTATTGCAGATTCAGTCTTCCCAGCCTGGTGCAGGTCTACAATTTTGTTTCTGGTGTCCTTCCACAGCTCTCTGGTCTTCACCATAGTGGAGTTTGGAGTGTGACTCTGTTTGAGGTTGTGGACAGGTGTCTTTTATACTGATAACAATTTCAAACAGGTGCCATTACTACAGGTAATGAGTGGAGGACAGAGGAGCCCTTTAAAGAAGAAGTTACAGGTCTGTGAGAGCCAGAAATCTTGCTTGTTTGTAGATGACCAAATACTTATTTTCCACCATAATTTGCAAATAAATTCTTTAAAAATCAGACAATGTGATTTTCTAGATATGTTTTCTCATTTTGTCTCTCATAGTTGAGGTCTACCTATGATGTCAATTACAGGCCTCTCTCATCTTTTTAAGTGGGAGAACTTGCACAATTGGTGGCTGACTAAATACTTTTTTCCCCACTGTACATGAAAGATATAAAGAAATCATTATACCTGAAATTTAATATACTTATATTTCTTGGTACTTTAGCCAGAAATTTTGAAATAATTTAAAGATGAACTTTCACTACCTCTGCCAACCCCATTCTTTAATAGGCACCCATTCACTGATTCTTTTTCTGTAGCGCCCACCATTCCCAAGCGATAATTTCTGTTAGTTTCAGCACTAAATATGCCAACTAGGCTCTATACTGTCAGGTGGTATATCTCAAAGTGTCTCGCTCTAGCCCAGGACTACCCACCTAACAGCAGAATGCCTAATTAGCGGAAATTGAAATTAACAGAATTGATTGCGCAGGAACAGTGGGGACTAGAGGAAAAATTTCCAACTGCAACAGAATCAGTTGAGTGTCACATATGGAAGGATACAAAGAGTCTGGAGTTGGTGGAGGTGGGGAAAGGTCCTCGTTACATAAAATTTTTACTTCATAGAAATGAGAGAAAGGAGGACAAGTTGAACAAGGTAGAGGTGTGCAAGATATCTTAAACATTGACAGGACCATGACTTTACTATTTGTAATGACTTTACAAAGTGCATTTACAAAGTGAGGTTTACAAGTGCATTTAACTCATAGTCAACTGTCTGCTTTGGAAATGTTTTCAATAACTTGTTGCCAGTATTATAGAATCTCCAAGCACTCCAGCCAGATATGCAGGAAGGTTCCAGGCTCTTGTTTACATCTCCAGAAGCATTTGCTGATGGAACTGTACATTTGTTTTAATTGATCTGGGCCTAAACACCAACTGACAATACCTTGTAAGCATTTTCCTGCATTTTTATACATCATGAATCAGTTATTGAAGCTCACAAAATGGTGCTGATACCTGAAGGTTAGAAACTAGTTTCTAAGTCTCTTTCCCATTTCCTCATGAAGAAAGGGATTAACAAGGCATCTATTTGTTTGTTGATCTTTGATAGCAGTCATTTTGGTGGACTGCGTGTGTATTAGAAACTCTTTAAACCATGTGTGGTCTTTCTGTCTGCCTGTGGATGGCAGAACGGTTTTTATGGCTTTAAAGGGAGTCTGTCAGCACAAAATTGAGATATAAACTAATCATAGTTCCTTTATAGGGCTGTCTGATGATGACACACTGCACCCAGAAGTGAAGGAAGCTGGCTTCAGATGGGGGCAGTGTATCATTATGAGACTTGCAGTCAACTAGCGGGGACAGAGCTAAGCAGCAGTTAGCAGCAGCAGATAGTGAAGCCCATTGATGGAAAGCCACGCCCCTAAAGCCCTCTTCTGCTCTTTTGCATAAGGATAAAAGAATGATTTTTACAAGAATGGAATAGTGTTCCTGAATAAGAAATACATCATTATAAACTGTGCTGACAGCTGTACAAGGTACTGTGATTAGTTTATATCTAAATTTTGTGCTGACAGACTATCTTTTGATGTCAATAGTGTTAGAATACAATGGCTGGTAATGTTTAGGTTATTGTTAGGACTAGAGGAAATAAGTTGCCTTAATAGGTTCTGTGTTCTTGCTTCTTCGATATAGATCCAGAGTTTATGCTTTGGTCTGCATATCTTGTCTACTATTCTAATAAAATGGATTGCTTTATGGTATTTAGTTACCATGGTAAATCAAATTCCACTGTTATCTGGCAGAAGTAGGGGTATTTTATATAGTCTGAACAGATCTTTCTATAATGATAAAAGAATTTACTTGGGAGCTTCACCATGTGTTTCTGGCCTATTCATGAAAGGAATGTGGGGTGGCACCATCTTACTATAGATGGGATTGATGTGGGTAGGAATTTAAAGTTAAGAGAGTAGAGCTGCTCTGTATTTGACCAGAAATGCATGTCCAGAAACTTGATGGACTTAGCTATGAAAACAGGAAATTAGCTTTAGAAGATCATGATGCGTGGGTTATAATGTGATGTTTAGGGACTGCTTTGAATCTAAAAATGGAGGTATACCCAAGTGCTTCCAAAATGTTTTGCAGTTTTCTTAACGTTATTTTTGGGTTTGAAATAGGTAGGCTCAGATTAGCCCACAGGGGAACAGGTAAAACCCCCTATGGCCCTTGACTCAGGGGAGATCGTGGGTCCCTAGACCCCTAAACCCTTTAGGACTGGTGTATAGCACAGTACATTCACTGCACTACATACTGATAGGCAGTGTACAGCATCTCACGCAGACTATGCTACCATCTAATAACCTAGAATATTTAACAAACTACTCAGCTTACTATATATAGATGCATTGGGTGGCTGAGATGACATGTAGGCACAAAGGCAGGTCATCCACTATCCTCCCTCCTTACCCCTGTCTCCTTATTGTCACTGTGGGGCCACTAATTATTTTGCTAAGAAAGCTAAGGGGACCATAATCTAAAACAGGTGCCTATCAACAGGCTACTGAGAGGGACACAACCCTGAGGCCCTGTAGAGCTGGCGCTTGTCTGATTGTTTGCAATAAAGTCTCCATCAGCATTATAAGCAGCAATGAATGAAGTGGGCACTGATATAGGCGCTGGATGTGGAGTACATAGCAATTATTACAGTTATGAATTGAAGTGGGAAGACAAATTTTCACATGGTGTCTTGAATGAATCTCCAAACGACCCTGTGAAAGACTTTTTTTTAGCATCTGTGTTTCTTTTGCTACTGCATTGAGGGCTTTGTAATTACAATGACTAAGAATTACAGGAGATTGAGAGTGGATTGGATGCTAGTTTCAGGCTTGGCTTCAGATAACGGCAGGCCCCGATTTCAGGCTCAAACTGACTGCTCAGTATTAAAATTGGCCTGGACCTCTGTCTTTGAACATCCTTTCTGTCCTGCTACTAGCCACAATCAATATAGCAATGGCCTTAACTTGTGACAATGTAAATTTCAGTTGCTAATCCAATAATTTGTGAAATGTAACAAAAAATACCCTGCCCTCTGTACAAGTGCAGCAATGAGAGTATGAAAGGGAGTCTGTCACCAGGAAACTTAGTATCAAACTAGCTACAGTGCACTGTAGGGACATTATAATGAGCACAATCATACCTTTACATAATCCAATAGCTGCACCATTTCCTTTAAAAAACTGTATTCAGAAATATGCTAATGCTGCCCCTGTAGCCTCTTCCTACCCTAGAACTATGATGCTGCTTTTTCAATTCCTATATGTGTCTGGCATTCCCAACTGGAGCTCTAGGAAGCGCTGGCACGCCCCTAATTGCACTTCATTTGCATATTTTTAACACTGCTTTTTCAAGGGAATGGCTCATCTATTGGACTATATAAAGGTATGATGCTGATCAGCATACGGTCCCCTGCCATGCAGTTACTGGTTTAATACCAAGTTTCCTGGTTCCAGGGACCTTTAAATAAAAATTATAACATTGAGGAAAACATATTCTTAAAGGTGAAGTCTACCAATGATATAATATTATAAAATAAAAACTAATAATAATTATATCATAATGCAATTGTTTTTTATATTCTTCGATAGAGGGTATCTATGATATCTAGGAATAAAGTAAGAAATAATATTTAAAAATAATAAAAATAGAATATCACATATACAAAATATTTAGTATTTCACATATTTCTCCACACAAATATAATTGATCTCCATAGATTTATACATAATCAATGTACAGAAGTTGTGTGTGAATTCATTTGTATACATCGATTTGTTAAGGAATATAAAGTACATATGATTTATGCCTGGGATGTTCTACGGTTATTAATCAAATTGTGATAACAGGAATTTGATTTCCTGAGGGACAAGGTGTAGAGAAGTAGCTTCCAAGTTCCCACTGCTGTCTGTTTATTGATTTTTTGTCAAGATGCAATCGTCTTGTTAAATGTGTGTACATCATGTCAATTCACATGCTAGTTACTGTTTTAATGTTTAGTATTTATTGTCCAAGCATGAATTATACAATCCCACCATTCTAAATAGGGCATAAACAAACAGTAATTGGTTTCTGGGGCAAAGAATTCTATCATTCTGCATAAAATGGAATATAATAAGATATTATATGCATCAGAAATAAGTGTTATTTTGAAAAAAAAATGTGATTTACAGTGGGGAAAAAAAAGTATTTAGTCAGCCACCAATTGTGCAAGTTCTCCCACTTAAAAAGATGAGGCCAGCCTGTAATTGACATCATAGGTAGACCTCAACTATGAGAGACATAATGAGAAAACAAATCCAGAAAATCACATTGTCTGATTTTTAAAGAATTTATTTGCAAATTATGGTGGAAAATAAGTATTTGGTCAATAACAAAAGTTCATCTCAATACTTTGTTATATATCTTTGTTGGCAATGACAGTGGTCAAATGTTTTCTGTAAGTCTTCACAAGGTTGGTACACACTGTTGTTGGTATGTTGGCCCATTCCTCCATGCAGACCTTGAAATGCTTCTTAAGAAGCCACTCCTTCATTGCCCTGGCAGTATGCTTGGGATCATTGTCATGCTGAAAGACCCAGCCACGTTTCATCTTCAATGCCCTTGCTGATGGAAGGAGGTTTGCACTCAAAATCTCACGATACATGGCTCCATTCATTCTTTCATGTACACAGATCAGTCGTCTTGGTCCCTTTGCAGAGAAACAGCCCCAAAGCATGATGTTGCCACCTCCATGCTTCACAGTAGGTATGGTGTTCTTTGGATGCAACTCAGCATTCACTCTCCTCCAAACACGACGAGCTGTGTTTCTATCAAACAGTTCTACTTTGGTTTCATCTGACCATATGACATTCTCCCAATACTCTTCTGGAACATCCAAATGCTCTCTAGCAAACTTCAGACAGGCCTGGATATGTACTAGCTTAAGCAGGGGGACACGTCTGGCACTGCAGGATCTGAGTCCCTGGCGGCGTAGTGTGTTACTGACGGTACCCTTTGTTACGTTAGTCCCAGCTTTCTGTAGGTCATTCACTAGGTCCCCCCATGTCTGATTTTTAAAGAATTTATTTGCAAATTATGGTGGAAAATAAGTATTTGGTCAATAACTAAAGTTCATCTCAATACTTTGTTATATATCCTTTGTTGGCAATGACAGTGGTCAAACGTTTTCTGTAAGTCTTCACAAGGTTGGTACACACTGTTGTTGGTATGTTGGCCCATTCCTCCATGCAGACCTTGAAATGCTTCTTAAGAAGCCACTCCTTCATTGCCCTGGCAGTATGCTTGGGATCATTGTCATGCTGAAAGACCCAGCCACGTTTCATCTTCAATGCCCTTGCTGATGGAAGGAGGTTTGCACTCAAAATCTCACGATACATGGCTCCATTCATTCTTTCATGTACACTGATCAGTCGTCCTGGTCCCTTTGCAGAGAAACAGCCCCAAAGCATGATGTTGCCACCTCCATGCTTCACAGTAGGTATGGTGTTCTTTGGATGCAACTCAGCATTCACTCTCCTCCAAACATGACAAGCTGTGTTTCTATCAAACAGTTCTACTTTGGTTTCATCTGACCATATGACATTCTCCCTATACTCTTCTGGAACATCCTAATGCTCTCTAGCAAACTTCAGACAGGCCCGGATATGTACTGGCTTAAGCAGGGGGACAGGTCTGGAACTGCAGGATCTGAGTCCCTGGTGGCGTAGTGTGTTACTGACGGTAGCCTTTGTTACGTTAGTCCCAGCTTTCTGTAGGTCATTCACTAGGTCCCCCCGTATGGTTCTGGGATTTTTCTCACCGTTCTTGTGATCATTTTGACCCCACGGGGTGAGATCTTGTGTGGAGCCCCTGATCGAGGGAGATTATCAGTGGTCTTGTATGTCTTCCATTTTCTAATTATTGCTCCCACAGTTGATTTCTTCACACCAAGCTGCTTGCCTATTGCAGATTCAGTCTTCCCAGCCTGGTGCAGGTCTACAATTTTGTTTCTGGTGTCCTTCCACAGCTCTTTGGTTTTCACCATAGTGAAGTTTGGAGTGTGACTCTGTTTGAGGTTGTGGACAGGTGTCTTTTATACTGATAACAATGTCAAACAGGTGTTATTATTACAGGTAATGAGTGAAGGACAGAGGAGCCTCTTAAAGAAGTTACAGGTCTGTGAGAGCCAGAAATCTTGCTTGTTTGTAGATGACCAAATACTTATTTTCCACCATAATTTGCAAATAAATTCTTAAAAAATCAGACAATGTGATTTTCTAGATATGTTTTCTCATTTTGTCTCTCATAGTTGAGGTCTTTTTTTCCCCACTGTATGCCTATGCAAACCTACCCAGTTTCAGCAGAACAGTCCAAGATTTCAAATAGTGACCAATTGTGTCAATAGATCATCAATGGGAACAGCATAGACAGTGCAATGATTATACCTGCTAATATTAATCCCTGGCAAATAAGGTCAGTCATTCTCATTTTTTTTTCTTCTGTATCAGTGGACACTCTTAAGGTTGAAGTGTCTTCAGCTAGCTCTTTCTGCCAGAGAGATGAGGAGGGTTCCTCAACTTGCCTAGGATATTTATTCTTTTAACATTTCTGTATGCTGTAGGAGACTTAAATCATAGCCCCAGAAAGAAACACCCTTCACATTATTGCTCATGCCTAGGCAAATCCAACCCTAGGACACTCTTTTTAATGACATTCAGCCTATCAGTTTAGACTATTAGGCTTCATTCACGCTCATTTGCAGGTGATATGCTGTCTGTGGTTCATCTGCTTTTCATATCTGTGAAAAGCAGCTCAACTTTATTTTATTTCATTTTCTATATTTTGTATGTCTCTGGACCCTTGAAAAATGGATGACACACAGATGTTATCCTTTCTTTATGGACCCATAGACTTTCATGGATGTGATGCATCTGTAATGCATCAGTATCAGTGAAAAAAGGATGTGTTTCTGTCTGAATAAACACAATGAAATGAATGGGTATGAATGGCATCCACAACAAAATGTAGATGCCCCACCTAAGTGATATTCGGATGTGTGATTATGGTCTAAGCCAGTTCCCGCTCTACCTGGCTGCTCTCACTGTTGTGCTCCATAACATTACTTATGCCCCTAGTATTACTGGATACTGTATGCAGATTTCATTAGCACTGCATATAGTAGTCTGCAGTATGGTGGAAATAAACAGCGATTTTACCATTAGTTAAACAGGAAGACGGAAATGTCTGCAGAATGATTTTTGGAAATGCTTTTACCAGATAAGTGAAGGGATGGCTATACTTTCAATAAGTGCAATTTAAATAAAATACATGAAATGTGACATTATATCAACTAAAACACAAGTAGCTTATTAATACAGCCAACATCAGAGTCAGATCATTTATATATATATATATATATATATATATATATATATATCTTTAACTAATAGAGACTAAATCACCTTTCCTGCCAATTAAACCTATAACCACAGGACACCACAATGCACATTTCATTAATGGATAGCTTTTTCAGGAGGTGAAGATTGTTATAACCTCCTGGGGTATACAGTGGGGAAAAAAAAGTATTTAGTCAGCCACCAATTGTGCAAGTTCTCCCACTTAAAAAGATGAGAGAGGCCTGTAATTGATATCATAGGTAGACCTCAACTATGAGAGACATAATGAGAAAACAAATCCAGAAAATCACATTGTCTGATTTTTAAAGAATTTATTTGCAAATTGTGGTGGAAAATAAGTATTTGGTCAATAACAAAAGTTCATCTCAATACTTTATTTATCCTTTGTTGGCAATGACAGAGGTCAAACATTTTCTGTAAGTCTTCACAAGGTTGGCACACTGTTGTTGCTGGTATGTTGGCCCATTCCTCCATGCAGATCTCCTCTAGAGCAGTGATGTTTTGGGGCTGTCACTGGGCAACATGGACTTTCAACTCCCTCCAAAGGTTTTTCTATGGGGTTGAGATCTGGAGACTGGCTAGGCCACTCCAGGACCTTGAAATGCTTCTTACCAAGCCACTCCTTCATTGTGTGTACTACAAGGCCACTAGACAACATATAAAGTTTGGTGTATCATAAGCCAGTCTTAATAAACTGCCCAAATGGTGCAGGGACCAAAAGATTTATGAGGAGACTGTTCATAAATCTGTCTGTACCATCCTGGCAACAGAATGGAAATCATTGGTGTGATTTCTAATAAGTCTGTCGGCCGAGAATTTCAAAGTGCAGTAGTAACAGATCTAGACAAACTGGCGTTGAGGTAAAATGTCTCTCAGCTCATATCAGGTCTGTTACTACCACACTCTGAAATTCTTTTAAGTGAAGCACAAACTTAGACCCCTGATGAATTTAACTATGTACAGAGGAAATGCATACAATATCACTTACAATAGCTGGAGGGTGCTTATAGGAAAATAGTTTTAGGTCAGTCAGATAGTCTCTGCCTTATAAGGCTGGGAATTTAAAGCCAGATAGGGCTATTTGGACAGAATGCTCAATAGCATTGGTTTAAGTTTTTAGCACATCCTAAAGAGTAGGTATTGCTAGAGGAGAAACTCAGCAGCATTCTAGTCCACCTACTTTGGTGTTGTATTTGCACGCAACCAAACTTTACGACAGATCAAACACTTAAATTCCACAGAATACATGGGTGTAAATGGGGAATTGTGGATGTATTGTATTTGTTATGTTGTTTGTGTTGTCGCATGTAGTGGTCACCTGTTTCTCAAATCTAGTGCTGTTCCTAAACTCCAGGGCTTTGGGAATTACCAATAGCAACACTAGGGGATATGTGCACTGACAAGCAAAAGGGTAACAATGTTGGCTATCTCATACATAAATTTGACTTGCAGCTATTTAGCATATGATTAGTTATGCAGATTCTTGTCATGTAACTGCATTGTTAATGTTTTGCTCCCGATGGTGGAAATATCTTTTTCTTGTATACTACAAATTACAGCCTATTCTCACATTCCCTAATAGCTCAGTTTGTTATTAGGTGGATTCCCAAGTGAAAGGTCACTGGTTCAAATTGAGGATTAGTCATAAAGAAGATTTCCCAAGAAAACTGAAATAGCATCATCCAGCTTATTGATAAAGGTCTCTCGGTCCAATAAAATTGCCAAGAGTGCCATAACAGTTGGAAGAATACGAAATAAAGTCTGTCCGTTTATTCAAAAAGTGGGGGGGGTGTGGCCTACCATGCATGAGTGCTGACAAGCTCACCGTTTACAGCACTGGGACGGGGCTTTTTCTTACTTTTTTTTTAAATGGGGAGCACCAAGAGAGTCCCTTCCAACCATTTTTGGGCATGTTTCGCCGCCGGAACAATCGGAACAATCTGGGCCTCCCAACTCTGTGCGGTCCCGAGGAAGCTCCACCTAGCAGTGCTGTTCTTCTCAGTCCCTGGATAGATTTTCAGGTCTTGGAGGTCCCTTATCTGCAGGCTGCAAAGTCTCTCCCGGAGGCCCTATCTCCCCCTGCCGTGTGGCCAGTTATGCTCCCCCTGCCTCGTCAGCTCTCCAGGGTTTAGTGGCACCACTACCTGCTATGTCCACCGCATCGCCTGCTGTGCTCCCTGGTCTTTGTCAGCAGCCAGGGGTGGTAGGCCTTGGAAGTCCGGCCTTTCAGTGCAGCCTGCTCCTCTGGCCTCCAGGCACTCCACCTTCTCTGGACCCCAGGTTTGGTCCCCCAGCCCCTGTACCCTCACCTGCAGGCACAGATGGAATACAAGTAAAAGCCCTGTTGCTGCCTGTTGCCAGCACAACCTCCATATTGCCTGAAGCGGCATTTTCTGGACCGGACCCCCCGGCTTTATCCTCTGCTCATGTTGACCCTGAGTTCCCTATACCCTAATCTGTTAGACAGGGGGGCCCCATGGAATGTCTCCCCCCTGCTTCCTTGCCTCCACTCCTGGAGATCAAAAATTGGTTGGCAAACTGTGGAGTGTGCTCAGGACTAATCACCAGCTACCCATGATTCTCCCCTGGGGATACCGCAGCTTCTTAGGACTTAACCCTCTCCTCCTTTCGCTCTTGATGCTGTCAAAAACCCACTAGGTGATTCCTCCAGTCCTTCCTGCCTGAAACTCACCAATGGTTCCTGATTCTGGATCCTCTTGTCCCACCACTCTTGCAGATATTCAGATGTTGTTATGTTCCACTTTGTCTTGCTCTGATATGGTGGAATATGCTAGATTCATAGTGGCTGAATGTGAGCAGGAGATCACCAAATTCAAGTCTGAACTTTCTTCCTTCTTGTCAAGAGTTGAAACATCTGTATGACCACAATTTTTGCCCTTTGCTTTCTCAGATAGTCAGGGATCTGGAGTCATGGTGATCAGGGACTCATTCTTGGTTCGACCGTATTAGCATTTTGAAAATGAATATTCTCCCGCGATTGTTATATCTTCTGCAAACTATTCCTATTCCTATCCCTGCAGCGATTTGGACAGCGTTGAGAAGTCACCACATTTACTTTTTCACTTTATATGGACCGATGGGCTGAAAGACATTGATTAGATCCAAAGATAGAGGTTGCCTTGGCCTGTCAGAATGCAGGAAATACTACTATGCGGCGGTCCATTAGCATGTATTAGATTTCTTAAATGGCTGA
The DNA here is from genome assembly GCA_947044405.1 of Leptodactylus fallax. Taxonomy (NCBI): domain Eukaryota; kingdom Metazoa; phylum Chordata; class Amphibia; order Anura; family Leptodactylidae; genus Leptodactylus; species Leptodactylus fallax. The sequence continues at coordinate 2,800,692 of CAMRHE010000212.1, forward strand.
CCTTATAAGTTCTGGGTGTACATTGCACAGGCGATTTGTCCGAAGGCCCTCCCAACTCTCCCCCCGTTGTGTGGCAGACATCTCTCAGCTGCCTCTATCCTTAAGCACATACACCACCCTTAGGTCCCTGCACTATGCGCACCCAACTAAGTCACTCATTGACCCAAGGGGACCCTTAGTTCCAATATCTGATAATCCTTCTTTTCGCCCAGGTATGTCCTATAACCATTTTCTAACCGTTTTCTCGGTAGGTATAAGTTTTCCTCATTGTTTTTTAAACATGTCTTGTCGGGTTCTGCACTGGCACCTTTGTCATACCTGATACCGCCCAACCGATCCTCCTATATGCAATTATCTCATTTTTAACATTCCCTGGACTCTTCCTGCTGGGTACACCGGACTTTACTGAGTATGACCGTTTATGTTTAGCATCCTCTCCTCCTTTGCACACCATCTCCTTGCTCTACAGCTGTTTAATCTCAACTGATATTGTAGTCCTACCTGTGTATTGTTGCGACACTGGAAACTGAGATTGGGAAGCAGTTCACTGAGACCGAATGGTATATGGTTTCACTTCACCCACAGATCCCTGATTGTGACAAAAGCGCAGGAGACTTCTTTTAAGACAAAAGCAGGGACCCTGTACTCTTGTTGGTACAGGGTCCCTGCTTTATTACATAAATGGTACCCGTTGTGTTCTGACACTTGATGGCACTGCAGCAGAGGGGAGGGGACAATGTCTTATATTTGGTGGGGGTGCCCACTTCTACGGGATTTTTGGTTTCAGGTGGTTTCATCATAAATATCAATTATTACAGGTGCCCTGTTCCCTGATACCCCAGGAAGCTTTGCTCCTTTTCATACTCTTTATCAGTTTTTCCATATTTAAGCAATTCTTTACCAGTTTTCTCCTACAGGCTGCAAAATATGTACTCGCTAGGCATTGAAAGAGCCAGTTGCTGCCGACGGTGGAGGAGTGGTTTGCAGAGGTTGTCCTTCTTTATTGTATGGAGGACCTTTTAGCTCACACTAAGGCTCAACGCAAGCAATTTGTCTGCACCTGGGGTCCCTGGATAACCTTCCAGTACTCAGATGCCTACCGTCGTGCTGGATGGCCTGCCTGATGGCTCTTAGTATTTGGGTCTCTTCTCTGGTGGTGTTCCTCTTGCTAGGTTCTGGGTGGGCCCTTGCTGCATTGCCGCCACTCTGTGGACATTTTATCTCTTTATTTCCAAATACTTACTCCCCTAGTTCCTGTTTCCTACCTTCGCTTCCCCTTCCCCCCTCCCGTCCTTTACTTGTTTGCCTTGGTTTATATTTTTATTTGGGAAGCTGTGTCTTCCCTTGTTTTGTTTTTGTTGTCCGGTCTTTACTGGAAAATTAATGAAGTGAATTTGAAAAATAAAAAAACCAAAAGGTGGAGGTGCAGGCAAAATATTGGAGTCAACAAGTCGGCTCATTGCAAGGTCTATCAATTCTATCAACGTGTGTTACACAAGTATGGAGTGTTGGCCTGAAAAAAGATGAAGAAGCCTCGACTTCAACATCATCATAAGAAGCATTAGCTCGAGTTTGCAAAAAAATATGAAAAGTGGACAGTAGAAGATTGAAAACAGGTGATTTGGAGCAATGAGACAAAAGATAATATACTAGGCTCTGATGGGTGCAAATGTGTCTGGAAGAAACAAGGGAAAAGGGGGATAACAGATCAAGAAATTGAAGGAACTGTCAAGTTTGGTGGAGGAAGCCTAATGATATGGCGTTGTTTCACAGCCAATGGCATTGGATACTTGACCAGGATCAATCTTGATCTCAATGCTGACTTATATGTGAGTATTCTACAATGACCCGAAGTTGATTCAATGACAATGAAGTGGAGGTGCTGGATTGGCCCCCAAGGTCTCCAGACCTCAACCCAATTGAACACTTTTCGATAGGGTTGAAGAAAAATCTGTATTCGCACCCAAGTGAGTCGACCAGTATGCACCAACATTGGGAACATGTAGAAAACACCTGGAATCAGATTTGTTCGAGACACGCTTGAATCTGATCGAGAGCATGCCCAGGATTCAGGCAGTTTTGAAAAACAAAGGTGGATTTTCAAAATACTTACAAAATAATAAAAATTAAAATTTTGATTTTTAGGAGCAAAACATTAACAATGCAGTCACATGCCAAGAATCTACATAACTAATCATATGCTAAATAGTTGCAAGCCAAACTTATGTATGAGATACCCATACCCATGATTGTCTATAAAATGATGGAAGTCTCACGTTTGAAACTGTAGTGGATGGTGAGATATGGAACCTGAAAGTCAAAAGTTCAAAACATTGCGACCACTCTATGTATTCGTCTTCCATATCCCGCAGTGAGGACCCTCAATGTAGGACTTCCTGAGCCAACATGACCTTTATGATGTCTGGCATGCCCATCATAGCACCGAACGAGATTATTCCTACTACTCTAAGGCACACAATAGCTACTCTAGAATTGATTTGTTTCTTGTTGACAGGTTGTGGTTAACTGCAGCAACTCAGTCTGCGATTGGAGTAATCAAATGGTATGACCACGCTCCAGTCACTCTTTCTGTGACGGAGTGTGGCCAGTCCCCTCCGACATATTTATGGAGATGTAATGGCTTTCTTCTTTCACATCCCACTCATAGGGCTTTGTTGGAAAGGGATCTTAAAGGGGTATTCCCATGACCATAACTATTTTTAAATTTGTAGATAATTAAAAGTTAAACATTTTTGCAAATATAAGTAATTACACATTTTGCAGAGTTTTAAAGATTTTCTCTAAATATCTTGTGATCACGAGTTGTTGTCATGATCGGTTGCCAGTGGATACGACCATGATTGCAGGACCTTTCTAAGGTCAGAAAGTCAAGAATGATTTCCTTTTTGTGGCTGGGATATCTTCTGATACATGTAGTGTCCCTGTCTGATAAACTAGCTACAATAAGAAAATCATGGCTGGATTCTTGACAAGTTCCAGACCATAGAAAGTTTTCTCATAAGTGGTCGTATCCATTGGCAACCGATCAAGACAACAGACTGTCACCACTAACATAGTTAGAGAAAATCTTTAAAACTCTGCAGAATTTTTAGCTACTTATATTTGCAAAAATCTTTAACTTTGTATTATCTACAAATATACATATGATTATGTTCATGGGAATACCCCTTTAAGGATTACTTTACTTCTAACGACACCCCTGATATGGGGATCAACCCCATTTGGAATGCCCATAAGGCCTGCATCAGAGGGTCATTTATTAGGTTAGGACATATAGTTAAGAAGCAGTGCCAAACCCAGCTATCCAAACTCCTTGAGGATGTTAAGAAAAAAGAGCAACTAAATAAGTCTGCTCCTTCCCCGTTTCATGCTGAGCAACTCCTCCTCTATAGGCAACAATTATGTGATCTGCTGATGTTTGACTATGAAAAATCTTTGAAAAAACTTAAGATTAATTATTACTCCCAAGGGAATCGTGCGGGTAGATTACTAGCGGCTAAATTGAAGCTAGGGCACCTTAAATCCCGTATTCCTTTTCTTTTTTACCCCTAATCTAATGGGAAATTGATTAATCCAACGGATATTGCTGACCAATTTAGTCGATATTATGCTAAATTCTATATTTTCCGAGACGACACTTACTCTCACTGTGCCTCTGACCTGGATATATCTTCTTTTTTACAGTCCCTTAACCTTCCTTCCCTCTCCCTTTCCCTCTCCCTTTTCCCTTTCTTAATAGACCCATCTCTGCCGAAGAGATTGCTGAGGTGATTGCCTCCCTGCCTGTTAGAAAATCCCCAGGACCGGATGGAATAACAAATTAATATTACAAAACCTTTACCCCTATTCTACTTCCTCATTTTGTAAAATTTTTTAATTGTGCTATGACTACGGGCTCTTTTCCTAAGGAAAATCAAGAAGCTCTTATTGTCACTATTCCTAAACCAGGGAAGTCCACTGATTCTCCTCAAAACTTCCGCCCCATATCCCTGCTTAACCCTGATGTAAAGATTTATGCAAAACTTTTGGCCCGTAGACTGGCCCCGCTGATACCCCTCTTAGTCTCTCCTGATCAGGTAGGCTTTGTTGCTGGTTGAAAGGCTCCAGACAATACTAGGAGGGTGCTAAACATTTTGCATCATATTGCACGGGGTGGAATCCCTTCTGTGCTGTTGGCACTCGATGCCGAGAAGGCGTTCGACCATATCCACTGGTCGTTCGCCTTCTTGGCACTATGGGCTATGGGTCTGGGAGGAGCATTCCTATCGGCTACATCCGCTCTTTACTCTGCGCCTTCTACGAGGGTGTTTGTCAACGGGGCCCTGTCTACTCATTTTGAAATTACTAATGGTACCCGACAGGGTTGCCCGTTATCCCCCCTTATATTTATCTTTTCTATAGAGCCTCTGGCCTGTGCCCTTAGAAGTTACCCCAATGTCCGAGGGGTCGCTATAGCTGGTCGCACCCACACCATCTCGTTACATGCTGACGACATTATCCTATCTTTAACTGACCCACTCCCTTCTCTTGAGGCCGCCCTTGATTTAATTGATTAATTTAGCTCCTTATCTTACTATAAGTTAAACATAACCAAGACCCAGATCCTCCTGCTGCATCTCCCAGATTTGGAAATCTCTTTACTTAAACAGCGCTATCCCCTTGACTTGAGACAAGACAGTGTCCAATACCTGGAAATTCACCTCACCCCTGCTCACTCTTCCTTGTATCTAGCAAACTATCTTCCCCTTCTTCAGTCCTTGCAGATCAAGGCGGATAGAATAAGATTGACTGAGATATCCTGGTTGGGGAGGATCGCAGCATTTAAAATGCTTCTCCTCCCTCGCCTGTTGTATTTATTCCGTACACTGCCTATTGCTCTCCCTTTTTCCTTTTTTAAAACTGTTAATGGTCTGCTTATGAGGATCATATGGGCTGGTAGGAAACCCCATCTCTCCTGCACGATTCTCACCAGATCTGGTGGGTTGGGTGGTTTGGGAGTCCCAGATATTCATGGATACTACATTGCCTCCTTGGTGTCCTTGTCGTTGGGTGGTTCGTCCCAAGAGGAGGAGCTTCACTGGACTCACATTGAGAAGTCTTACTTCCCAGCAGAGAAGTATTTTCTCCCAACATCAGGTGTTCCCGCAGTCATCCTCATCTTGCTGGAGGCTATGTGGTGGCGTGGGATTGTTACTCCACACCTTTTGGGCTTACCCTTGTCTCACTCACTATTGGAGAGATGTTTTTGATCTTTTAGATGGCCTCCTGGATAGCCCATTTTATGAGCTCCCCAGTTGGCGTTGCTTAATTTGGAAATGGATTTGATTCCCCCACAACATCGCAAACTGACTTGTAAGATTTTCCTGATGGCCAAAATAATTATAGCTAGGAAATGGAAACAACCGTTCCCACCCTCCTTGCAGGACCTTTTAACCTTAATAGACACTACTCATTCTTATGTAAGGACTATCGCTGTTGGTAATTTATCTTTTCTAAATATCTGCTTACCTGGGGTGGCTGGTTAGTGAGCCTGCACTGCTCTATGCATTGATCAATCCTCTATGCATTGGTCGCTGCCCTGCGCATTGACCACTGCCTCCCCGCTGCCGTTTGTATTTATGGATATTGATTTAGGTGTTTTTGTTAGCTCTTTATTTACACCTCCTCATGAGACCTTGCTACTGTTCTCAGATCTGCTTATTCCAAACATCGAGTTATGCCTGACTAGACATGGTTCAACCTGCTTCCTGTACCCCCTTCCTTTCCTTTCCCCTTTATGTCTGTAATTCAGTATTTGTTGTCATGTAAGTTTCTTTATTATTTGTCATGTTGAAAAAGTGAAAAATTCAATAAAAAACTATTGAAACAAAAAAAGAATTCAAAACATTGCTACCGTTTTGACCGTCAGTGTATCAATAAAATCCGCCATTTTTCTGTCTACATTTGCATCAAAAATTATGGTACACAGGATTTACAACATATTTATGAACAGTGGTTACCAGAAAGAACAGAAAAATATGACTAGCTCAACACTTAAAAGTGTCTCACCTTACAATACACTTATGAAACAGAAAAGAATGAATATGGCACAGATATTCTTATGCAAAGTTTACCAAGTTTAAAATGGTGTCAACTTAGTTGAATCTTCAATTGAAATAGAATTTTGGTGTACAATCAATGGAAACACATTTTTTTGCCTCAATGAGATAGATTTTTTTTTTATTTTTTGATGCAATGGAGACAGATTCTTTTGCTTTTTGGTGCAATAGAGACAGACTTTTTGGCATATCAGAAAAATGATCCAGAATTTTGGTGCATGGGAAGTGAGCCAGAATTTTGGGATGTCAAAATGTGAGATAAATTTGTGAAGGTCCATAGATTTATATATATATGTCTGAAACTATTTATTATTATTATTATTATTATTATTTATTTGTTATTTATATAGCACCAATAATTCCATGGTGCTTTACATTTGCGGATTTACATACGGTACACAAGATGTACAAAACAGATAATACTAACAGTGACCAACTGGCACAGTGGGTTAGAGGGCCCTGCCCGCAAGGGCTTACAATCTATGAGGGAGGAGAGATAGAGACAGAAGGTGAGGAGAGAGACTGTACAGGTGGTGGTGTGGTGACAGTGGTGTTATTGGAGGTTGTAGGCCTTCCTGAATAGGTGGGTCTTCAGGGCCTTCTTGAAGCTTGTGACAGTGAGGGACAGTCTGATGTGTCTTGGTAGTGAGTTCCAGAGTATGGGGGATGCACGGGAGAAGTATTGGAGATGTTTGTGTGAAGAGCGGATAAGAGCAGAGTGGAGTAGGAGATCTTTGGAGGATCAGAAGTTACGTGTGGGCAGGTTTCGGGAGATTAGGTCGGAGATATATGGAGGGGACAGGTTGTGGATGGCTTTGTATGTCTGTGTTAGTAGTTTGAACTCTATTAGCTGGGCGATGGGTAGCCAGTGAAGGGATTGGTAGAGGGGAGTGGCCGATGAACAGGGGAAGAGGTATATTAAGTGAGCAGCACAGTTTAAGGTGGACTGGAGGGGGGCGAGAGTGTTTGCTGGGGAGGCCATGGAGAAGGGTGTTACAGTAGTCTAGGCGGGAGATTATGAGGGCATGAACTAGCTTCCTTGTAGTTTCAGGGGTGAGGAAGGAGTGGATTTGGTGGATGTTCTTGAGTTGGAGGCGGCAGGAGGTGTTGAGGGTTTGAATATGCGGCTTGAAGGATAGGTCAGAGTCTAAGGTTATCCCAAGGCAGCGGACCCGTGGGACTGGGATGAGTGTGGTTCCGCTAACTTTAATAGATGGGTCAGGTAGGGGAGCCGTGCGAGGAAGGGTGAAGATTATGAACTCCGTTTTCTCCATGTTGAGTTTGAGAAAGCGGGAGGAGAGAAAGGAGGCTATGGCTGCTAGACATTCTGGGACTTTGGACAACAGAGAGGTAATGTCTGGTCCAGAGAGATATATTTGGGTGTCGTCAGCATAGCAATGGTAGCTGAAACCATGGGATTCTATGAGTTGGCCAAGGCCTAGGGTGTAGATGGAGAACAGCAGGGGTCCCAGGATGGAGCCTTGGGGGACACCTACAGAAAGAGGGCATGGCGGGGAGGTGGTGTGAAACTACGAATAAGATTCATAGTTTCAGACAGTGCAGAGTCCGACAATATTGATAAATGTGACCCAGTGTGTTTTAGGAAACAAATAAACAGTACATTTTAGTATTTTCCCCATTTTGTGTTGTAAATGTCAATGGTTAGCTCAGTGAATATAGTTTGAATTCTGACAGTCTACCTATTAACATTTTTCAGTGAAAATATTTCAGCATCACCTAGCAATGAATATGTGAAAAACGAATGAATCACGGACATCACATGGATGATGTATGTTGCTGTCTGTTTTTTTCATGGACCCATAGACTTGTGTGTCTCAGATGAGTAGAAAGAAGAGCAAAATATAGTGTATGTAATAATTTTAGATGTGAAAGGGCCCTTAACGTGACCAACGCTAACTATCAAAATGTGACTCCTGACTACTTTTATAAGTATATCATTCATAATAAATTTGAAAAAATATATGAACATGCATAGTATCATAACATCCATATAATATCAAAATTCCATATAGTACATAAAAGTCTCAAAAGAAAGCAATAAATATAATTTAAAGCACTGAGAAACAATGCCAAAGGTACATACAAGTATATTATAATACAGGGATATAACCATGTTAGGGAATAACAGGCCAGGTGCGTATAGATAGATAGATAGATAGATAGATAGATAGATAGATAGATATTTGATAGATATGTGATATACTATATAGTATTCCATCTACTTATAGCGCACTATTAGTCAGTCCATATACAGTATATAATATTTACAAGGTTTCAGACATTCACATCTAAGGTATTGGAATTTTTCAAAGCAGTTTTTCCAACATATAATTAGGAACCAACTACAGAAAATATCAATACAGAGCCACTTCTGCACATACATTTAAAAACACAAACCACCAGGTTCAGTTGCGCAAGTTCTTATAAAAATATTTAAAGAGGTTTGTTACTTACACCCAGGTTCCTTATGTGTTGAACCTTGGGCTACTAGGCTGGTTCAGACACCAGGTGACATGGTTTGAACCAGCTCCCGGCTTCCCCCTGTGTTCAGTAGTATTACATGTATGGGGGTTAGGAGACTCTGTCATTGCAACAATAAAGCTAGCCTCCATATACAGTACACATAATACCACTGAACATGGAGAGGAGGAGGAGGGTGTTCGTTCCAATCACATGACCTAGTGTTAAAACCAGGCCAGAAGGCCAAGGTTCAACACATAAAGAATCCAATCAGAAGTAAGTTACAAAGACTGACAGGAAAATCCTATTTAAGTTAATGGTCTCATTTAACCCCAAAGGCGAGACTGTTTGCAAAACCACCATCCATAGGCCACTCTCTGCAAGAGTCTGCTTTTCACAACATCACCACTAATACCAGATTGACCCAATTGATTCCACATACCTATAGATCTCTAGGGGTCATCTTCTGCCTTTCCACATCTTTTCTTTTCTGCACCACTAATGTCTCTTCTGTTTGTGTGGTATCTTTAACTCTTTTTAGCAAACTAATATTCATGTTATCATCATCGCAACACATTACTATGAGGAAAAAGCACAGCAAAAGCATGCAAATAGGACTGTAAACATCATATTTCATTATGAACATATCCTGATGGAATGAAAAAATCCTAGCATGTGAATTAAAAACCAGTTGATTATGCAGATCCAGTCTCTGCATTAAAAAACACCATTTTAGGACTTTACAAGTATCAAAAACATTTTTATTTAAGTTTTAACCTCAAAATGCAAAACTTATTTTAACAACAAGTCAGCAATAAACAGTGATGCAATGGCAGCCACACCAGACCAAGACTTCCTGCAGGTCATCAAAATCAATATTCTATGTACCCTGATACTTTTGTCTGCTTAATTATTAAAACACAGGATTCAACCGATCCCTGTGGAGTATAATAAGAACACAGTAGTTCTCCACTTTCGTTATGTAATAGAACAAAAGTAGAACTAAGAAGTTCCAAATTAGCTTGGAAAATTAAGCAGTAACTGATTTACCTCTAACTAAAACAACTTCTAGTTTACATACAATACAATACAATTAAAGAGCAAAATAACAAAAAAATAAAACTTTTTTGTATTATATACTGGGTTTGTGCTCACTCCAGAATAGAATTCACACTTTTTCATTATTCTCCATTCACTATTTTATCTGCCATAGCCCTGAAATGTCAACTCATTGTGGTAGCATGATTGCATTCTGTCAAATTTTTAATGTATGCAGTTAGCTGTGTCTGGCTGTAAGGTAACGGGCTGCAGCAGGAGCCTCCTCCCCCCACTTTGTCTGCAGTAAAATAGAAAAATTGTTGATCCTAGTCCCTCTGACTAAGCCTTACCACCTCAACCCTTCACCTCCTAAAATAAAAAGAGATCAGCAGAAAATCAATTGCTGTGTTTTCTGCAGGATTTCTACAGAACTATTTGTTTTAGAAAATTGCAGAAAATTGTACAGAATGACAAAAGGGTGGGCATGTTTATCTTTACTGTTATTTCTTTTTAGGGTTAGTGTTTCTACTGTCTAGCATAAAATGACCATCCTTCTTTCTGATTTGAAGCTCTGTGGAAAATAGTGGTGATTCTACAACATGTAAACATAGTTCTAACAGAATAATAATGATAATGATGAGAAAAGTACATATATTCATAATTTAAAGATACTTTTTGAAGAACTGGGTAATCTTAAAGGGAGTCTATCACTGGTATTTTTTAATTTTAACAAAACCTATCTTCATGTAGTCTTTAGAAAGCGTACATCGCATACTCCGTGCACCATCTTGGATTTCTTCTTACACAAGCAGGCGCAGTACGCCTGCTCATGTAAGAAGGAAGTAAAGAAGAGGAGGAGGAGGTGTCAACTACAATCAAGAAGGGGGCGGAGGATGCAGGTCCAGGCAGATGACAGGAGTGGGCTTGGAGCACAGGGGGCATTCCCGTGAAAACTAATTTACATAAGCAGAAACCGTCTTTTTCATGAAAACGCTGGCAACATAATTGAAACAAAAGGTATGCCTACAATAGTCTTTCTAAAGGCTACATGAAGATAGGTTTAGTTAAAATTAAAAAATACCAATGATAGACTGCCTTTATGCAAGGGTACATACACGCTATAAGGATTTAAGATACTTAAAGGAGTTGTCTGTGGTGAGAGAGAATCAGAGCAAAGGCTCTGGTATACAATTACAAAAGAAGCATTACTTAGCCACTCCAGTGCTCCCAAATAGTCTTTGTTTACTGGGCTGCAATGATGATGTCATGTTGACAACATGTGACCACTGCAGCCAATCACTGGAACTGTGGGGGATTCAACAGTGCTTTTTAATACAATCAGCTGCCTTTAGTCTATTTTTTCTCAGACAACACATTTAACATAATTTTAATATTTAGAAAGTAAACCCAATAGCACAAAAATTAAAAGAACTAAAATATAACTTTCATTAATGTGTGTTTCTGGTCTGACCTGGACCTTTTTTTGCATATCTTGTTAGAAGTTAGTGTTATTGCTTTAACCTAACAGCAAGCTGTATTTCCCCTTAATCAGACCACAGACTCTCGGAAATGTTCAGTCAACTCAGTAACCAAGCTGTCTAGTACCTAGAAGACAAGGAAGAGGGGAGGAGGTTGCAACTGTAGTTCATCGCTAAGTACTTTTGTGAAACAGCATGAGAAAGAGGGAGGAGAGAACAGCAGGATGGAGATATCTAACTGACTGAAAGCACACAGCACAGCAGAAAGGGCTTACCCACCCATCACATATGAAGACAGATAATATTTATTCAGATAAATTAAGGAAGGAAAGCAAACACAAAATATTCAAGTTACACAACATGTATGACAGCACTGCCTCCAATGTCATGGAGGAATTGTCATTTTTTAAAGATTTTTTTTATATACTCCGTTTTTTATTATTATATCACATATAATACCAAATCCAAGACCTTACAGGTCGTATACAACAATAGATTATCCGAAAAATAATTATATAATCCAAAATGATAATCACAATAATACAGAAATTAATATATAACTTTTAATTAATTAAAGTTAAAAATCACAACAACATATAACCACCCTAAAAGCAGCACAATTAAATAGTCCTCAAAATATCAAAAAAAAAAAAAAAAAAAAATATATATATATATATATATATATATATATATATATATATATACGGCAGCCTGAAATAGGAAAAACCAACCAGACACTTACCGTGATTCAGATGGTGCCTGTGTTGCTGAAGCAAATACCAGAAGGGAAGAGGGGTGACATAGTCCACGGTTCAAAAGTAACACCAGTAACAACGGGCTAAATAAGGAAACACCTGTATCTAAACTATCCCTATAACACCCTATATAAAACACTAAATGGACCCTAAAGTCCTAACTCGGGGCCACCACCCTAAATAGCAAGTGCCCCCGACTGGAACGTGGCCTTAGAATAAACTATCCCTATCAAATCCCTTCAAAACAAATAGATATAAAGAGAACAAAAAACACAAGAACTTTAGGGTCCATTTAGTGTTTTATATAGGGTGTTATAGGGATAGTTTAGATATAGGTGTTTCCTTATTTAGCCCGTTGTTACTGGTGTTACTTTTGAACCGTGGACTATGTCACCCCTCTCCCCTTCTGGTATTTGCTTCAGCAACACAGGCACCATCTGAATCACGGTAAGTGTCTAGTTGGTTTTTCCTATTTCAGGTTGCCGTGCCTGTTTTGTTTGCTTTTTTTTTGTCTCCAAATTATATATATATATATATATATATATATATATATATATATATATATTTTTTTTTTTTTTTTTTTGATATTTTGAGGACTATTTAATTGTGCTGCTTTTAGGGTGGTTATATGTTGTTGTGATTTTTAACTTTAATTAATTAAAAGTTATATATTAATTTCTGCATTATTGTGATTATCATTTTGGATTATATCACATATAATACAAATAAAATGAAGAAGAATAACAAAAATAGATGTTCTAAAATTGTGTATGTAGATTACTGTAAATCAATATTTTATATTTTTACTTCACTGACTAAAATCTGCAGTTTAAGACAGTCTGCAAACTGCCATGCACTAGGGTTATCTGTCATTTTTTGATCAATAGTGAAAACGTAAATGTATTTTATTGAGATTTTAAGTGATAAACCAACACAAAGTAGCACATAATTGTGAAATAGAACAAAAATGTTAAATGGTTTTCAAAATTTTAATCAAATAAAGATCAGAAAAGTGTGACGTGCAAAAGTATTGGGATATGTTTTTAAACCTGCTTTAAACTTCTCCACAACTTTATCTCTGACCTGTCTGGTGAGTTCCTTGGTCTTCATGATGCTGTTTGTTCACTTGTGTTCTGTAACAAACCACTGAGGCCTTCACAGAACAGGTGTATTTATACTGAGACTAAATTACACACAGCTGGACTCTATTAACTAATTAAGTGACTTCTGAAGGCAATCAATTGCACTGGATTTTATTTAGGGGTATCAGAGTACAGGGGGCTGAATACTTTTGCATGTTACACTTTTCACTTTTTATTTGATTAAAATTATGTATTATTTTTGTTCCAATTCACAATTATCTGCTACTTTGTGTTGTTCTATCACTTTAAATCTTAATAAAATACATTTAAGTTTTTGGTTATAATGTGACAAAATGTGAAAAAGTTCAAGGGGTATGAATACTTTTTCAAGCCACTGTATATAACTCAGTGAGTATTACTTTATTTAATTACTCCTTTCTATTTGAACAATAATGAGATTATTCTCTTCAATTGGGTCATATGATCTCATGGTGATCCCCTATGAATAACATGCTTTTCAAATCTTCCAAGGAGGTCACCATCTTAGGAAACAGACCTTTCTGTATAATTCAAACTGAATGAACTGTGCCATATAGGTTTTCCACATGGGGATATAAACTGCTATAACTAGCTACTACTGATTATAAGACAGGAAATGTCACACAGTTATAATGAAGGAACTTATAGTTTTGTCTCCCTGACTGTATACTTACAGTCTTTTACATTAGTTAGGAGAATATGAAGAAAGAAGGATAATTGCACTATCTTCCAGGAGGCAGAGCTGGTGCTGTCTCTAGCTGCCTATGGGATTGATAGCAGCACACAGAGAAAGTGACATTTAAATGTTACAGTATGATGGAGTCTGATCAGAGAAGAGGATAAACTGTAGGGATATGAGTGAAATATGTATAAAATAAGTGCAGGAAATGAAAAATGTTTTTTCTGAGTACTTTTTTAAAATAAAATATAAAAAAATAAGTTTATCATTTAATTTTTTTAAGCCAAACATCATTATACACTGATCACAAACAGAAAAGAAGTCTTGCATTAGCTTGTAGCTTACATTATGCATTTTTAATATTATTGTTTCCTTAGACACATGTGCAGTATAGCACTGTAATTAAAAAGAACATTCCAATTCAATACAACCAAATTAATATTAATAAAAACAATTTTCTCAAATTTTATTTTCCATGTGAGTAGTCAGCAATCTTAACTGGAAGATCTATTAAGATTATTTTAGGGTTTTTCTGTTGCAGTTTATAAAATGTACAGTTTTATTAAGTACAAGTTGAGCAAAAATTTGAAATTTTTGTAATGATTGTTAAAAAACAAGGAAATGTTATGGAATAGCCATATGTTTGGACATGCCATTTAAAGTGAAATAAATCTACTCTTTAAGTAGGCTGTCCATTTTAAGTCTGTACACATCCCAGTAAATTGGTTTCTTGGTCATTAGGCATTTGTATATCTGTAGTTAATGGCTCTAAATTGTCATTTTAATTATATGTAATTGTGTAGAATGTAAATACAACTAATAGTGTTTCTTCCCAGAATCAATTGTTCCACAGAGAACAACTTTTACTACTGCCTATAAACCTTTTTTATAATTTGGATGATATTTTATGATTTCTTGCTTTGTATGCAGCATGAGTCAGAAATGTTTTATATCTGAAACAGTATTTATAGCTATGAGACTAATACTTTGTTACTCAGCCTAACTGAAACTTATTGCAACCTCATTTGAATTATTAAAATGATGCTATAATGATGACTCAAAATTTCAGTTTTTTATGTATATCATTTTTCTGAAAAGTTATTTTCCATTTCAGAAATATATGGCATATTCTTAGCTTATCATGTAAAAGCCTCATAAGGGTGCGATCTTCCTCTGGAAACCCACCAGTCAATAAAATAGGAGTTACAAGAGGTCAGCAGCATACGTTCATATACTGACCAAAGAGGTGAAAACAAAGTCTGCATGTGAGATTTACTTTTCACATACAACGAAACTTCTCCAAATCATTATCTGCAGAATTTGAGAAGAGCGCCGCTTTATTCAGCTTAGATTTCCTGTGACAGATTTTCAGTTCTCTTACATATTATGCATACTGGCCATGAAAAGACCACTTCTCTAGAAGACCACTTTTTAAAAAAAGTTTTATTATACCCATATTACTTCACTTATATGACCCCCTCACAGCTCTTTTCCAGGTGGTATCAGCTAAACAGCCATCCACTCCCAAGTTTTCCTTTTAAGTTCTACCTATAGTACGTATAAAAAGTTTTTTTAGGAACATAATCAGGAGAAAATTTAGAAAAGGCAATAAATTTGAAGTTCAAGCCAGGTTGGTTATAGATTAAAATATAAATTGTTTAAATTGGCTTCTCTTTAACATAGAATAGAAGATATTATCACTGAATTGTATTTGAATTTCATGTTACATATATTTATATAAAGGGAACCTGTCACTATGAAAATGCAGTATAATCTACAGGCAATATGTTATAGAGGAGGAGGAGCTGAGCAAATATACAGGTGTATCTCAATAAATTAGAATATTTTTGAAACGTTCATTCATTTCAGTAATTCAATAATACAATTCATAATCAGCGTCTTCCATGATTGTGTGTCCTACTGAACCAGACTGGGGGACCATTTTTAAAATCTTAGGAAACCTTGGCAGGTGACACACTGAATTTACAATACTGAACTTTTTTTTACAATATTCTAATTTTCTTAGATTTTGGTTTTCATTACCTGTAATACATAATCAACATGTACAGAAATAAAACACTTGAAATAGAACACTCTGTGTGTAAAGAATCTAGAAAATATAGGAGGTCACTTTTTAATATACTTACTGAAATAAATAAACGTTTCAAAGATATTCTAATTTATTGAGATGCACCTGTATATATTGTTTTGTGGGAAAAAGATTCACTTAGAACTTACATTGTATTAATTTTTCTGCCTTTCTATGCTTAGAAACAGTAATTGTGTCAAGGGGGCAGTGGTATCAGTGACTGTTCTCTGGCTATCTCTGCATGTACTCATACAGTGCTGTCACTCACTTATAGGGCCACCCCCCTTGACTCAATTATTGTTTCAAAGCATGGAAAAAGAAAAAATATAAATGAACAATTGATAAATTCTACTGACTCTATTTCCACAAAATTGTATATCAATCTACTCAGCTCCTCCTGTTCTATAACATCCTTTCTGCAGATTAGACTGAATTTTCATGACAACGATATCCTCTTAACAGATTGCTATTACAGGTAACAAAGTAGAACTGGTGACGCTGAGCATGTATATAATCATGTCTATTTACGTGGCAAATAAAACAAATATTTGACAGTGTGACCTATCCAACTTAGTTTTATTGATTTCTTGGCATATGTAGGATTACTGTAACACTACAAGAACTTTGAACTAGAATAAAGTACAGCTTTGTGATATTATTTGCTCTTTTTACTCAGTAAGCCAATTTTAGACACAGTCAGATCTTCAGAAAGGTATACTTAACACTCACACTTGATTAGTAACAACACCGACACCTTTTGTTATCAAGCTTTGTGAAAAGAGACTTGGCACTGAGATAAATGAGACATGGAGATCACGATTGTTAAAGAGTGACATTTATTAGCAAGGGCTTTAGTTCCAAGAAAAAATGATCGTACTAGTTAAAACTATGGGGATGAGGATTATTTAACTACAATTCGAATTGTTTGTCACTGTTAGAATACTTTTCTGCATGTTTACTGTATATATAATGGGGGAGATGTATTATGCAAATAGCTTTTTTTTTCACAAATATTTTTTCGGTTTTGCACCACGCATGCAACGTTCATTGGATTTGCACTACACTTATTATCATTTCTGCCAGTTTACCTGAATAAATGATCCTTGAAGTCTACCTTAGTTGTGAGCAGCTTTACAAAGTGTGCACCTTATTTATGAAGAGGCGTTTGCAACTGAATGAAGATGTAAAAAAGAACATTTACATAATGGTTTTATGTGAACCCACTTAAAGGGATAGGTCATCAGATGTGATCTATGGGGGTCTGACACCTGGACCCTGTGCAGATCAGCTCTTCCTGCTGATCTTACTTGAATAGGAGAGCCTGTACATGCTCCCCATGGACTGCTGTAACTTCTGCTGTCTGGAGTCTGCAGAGCAGCTAATCTGTGTGGGGTTGAGGTGTCGTACCTCCACAGATAACATACTCATTACCTATTCTGTGGATTGGTCAGCTATTGTTTTATTTACATAAATGTTATAAGGAACCCATTATCAGTACCTGCATGCTCCTGGTAGCTAACTCTCCAAGGTCCCAGATTGATCTGTTAATCTTCAATAACTTATTAATAGCAGCTATCTATAATGGCCTCTCTTTATTATTGTTTTGACACTTGGTAAGTGTAAACCCCTTTCTGAATGACTCTACATTAGTACATCATGATGAGTATATAGCAAAAGAAAGCCATATAGTTCCATCACCAAAAAAAGTGATGGGTGTCAGAATATGGTTTCCCAAGGCAAATTCTTTAAAAATGTATTTTATTTAGTAAAAGTGGTAAAACAGAACATAATATGTATATCTATATCTATCTATCTTTATCTATAGATAGATAGATAGGTAGGTAGGTAGATAGACCGATAGATAGATAGATAGATAGATAGATAGATAGATAGATAGATAGATAGATATGGTATTGTTGGAATTGGAATAACCTGACAGAAAAAGTTGCCATGTCATTTTTAACCTAGAGTGAATATCATAAAAATGAAACACAAAGCATAATAACAGAATTGCAGGTTATTTTTCAATCAGTCAGCAACAAAATCATAAAAGCTAAAACCCACAATGGTTCCTTGCAAAAATACAACTCGTCATGCAAAGAATAAGCCCTCATAAATCGTATGTACAGTACAGACCAAAAGTTTGGACACACCTTCTCATTTCAAGAGTTTTCTGTATTTTCATGACTATAAAAATTGTAGATTCACACTGAAGGCATCAAAACTATGAATTAACACATGTGAAATTATATACTTAACAAAAAAGTGTGAAACAACTGAAAATATGTCTTATATTCTAGGTTCTTCAAAGTAGCCACCTTTTGCTTTGATTACTGCTTTGCACACTCTTGATATTCTCTTGATGAGCTTCAAGAGGTAGTCACCTGAAATGGTTTTCACTTCACAGGTGTGCCCTGTCAGGTTTAATAAGTGGGATTTCTTGCCTTATAAATGGGGTTGGGACCATCAGTTGTGTTGTTCAGAAGTCAGGTGGATACACAGCTGATAGTCCTACTGAATGGAGTGTTAGAATTTGTATTATGGCAAGAAAAAAGCAGCTAAGTAAAGAAAAACGAGTGGCCATCATTACTTTAAGAAATGAAGGTCAGTCAGTCCAAAAAATTGGGAAAACTTTGAAAGTGTCCTCAATTGCAGTGGCCAAAACCATCAAGCGCTACAAAGAAACTGGCTCACATGAGAACCGCCCCAGGAAAGGAAGTCCAAGAGTCACCTCTGCTGCTGAGGATAAGTTCATCCGAGTCACCAGAATCAGAAATCGCAGGTTAACAGCAGCTCAGATTAGAGACCAGGTCAATGCCACACAGAGTTCTAGCAGCAGACACATCTCTACAACAACTGTTAAGAGGAGACTGTGTGCAGCAGGCCTTCATGGTAAAATAGCTGCTAGGAAACCACTGCTAAGGACAGGCAACAAGCAGAAGAGACTTGTTTAGGCTAAAGAACACAAGGAATGGACATTAGACCTGTGGAAATCTGTGCTTTGGTCTGATGAGTCCAAATTTGAGATCTTTGGTTCCAACCATCGTGTCTTTGTGCGACGCAGAAAAGGTGAAAGAATGAACTCTACATGCCTGGTTCCCACCGTGAAGCATGGAGGAGGAGGTATGATGGTGTGGGGGTGCTTTGCTGGTGACACTGTTGGGGATTTATTCAAAATTGAAGGAATACTGAACCAGCATGGTTACCACAGCATCTTGCAGCGGCAATGTAAGGGTCTTGCCAACCGTAGCAACCCTGACACTACTGCAGGGGTCTGGGAGGAAGGACAGAGACAAGTGAGCCCTAATCTCACCCCAGCCACTGCCACTTCCTATTTCCACAGTTACCCTAAATGGTAAAAGGACAACCTGAAGACAAGCCCTATACTGGGTAAGTGACACAGAGAACAGGACAAGACAAAAACAACACAGAAGCAGAGTGAGCAAGCCAAGGGGTCAGTAACAAACGAGCAAAGCAGTACAAATTCAAAATCCAAGAGAATAGTCAGGGGCAAGCCAAAGGGTCAGAGAATCAAGTAACAAAGTATCAAGGAGTATAGAAAGAGAGCAGGCAAAACACAAGTGTAATAACGGGCAGCCATGTGAGGGCTGACAACTTGTTTATAGAAAGTCTGGGACCAGCCCCAGAGCTGATAGGTACACAGGCTGTCAATCACTCAGGCCAGGAAGAGATTAACTCTATGCAGTCCAGAGAGAAATGTTCCTAATTACACGGGTGTGGCTTTACACAGCAAGAGAACTAGGACCATGTTCAGACTGAGCATCAAGAAGCTTACACAAAGAACCAAATTGAAGACGCCTCCTTCGCCACAGCGTGCGAGCAGAGGGCGGCGCCGAGACCCGAAACGGCAGAGACGTTACAGGCAAGCTATTCCATCCAGTTTGCGTTTAGTTGGACCATCATTTATTTTTCAACAGGACAATGACCCCAAACATACCTCAAGACTGTGTAAGGGCTATTTGACCAAGAAGGAGAGTGATGGGGTGCTACGCCAGATGACCTGGCCTCCACAGTCACCAGACCTGAACCCAATCGAGATGGTTTGGGGTGAGCCGGACCGCAGAGTGAAGGCAAAAGGGCCAACAAGTGCTAAGCATCTCTGGGAACTCCTTCAAGACTGTTGGAAGACCAACACAACTGATGGTCCCAACCCCATTTATAAGGCAAGAAATCCCACTTATTAAACCTGACAGGGCACACCTGTGAAGTGAAAACCATTTCAGGTGACTACCTCTTGAAGCTCATTAAGAGAATGCCAAGAGTGTGCAAAGCAGTAATCAAAGCAAAAGGTGGCTACTTTGAAGAACCTAGAATATAAGACATATTTTCAGTTGTTTCACACTTTTTTGTTAAGTATATAATTCCACATGTGTTAATTCATAGTTTTGATGCCTTCATTGTGAATCTACAATTTTTATAGTCATGAAAATACAGAAAACTCTTGAAATGAGAAGGTGTGTCCAAACTTTTGGTCTGTACTGTATGTTGATGGAAAAATAAAAAGTTACTAACTTTGGAATATGGAGATGAAAGAATGAAAAAAAAGTTGCTTTTAAGGTTGCTAAAATAATCCTTTATCACTTATCAGACTTGGTCTGATCTTTAGGATGCTGCATTTGCTTTTGACTTCCTCATCTAAGAAGATAAGTGGCAAAAATCAAGGGTATCTCCAGTCTCAGGCATTGCATAGTCATATTAGCTATTAATGACTGATGACACCTGTGGCACAGCTAGTGAGCTCATGTCATCACCGTACAGTACATATCTTTCATAGGGCAGAAAGCATATCTACTTGTGCTGTGAAGGTCCTTTTAGCTCCAATATTCTATGATATAAGATGTAAATATCTTACAATCTTAAGGTGTTTGTTTGTTTGTTTGTTTGTTTGTTTGTTTGAGTTGGAAGGGACCTCAAGGGCCATCGAGTCCAACCCCCTGCAAAAGCAGGAATTCCTAAAACATCCCAGCTATATACCTATCCAGTTTCCGCTTGAAGATTTCAATTGATGAAGAACTCACCACCTCCCGTGGCAGCCTATTCCACTCTCTCACTACCCTTACTGTTAGAAAGTTTTTCCTAATGTCTAATCTGAATCTCCTTCCCCTTAGTTTCATCCCATTACTTCTCGTGCTTCCTTCTGCTAATGAGAATAGGGTAGATCCCTCTGCACTGTGACAACCTTTCAGATATTTAAATACCGCTATTAAGTCTCCCCTTAGCCTTCTCTTCTGCAAACTAAGCAGTCCCAATTCTTTTAGCCTCTCCTCGTAGGACATGGTTTGTAGACCTTCCACCATTTTGGTTGCTCTTCTCTGGACCTGCTCCAATGAATCGATGTCTTTCTTAAACTGGGGCGCCCAGAACTGTACACAGTATTCCAGGTGGGGTCTGACCAGGGCAGAGTACAGCGGAATAATTACCTCTCTTGATCTAGCTGCAATGCTCGTCTTGATACATCCTAGAATTTGGTTAGCCTTTTTAGCCACCGCACCGCACTGTTGACTCATGTTGAGTTTGCGATCTATTATTATGCCCAGATCCTTTTCCCCTGTACTCTCACTTAGTACTATTCCTCCCATACTATATATGCTTCTTGCATTTCTGTTACCCAGATGTAGAACTTTGCATTTGTCCCTGTTGAATACCATTTTGTTCACCTCAGCCCATTGTTCCAGTGTGTCTAAGTCCTTTTGGATGCACTCTCTCTCCTCTCTAGTGTTGGCCATTCCTCCTATCTTTGTATCATCTGCAAATTTTATTAGTTCCCCATTAGCCCCATCATCCAGATCATTTATAAAAATATTAAAAAGTACTGGGCCCAGGACAGAGCCCTGCGGCACCCCGCTTTTTACTTTCTTCCAGTTTGATGTATAGCCATTTAGAATTACTCGTTGTGCCCGATCATTAAGCCAATTGTGAACCCACCTCACTGATATTTTATCAAAGCCATACTTGATCATTTTTTCAATAAGAATGTTATGTGATACTTTATCAAAGGCCTTACTAAAGTCAAGATATACTATGTCCACTGCATTCCCCTGGTCCAACCATTCAGTGACTTTATTATAGAAGGAAATAAGATTAGTCTGGCAAGATTTATTAGGCATAAAGCCGTGCTGGCTTTGATTAATTAAAGCCTTCCCATCCAGGTACCTAATTAAATGTTCTTTAACGATTTGTTCAAAGATTTTTCCTACTATCGAGGTCAGACTTACCGGCCTATAATTTCCTGGGTCGTCCCTATTCCCCTTTTTGTAGATGGGGACCACATTTGCCCTTTTCCAATCTAGAGGGACCACTCCTGTCTCCCATGACTTATTAAAGATTATTGCAAGGGGTTCTGTTATTTCCTCTGCTAATTCTTTTAAAACTCTAGGGTGTAAATCATCCGGTCCTGGGGACTTGGTGAGGCCACACGTTGAGGAAATGCAGCTGTTTTTTGTTGCAGATTTTGCTGCTGTTGTTTGAGCCAAAGCCAGGTGTGGATTGAGCAGAAGATAGAAGTATAAGTACTTCCTATATATTTCCCATTCCAATTGTAGCCTTCCTTGGCTTTGGCTCAAAAAAATGCAGTAAAATCTGCCTTGCCTTAAAGTGGTTGGGGCTCAGTTATTTTGAACAGATGCAAGTATGGATAAACTTAACCCCTTTGTGCAAAATCACGTACATGTATGTGATTAGGCTCAAGGGGCTGTATGGAGAAGGCTCAGGAGCTAAGCCCTCTCTATACGCAGGGGATGCCACCTGTATAACACAGCCAACACCCATCACTAAAGGCTGTTAACACTTTAGATGCTGCAGGTAAACGTGACCATGGCATCTAAAGTGTGCAGGCACCATGGGCACCGCCATTTTTTATCAATCACCACCCTCCGATGACTTCCTTTTATCAGTTGCCCTGACAGCCAGGAGCCTATGGGCAGTGTGTAATAGAAGTCAATGGATTTTTCTATACACTGCAATACATTAGTATTGCAGCGTATTGTATAAGCAATCAGACCCCTAGGTTTGAAGGTCCCCAAGGGCTCTGAAAATAAAAGTAAATGAAAAAAAAAAGAAGATTTTAAAGTATAAAAAACACAAAAAATAAAAAAATTCAAATCTCCTTCCTTTTCCTAGATTACAAATAAACAATAATAAACATAAATATTTTAGATATCCCTGTGCTCAAAAATGCCTGAACTATTAAAATATAAAAATATTTATAGCATGTGGTGAACGCTGGAGCAGGGAAAAAAATCACACACTTTAACTTCTAAATAAATTAAATAAAAAGTAATCAAACCATCAGACTTTCCCCAAAATGATATCAATAAAAAATACATCAAGACATTTTTCTATTTAAAAAGTTTTAAATCTTTTAAAAGGTATCAAAACATTACAAATACTATATAAGTTTGATATCGTTGTGATTGTACTGGACCACAGAGTACAGGTAACATGTAATTTTTATCACATAGTGAACGCAGTAAAAATTATACCCATTAGAAATTGACGCAAATAAATTTTTTTTCCAATTCCACCTCATTCTGAATTTTTTTCCAGATTCCCAGTACATTGTACAGGATATTGAAAGGTGCTATTACAAAGTACAATTTGTTCTGCAAATTATAAACCATGATGTGATCTGAAAAATGAAAAAAAATATGGCTCATGGAATGTGAGGAGGAAATGCAAAAATGAAAATTGTCTCAGTGCTTAAGAGGTTAAATAGTAAGCACAATCCTTGTACAAGAGTAGTACTCATACAGCCAGTTCAAAGTAAGTGCAGAGATTTCTGCCCAAGGATTATATTATACATAGCTCAAATAAATGTTCATAATGCCTATGACATTAGAGTCAAGCATTCAGTTTGAGGAACTTGTTAATATGCCTAGAGCCCGATCATTCATTTATAGAAAACCCTAGACAATACAGAATATTACCGATTTGTCCCTAGATAAGATGAAAGCATCACTATTCTTTCATTTCATGTTAAACTTAGAAAGTTAAAAAACATGCAAATCTCTCAATAATTTAAATTGAATAGGCTTTTCATTTAAGATATATTCATTTAATAAAATTACAGACCTGTAGAAAATTTCAATAATATTGTTAGACATTCCTATTTAATTTGGGAATAAATAGGCTTTTGAAACAAGCCAATACATGCAAATCATCAGCTTTCTATAAAAGTGAATTTTGAAATTAATATTTCATATAACTGGTAATTAATGTTGATACTTTGGAGATGATAGGTGTTGGTAATTAGATTAGATATTGTCATCTAACTTCTGAAATTTAGTTTAATATTACATTGTACATTTTGGTTCCAATTACTCTTTTGGTTTACAATGTAATTTGCCAGTGAAAATTGTATCACTCCTAAAGTAACAGTAATTGCAATTTATCTTGTATTATTGAAATACATTATCAATCCTGTTTTGTCTTTCTAAGCAGTCTACATTTAAAATATGAACAAGAAAGTTTACAAGGGTTCACTCATTTCCAATAAAAGTTCATGAAGTCTATATACATTTACATGCAGTATAGCACAGTAGCTTGTAAAATTGGAACAATGTGAAATAATCAATTTCACATATACTGATTCAGGGGTTATTCTAAGATTGACTTACATATGATTCTAATTTTGTATATGCCATATGTATAGTATATACAGTGTATATTTAGAAGAGATTAACTATGACGCTGGCCAAGAGATGAGTGTAAAGAATGAGAATATTTTTCACCTGTGTTTTCCAGACAAGCAAACTTCCTATTACTAAGCATTAATTCCCACATGACAGTAGAGACTGAAATGTTTTAATACAGTTCCCTTTTATTGCACTGTAATATGAAAATATGCCTGCTGGTGAACAACTGTCAAAGAAAATTTCTGTCGATTTGCTCATCTCTGAACTTTTTCAGAATCAGTCTCAATGAAAATTCATCCAACCAATTTAACTTTGTTAATAAGTAGTAAATACATTTTGTAGTGATGTATACCAGTGAAGAAAAAAAGCATAGCTTGCCATTAAAGCATTGTTCTACATATTGTAAAGGATACAATGCTAGAGATATTGTCAGTGTATTATGAGCTACCGCAAATTTTGCTGATTTTTTATTTTTTTTGCAGAAATTAACGCCACTGTTCCATATAGTGTATTTCAGTGGGGTTTGTAAAAAAAAAAATCACACACATTGGGGCCAATTTACTGTATCATGCCGTGGATGCCAGTTTTCTGGCTTCCAAGGCAAGAAAAGTCAGAATGTTTGTTTACGTGTGTGTTTTTTTTAACTAAAATCGCAACTTTTCCTAATTTGTGCCCTTCTTGTCGCTTTTCAAAAAATGTAGGCACAGTGAGGATGAAGACTGGCTGGGGTGATATAGTCTCAGCCGGACAAATTTATTGTAACTTACCCCAGAAAACTGACGGAAGTTATAGCTGAATTCTACACCACTTTCATTTCCAGCACATGGGACCTACCGCGTTACGCCTAAATTATTAAGAGAATGGGGCCAACTAATAATTCCAGCACATCTCATACTAACACATTGAAGTGATTAAAACAAGTGCACAAAGCACAGGTCTTAAAAAAATCAGCCTCATTGACAACAGAAAAACCCATACAAAAAATCTGCCTCTTGTGAATAAACAGTACTCTAAAAGAACCTTGCCAGTAAGAGTCATTAAAAAAATATAACTTCAATGATAGTCTTACATTTCTGCATAAAACCATTAGTACACACATTACAGTCTCAATATAAATACTTGCCTATGGTTCTCTGATGTGACAATTCTCACGCTATCCAAACTGAAAGAATTCCCACATGAAAAAAGTCGCTGAAATATAAATATGCTGCAGGAGCTAAGGATGAATAAATAATGTCTCAGGCTGTTCGATCCATGTTAACTTTATACTGCGGAGCTTGTAAATATCAAAACTTAATTAAATGGAAACTTTAAATGGGATGCATGCATTGGTGTCAACATAAAATACATGCACACTTTATAGAGAAAGAAGAATGGGCTGCATGTAGCAACTAAGGAATATGTATAAAATATTAACATCATTCATTTTCTATTCAGTTTTATGTGCCATCTACTGTGGAAATCAGTTTTCCCTGCTTTGAACATAAGTCATTTACTTATAGGAGGAAGTAACTGGTAACATTTGCAACTAATAATACTGGACACTAGTCTACCGAACAATGTTTGATGGGCCATTGAGCCTTGCTTGCTTTGATAATCTTAAATCCATAGTTAATGTAATATTGCTTCATCAGGGCAGCCATTAAAATTGTAATTTAAAATATAATATTAAATATACTGTAGACAAACTTCTGTTATAAACAACAATGTACATAACAAGGATAACTTTAACCCCTTCCTGCCACAGCCATTTTTAATTTTTACTCCCCTTTTTCCGAAAGCCATATATTTTAAATTTTTCTGTTCATAGAGTGATATGAAGGCTTAATTTTTGCAGGACAAATTGTACTTCATAATGGTACAATTTAATATTCCATACGGTGTACTGAGAAGCTGGAAAAAAAATTGGGTGGACTGCGTTTGTGTGATATTTTTACAGTCTTAGTTTTACAGCGTTCACTGTGCAGCCAAAATGACATGTCACCTTTATTCTTTGGGTTGGTATGATTACGGAGATACCAAATGTGTGTATATATATATATATATATATATATATATATATACAGTGGGGAAAAAAAGTATTTAGTCAGCCACAAATTGTGCAAGTTCTCCTACTTAAAAAGATGAGAGAGGCCTGTAATTGACATCATAGGTAGACCTCAACTATGAGAGACAAAATGAGACAAACCAATCCAGAAAATCACATTGTCTGATTTTTAAAGAATTTATTTGCAAATTATGGTGGAAAATAAGTATTTGGTCAATAACAAAAGTTCATCTCAATACTTTGTTATATATCCTTTGTTGGCAATGACAGAGGTCAAACGTTTTCTGTAAGTCTTCACAAGGTTGGCACACACTGTTGCTGGTATGTTGGCCCATTCCTCCATGCAGATCTCCTCTAGAGCAGTGATGTTTTGGGGCTGTTGCTGGGCAACACGGTCTTTCAACTCCCTCCAAAGGTTTTCTATGGGGTTGAGATCTGGAGACTGGCTAGGCCACTCCAGGACCTTGAAATGCTTCTTACGAAGCCACTCCTTCGTTGCCCTGGTGGTGTGATCATTGTCATGCTGAAAGACCCAGCCATGTTTCATCTTCAATGCCCTTGCTGATGGAAGGAGGTTTGCACCCAAAATCTCACGATACATGGCCCCATTCATTCTTTCATGTACAAGGATCAGTCGTCCTAGTCCCTTTGCAGAGAAACAGCCCCAAAGCATGATGTTGCCACCCCCATGCTTCACAGTAGGTATGGTGTTCTTTGGAAGCAACTCAGCATTCACTCTCCTCCAAACACGACGAGTTGTGTTTCTATCAAACAGTTCTACTTTGGTTTCATCTGACCATATGACATTCTCCCAGTACTCTTCTGGAACATTCAAATGCTCTCTAGAAAACTTCAAACGGGCCCAGATATGTACTGGCTTAAGTAGGGGGACACGTCTGGCACTGCAGGATCTGAGTCCCTGGCGGCGTAGTGTGTTACTGACGGTAGCCTTTGTTACGTTAGTCCCAGCTTTTTGCAGTTCATTCACTAGGTCCCTCTGTGTGTTTCTGGGATTTGTGCTCACTGTTCCTGTGATCATTTTGACCCCACAGGGTGAGATCTTGTATGGAGCCCCTGATCGAGGGAGATTATCAGTGGTGTTGTATGTCTTCCATTTTCTAATTATTGCTCCCACAGTTGATTTTTTTCACACCAAGCTGCTTGCCTATTGCAGATTCAGTCTTCCCAGCCTGGTGCAGGTCTACAATTTTGTTTCTGGTGTCCTTCCACAGCTCTTTGGTCTTCACCATAGTGGAGTTTGGAGAGTGACTGTTTGAGGTTGTGGACAGGTATCTTTTATACTGATAACAATTTCAAACATGTGCCATTACTACAGGTAATGAGTGGAGGACAGAGGAGCCTCTTAAAGAAGAAGTTACAGGTCTGTGAGAGCCAGATATCTTGCTTGGTTGTAGGTGACCAAATACTTATTTTCCACCATAATTTTCAAATAAATTCTTAAAAAATCAGACAATGTGATTTTCTAGATATGTTTTCTCATTTTGTCTCTCATAGTTGAGGTCTATGCCGGGTGCTTAAATATGGCGGCTGCTCGGGTCCTGAGCAGCCGCCATAGTCACCGGGTTTCTGCTTTATTATACAGTAGACACCCGGCGCTAATGCCTGTGAACAGTGCCTGCAACGATCACACGCATTAACCCTTCTGGCATCTCAGTCAAAGCTCCGGGTCCTGTGTCCCATTGCTATAACAGCTGGGAGCCTTGTGAAGGCTCCCAGGCCTGTTATTCATTAACTTCTATTGCGGACTAGTCTATGTAGCCTGCAAAAGAAGCGCCGTTTTTTTGCAATGCATTGCAATGCATTAGCATTGTAATGCATTGCATTCATGATCAGACCCCTTATTTCAAAACCCTTAGGGGCTCTAATAAATGCAAAATAAAAAATAAAAAAAAGTACAAAAAAATATAAAAAAATAAAAAATATTAAAAGTTCAAATCACCCCCCTTTTCCTAGAACACATATAAAAGTAGTTAAAAATTGTGAAACACATACACATTAGGTATCCCTGTGTCCGAAAATGCCCGGTCTACAAATCTATGAAAATATTTTTCTCCTACGGTAAACACCGTAGCAGGAAAAAAAAAATCAAAAGTGCCAAACCGCTGTTTTTTCACTGTTTTGCCTCTGATAAAAATTTGAATAAAAGGTGATCAAAGCAATAGACATTCCCCAAAATGGTATAACTAAAAATTACACTTGGCCCCGCAAAAAAAGACGCCCTATGTATCCCTGTACATGGAAGTATAAAAAAGTTACGGGTGTCAGAATATGGCGACTTTTAAAAAAAATATATATATTTTTGCACAGTTTTGGATTTTTGTTAAGGGGTTAAAATGTAAATAAAACCATATAAATTCGGTATCCCCTGAATCATACCGAAACATAGAATACAGATGACATGTCATTTTGGCTGTAGAGCGAACGTCGTAAAAACGAAGCCTGTGAGAACGTCACACAAATGCACTTTTTCTTCAAATCCACCCCATTCTGAATTTTTTTCCAGCTTTCCAGTACATTGTACAGAATAATAAATGGTAGCATCATGAAAAAAAAATTTGTCTCGCAAACATTAAGACCTCATATGGCTCTGAGAACGGAAAAATAAAAAAGTTATTGGGCTTGGAAGGGGGGGAGTCAAAAACGAAAATCAAAAAATGTCAATGGCGGGAAGGGGTTAATGAAAGAAAAACCCACAAATGGTCACAGAAATAACTTGAATCTGACAAAAGTAATAATATATAAAAACATGTTGACAAGCCACAAAGCTTCTGGGAGAATGTCCTATGGACAGATGAGACAAAAATCGAAATTTTTGGCAAGGCACATCAGCTCTATGTTCACAGATGGAAAAATGAATCATATTTTGAAAAGAACACTGTCCCTACTGTGAAACATGGAGGATGCTCTGTTATGTTCTGGGGCTGCTTTGCTGCATCTGGCACAGGGTGTCTTCAATCTGTGAAGGGTACAATGAAATCTCAAGACTAGAGAGAAATGTGCTGCCCAGTGTCAGAAAGCTTGGTTTCAGTTGCAGGTCATAGGTCTTGCAACAGGATAATGACCCAAAACACACAGCTAAAAACGCCTAAAAATGACTAAGAGGAAAACATTGGACTATTCTGAAGTAGCCTTCTATGAGCCCTGACCTAAATCCTATTGAGCATCTTTAGAAGGAGCTGAAACATGCCATCTGGAAAAGGCACCCTTCAAACCTGAGACAACTGGAGCAGTTTGCTCATGACAAGTGGGCCAAAATACCTGTTGAGAGGTGCAGAAGTCTCATTGACAGTTACAGGAATCATTTGATTGTAGTGATTGCCTCAAAAGATTGTGCAACAAAATATTAAGTTAAGGGTACCATCATTTCTGTCCAGGCATGTTTCATGAGTTTTCTTTTTTAAAAAAATTCTGTTGAAGCATGGTTGAAAAGCAATGTCTGACTTTAATTTGTTCATTTTCATAGAATTTTTATATACTATTACTTTTGTCAGATTCAAGTTATTTCTGTGACCTTTGTGGGTTTTTCTTTCATTAAACGAGGGGTACCACGTGTGTATATATATAATGTTTTAGTTCCTTTAAAAAAAATCCAAAACTTTGAAAAATTTACCATATTCTGACACTCTTAACTTTTTATATTTGCACGTATGGGGCTGCATAAAGTGGGGCCAGATGTGCTTTTTATTTATATCTATTTGGGGAATGTCTATTATTTTGAACGCTTTTTATTATAATTTTTATGGGAGGCTCTTTTTCCCCCACTATGGCGTTCACTGTATGGGAATTTTTTTTTATAAGTTGTATACTGGGCATTTTTGGACACAGGAATACCTAATGTATTCCTCAACGGTGTGTTTTACTTTATGGGGGGGGGGGGTGATTTAAACTTTTAATATATATATATTTTTTTTTACTTTCAATTTTTAGACCCTTTTGGGGGGGCTTGGACACCAGGGGTTTGATCACTAATACAATTATTTATTATTATTTATTTATTATGCTTTACTTCAATGCATAGTAAAATCCCTATACTTCTCTAACAGGCTGCCTAGAACTTCCTGTAATAGAAATACTATAATGTCAAGCCTGGGAGCCTTCAATAGGCTCCTGACTGTCATATTGCCCATGTGCCACCAGAAAATTGGTGTCTCAGTCAGCTTTGAACTTGGCATCAGAAGGGTTAATGACTGCGTCTAGTGCAGGCACTGATCGTGGGTAGAGATGAGCGAATCGAAGCTGCAGAAGTGGAATTCGATCCGAATTTCAGGAAATATTCGATTCGCCTCGAATCCAAATTTCCTCACGCTTCGTTCTAACGATTCGCATTTAGTTCAAAATGTCTGCTCTACATGGGACAAGGAACTCTGGGAACGCGGGATCACCAACAATGCCATGAAAGCAGCCAATCAGCAGCCAGCCCTGTGATGTCACATCCCTTTAACCCCTTCGCAAGTGCACACGGCATGTTTGACTGCTGCATTCAAGGTGTTAAATTCCCCCCATCGGTTATGGAGCAGAGTGTTAGCTGTAACTGGCACCTAACACCCTTCTCCATAACTGATCTGGGGTTTTAACAACTTGGATGCAGCGGTCAAACATGACCGCGCCATCCAAGGGTTTCCGCCATTTTGCCGCCCACCCCGGCTCTCTGCAGCCAATAAATAGCTGTTTTTGGTACGCCATTCACCACGATTTAATTCAGATCGAATAGAATCATATTGCGAAATTCGACGAAGATGCTGAATCGAATTTTTGAATACTTCGCTCATCTCTAATCGCGGGCATGGACTCCAGGACTCCACTGTATAATACAGTGGAGACCTTGGTGACTATGGCAGTCACTCAGCTCTTAAGTGGCCACCATATTTAAACACCCGACATCTGCCGTAAAAGTAGATGTCGGAAAGGGTTTGAAGACATATTTCAGTTTCAGCAAATGAATCTTGATTGTAAAATGTAATGAGAAAGTTTCTGATAGATTTAGTTTATAAATTCTTAATGGTTTTCAAGTTATCTGTTTGCTGTAAAACATTTTTAAAATTTTTAATAAGGCTGCTGAGAGGCCCATAAACATAAAAGAAAATTGCTCACCTCTCCCCAGTCCTATATTTCCAGCTTCAGCAGCTCCAGTCTTCTGTATACATACACCCTGGCTGACATCTTCAGTGACATCCCGTTTGTGGTAAGGGATCACTGCAGGCCTCAGTGGTGACCTCTTCACAAATGTCACATGAGTGCTGGGACATGCCACTTGTGAAGAGGTGATCACTGAGGCCTGTGATGAGCTGCAGCTGTCATCTGGCACAAACAGCCAGGGGACATGTGAACTGAAGACCAGAGTTGCGGCTCCTGAAAATGGAAGCGTGGGGAGAGTTGAGTAATGGTTTATATGTTTATTTGTCTCTTAGCAGCACTATTAAATAATTTTAAAAAAAGAGTTAGAACATCCCTTTAAACTTCAGAACCTGAAAATCAGTCTTGGTCATTTGATGAGCACAAAGGTTGAGACATACACTTATGTGACCATCACATTGCCAAGAAAGGTTTCTATCTTTTGGTAATGGACAGTGAATGTTCCTCTTTACTGACATCAAGTCGAGTTCTTTGAAAAACTGCAAATGATTTATATACAAGATATATTAGAAAATTATAGCTTTTTATTTAGACCTAAGATTTATTTGTTAACACTGGAATACTCTTTTAGAGGAGTTATTCTGGCTATATTCCCAGATAATGCTACTAGGTTTCAGGAAAACCAGGCATTGATCTATAGGGAGCTATCCAAAAGGTGGCACTTTTCATAATGTAAAAATAATAAGCATAATATACATTGTATTCACTTGCAGACTTAAATACTTACATTTTAAGCCAATAGACTATAATATTTTACGTTCTACATTTTAGTTTGGAGCATTTCTGCTATGGAACATTCAATAAGCAGGCACATTCTCCAGTTTTGTTATTGCTAACATTCTGAGGACTTATTGATTTTTCATGTCATTACTTGACTTTCCTAATTGCTGGGAGAGTCCTGCAAAATCGGCATGTGTCAAGCTTTGGACTTTTAGTTTTAGACTGTGGATTACTAAACAATTGCATGGAGGAAAAATAGTGCCGATTGAATATGTAGGTATAATGTGACAATGGCCCTTTCTTCTCTATCTGTACATTTCACAATCTTGACTTCCACAGTCTTCTATAGTTAAATGGTAGCTTTGATTCTTAGATTTGCTGATGCCTCCCATTGTATCATGATATAAATAAACTGACATTCTGACCTTAGATCCTTATATGTCCTGTTTTTTTATCTCATCTTCAAGTGGTATTTGCATTAAAATGATAATTCAAATGCAAAATATAATAAATATAGTCATCTAACAATGGCATTTATGGAAAAAATGCCAGCTTGTGGGGAGGATGATAGTAACTATGACCTTTTAAAAGGTCAAGCTTATTTTTAGTTTTTTTTTTTATTAATTTTTGTTGTAAGTCAAAGCCTTCCCTTCATTTGTGGCTTTGACTAATAACATTTGTGTCACTTTTTCCAAAAATTATATATGAAATTATCAGTAAAGTGAGGAATTACAAAAAAAACAAATATTTCAATACATGTTATCTGTTTTTAGAGTTAGGAAATGATGATCAACCTCAGACATATACTGTGCTTTTAATGGGTGCCACTGATTGTCACATGTCACCCAAAAGGTGCCCATATTAGAAAAAATATATACATGGAATACATTTTTTACTGGATGCTCATCTATGGGATAGCCCAATCTACTGCAACATTTCATACAAACATAGTACAAAAGAGCACTTTTTCTGTGTCCATTGGTATAATGGGAGCTTAAAATTATGTTTAACATAAGTGCTACAAACTTTTCAGATACATTCAGCAAATGTACAGAGATAATGCAGTGTGAAAGACGCTACACTTTGTTTTAAAAGGAATCAGTTGGAACTTTATTTTGTCCACACAGATATAACTCCTTGGAGTCGTACCACATGATTTTGTCATTGACAAATTTAATGGGGATGACTATTCATCTCTCTAGTGTATGTGTCTTCAGATTCTAAACATGCCATTTATCTTCCCTGTGTTTCACGCTTTAGGACAATAGATGGTAAGCTTTGTTCACCAGAATCTATTGTGCCTACATTACTGGATATATCAGTCTTTTTCTGATATGGAGCAGCTTTATGTCCCAAGGTAGAGAATCACTATAGCAAAGTCATTTCTCATGACTCATGACTAGACTGTGTTTTAAGACATGCATTATAGTCCTGAAGAAATGTATAGGAAATAGGTTCCACACATGCTCACAGTATATTAAACTTCTACCAGAATCTATTTGGCTGCATTCTAATGGAAACCAATGCCATTACTCATAAAATACATTTTTTAACTAGAAATATTATATACTTAAGTGTTTTAATCATGAGAGAAAGCCATTTCAGTACACAGTTAAACACAGTACAATAGTAGTATCTCTACTGAATAAGCTTCGCAACAATAGTGTTTTAAACAGTACTGACAGCCACCACTTCAGAAGTAAAATTGTTGTGCCAAGGTGTCTTTGGGGCACTTGGCAAATATATGCCCAGATATATAAACTTGAAACCTGCAGAATTAAAATAATTACCATAATCTATAGATTAAAAAAAACTGCAAAAATTGAAAAAACATAGCCCAATCTCAGCACTTTGTATCTCAACACTTAATATAACAATATTACTCTATTCAGGTCTAGCATAGAAGTACATGTAAACAGCAGCATACATACCATAGCTTAAGAAATGCAAGGTAATTTACTGGTCAAAAACCCACCTGAAAATGTCACTTTTTTTTTTCTTACAGATTTTGAATCTATAGCTCAAGTAAATATAGCTGGCACTTCACTCTGGTGTCGTATGTGCATCTTAACCCTTTAGCGATCTAACGCATTTTAGCCTTAAACCAGTAATTTTATCCCTCTCTGCATTGCATCTTTCGTAACTTTTTACAATTTATTTCTATGCAGCTTTCACAAGATCATATATCCTGTGATATCTTATATCCTTTTTGATCACTTTTTATTACATTTTGTTTTTGAGAGGTGAGATGAACAGGAAACATTGATTTTGGCATCTGAAATTTAAGGTTTATTGCATTGATCATGTAGAATAAATGACATACTTATTTTATTTTGGAAGTTGAACTTGTTACAAATGTGATACCAATTGTGTGTTTTTATTTTTTTTCATTGACAAAAAATTGTCTATTTTACTTATTTCTCTAAAAACCACTTAGGGGATGTGGTCAGCATTGACTACAGCATCTAAGGGGTTAAGTGGAAGGTTGCTTTCTGTCTCACACTCTGCTTTATGATTGATAATGGAGGGTGATATCATGAACTAAAGTCCATGACACCCCCTACCGTTCAGTCATCTGAAGTGACAGAGACAGGAGAATAAGAAATCTTTCCTCTGTTCTGCACATGTTCCCCTGCATACTGCCTCAAGTGAGAGCTGTGAGTATGTGCAACTCATCTTCAACCAGTGGAAACTTGAGATCAGCTGGGGATTCTTGGTTTTAAGGCCGGGGCCCCACGTTTTGAAAAAACCGTGGCGTTTTACAGTCACTGCAAGGAGGATGGGATTCACACCTTGCTGAAAAATACGTGCAGTGGACACGATTTGATTTCCAAAACCGTTGCCATTTTGGTAATCACAGCATGTCAGTTATACTTAAAGAAATGCTGGCAGTTTCCCTATAGGTATAATGGAAGCAGAAAGCCCGCAGAGGAAACTTCTGTGGACTTTCTGTGAAAAGCGCTGTGGGAAAAACCATGATACTGCCGCGGTTTTTCCTGCAGCGCTTTTTTGCTGTGGTCCGCTACTTGGGGCCTTAGGCTAAAACAAGACCAAAATCACAGCTCTAGCCCCCACAGTTCTGTAGTTTGAGACCTTAAGGGACTACTCTTTCTGCAATTTCACTGAACATCACCTGCATGGGGTAAACTGTTAGCTACTTTGCTCAAAGTCCAAGTGGAATATGTTCAAATTTGTTAGAGAGTTGATTCAAAGGCAGTAAGACAAGTAATAAAACACTGACATAGCTGCAAGTAGATTTTGATTTCAAATCAGGGAGTAACTATAACAATCTTCAGCTGAGTGCATAGGTTACCATTCACATTAGACCATAAACCACAGAGGATCACACCAAATCACTTCAAGCTTTGCCCTTGTTTTCCACACTGATTCCTATCTGTGAAAAAAGTGGAAGCAGGACGTTCCGATAGTGTAACTCCAATTGGATCAGCAGATAAAAATTAAAATGCCATTTATTCCATTCGCAAAATCTTTCGAGCAAGCATATCATTCAAAATAATGAGAGAAGGAGATCCTGTATATCACCTAACACAAGTTTAATCCAGCAATGGTTTTTTGACTACTTTTCCACTGCATTTTTACCTCCCTCCATAAAAGTCTATGGAGGCAACTTAGTGTTTTTGCAGGCATAATTAACATGCTGCATTTTTTTTTTAAATACAGGCTTTTTAGAAAATGCTGTGTTTTGCAGTTTCTCTGAGTTTACAAAATTGCCAAAATTTTGTCCTCAGTTTTCGACGGTTAACTACTCCAGGAGTGGTCCCACACAGAGTTCTGAATGTAGTTATCACAGCAGTCAGTGCTGGGGCCACAAGTGCAAACGCAATTAATTCTAGACTATTTCTCATTACTAACCATGTGGTAACAGCAAAACTTCACAGCCAGTAATGGTAAATAGCCAGGAATGAAAGCACCCGTGGTCTCAGAACTGAACTCAGTTCTAACTGCATTCAGAACATTGTGTGGCACCACTCTTATATTGTGGAAAATCAGTTCATTGGTAATAAGTAGTAACAAATGTCACCTGTTGCTAAAACATATCTATTTAATAGAATGTTGAAACATAAAGGAAAAAAAATGTATTTTCTCAAGGTGATTTTTTTTGTATTCTAATGTAGCTTTTCAAATAGAGAAACTGAACCTACAATTTAATTGTCTGTTTTTTCTGAGCATAGCAATACCAGATATCTGTCATTATAGTGTCACAGCTTTCCATGGTAAATCATTGATGTGGAAGCATCAGACAGACTAGCGATAGGGAACTGCATATTTATTTCCTTGTTATATTTTAGCACCTTTCGACTGTAAACTCACAGCCTCTCAAAAGATAGTGTCTCTTACCAATACATGAATAAACACTATGTGGTTAAGTTTGAAATGGCATTTGAGAATCTGAATTATATACAGTGCAAGACTTTATCTTCTTGAAAATGTCTACAGTGGAATAAAAATGCTTAGTTTAATGTTGATATTGAGCAACTTAGTTAAATAGTCAATAAGGTTGAAAAAGACAAAGATCCATCAAGTCCAACCTATTATCCTAACAGCATTTATCTAGAGCCGGGGTAGGCCGCCTTCGGCACTCCAGCTGTTGTGAAACTACAACTCCCAGCATATACACTTATGGGCCCCTTGTTTACCAGTATCTCATCATACAGCACTTCCTTTATGTCTCTCTAATAGTCCACTAGTAATTTCCATGAAATTCAATGTCTTAGACATTTACCCACAATGTAATGGATAGTATGAAGTTCATTGATACCTTCCATTCCAGTTAATAATCTAGTTACTCACCTTTAAACCACTCTAGCTTTCCAATATTGTTTTTAGAATATGGAGCCTAAAACTAAAAACCTATATTCAAGATGTGGTATAACAAAGGATTTGTAAATTTTATTACATTAAGATCTTGGGGTTTTATCTTTTTATACACTCATTTTCTTTTTATACATTTTATACTCTGCTAGACACTGAGCAGTGCTGCTTAGCTTACTTGTAATCCAAATACCTTTTTAAGCCTTGAATATTTTTTCAGAATCCTCAACCTTAATTGTTAGCCATATAATTTCCTTTTATTCCTATACATTTTGTTACCAGAACATATACACTTATTACATGAGTCATGTGATATAGTCTTAAAATTCTCTCTTATCTTCAATATCCCTATTCACTAGGGCATGATTACAGTTTACCGGGTTTTTCTCTTCTTTTGGTTAACTGAAATTTACTTTTCAAAAGTTTGAAGTTTTTGGAGCCCCATTTGAAATATTTTACTGAATATTATTTTGACAAAACCAGTTCCAGCAAATGACCTCTATTGTTTTATCAACCAACTGTGGGCAACAAATAACTTTTAGCACAAGCATTGGACTCTATGTCCCAATTAAAGTCAAGATAGTTAACACTCCCCATAATAAGGACCCAATAAGATAGCTGCCTTTTCTATTCATTACAGCATCTCATCCTTAGCATACTCACCTATGTTTAGTGGCTTATTACTCCCATTTGTAATTTACCATTTTTGCCTGCTTCATGGAAATTTACCCATGAAGTCTCCACACTGTCATAGCCCTACCCAATGTTATCCTTTAGCACTGCTTTCATTTGATTTACAAAAACACAAAATCTACTCCTCCCCCTTTTTATCTTTCTTTTCATAATTTCTAACAACTTCATAGCCATACATTTTGTTACCCAGTCAAGGAACTCATCTAGCTCGGTTACTGTTGCACCCGCTACATTTTTTATCTATTTCTGTCATTAGAGTTTCTGTTCCCTCTTTATTTGCTATTCTTCTTGCATTTGCTATAAATATCTTTATTTGGTCCACATATATTCCTCGTCACCTCCCTACCTTTCTTGCTAACTGTAATCCTCAATATATAGCCATTAGTATGTAATAATATCCCTACTATGCCATCTACTAATTCTTCACATTTGCATAGCTGTGCCAACCCCCCTTACTTACAGCCCATCGCAAATAGCCTATAACTGAAAGAAAAGTCAGCCTAATACTCCATGAACTCAAACCCTTCTTTCCTTCACCAGTTTCTAAGGCATTTATTTAACCACATAAGCTATGCATTTCTAGTGACAATTCAATGTTTGTTTTTCCCCTTAAAATTAATCTGGAATGTAAAATAATGAGTGTCGAAATTGTTTGGAAGGTTCATTCACTTACAGTCTATATGTCCCAGTAACTTGAGTGTACTAGGAGAAATCTTGAATTAGTAAAGCTTAAAGGGGTTGTCCCCTTTCAGACTAATAATGAGAGAAAAATGCTATTGCTTGTATAATGAAAAGTTGTACAATTTTCCAATATATCTTCTGTATCAATTCCTTATGGTTTTCTAGATCTCTACTTGCTGTCATTCATTCTGCTTACTCCTGGTGGATATAAATTAGTCCATGGTCATGTGATATAAGTTCCATGGTCATGTGATGTACACACAGGTGCACAGCTCGTTACCAGACAGATGTCTGATTATTGTGCATGGTCAGAATTTTATCTACTAGAGGTAAGCAGAATGAATGACAGCAAGCAGAGATCTAGAAAACTGAAAGTATATTGGAAAATTGTAGAACTTTTCAATATACAAGCAATAACATTTGTCTCTTAATATTGGCCTAAAAGTGGACAAGCCATTTAACATCCTGCTGTGAGAGATACAGTCATATTTAATAAAGTCCTTTAATTGCAGCAACAAAGACGCTGATCTGTGCAGCACAAATGAGAGCTTTAAAGATTTGAAGGCTGAGCACAAAGGTTCAGTACATGGGGATCCAATGACACTGCAGTTTTTATATTCTACTCAAAGTTTAGTTTTTGCTAAGTTGCCTGGTCACATGTCCAACAATGGATTGTAATATAAATTACAGTCTGTTCCCATGGTCATCCAGCAGAAGAAATATATAAAATAACTCAATATCAAGAAAAAAAGAAAATTTAGCAAAATATAAAAACATTAACATGTTCATAAAAATCAAAAAAATAAATTCTAAAATATTTTTATGCTTTGTAGGAATATTTCACTGAAAATACTAATTTTGTTATGCAGTCTTATGAAAGCTGTCTAAAAAGTAAGAAAAATTCACAAAATATGCGATTAAACTTTATAAACATTTATGCATTTTATTATTTGCCTTGTGTAATGTGACCTTAGTAATTAATTTGTAATTCCATAGAGGACCATTTACATTTTATATCACCTTAATTTGGTTGTACCATCCCCAGGTTTATATAATGAATCACCAGCTATCATTTTTATGATTAAAATATGATCATGTTTAGAGCTCATGAT
Organism: Leptodactylus fallax; assembly: GCA_947044405.1. Taxonomy (NCBI): domain Eukaryota; kingdom Metazoa; phylum Chordata; class Amphibia; order Anura; family Leptodactylidae; genus Leptodactylus; species Leptodactylus fallax. The sequence goes on from CAMRHE010000212.1 coordinate 2,840,346, forward strand.
AAAGTATAACCAGATTGACTTACAACACCCAGAGAGATACTCAACATCTGTTAAGTTCACTTGGTCTGCACATCTTGCAAGTGATTTGTATCAGGGATGACAGATGTCAGTACATACATTCAGCAACATGATAGCCCTGTTATATTTGAAGTTGTTCATTTAAGTCTCTATGGAAAAACTAAATCAGGTAGGCTGCTTGAAGGTTTACAGCAGGCAGATTGGGAATGAGAAAAAATAGATAGATCTAGTGTAGTCAAAATAATTTCAAGGGCCAGGTTGATGCTTTTGTACCCCTGTTATAAAAACTGTTTGACTTTCCAAATTTTGATAAGAATTGCTATACCAGAATTTAACTTCCTTTAGAAATAGTGTATAAAGTATACAGTATGTGAATACTGATTGTTACTGATCATATACAGTGGGGAAAAAAAGTATTTAGTCAGCCACCAATTGTGCAAGTTCTCCCACTTAAAAAGATGAGAGAGGCCTGTAATTGACATCATAGGTAGACCTCAACTATGAGAGACAAAATGAGAAAACAAATCCAGAAAATCACATTGTCTGATTTTTAAGAGTTTATTTGCAAATTATGGTGGAAAATAAGTATTTGGTCACCTGCAAACAAGCAAGATTTCTGGCTCTCACAGACCTGTAACTTCTTCTTTAAGAGGCTCCTCTGTCCTCCACTCATTACCTGTAGTAATGGCACCTGTTTGAAATTGTTATCAGTATAAAAGACACCTGTCCACAACATCAAACAGAGTCACACTCCAAACTCCACTATGGTGAAGACCAAAGAGCTGTGGAAGGACACCAGAAACAAAATTGTAGACCTGCACCAGGCTGGGAAGACTGAATCTGCAATAGGCAAGCAGCTTGGTGTGAAGAAATCAACTGTGGGAGCAATAATTAGAAAATGGAAGACATACAAGACCACTGATAATCTCCCTCGATCAGGGGCTCCACGCAAGATCTCACCCCGTGGGGTCAAAATGAACACAAGAACGGTGAGCAAAAATCCCAGAACCACACGGGGGGACCTAGTGAATTACCTGCAGAAAGCTGGGACTAACGTAACAAAGGCTACCGTCAGTAACACACTACACCGCCAGGGACTCAGATCCTGCAGTGCCAGATGTGTCCCCCTGCTTAAGCCAGTACATATCCGGGCCTGTCTGAAGTTTGCTAGAGATCATTTGGATGTTCCAGAAGAGTATTGGGAAAATGTCATATGGTCAGATGAAACCAAAGTAGAACTGTTTGGTAGAAACACAACTCGTCGTGTTTGGAGGAGAGTGAATGCTGAGTTGCATCCAAAGAACACCATACCTACTATGAAGCATGGGGTTGGCAACATCATGTTTTGGGGCTGTTTCTCTGCAAAGGGACCAGGACGACTGATCCATGTACATGAAAGAATGAATCGGGCCATGTATCGTGAGATTTTGAGTGCAAACCTCCTTCCATCAGCAAGGGCATTGAAGATGAAACGTGGCTGGGTCTTTCAGCATGACAGTGATCCCAAGCACACCACCAGGGCAACGAAGGAGTGGCTTCGTAAGAAGCATTTCAAAGTCCTGGAGTGGCCTAGCCAGTCTCCAGATCTCAACCCCATAGAAAACCTTTGGAGGGATTTGAAAGTCCGAGTTGCCCAGTGAAAGCCCCAAAACATCACTGGTCTAGAGGAGATCTGCATGGAGGAATGGGCCAACATACCAGCATCAGTGTGTGCCAACCTTGTGAAGACTTACAGAAAAAGTTTGACCTCTATTATTGCCAACAAAGGATATATAACAAAGTATTGAGATGAACTTTTGTTATTGACCAAATACTTATTTTTCACCATAATTTGCAAATAAATTGTTAAAAAATCAGACAATGTGATTTTCTAGATATGTTTTCTCATTTGGTCTCTCATAGTTGAGATCTACCTATGATGTCAATTACAGGCCTCTCTCATTTTTTTAAGTGGGGGAATTTGCACAATTGGTGGCTGACTAAATACTTTTTTTCCCCACTGTATTTCAGGTTAACGTATCTCTAAATGTGGTTACTAGTATACATAGAAGAACACAGAGAGGAGGTTCCTTAGCAAACATCAAAATGAGACCCTATATAATAGGTCCAGAATTTGTCATCTAAAACATAAAGCCTTGATGTTTGCTGGAAATCCTTCACTATTTCTTGGTATCCAGTAGCAAAGGTGATGGTATCAACCAGGGATGAGACCCCATAGTTGCCACGAGTCTAAGGTATCCTTAGACCTTATTCACAAGTCCACATAGCCCACCCATTTATTTCAATGTGTTTATTCAGACGTTAGTGTCTGTATGCGGACTGTAGGTCTGTAAAAAACAGAAACACATCCGTTTTTTCATGAGACATTCAAAATATAGAAAATTTTTTAAAATTGATCTGGCTTTCACAGACATGAAAAGCAAATCAACCTCAGAAGGCACAACATCCTCAAATGAGCTGTGAAAATCCTGGATAACGGATGCAGACACGTGAATAAGGTCTTAGACTGGTAAATTGAATTCAGTTATATCCTCTGATAGTAGAAACTTACAACAGTGTAAGCAAAGAAGCAAATGTTTTATTATGTTTGCATGGTATAGCAAAAAATTACAGTTCAGAAAAGTTATAGTTCAGATATATTATTCATAGTTATACACTATAAAAGTATTTACACTTGATTTGGCTGATATTGAAGAAGTGCAGTGCCAGATACAAATGTATCAAATGATATTCACTTTGTGTAATACCAACAAATCCCTTGTACTTAGAGAATTCCAGATATCCTTAAGCACTGATGATTTCAATCAAAGATAGGTAAGACAGAATAAGCAAGGGAGAATTCTCTAGTTACAGGTGTTTTTCTTTTAGCCTTTCTTTGACTTTTCCAGTCTTTATTGAAAATCTCTTCTAATCGTATAGGATCTATCTACAGTATGGGCTAGCATATGGAAATACTCTCTCCACTTCAGCAGTTACAACAACATCAAAACAATTATTTTATAATAATTAGCAAAATGTCTGGGTTTTTTTTGTATTTTTTTAAATCAAGATATAGGCAGAATGATTAAAGGGAGTCTATCATTAGAAAAACACATTTTTAACTAATGGCTTATTGGTAAGCCTTTAAAAAGGCCATTCTACTACCTTCCATTCTAAGCCTCTCCCCGCCATTTCTGATAAAATCGTTTTCTTCTGTTATGCAAATTAGGATCACGGAGCACCGAGGGGGGTCTGCTACACCAGCGTATTCCCTTACATCCTACAGCAGCACAATATGGGGTATTCCTGCTCCTGTGTGCTGGTAGGACAGGCGGAACTTTTAATTAACATAAAATATGCAAAACTACGCTACCCTATAAGAGGCAAAGAGACTTCCCCCCCTTGTATTTTTTTGCTGTCCTGTGTGGTGGGACAGGTGGAGGGAAGACTTTT